>BTHU01000009.1:74429941-75029941 GCA_036184795.1 Tokudaia tokunoshimensis
AATTTATTCACATTTAAAGTGTTATCCCCTTACCTTGGTTTCCTCTTCCCACATACCCTTATCCCATTCCTCCTCCACCTGCTTCTATGAGGGTGTTCCTCCACCCACCCACCCACCCACTTCTGACTCCTCGCTCTGGATTCCCCTACATTGGACCATTATTCTATCCTTCATAGGACCAAGGACCTCTCTTCCCATTGATGCCTGACAAGGCTATCCTCTGCTCCATATGCAGCCAGAGCCATGTGTACTCCTTGGTTGGTGGTTTAGTCCCTAGGAGCTCTAGGGGGCGCAGGTCTGGTTGGTTGATATTGTTGTTCTTCCTAATTTATCTTAAAGGGGCTTTACCAAAGTAGGAAATTTAACCACGAAATAATAAAACCCTCTTCTTGATGTGGTTATATTCTCTTGATTTGCTGATATTTAATTGAAAAATTATGAGTGAAAGCGAAATGAGTGGATTTGGAGGCAGCAATGCTAGCTTCTGGTAACACACCCCTTAGCCATTTACACGGAGGAGTCCGTAGGCTTCTTTGAAGCAGGCTGGTGACCACAGATGCCCAGAGCTCTGGAGAGCAAGGAAGACATGATAGAGCTAATTAAGTGTTTGAAAACTTATTTTCTCGTCATGGGAGACACTGAAACATCTAAATACTAAGCTTGCTGGAGAGCTCCCCTGCTGGTTGGCTTTCTCTCTTCCAAACAAATATCCGAACGCTAAGTCCAGTCAGTGTGTACACATTTTCTCCAAGAATAGGAACTTATCTTTTGTATCTTGCAGCACTGGCTCATTCTAGACCTGGGTTGCTTCTGAGCTGTCTTCTTCATTGGTGTTGACAGTAAAGGGTATCAGGAGGAGTTACTGCGCAGTCTAGAGATGGGAACAGAGTTTAAGCAACAGCTCTTCCCTTGAGTTTTTCTGCTGGTGTCACTTCTCCAGTTCCCAGTTTTACTCTCCTGAAAAGGGTTTGCTGGGGGAGGGGGTGATAACAGAACAGCCTCAGCTTGCTTGATAATGAGCCCCGTGCACAGTAAGTACTCTTACTAGTTTCCAGGAAAGCATTTTTTTTTAACTTAAAACTTTGTGCAACTTAAAACTTCAAGCATTGACGCTGGAGAGAAGGCTCAGTGGTTAAGGGTATCAGCTGCCCTTCCAAAGGACCAGAGTTCGAGACCTAGCATTCCTAGCTACCTGTAACCCCAGTTTCAAGAGAGCTGATGCCCTCTTCTGCCCAGCATGCACATGATGCACAAATATAGTTGCAGGAAGTACACTCGTACACATAAACTTGTTAAAAGTAATAAAAGATTAAAAACTTTGAGCATGTAGTTATTTCCTTTACCTCATTTATAAACCCATCTGGGTTCACATAATATTCTTGAGGATAATACCACTGAGGCTAATGGTGCCACAAATATACATTTTCAATTGCTTTCTTCTAAGAAACACAAAAGTTGATTGATAAGGGACCTTTCTGGAAACAAACAGAAAGGATATATGATTAAATGTTTTGTGCATTAATTAGCCAAAATGTGTATGTATGTATATATATATGTATATGTATATATATATGTATATATACATATATATATAAAATCAACAATGTATATTTTGATTTTCTTCAGATCCTTGAATAGTTGTGTACAAAACAAATTTTAACCTCAAAAATTTTCTACTGTGTTCTGATAGCACACGCAGGCTTACAAGGATTTCACACTGAAAAGAATGCCAACCTGTTCTCTCATCCTTTTAAAAGTAATGCCATTATTGATTAAATCCTTATTTACCAGTTATCTTTAGAGATAGGGAAAGTTTATCAACAGGATAGAGGTACAAACAAACACCTAGTTAATCTAATTAACTACTGTGCCTCTCACTTCAAGAAAAACAATTTCAAAGTTTTTGTTTCATAAAGAAAGATAATGTTTTCCACCTAAAAAGCAATTGTTTTGGAAAAACAATAATGCTACATCTTTTCTGAGTATTGTACTTCTTTGCTTTAAGTTTGTTTAGACATTTTTGAACACTTGTAATAGAATAAATTTATTGTAACTGTATGTCACAATATTTGACATTTTATTCAATATTATAATCCTGTGAGGAATGGAAAATAATACAAAGGAGAAATTAGGAAGTAGACAATAGAAAACCTAAGGGCAGAGGGAGTGTCTTCCCAAAGGTAGAATCATTTATTATTCACTGCTGGGAAAAGACAGATTTTTAAGGTACAAATGAATTTTAACATTCTAAATATCAACATTAAGCTTTGAGTCAATAATGTTATACAAACTTTACCACTTAGCAATGATTTAAAGTTTAACGTGATTACTTCAAAATAATTGTGCCTGTGTAGGGAACTTGCTTTTTTTTTTATTAGATATTTTCTTTATTTACATTTCAAAAGTTATCTCCTTTCCTCATTTCCCCTCAGAAAACCCCCTATCCCATCCCCCTCCCCCTGCTCACCAACCCACCCACTCCTAATTCCCTGTCCTGGCATTCCCTTATACTGTAGCATCAAGCATTTACAGGACCAAGGACCTATCCTCCCACTAATGTCCAACAAGGCCAGCCTCTGCGACACATGTGGCTGGAGCCATGGGTCCCTCTATGTGTACTCTTTGATTGGTGGTTTAGTCCCTAGGACCTCTGGGGGTACTGGGTGGTTCATATTGGTGTTCCTCCTATGGGGTTGCAAACCCCTTCAGCTCCTTGGGTCCTTTCTCTAGCTCCTCAATTGGGGACCCTGTGCTCAATTCAACAGTTGGCTGAGAGTGTCGCCCTCTATATTCATTGGGCACTGGCAGGGCCTCTCAGGAGACAGCTGTATCAGGCTCCTGTGAGCAAGCCCTTGTTGGCATCCACAATAGTGTCTGGGTTTGGTGACTATATATGGGATGGATCCCCAGGTGGGGCAGTCTCTGGATGGTCATTCCTTCAGTCTCTGCTCCACACTTTGTCTTTGCATTTCCTCCCATGGGTACTTTGTTCCCCCCGTCTAAGAAGGACCTTGCTTTTCTACTAACTGATGAAATTTGCTTTTCGAGGGTTGAGCAATGTGAGTCTCTCAAAGGTGACGGACTTCACAAACATTGGGAAGGTTTTCTGAGTGGTGAGCACCATACCATATTCTGAGGCATGGTAGGTGAGGAAAGCTGAAATGTTCATCACAAGATTCAAAGTCTCGAGATACACTTTAGGGATTTTTTTTGCACAGAACAGTGCTATAATTATACAGTTATGATGCATGTTTTATTTCCAATGTTTGCATCTCAAAAAAAAGCCACAGGTAAATTAGTAATTATCTTTTTCAGATCATTCTACAGTGTTAACATAGGTGAGAATAAAATTGTCTAGCCTGTAAAACATGCACAATATTATTTCTTAATTAGAATTTTATTTAAAATATAACTGATATTGTAGTGGTTAAAAATCTTAGCAGCCTATCTTTGGCTTTCAAAAGCAATTAATGTCTTAAGGGTACATTCCCACTCAGACACCCCCCCACACACCCACACACACACATTCACACTGGCATCTTAGTTCATGTCTATAATTTCAACTACATGGGACACTGAGATTGGTCGACTTCAAGTTCAAAGCCTGCCTGGATATAAAAAGTCAAGGACAGCTTGACTTATTGGAAAAAAAGTCTCTGTTATAGCTCCATTGAAGTGTATTTCCTTGATACCACAAGATTTTGCATCTATTCAACAACAAATGAATTTCAAAGTGGAATTTGTAATGTAATATAATTATGGCATTTATAACCCCAGAGATGGCTCTGTACACTGAATTCTTGCCTTTCAAGGGCAAGGACTTCTATTTAATCCCTAAGAACCAGGAACCCTGGTTAGAAAAAAATAAGCCAGACATAATGGGACATACTTAGTATCACTTTGCTAGGAAGGAAGAGGAAGGAAGATTGCTGGGAGATGCTGACCACACAATTTAGTGGAATTCTTAAGCTTCAGACCAAGAAGGGCTGCCTCAGAAGAGGTGAGTGTCCTTTCTTAGGATGACCCTTTGAGGCTGGCCTTTGAATCCACATCTGTTTGCATGCATGTATATACACACCTGCACAGACATGATCACACACACACACACACACACACACACACAGAGAGAGAGAGAGAGAGAGAGAGAGAGAAAGAGAGAGAGAGAGAAACAGAGACAGAGACTCACACATAGTGAAAAGAAATGATTTACTATACTGAAGCACTAATAAGAATGCAAAATAACCAGAAAATAAATGAAAAATACTGGACTGATGTTGACCACCTGCTGAAAGGATATATGCTATTTTTCTTGAGTCTCATTTATTTTTCCATTTGTGAAACAGAGTGGTTAGTACCTTGTACTTTGATGTGGGAGTCAGAACAATTTCAGCACTAGAAGTAGAGAAATGCATAAATGCTGTAAAGAAACAGAGCACACAAGTCATGAGGGGAAATGAGTGACTTTTGTTCTCTGTGACTGGAATCAGCTGTTTGTCTAATGGATTATTCAGCTTAAAAATCCAGATCATACCACATAAAACACTTCACATTACATTTTAATTTTCACGTTGTCAAAACCAACAAAGATCACTCATCAATATTTGTGAAAGTGCATGAAAATTGCCATTTAATTTTCTGATGCAGATGAACCTTTGCCAGAAAAATTCTAAGGGGAAGATGGCATTATTTATCTCTGCCGAACATGTTCATATTCTTACACCCAATGCATTTCCTAGGCATCTATTCTAAAATGATACATGTATGCATGTGATGGGAGGAGAGGGCCCTTAGTCCTGTGAAGGCTCAATGCCCCAGTGTTGGGGAATACCAGGGCTAGGAGGCAGGAGTGGGTGGGTGGGTGGGGGAGCACCCTCATAGAACCGGGGGTAGGGGGAGGGGATGGGGGTTTCCAAAGGGGAAACTGAGAAAGGGAATAACATTTGAAATGTAAATAAAGAAAATATCCAGGAAAAGAAAAGAAAGGGGGAAAAAACATAGCTCCGATCTTTATCTGAAGAAAACTTCAAAGACAAGAAAAGAAACACACCTCACTGGCAAAGGTACCCACAGGATGAGAATCACAGGGTGAAGGGCAGTGTGTCTATGGTTAAATTAAAAGTGTTTAGTTTCCTGCACCTCAGCAACAGCTTCATGCTGTTATCATAGATTTGCAGTGTATACTTGGGAAGCTTCCCCAAATAATTAATAAAAAAATAATTCTTTTATGGGCATTTTTCATGAATTTGGGTATAATGATGTTGATGCATAAAGGCTAGCTTTATCACAAAAGTTACGAGTGTTGGGAAGAACCATAGTCTTGGTTAGCTGCATCCTCACTGACAAGATACATGATATATGGCTTTTGTGTTTACCTTTGATCATTTCAAAATATTTATTAAAGGCATTCAAGTATTCATTAAAAGAGTGTTGCTTTAATTGCCTGCTATGATGAAGTGAATACCTGTGTGGCCTGAATTTTCTCATAGCAATTTTGGAAGCACATCCTTGTTTTATTTAGAAATATTCTCATCTCTACAAATGCATCATTTATATCTAATGTACTATAATATATGTGATTATCATTCATCTACCAGTAACTATTGATTATATCTAATATGTAAGATAGCATAAATGATATTTAAGAGAGATTATTTTAAATCTTAGAATTGATTTAATAGTAATTTCTAATTCCTAGTCAAGAACTTCATAACTTTCAAAGTATAACACTGAGAACAGTTTTGAAAACGATACAGTCCTTGAACAGATATTATTCCCTGTACTGCCAATTACAGTGGGGCACACCAGTGTATTTCCCAGTGGTATGGTAATTAAATCTGATCACTTTCAATTCCTTTGTCACAGATAGCAGCCACTATTTTTCAAGCCTAAAGGAACAGAGAATAAAAATAGAAGAACAAAATTTGTCTTTAAAAGAAAATCATATTACCACGTGTTTTCCACTGAAGAAGCTTTGTAAGTGTGCTTCAACAGGACCTCCGGATGGTGTGTCAGTCATCGAAGCTCAGAACGGTGGAATAACAAACAGCCTCAAACCCCAGTGGCTTTCTCCAGGCAATGCCTATTTGGGATCCCAGAGGCTGTTTCTAATGGAATTGAATAAAACCTTGATTGGTCATTCAATACCTAGTGGTCATCCCTAAAACACATACACATAAACAACATTAGATGGACGTAGCAGGTTGTGTTTATTATTTTTGTATGTATAATATTCATGATACGTGTTTTTGTGTAGAAATGTCTCTGTGTTTGGGGGGGGGATAGCAATCATTGGCTTTGTACTTGAGGGTGGCATAGGAGAGGTTGGAGGAATGAGAAAGAAAGGGGAAAGGATGAAATTTTAGTCAAAAATTAATTTAAAAATAAAACAAAAACAAAGCAAAGAGAGAGTCAATGGCTCTTGTTGAGAGGAGGTGTCGTGTCTGTTTGTCTGTACTTCATGTGATGGATGTTTGAGTTTTCTCTCAGCATGACAGCTTTTTCCAAGAGCAAATAACAGAGACAGAAATCACAATACTTTTTATAATTCAGTGTCATAATCACCCATCACCCTTTCTACCATTTTTTGAGTCATCAAATATTGCTTACTCTCAGGGAAAGCAAATTGAACTCCACTCTCTGAAGACAGCCATACCAAAGGATTTGTCAGCATACTTTAAAGTCATTACATTTTCCCAAATAACCCAAGAGCATGTTTTGAACACATTTGCACATAAAATATACAGGGAAGTGAAAAGCAAGTTTTTATCACTGTCTTAGGGTTTTACTGCTGTGAACAGACACCATGACCAAGGCAACTCTTATGAGGACAACATTTAATGGGGCTGGCTTTAGTTTCAGAATTTCTGTCTATTGTGATCAGTGTAAGACCATGGCAGCATCCTGGCAGGCATGGTGCAGGAAGAGCTGAGAGTTCTATATCTTACTTCCTCCAAGGCCACACCTACTCAAGACCACACCTCTTAATAGTCTCTCTGGGCCAAACATATTCAAACCACCACAATCACTAATTAATAAAGTCATATTTATGACATGTCTCATTAATAATACCTCATCTTTAAAGATGCAACAATTCTCAAAGTTCAAAAGATTGATCAGGGGCTTAGGTGTTGGTTCCTAAAATGTTGGACAGTGTCTAGATCACATAGGACAGCACTTAGCTCCAGGAGGTACTTCCCTTTCTCCAAAGTCTTTCTAATATTAAACCTTTAAATTTAGCAATCAATTTTGAGGTCCCAGCTGACTTTAATCTTGTGAAGGAAACAATGAATTGAAATAAAGATGCAAAGGGGATCATTGTTCTTGAAGAGCAAACCTACGCTTCCATGGGCAGTGTAATGATGTCTCTATGACTAAATAGGAATCTAGAATAGTGTGATATAATGTGATTGCATTGGTCATTACATTGCGATTTGATGTTTGTTATTTATGTTGTTCAGTAAAATGATGCAGATTCGATTTTGATCCTCACTCTGGACCAAGAACACTTAAAGGCCACTTTCAAGTATACTTTATGCTAATTAGATGACTCTTTGTGGGTTCCTAGATAGCTTCAGGATGGGAGTTGACTATCAGAGGAAATAGCTATTTGATTTTAGTAATAGAAATTTAAGCCCACCTAAACTTCCATGCCCAGGGGACAAATAGCATTCAATTACCGAATGGTGAAATGAATTAATATATTGTGGATTTGTAATGGATATTCATAAAGACTCCAGATGAGGAGGGTTACAGCATCTCTAGGTTGGGAAACACATGCCTGGCGAGTCCCATGCACCACCACCCCCCACACTCTGTGCTATATGCTCCACAGAGAACCCTGCTGAACCTGGTCCTCACCTCTTCACCTCATCACTGTGCTTCATAATACATAGTAATAAGATAGAGGAAATTGGAGAACGGAGCCAATTACTAAAATTCTTTCTCTTTCTTTCTTTCTTTCTTTTTGACAAGAGGGGAATTTTTAAATAGATCCTGTAACTGATGCTTGATGACGGTAATGATATTTGCAAATTGAAAAATTAGAAGATGGAGTAAACAGACTTCAAAATAGTATTAACGACTGATTACAACCTTTCTGCAGCATTCAACTCTTTTTCAATTTAAAATTATATATTGATTACTGAGTATGATCCTCAAACATCTAAAATATGGTATTTAATGGCTATGTATTTGTTCTCATACAAAATTAAGAATATCTCCTTATTTTGTAACTTTTATGAGAGAAACAAAACATGGATGACACCATATACTTGAAGAGATGGAGACCACTTACTGGACTTAGTAGATTAAAATAGTTACTCACTAATTAATTAATTGATTAATCATTAGAAGGACATGAAGATGGAAGAAAGAGGTAATGGGAAGAGCCTGAGAGGTTTTTGTAGGGGGACAAAGAATATAAATTATTAGGATACATTATAAAGTTTTTTGGAATTTTTCACCAAATGAAAATTTTCTACACAGTTATGGTTTGAAGGCAACACTTAAACCAAAGCTCACTTCATTTTTTTCTTGAAATTATATATTATAATAAGTAGGTTATGTACCTCAATATTTAGACATTTTATGTCTGTGAGTTATATATATATATACATATATATATATATGTTTATATGTATGTATATTCTAGCCATTGTTTTATCTCTAAAGACATAAAAGAATATTTTTTTGAAAACATATTCCAAACCAATCATAGCAACTAAAGTTGTGTAGGATTAGTAGAGACCCTGTGCTCTGTTATTGGCAATGACCCTGTTAGAATCGTTAAGTATGTTATCTGACAGTGAATATTTACTCACAGTGTGAATTCTGAGAGCTCAGATAGCCATGCAGCAGGGTGTGGAGGGGAGATACAGTGACCTCCAGCATCCTAAGAAATTGAGATGTATCACATGTATAATTGTGATCGATATGAAGGACAAGTTGCTGCAAATTCAGTGGACACTTTCAAGTATGTCACAGTAAGAGCATGTTAGTGAACACTTCAGGGCCGGCATTTGGGGCTTTCTGTTTAATGAATAGAGACCATCAGAATTGGTAATTTGCACCATTTAAATTTTTGAGGACTGGCTGCTTGGCCTTGTGGAACTTGATTTTGAAACTGAGATTTCATCATGCAAATCCATATAAATCTATGTATTTGTTTAAAATATGGTTAAAGAGCTAATTTTGGAAGCCATGCCCTTTTCCATGTTACGGATCCCAGTACGAGATGGGCCTTCAGATTCCCGGAGCTGAGAAGGGAATTCTCAGCATTCTTAGATAGTGGCAGTCTGGTCTGTACACTCACAGTGTGATATGCCCTGAGGTGAGCTCTTTTCCCCATTTCTTTCAGGTTTCAGCTAAAATCATTCAACTGATCTGAGATTCTTCATTATACAGTTCAGGAGAACCTCCCCCTTCATATACAGAGGGAGTCAAATATTAATGTCACCTGTGCCCGTTTGCTATTTGTCCCATTGTCATTGTGGTGAGATTGTAATTCTAGAATCCCATGCTCTGTCCTTTCTTCTTTGTCTTGATGAAAACTCCATACAGCTTAGCAAGCCTTGGTCGACTTGGGCAAAGCTACTGCATTACCTTGGGGAATGAGTGTGGCTATGAATTCCAGGGGCAAACGACTCTGATATTGACTCAGTGTGAATGTGAAATGCTCTTTTTTATTATTATTATCATCATCATTATTTTCACTCAGACATTTCTGAGTAAATGGAGGCACAGCCAGCTAGGTGGTTGGCAAAAATATACACTGCTTGAGTACTTTCGTAGTCTGTGTACTGCCCAAACTCATTAATTTGTCAATTTCACGAACCTGGAAAAAATGTATAGGACACTTGTAAAACAATCAGTGTTTTAGGAATAGACTTTCTTGGCATTTTAAAATGGGGCTAATGATGAATTTTCACTCTATTCCTATGTTGACATATTCAATAAGTTATATCATGTCGGCACTTTACAGGCCATGATTCCAGGCACTCGGGCCTTAAATGTGAATGAGACTCAGTTTCTGAGCTCAAAGAACCCATGACCTAACTAGGTGACAAAATGTAAATTTACTGTGTTTCTGCAAGTCTAAGTGTATCATTGATTTAGTGGCAGTTTTAGTTATAAGTGACACAAAAATCTATTCAAATAATGGAAAGGAGAAAGGGACCATTGTGGTATCTAGTATTGTCCTGATTTCAAAAACACTAGACGATCTTTTAAAAAAAAATATTCCAGGAGAGGTAAGATTGTTAGATCTCACAGAGATGAATGCAGTGCTGGAGGAGAGCTCACACATCAAGGTAACAGTGAGGAGGAAGTGGCTCACGTTGTCTGGAGTGGTCCGGAAGGGCTGCAGGAAGGAAAAATATGGATAAAATGAGCAACGAAAAAGCAGTAGTCTCTGCGATGATTAATACACGCAGGCGAAGGCTCTGTAGGGAAGAAGATTCAGTGTGATGATGCGTGCTGTAATGACCAGCGTGTGGGTGAATGTGTCTGTGACCTGAGTTTCATCTTGGGATGTGTATGGTGGAAGGAGAGAACCAACGCTTGGAAGTTTTCCTCTGAACACATACTTTCTGTGCTATGTATGTGCCTGTATTCACACACACACACACACACACACAAACACACACGCACACACACACACTCACACACATATACATGTGCACACACATGTACTAAAGTAAAATAAAATGAATAATAAAAGATGTTCATAGAACTACGGAAATCTTGTATCTCTACCAAGTAGATGTGTGGGTGTGTGTGTGGGGGGGTTGTTGTTGCTAGTCTAAGTAACACAATCATAGTTCAGGCCAAGACCACTGCCTGCCATAGCCACAACTTTTATACCAGTATTTTCTTGCCTAGTTTACTTCCATCAATTTAGAAGGGACAACAGTTTTAAATGCCATTTATTTATTTGGGATTGGGTGGAGGAGAGGTGTGTCCACCACGATGCTCATGTAGATGTCAGAGGCCAGCCTGCAAGAGTCCATTCTCCCTCCCACTAAGTGGGTCTCAGGGACTGGGCAGGCTCTGGGGCTTAGCATCAGATATATTTACCTGAGCTAACTTACAGGCACCACTCTTTGTATTTTTTTTTATTATTTATTTTATTTTATTTTTTTAATTTACATTCCAAATCATTTCCCCTTTCCCATTTCCTCCCTCCCCGAAAGTCCCATAAGCCCCCTTCCCTCCTTCTTTTCTCCATTCAACCCCCTCTCGTTTCTCTGTCCTGGCGTTCCCCTACATCCAGTCTTTCCAGGACCAGGGGTCTCTCCTTCCATCTTCTTAGAAATCTGTTGATATGCGGATTGCGTCTAGGGTATTCCGAGATTCTGGGTCAATATCCCCTTATCAGTGACTATATACCATGTGTGTTCTTTTGTGATTGGGTTACCTCACTAAGGATGATATTTTCAAGATCTGACCATTTGCCTAGGAATTTCGTGAATTCATTGTTTTTAATTGCAGAGTAGTATTCCATTGTGTAGATATACCACATCTTCTGAATCCATTCCTCCGTTGAGGGACATCTGGGTTCTTTCCAGCTTCTGGCTATTATAAATAAGGCTGCTATGAACGCAGTGGAGCATGTGTCCTTACTGCATGCAGGTAAAGCCTCTGGGTATATGCCCAGGAGTGGTATAACCAGATCCTCCGGGAATGTCATGCCCAGTTTTCTGAGGAACAGCCAGACTGCTTTCCAGAGTGGTTGTACCAGCTTGCAGTTCCACCAGCAGTGGAGAAGTGTTCCTCTTTCTCCACATCCTCGCCAACAACTGCTGTCTCCTGTGTTTTTGATCTTAGCCATCCTGACTGGTGTGAGATGGAATCTCAGGGTTGTTTTGATTTGCATTTCCCTAATGACTAAGGATGATGAACATCTCTTTAGGTGCTTCTCAGCCATTAGATATTCTTCAGGTCAGATCACTATGGAATAAGGGTGGTCTTCAATGGCAACAAAAACAAAAGAAAACCCACGTACACATGGAGGCTGAACAATGCTCTACTCAATGATAACTTGGTCAAGGTGGAAATAAAGAAAGAAATCAAAGACTTTTTGAAAGTTAATGAAAATGAAGGCACAACATACCCTAATTTATGAGACACAATGAAAGCAGTGCTAAGAGGAAAATTCATAGCCCTGAGTGCTGCCAAAAAGAAACGGGAGACAGCATACACTAACAGCTTAATGGCACACCTGAAAGCCCTGGAACAAAAAGAAGCAAATACACCAAAGAGGAGTAGAAGGCAGGAAATCATCAAACTCAGGGCTGAAATCAATCAAGTAGAAACAAATAAAACCATACAAAGAATCAACAAAACGAGGAGTTTGTTCTTTGAGAAAATCAACAAGATAGATAAGCCCTTAGCCAGACTAACCAGAGGGCACAGAGATAGTATCCAAATTAATAAAATCAGAAACGAAAAGGGAGAGATAACAACAGAAACTGAGGAAATTCAAAAAATCATCAGATCCTACTACAAAAACCTGTATTCAACACAACTAGAAAATCTTGAGGAAATGGACAATTTCCTTGACAGATACCAAGTACCAAAATTAAATCAGGATCAAATAGACCATCTAAACCGTCCTATAACCCCTGAAGAAATAGAAGTTGTCATTGGAAGTCTTCCAACCAAAAAAAGCACAGGTCCAGATGGTTTTACTGCAGAATTCTATCAGACCTTCAAAGAAGACCTAACACCAATACTCTTCAAACTGTTCCACAAAATAGAAACAGAAGGAACACTACCCAACTCGTTCTATGAAGCCACAATTACACTAATACCAAAAGCACACAAAGATCCGACAAAGAAAGAGAATCTCAGGCCAATCTCTCTTATGAATATCGATGCAAAAATACTCAATAAAATTCTTGCCAACCGAATCCAAGAACACATCAAAATGATCATTCACCACGATCAAGTAGGCTTCATCCCAGGGATGCAGGGATGGTTCAATATAAGGAAATCCATCAATGTAATCCACTACATAAAAAAATCTCAAAGAAAAAAACCACATGGTCATCTCATTAGATGCTGAGAAAGCATTTGACAAAATTCAGCATCCTTTCATGCTAAAGGTCTTGGAAAGATCAGGAATTCAAGGCCCATATCTAAACATAGTAAAAGCAATTTACAGCAAACCGGTAGCCAGCATCAATCTAAATGGAGAGAAACTTGAAGCAATCCCACGAAAATCAGGGACTAGACAAGGCTGCCCTCTCTCTCCATATCTTTTCAATATAGTACTTGAAGTTCTAGCTAGAGCAATTAGACAACAAAAAGAGGTCAAAGGGATACATATTGGAAAGGAAGAAGTCAAACTATCACTCTTTGCAGATGATATGGTAGTATACTTAAGCGACCCAAAGAACTCCACCAGAGAACTCCTACAGCTGATAAACGACTTCAGCAAAGTGGCCGGATATAAAATCAACTCAAGCAAGTCAGAAGCCTTCCTATACTCAAAGGATAAGCAGGCTGAGAAAGAAGTAAGAGAAATAATACCCTTCACAATAGCCACAAACCATATTAAGTATCTTGGCGTGACTCTAACCAAACAAGTGAAAGATCTGTATGACAAGAACTTCAAGTCTCTGAAGAAAGAAATTGAAGAAGACCTCAGAAGTTGGAAAAATCTGCCATGCTCATGGATTGGCAGGATTAATATAGTAAAAATGAGCATCTTACCAAAAGTAATACACAGATTCAATGCAATCCCCATCAAAATCCCAACTCAATTCTTCATAGAGTTAGAAAGAGCAATTCAAAAATTCATCTGGAATAACAGAAAACCCAGAATAGCTAAAACTATTCTCAAGAGTAAAAGAACCTCTGGGGGAATCAGTATCCCGGACCTCAAGCTGTACTACAGAGCAATAGTGTTAAAAACCACATGGTATTGGTACAGTAACAGACATGTAGATCAATGGAACAGAATTGAAGACCCAGAAATGAATCCACATTCCTATGGTCACTTGATCTTTGACAAAGGAGCTAAAACCATCCAGTGGAAAAAAGATAGCCTTTTCAACAAATGGTGCTGGCTCAGCTGGAGGTCAACATGCAGAAGAATGCAAATTGACCCATTCTTATCTCCTTGCACTAAGCTCAATTCTAAGTGGATCAAAGATCTCCACATAAAACCAGACACACTGAAACTAATAGAAGGGAAACTAGGGAAGAACCTTGAACATATGGGCACAGGGGAGAATTTCCTGAACAGAACTCCAATAGCTTATGCTCTAAGATCAAGAATTGACAAATGGGACCTCATTAAATTACAAAGTCTTTGCAAGGCAAAAGACACTGTCAAAAAGACAAAGCGGCAACCAACTAACTGGGAAATGATCTTTACCAACCTTACATCCGACATAGGGCTAATATCCAATATATACAAAGAACTCAAGAAGTTAAACTCCAGAGAGGCAAGTAACCCTATTAAAACATGGGGTACAGAGCTAAACACTCTTTGTATTTTTAACAAAGTTGAAGGAAACTGAATAGAGAAAGTCACCGATCACATTACATTCTTATTTATGTTTGATGAGATTTTTTTTAAAAGTTAAAACAGTGTTGTGTGTTATTGAGTGGAAATTTAAAACATACCTTCTATATCAAATAAATGGAAGGCTCTGTTTCAGTTGGCCGAGTTCACGGAGTCCAAAAAATCAGGCTGTAATGACCAGATGATTGGCAGAGGCAGTTGACTCTCTAGGTAAAGGTTGTGATTAGAGGAGGCCATGCTGCAGGCAGACAGATGTATTAGGGTGCTTGTTATTACTGTGAAGAGATAAGAAACTTCTGAGCTTGGTGACTGTGGGGTTGCCAGGGAGCAGGAGATAACAGAAAATAACCTGCATGGGTGTGGCCATCATTTGCATATCCAGCTTCAGATGAGTTTGTTCTGCTAAAGTCAAACGTAGTCAAAGTTTGGTGACATGAAGCAGAAGGTTGTACTACTCACAAAGGTCATGTGAAGGATCTGGGTGGGCTGTGTGCTGGAACCCGACATTATATATAATGCCTCCTGTCACTTGGCAGTGACATTTACAGGATTCAACAAATGGATAGTTGCCTAATATTACAATTTCACAACTATTAACAAATTCAAGGCTGTCACTATATGTGTGTGTGTGTGTGTATACACATATATCTATGTATATGTATATACACATATATGTATCTATATATGTGTATATATACATACATACATACACACACACACATACACACACACACACACACACACACACACATATATATTTAGAAAGGGTCCCTTAAGCTTGACTCCTACTTCTGATTTCCTTCCCTCTTAGCATTCTGTGAGTCATCTTGATGCCCCCCCAAATCCCAGCTCAGGGGCTCCTTTTCCGTGAGTCTCCCATGTTACTTCATGTATCTATTCTGCTCCTTCTGGGTCATGCTCCACTTTCTCCTCCATGTCATTCAACCTTCTGCCTTCTTTTCCCTTTCTCTGGATGCTCAGATTCTGAGCCCCATGCTTGCGCCAGAGGACTTTGTCAGCAATCGCCGTAAACCTTCGCCTCTTGTTGACTTAGCTCTATCTCCGGTGTTACATTTGGCATCTCAGGATGTAGGCTCACCCTGAACAGGTTTTGGGGTACACAAATTCTCAAAGAATCACCCTTTGGAAAATATTTTTGGATACACTATTGGTGAATTCCTTTGGGCAATGTGGAAGTAAGCAATCTCATTCTTAAAAAGAAAAGCATGAGAAGAGATTGGAGTCTTCTTTTCTTACAGTCCTTGCCGTGCTAGGATGTGGCTGCGGAGCTGCCATTCTTTGCTGTAGCCTTTGCAGGCACTGCCCTTTGACCGACAGATGGAGTTTATGTCAAAATAATAATAATAATAATAACAATAATAATAATAATAATAATACAGATCTTAAGTCTACGGCGATGCTCAGTTTGGTTCCATCTTTCTTGATGATCAGAAAATAGCTCGTGCAGCAGAATGTGTCTGAACTATGATTGCCACAGTTCCGATGTCTCTGAGCACATAAATAGCAAACATGTCTTCTTTGTTTATCAGATGATGGAACTCAGCACCCGACCGAGCAGATCCCCATGCTGCTGTCACAGGTCCCATTACAGCAACACGGTACAGCTGTGCTTCTGACCTCCCTCCCGTTACATCTCACTTTGAGCTCTTATGTGGCGGTGCCCTTTTCTCCACCTCCTGGCTTTGCCTGCAGTGACTCTTGCAGCTCTGTGTTCTGAATGCTGATGCTTTCCATCCCTGAGTCGTATGCTCTGTGCAATTTTGTTTTTTCAGATTCTCTTCCTGTGTCAAGTCCCAGGCCTGCTTGATTGACGGTTGTACCTTAGTATCCAAATACCCAGGATTCCCAACTGTAGGGAGTCGACCAAGGCAAAAGCCTTCAACTAGTCTGAGGATTTCTGAAAATCTTTCCTAAGTCAAAATAAATCACTCAAGTGCTGTACAGAGAAGTACTCCCAACGAAGAGCCCATTTTGCTTATGTTACATGCTCTGGTAAGCAGCCGTTATTGATTTTACTCAAATAGTTCGTACATTAACTCGGCAGATATTAACTGGCTGCTATACATCAACTACTGAGCTAGGTGTGGTGAATTGAGTACAGCTCAGGACAGATCGCACTTCCATCCTAATTACTCAGCGTTGACAGTGATTGACTACCATCTTGTTTGCATTATGACAAGCAGTTATTTTAAAGTTCTCTTTTAAAAGACAGAGGAGAGGATAGCTGTATTTTATGGGTTCAGAGCACATCTGATAGAGGACAGTGCTTTGCCTACCCTTGGTAATGACATATTATTTACACATTTAGGATCCATCTTGAGTGTCCACAGTGATTACACAAACAAGGAGTTCGATGTTGGTGTCCTGGTGCTGCTAATCTGTACTTTCCATGGATTCTATACAGCTTTTCATAAAAACAGTGATGCTTATTCTTCAAGTCTTTGAAGTATTACAAAAATATAAAATCAAGCACTGAAACATATCAAACTATGAAACGTTAAGCTGCCCGTTTCCATACATATTTAAATGGCAGTACTTGAAGTACTGCGTTATTTAGTATTAAGTTAGTATGAATGGTTATACATTATGAAAGTGCTGAGTGTCAGAAGTAATGCAAAAAGTGTGCTATGACAGAGTGTGTTTTAGAGCATACGGGCAGGAACAGAGGGCGTGGTCATGAGGAGATGATCGACAAGTGGCAACACAGTTGCCATTCTGGCATGGTGTGAGGACGGGTCCAGGGGAATAGTATAGCTTTTTTTTTTTTTTTTTACTTTTTTAATTTAATTTTATTTTATTTTTTTAATTTACATTCCAAATCACTTCCCCTTTCCCGTTTCCTCCCTCCCCGAAGGTCCCATAAGCCCCCTTCCCTCCCTCTTTTCTCCGTTCAACCCCCTCTCATTACTCTGTCCTGGCGTTCCCCTACATCCAGTCTTTCCAGGACCAGGGGTCTCTCCTTCCATCTTTTTAGAAATCTATTGATATGCTGATTGTGTCTAGGGTATTCTGAGATTCTGGGTCAATATCCCCTTATCAGTGACTTCATACCATGTGTGATCTTTTGTGATTGGGTTACCTCACTAAGGATGATATTTTCAAGTTCTGACCATTTGCCTAGGAATTTCGTGAATTCATTGTTTTTAATTGCAGAGTAGTATTCCATTGTGTAAATATACCACATCTTCTGAATCCATTCCTCCATTGAGGGACATCTGGGTTCTTTCCAGCTTCTGGCTATTATAAATAAGGCTGCTATGAATATAGTGGAGCATGTGTCCTTATTGCATGCAGGTAAAGTCTCTGGGTATATGCCCAGGAGTGGTATAGCCGGATCCTCCGGAAGTGTCATGCCCAGTTTTCTGAGGAGCCGCCAGACTGCTTTCCAGAGTGGTTGTACCAGCCTGCAATTCCACCAGCAGTGGAGGAGTGTTCCTCTTTCTCCACATCCTCGCCAACAACTGCTGTCTCCTGTGTTTTTGATCTTAGCCATCCTGACTGGTGTAGGGAAATAGTATAGCTTTTATAGAGTTGAAGTCATGTGTTGAGGGTAGAGAAGAGTGTCAGAAGATGAATAGACATCCTTACAAATTCTAAAATATACTTATTTGGATCAAAGTAAATTATGGCAAATATGCAGACATGATACGTAAGGGTCAGAAACTGACTGTTGTTCTTCATTCCATGATTCAAAAGAAAATCTGATTTTTGACTAAGCATTCAGTTGCCCAGGTCTTGGCAGCAAACAAGGACCCTGGAGGGTGGATGTAGGTTTGAAGGTTTCATGCAAGGTCACCTTATATTGTATGCTTTATCCTGAGTGTTTCCCCAGGGTTCACATGTGAAACGTTTGCTCTCCAGGGTGGCACACTGGGAGGTCATGGGACTTTTAGGAATTGGTGCCTAATGGGTTATTGATGGAGACCAGAGAACATGGTCTTTCTTCTGCTTCTTGCTCCCTAGCTCGTGAGCTGACAACTAAGTTCTGCCATGCTTTGTGACCTGAGATCTAAAAGCATCGGGTCTACTTAGTCTTTGGGTCAAAGTTCCAGAATTATGATCTAAATAATTTTTTCTTGTATAAGCTAAATATCGCCAGTATTTTGCTATACATTTGGAGATCTTGTAACAATAAAATGGGTTGAAGGGTCTTCAGTTGAAGGTGTGTAGGCAGGGTCCTCACTGCCAAAGTCTGTCCTGCCCACAGTCCCAGACATCTTGGTTAAGAATAAACCTCTAAGCTCACCTACACCTGTATCCCTCACTTCCTGAAAACTCTTCCTTCAGGTTATATAACAACTCCTCCCAAATTCCCCTGTTCAGGATCTTTGCTGAAGACTTGGCTTGCATTCAGGACTAGACTATGGAGTGTTTATCAGAGCCATTTTTATTCATGGGTATGACATTAATAATATCTTTTATTCTCCAATATAATAGTTGCAGGACAAAGTGGTTATTGAACACTTGAAATACAAATAATATGGTATTCATTTCCATATATTTTACCTCTAGGAAATTTTGTATTGAAAAAAATTCCATTAATTTCAAATGAGACAAATATTATACATAAGCATTAGATAAGTCATTTCTGAAGTATATGTTTACCAAATATTAAGTACTCATTGCAAAATTAAACTATATGATACTTTTTCTGAATTCAAGAAGCTATTTAGAAGATGTTGCTGAAGCTCTACCTTAGTTCTCTATTTAAATATAGAATGTATTATATAAAAATCAGGGTCATAGCATTAGTGTGATTGAGAATCACCGCCTTAGACAATTTCTCTTTTCAGAAAACCCGATAATGATGATACTAGCCTAGAACTCTATTTAGTGTGGGTCAGATAAAGTTTAGAGAGGATAAAATTTATAATTATGATTTAAAGTGTGCAAGGCTACTTCTTTCTCACAGCTGGGTGCTTCTGTATAATCCCTTGCATGAATACTGGTGAGGGTCAAGTGTCAAGGTCAGAGATGGGTCTCCCGGCCGGGCGGTGGTGGCGCACGCCTTTAATCCCAGCACTTGGGAGGCGGAGGCAGGAGGATTTCTGAGTTCGAGGCCAGCCTGGTCTACAAAGTGAGTTCCAGGACAGCCAGGGCTATACAGAGAAACCCTGTCTCGAAAAACCAAAAAAAAAAAAAAAAAAAAAGAAATAGAGATGGGTCTCCCAGGGCCCTGAGGTGACTTCACTCAGACATGCCACTTTCTGTCTTACTCCTCTGTGCCCGTCCCTCCTTCCTTTCTGAAACACCTCTCAGTTCAAGGCCATGAGTCTCACTACTTTATCTGGGTGCATTTGTTGACCTAAATTTCTTTATCTTGCATAATCATGGGACTCAATCACAAAAGAAACCGACTAGAGAAGTTATATGAATGCGTAGATATGTTTCGAGTGATCACAATAACCCACCACAGTCATTGAGGAATCACCCATCCTGCTGCTGTCTATCCTTCCCAGTAGATGTCTTGAATATCTCATCGATGGCTGCATCTCCCCTAGTCAGTATTTGTGCTGACCATTATTGTGTATTTAAATTCTGTCTTGTTCATGGTCCTCTAAGTGCTCTCATATCTTCTGTTAGCAACAGACTTATTTTCCGGTGCTAACCTGATTACCCCCAAGTGATATTAGTAGTAACTTATTTTAACAAATAAAAGACTCCAGGAGTTGTTTGGTGCTTTGAGACGTCTGAATGACACATTTTTGTTATTATATTTTGGGTAAATAATACATGCATGGGCTTTCTTAGGTTTTCATATCCCAATATTGTTAAACAACTGTAACACATCACGTAGAATAAGAATATCTATAGAAATGCTATTTCAGTATCAAAGCTAGGGTGCTTGGAATAGAATAGAAAGTACTTTTGAATATGTGAATAACACTGGTCCTAGAGGGACATGTAATACAGTTGTGTGAGTATGGTAATAACTTTTAATAATCCTCAATCTTTTATTAGGATGTTGTGGATAAGCATTTTCTTAGTTTTCCAATGCGTTCTGTGTTGATGATCATTGAAAGAGGGGAAATGTACCTGTCAAAGCAGTCTTTTTCTTAATCCATTCAGACTGCCAGTGAGAGTGCTTACCTACTGTGTAAAAGACCCTAGGTTCAATCCTTAGCACTACTAAAATACATATGTACATATATAGATACATCCATACATACATACAAACATACATAACCACCACCACCACCACCCTCATTGTCATTTCTCACAGTTACAGAGAATCAAGAAGTTCAAGGTCAAGGCATGACAAAGTTAGTGTCTGGAAAGGGCCTATATCCTGGTTCATAGATGATTCTTTTTACTATGTTTTCATTTGGTGGGAGGGGAAGAGGTCCCTTCTGGTCTTCCTTATCACAGCACCAACAAGCTCATGAGCATTTGTACCCAATAGGTTAATCAATTACTAAAGTTCTCACTACCTAATGCCATTACCTACAGGTCTAAAATATTTAATTTGTATGAGTTTGACCTATATAATGGAACAAAAATAACTTTGGGGCATCTTATATTTAGCTGATATAAGTCTATTTTGTATTGGTGCTAATATGAGTTTAGTTTCTGTTTTCTTTCTTAAAGCTAGACAAAATCAACTGGGAAAGAAAAAGGTCTCTGCTAGTTTTAAAGGTTTTTGTCTGCTCGCTGTTGAGGTATGGACTTCATAACTATTTTGAGGGATGGACCAGCTCTGTTCTGTATTTCACAGTGCTGACCAAGCTTCTTTGGGGGTATAGTTTTAGTTATCAGTAATAATTGGTCATTTATATTGTGTGATTTTTTTTTCCTTTAAGGGAGTGTATATAATAGATTTTTTTCTGAGTTGAAAAATACTGATAGAAAACAGTAATGCACTGGTGTAAGACAGATGTCAACTGAAGTTATACAGATTCTTAGACTCAATGTTTTTATCCCTTTTTCCATCCTCCTAATCTTGTTTCTGCCTTATCATGATTTATTGACCTTGGTCCATGATAACAGAGCCCAGAGGTGTGCCTGTGCTCGCTCAGGTTGGTTTGGGGTTGGTTGACACAGAGTGGTATGTTGTTTGACGTCATCGTTACAGAATCTTATCACACTTGTCCAGACAGTTTCTAACGTTCATTCTCCCAGCTGTATCCCTCAGTGATGTCTGGCTGGTCTGAGCTTGTCTTCTTATGTTACAGGAGCTATGCCTGTCCCAGACCAGCCTCCGTCAGCCTCAGAGAAGAACAGCTCCTTGAGTCCAGGCTTAAACACCTCCAATGGCGACGGCTCTGAGACAGAAACCACCTCTGCTATCCTTGCCTCCGTCAAAGAACAGGTAGAAGCATTCCATTTATGTGGTATTCATGGGGGACATGAGACAGTTGCTTCTTTAGGTGAACGTTGATGGTTACTTTGTTTCAGAATGGTGCTGTGTTAGTGTTTATTACATTGATGGTTACTTTGTTTCAGAATGGTGCTGTGTTAGTGTTTATTACATTGATGGTTACTTTGTTTCAGAATGGTGCTGTGTTAGTGTTTATTACATTGATGGTTACTTTGTTTCAGAATGGTGCTGTGTTAGTGTTTATTACATTGATGGTTACTTTGTTTCAGAATGGTGCTGTGTTAGTGTTTATTACACAAGCAACACTAAAATAGAGCTACAGTTGTTCTTGATTTCATGGTTTTCCTCAAGGTTGCCATGAAACATAGGGCAACATATTGTAACATAGTCCAACACATTTGATATAAGGGCCAGGAAACTTTCCTATAGATGAAATTTTGGAAGATATGTTGATAAACTCGACATGTTGTTATCGAAGGTTTCAGGCCAAACAGTTGATGTGCAGAAAATATTGTCTAATAAACTGTTAACATTTATCCAGAAAAGTAAAAATTGAGAATATTGAGTAGGTTACACAAAATTGCACTTCCTGGTGTTTCTTATGATTAGTCATTTGGTGGGGAGGGGGGTGACCTGGATCACACTGGTATATTTAAGACTGTGTGGAGTCCTAAAATTTAAGAGTTCAAGAAAAATGTATAGAATTCACCATATAAAACACGTTAATTACAGCACAGGAAAAATTCTATAACCTTCTCTGTCAAAGTCATCAAAATCTAATTAACTTCTCAAACATGACATCACTCTACAAAATGAATAAATACATAAAATTCAAGTCTGGGATTTAAAAGAACTGTTCCATGGAAGCTATGTTTCTTATAAATCGGGGATGATAAGCAATTATAGAAATCTGGATCAGAATGGCTAAGATTAAAAACACAAGAGACAGCAGTTGTTGGCGAGGATGTGGAGAAAGAGGAACACTCCTCCACTGCTGGTGGGATTGCAAGCTGGTACAACCACTCTGGAAAGCAGTCTGGCAGTTCCTCAGAAAACTGGGCATGACACTCCCGGATGATCCGGCTATACCACTCCTGGGCATATACCTAGAGGCTTTACCTGCATGCAATAAGGACACATGCTCCACTATGTTCATAGCAGCCTTATTTATAATAGCCAGAAGCTGGAAAGAACCCAGATGTCCTTTAACGGAGGAATGGATTCAGAAGATGTGGTATATTTACACAATGGAATACTACTCTGCAATTAAAAACAATGAATTCACGAAATTCCTAGGCAAATGGTCAGAACTTGAAAATATCATCCTTAGTGAGGTAACTCAATCACAAAAGAACACACATGGTATGCAGTCACTGATAAGGGGATATTAACCCAGAATCTCGGAATACCCTAGACACAATTCGCATATCAATAGATTTCCAAGAAGATGGAAGGAGAGACCCCTGGTCCTGGAAAGACTGGATGTAGGGGAATGCCAGGACAGAGAAGGGGGTAGAATGGGGAAAAGAGGGAGGGAAGGGGGCTTATGGGACTTTCGGGGAGGGAGGAAAAGGGAAAGGGAAAATGATTTTGAATGTAAATAAAAAAAACACTTAGAAATTAAAATTAAAAAAAAACCAAAAGAAATCTGGATCAAGACTCGTATTATCTTCTGATCATAAGCTAGGGAGTAAAGCAGGATTTTAAGTTTGAAAAAAAATTTAGTTGACATAGTAACATTTGTACTTTAGAGAATAAAGCATCTTAACTTGAAACATGTCCTGTGTAATCCAGAGATGTGGTAATAAGCATTCCTACCTGTGATATGAAATGGGTTATTTAAGCAGTTCGAATTATGGTGTGAATTCAGGCTATTTTCTCCCAGTTACTTTGAAATTAATGATGAATTCTTGTAGGCTTTATTTACACTGTGAAGCTGTAGAGCATTAGAACAATCTGTTTCATTATATTTTGTCCAGATTGAGGGTTCGACCTCAACACCTGACACACCCTCTTTCTATTCTACATCACTGTCCATGACACACCCTCCTCTATTCTACATCACTGTCCGTGACACACCCTCCTCTATTCTACATCACTGTCCGTGACACACCCTCCTCTATTCTACATCACTGTCCGTGACACACCCTCCTCTATTCTACATCACTGTCCGTGACACACCCTCCTCTATTCTACATCACTGTCCGTGACACACCCTCCTCTATTCTACATCACTGTCCGTGACACACCCTCCTCTATTCTACATCACTGTCCGTGACACACCCTCCTCTATTCTACATCACTGTCCGTGACACACCCTCCTCTATTCTACATCACTGTCCATCACACACCCTCCTCTATTCTACATCACTGTCCATCACACACCCTCCTCTATTCTACATCACTGTACATGACACACCCTCCTCTATTCTACATCATTGTACATGACACACCCTCCTCTATTCTACATCACTGTCTATCACACTCCCTCCTCTCTATCTGGCCTCACTGCTCCTACACACCCCTGTCTCTCTGGACCTCTATCTCCTTGCCGATGGGTTTGAAATGTTGTGTTCCGTGATGCTGGCTTAGCAAAAGCATTGTGGCAATTGACCTGCTTACCAGCAGGAATTCTGTGGGAGAACACAGCACCATGGAGGGGCAATTAACAACAGTTGCTATTCTGTGTGCAGAATGAAAGGCTGAGGAGGAAGCAGATAATGTTTAATAAGAGGGGCTGATTAGATAAGTGTAGGAAGCCACATGTGTGTCAATCTATCAGCAAAGCTAAAGGAGATGCCATTGACAGGAAAGATCAATGATCCTCTCAGAAGTGTCCCCCCCCCAACCCCTGCTTCAGGAAGTTTGTGGCTAAGTAGGGCTGCAGGGAGGGCTGAATAGATCGATCTGACAGTCTGGAGTGAGAGAATGTTAAGTAGGACCTTTTTCTGCTCCATGAATCGCTGTCTGTGTAAGCGTATGCTATTTGCGCAAGTGTCTTTGGAGATCAAAAGAGGATATATGATCTGGAGCTGGAGATATGGGTAGTTTTGAGACACCACCACGGATGCTGGGAATGTATCAGATCTCTGCAGGAGAAGTGCATACCCTTAGCTGCTTAACCATCTCTACAGCCCAAGTTATGCAGTTTTATCATTAACCAAAACATATATATCTTTTTAACTTTGTCATTTAAAGAATACAATTTTACCTGCTTTCTCTAGGTAACTGTGAAGACTGGCTTTCTTGAGTAGAAATGCCATTTATTAACAGGGAATTTCAAATGGGATGTTTTTTGATATCAGATTATGTTCTTCTCCCATGTCTTTGCATGTCAGTCATTCCTGTAGCAGAGAGGTCATTTTTTTTTGTACAACAGGCATGTGCTCTGAATGATCATACAGAACATTGAATAATTCCTTAATCCATCCGACATACATACTGAGAATCTTATACTTTCCACGTACAATAACGTAATCTGCACAATAAAAATCCAGTAGACAGAATTCATTAGGATAAGTTGTTAATGAGACTCAGGCTGGTAGTTAACATTGAATGGAAATAAATTTTAGTTTATAACCATAGATTAAAGTATAAGTCACCCTATACCATGATTTATGAGCTATTCCCTATCTCCAGGAAGGTGTGAGTAAAATGTCTGTGGTGAGTCCTTGAACAGTCATGCATTGTTCAACAGAAATGTGTCCATTGATTGCAATTTCCTGACTTGATTGCCATTTAACAGGTAGATTTTCCTCTTTCGTTTTAGCATAAGTAGAACCATGATAGATGGTTAGTTAAATCCCATGGATACGTCTCCTTTTCTCAGAATGCCTCCTTCATTTCCAAAAGTTACAAAGTCTCTCCTGTGAGATTTTTGAGAGACACTGAATCTTTACTTACCACCCTGTAATTGAGTGTGTCTCACCAAGGGAGTAGGGAAGTATGGGGTATATTGTGTGGTGAGGCATTGATGCCAATTATTTGGATAAACAATAAAGTAGGCTTGGGTACCTTTATTGCAGTCAAAAGGCATTATTCAGAAGTATTTACTAGGCTCCTACTGTGTTCTCAGAGTTGTAGGTACCTTCAATGAAGGACTGTGATGAGACTGGTGATCATGACAGTTAAGCGATTTGTTTTAGAATGCAAGGATGGCTGGGTTCATGTGGATGAGAAGACTCAAGGGAGCCGGTCTTATGATTGATGGTAGGAATGATCCATGGCACGAAGAACTGATGAGATCTGAGAGAAAGTCACTGGCTGGACAAGAGTAGACTGGATCCAGTGTACAAGTGCAGTGGACACTATTTAACCTTTTCATGTTGCAACAAAGAAAACGGCTATGGAAGCGGTCTGGCTGGGGCTTGTTCAGGGAATTTCAGTTGTGGCTCTTACTGTCATTACAGTGGCCCTGTCTACTGGTTTAAGTTAACAACTTCAGAATCTGTAAGGAGTTGAGCTGAACCAAGCTAGAGAAGGGGAGACATGGAAATGAGGGATGAAAGGTTTTATTTCTAAGTCTTAGACTCCTTGGGTGACAAGTTCGCTGACTATAATGCAAACAGAGAGAATGGATTCGTAGACACACTGTAAGTTGATGATTTGAGCCTGAGAATGGGAATTTTAAAATCAGGAAATGGAAAGCAACCATTCCCAATGCCAAGACTCATGCCAAAACCATGAAAATGAAGAAACTGAATAAAAAAAGAGAGAAAGTACATCTGGCATCTCTGTCCCTTCTGGCGGCTGGTGTGAAGTGGAGCTGAAGACTTTGAAGAAGGCCTGGCACTCTCTCCAGTGGGAAAGGAGCAGAGCGAGCTGGAGTTCACTCCTTACTGCCAGAGCACAGGCTTGCTCGCCTGTGATCTGTAGGAAAGTCACTCTGGTCTTCTCTTTACCCTTTTTCACTGAAAAAATGCTATGATATTTACGATTCTGAGATGAGAATTTATATTCAATCATGTTTTTTTAACAGTTGCCTTGTGTTTGGTTTGCAATGAATCTGTAGTGGCTAGAATATGCTTGGCCCAGGGAGTGAGTGACACTATTAGGAGGTGTGGCCTTGTTGGAGTAGGTGTGGCCTTGTTGGAGTAGGTGTGGCCTTGTTGGAGGAGGTATGGCCCTGTTGGAGGAGGTATGGCCCTGTTGGAGGAGGTGTGGCCTTGTTGGAGGAGGTGTGACCTTGTTGGAGAAATTGTTTCACTGTGGGGTAGGCAATGAAATCCTCCTCCTTAGCTACCTGGATAACAGTGTCTCCCTGGTTACCTTTGGATCAAGATGTAGAACTCTTGGCCTCTCCAGCACATTTGCCTGCACCATGTCATGCTTTCTGTCTTGATGATAATGGAATAAACCTCTGAACATATAAGCCAGCCCCAGTTGAATGTTGTCCTTTATAAGAGTTGCCTTGTTCATGGTGTCTCTTCACAGCAATCTGAATATTACATTTGTTCTTTGCAATACTATGAATTTCTTGGAACTATACTTTTGATTCAAAATATCACCCCTGTTATTTGGCCACTGTATAATTTAATAATCACATGCATGCTAGTATTCTGGTGAGCTTTTATAACTTATTTATTTGCATGTGTGTATGCATGTGCTGTGCATGCATATGTGCTTGGTTGCATGTTTCTATTTGTATGTGCAAAGGCCAGAAGTTGATGTCTAGTAACTTCTTTGAACACCATCCTCCTTATAATTAAAGTAATGCCGCTCACTTGAGTCCATAGTTCATCAGCTTCTCTAGTCTAAATAGCCAGCTTGATCTAAGGATGCCTCCTACATGGCTGGGATTATAGGTGGGCTGCCACATGTACCCAGCATTTTAGTAGGTGCCAGACATCCAGACTTAGTTCCTCGACAATTCATGACAAGTGCTTTTATCCCGTGCCATTTCCCCAATCCTCCAAGGTGGTTTTTGTTTGTTTGTTTGTTTTGTTTTTTGGTTTGTTTTTGCATAAGGCTGAAGAAATTAATTGAGGAGTTTTAGTGCTTATTGATATTTGCAAACTATATTAGCTAGCTGAATGGCATTTTAAATAATTCTATCATCTAAGTACACTGAATAGCGAATAGGCCACACGGATGATTTCTAAGTACGTGTTAATCTGTGTATAGACATTTTTCAATAGTGTTTACCAGGCTCCTACTCTGTGCCCAGGATTTTGATTACACAGGTCAGTTGTCAGATTTGGAGTCACCCTTTATGAAAACTATATGTGATGAGTTTTAAACTATAAATATTGTAAAGCTTTACATATTATTAAATTCCAAATGATTTATACAGAAAGCAGTCCAAGTGATGAATACTCTTAGGCATGGATGTCCTCTTGCTGAACTAATTTTACTTATTCTTCCACTATCACTTGCACTATAAGTCATATTCTTGATTTTAAAGGCATTTCAAGGGCCTGTGTTTAGTATGCTGATGACTTTCTGGACAGCAAGAACAATTTTTGTGTTTATAGTCACTTACAATATTCTACTCAACAAAGGAAAAGACTGGGATGAAGGCATTTCCAAGCTTCCAGTCTGGCCAAATCTCTCCACTGTGTTCTTGTGTACTTTAAATTATTTAAGAAACTCATGTTTTGATTTGCATTTCCCTAGTAACTAAGGATGCTGAACTTTTCTTTAGGTGCTTCAGAGTCATTCGAGTTTCCTCAGTTGAAAATTCCCTGTTTAGCTCTGTACCCCATTTTTTAATAGGGTTATTTGTCACTCTGGAGTCTAACTTCTTGAGTTCTTTGTATACACTGGATATTAGCCCTCTATCAGATATAGGACTGGTAAAGATCTTTTCCCAATCTGTTGGTTGCCGTTTTGTCCTATTGACAGTGTCCTTTCCCTTACAGAAGCTTTGCAGTTTTATGAGGTCCCATTTGTCGATTGTTGTTCTTAGAGCATAAGCCATTGGTGTTCTATTCAGGAAATTTTCCCCTGTGCCCATGTGTTCAAGATTCTTCCCCACTTTCTCCTCTATAAGTTTCAGTGTGTCTGGTTTTATGTGGAGGTCCTTGATCCACTTGGACTTGAGGTTTGTACAAGGAGATAAGAATGAATCGATTTGCATTTTTCTGCATGCTGACCTCCAGTTTATCCAGCACCATTTGTTAAAAATTCTGTCTTTTTTCCACTAGATGTTTTTAGCTCCTTTGTCAAATATCAAGTGACCATAGGTGTGTGGGTTCATATCTGAGTCTTCAATTCTATTCCAATGATCTTCCTGCCTGTCACTATACCAATACCAAACAGTTTTTATCACTATTGCTCTGTAGTAGAGCTTCGGGTCAGGGATGGTGATTCCCCCAGTAGATCTTTTGTTTTAGAGAATAGTTTTTGCAATACTGGGTTTTTTGTTATTCCAAATGAATTTGCAGATTGCTCTTTCTAGCTCTATGAAGAAGTGATTTGGAAATTTTGATGGGGATTGCATTGAATCTGTAGATTACTTTTGGCAAGATGGCCATTTTTACTATATTAATCCTGCCAATCCATGAGCATGGGAGATCCTTCCATCTTCTGAGATCGTCTATGATTTCTTTCTTCAGAGGCTTGAAGTTCTTATCATACATATCTTTCACTTGCTTGGTTAGAGTCATACCAAGGTATGTAATATTATTTATGACTATTGTAAAGGGTGTCATTTCCCTAATTTCTTTCTCAGCTTGTTTATCCTTTGAGTAGAGGAAGGCTACCGATTTGTTTGAGTTAATTTTATATCCAGCCACTTGCTGAAGTTGTTTATCAGCTTGAGGAGTTCTCTGGTGGAATTTTTGGGGTCGCTTAAGTATACTATCATATCATCTGCAGTTTGACTTCTTCCCTTTCAATTTGTATACCTTTGACCTCCTTTTGTTGTCTAATTGCTCTGGCTAGGACTTCAAGTACTATATTGAACAGATAGGGAGAGAGTGGGCAGCCTTGTCTGCTCCCTGATTTTAGTGGGATTACTTCAAATTTCTTTCCATTTAGTTTGATGTTAGAGGCAGGAGGTGGGAGGATGGGTTGGGGGTCAGGGAGGGGGGAAACTTGGAAGGGGTATAACATTTGAAATGTAAATGAAGAATATATTCAATTAAAAAAAAGAAACTCATGTTTTATGGTGACTTACCCTTGAGAAGGTGTCCATATTTGGGTTAGCCTGGCTCTTCCTCTGAATATATGCCTCCTTATTGAACCTTGTGGTTCATATACATGTGAAACACGTTTCCCCAAAAAACTCCAACTCACATTCAAAACCTTCCTAGTTATACGTAAATTTAAAAGAAATTTCTGTCTTTTGCGTTGATCCACCGGAAGTTGCCACACTTCCTCTTGTCATAACTTCTACATTTATAATGTTAAAATACCTTAACACTGTAAAGACGAATACTATTTTTAAAGATAAGATTATCTCTTACCCTCATAACATATTTTCTTAATTACTGGTCTCCAGTTCTGCATATCAATGCATGATCTTTTAATATGATTAGTGTTGCTGCAAAGACAGATAGCTAACCTATCTGTTGTCCTCCTAACACAGTGTGGAGTATAGCAGAGCACTGCTAAGCATCCTCCAAACAGTATTTTGGAAAAGTATTTTGTGAAAGTAATGACAGAATTATTATCCATGGAGAAGAGGAAATTAAAACACCTTTGGGAAAGGTCAAGAACAGGGAGGATTATCCGCAAAGACCAGTGAACTTTAGATTCATTTAGTCAGAATGGCAAGGCTTAGACCTACCATAATGCTAGCAGAGAAATTTTTCCACTTGTCAAAATTAAAAAGAAAGTTACTTTATTCTTGACTTTTAAACTCTGTGTCTTGTCTCAAGCTTCCGCATGGAAATACGGAAAGCGTGAATGCCCTTATGTTTTCTTACTAGATCAGCAGCCGCTTGGAGAACAGTGGGGTTTTCAAGGTATGGATTCAGAAACGAAGGCGTGAATAGGGACCTGCACAGCAGGGTCTCTGTAGTTTGAAATATGGTTTATAACAAAGTAGGACAGAACCTCAGAGCAAGAACACTTCTCGGGATTATAGCCACTTACACTATTCAACTCAGTAAAGGAAAGATGAGGATGAAGGCATTCGCTTCCACTCTGGGAGGAAAATATAGTCAGAAAGGGTCAGAAGGGTGAGCCTACTGATATGTGCACCAGACAGGGGATGGGCAAGCCTAGAAATAGGGGAGAAATAGGGGTCACAGGCTATTAGGAGCTTGGGAGTTATTGCATCAGTCACTAGACACTAAGTCTAAAACCGTGGACACGTCCTGGTCTCCACTCATTCTCAGCTCACTCATGTGTGCTCTGTTACTTCCCCTGAGGTATTTTGTCTTTGTCCCTTACAGCACGCATTCTCTAAAAGCTTCCCAGTACACCTCTCCTCAAGACATTTCTATATCTGCTCATAGGTTTGAAAACCTCAACTCCATTCTAAGCGTGAACTCATTGGACTGCCTTGCACCCCTTTCTCTGGAACTGTTATTTGTGGGGTTCAGACAGCACTGGAGATGTGACGATGCAGCCTTGCATGCCGGCTGAGAAGGAAGCACGTATTAGCATGTAGGGTTTTGAAAAATGTTTTAGCACCCCTCATTATTCTTTCATAGTTTTCCAAAGAAATCATTGTTAAATATTCATCCCGTGAAATCACATTAAATATTTTAAGTGTGATATTTTAGGGTTTGATGGTTTTATGATGAAGGTAACTCTTGCAGATTATGGGAGATCTCCAAATACCTAGCAAGATTTCCTTCTATGAGTTTTAAATGAAAATGGAGTTATGGAGATACAATGTTTACTTCGCTTAGTAACTATTTTAAGCTATCTTTGTTCATTTAAGGTATCAGTGGTGCTTTTTGGTATCATTAAATGTTCTTTTTTAAACTGTTTTCTAGTATATATGAAATATGGAATCATTATGAGTCATTTAATAGTATAATTTTATTTGAATTTTATAGCATTGCTGGTCTTTTCAGTTGTTCCTATTTTGTCAGCACGAAAAAGGCAACAGCATGTCATACTTCCTTGTACATAAGCCATTGGGTCTGCTTCGTCAGAGGTTGCCTGCAGCAAAGTTTTGAAAAAGAGTTTAATGACCCTTATGAACTCACTGGGAAAATATATCATAATTAATTACTGAGAAAGGCCTCAAGCACGACAACAAAGCAGGAACAACTGGCGTCTGAAAGTCAGTGCCTTGTGAGTGGTTTTCTCGGAGTAGGAGGTGAACAAACAGAATTCCAAAGAGAATAAACATGGAAAGCACTTTTCTCTAGAAATAAAACAACACCAAAACTCTGCCAGCTTAGGATGTGCCTGTTCAAAAGTTCAAATGTAGGGTAGGAATGAGTCCAATAACACAGTACTTATTATAGGGCAAGGAGGCAATTATAAGCAGTATCTCAACTTAAAAGGCCTTTTGAAAAGAGTATATGTTATATTCCTTTAAAATCGCATTATCTTACAAAATACATATTTATTTTATTTACAAATTACAATTTATTTTATTATGCAGACCATTCCTTCAGGCATATAACTAAATAAAAACATTTGATTTTATAATTTTTGGCTTAAAATATTCACCTAGGGCAAAAGTTCCTAAGACTAAAAATTGCTCAGCTTAGGTACTAAAGGAGATTGCTGGGAAACCTAAAGAATTACTGGAGTGTTAACTGTGAATCAGTGATTGCTTTCTCAACAGGACACGGTCTCATTTATGACATAATAGTAATAGACTGGTGATATGTTATCTGTTAATCTTCCTAAGGAAGCATGCTCCTAAAACCAAGGTTCTGCTTAGATTAAGTAGTCCGAGTTCCATTGTGCTAGGGAAAGGAAGGGGCCGGCAGTTTGATCAGCTATATCTGAAGGGGTAGTTAACAAGGCTTTAATTAGCATTTGGACAGCTCGCTATTACTGAGCTAACCTATCCACAGTGTGAGACTCAGAGAGTGAGACACAGTTCTGCTTCCTGCAGCATTCTGTTGTTGGGAGTCAGTGTTCTGGACTTCAGTTATCTGTATCAATGATGTAGGTAAACATACCTGAGGCAGGCTATCCATCACGCTCAAGTTGCTGTCACTAGGCTACAATCATAAAAGGCATGTGCAGGTTCAAGCCCCTGGCTCTAAATGAGCTTGCCCTGTGACCTGCTGCCTCCTGAATGTGAAGATCAGCATTCTCCTTTTCCACTAATGATGGATTCTGACATCCTCGCTCTACCCATGACCTTAGAAAGCAGCTGGACTGCTTGCCTAACTATTATTTTTTTTTTAAAGTAACAACTCTATACTATTAAGGCAACAAGAGAAAAATTGCTTTGACATGCGAGCCTCCACATTCAGACAGGGCTAAACCACATCTTTTACCAAGTCCATAGATTGAGTCATGTGGGGATGCTTTTGTAACCTACATAACTGGGGTTTTTATGTTATGCTCAAATGAAGAATTAACATGGAATAAGTCAATCTCAGATGATCTCTGCATTGTTTTAGACAATCACTCAAATGATTCCATGCAAACCTGACACTCTTCTTTTAGAAATGACACTGTAGGCCCCATGCACTGTTCCCTGAAGCTGGGGCACCCATGACAGAGAAGAGAAGCCCTCGGCCCAAAGATACGCTTACTTCACTTATTAGCCGAAGTGAGCACTGCTAACAAATAATACTGCCCGCTCTCAGTACTTGTCAGGGACCTGTAATTGGCTGCTATCGACCTCCCGTCAAAAGACATGGGCAATTTATTCTTAAATTTAATAGTTGTGAGGGAAAATACTCTCCCTTCTGAGAGTTCTACTCACACTGAGAGCAGCACCTCAGCCCTCCATGGAATGCTGTCCAAGAACTTGGCTTTAATTATTCCAGTGAGGATATGGGACTCCACATGTGAGACGACGCAAGATGAGGAATAGCCATTCCAGGAGCTTTGCTGTGTTGCACAGAAGGCAGGCACTGGAAACCTCTCCAATGCCTTGACTATTTAATATTTTAAATAAAATAAGAAGTAGACCTACAGTACAGATGAACTTGCAGTAGCAATCCATAGGAATTATCATTTCAGGACCATTGGGCTAATTAATTCACTTTGTGGCATGCATACAGATCCTACAAACTTTTGTGGCCAAATCATATTTCTGTGTCAACGCACACCTCGCTTCATTGGTGCATTTTCCCGTTGAAGGTCATTTGGATTTCTTTAGCGTTACTCAAAGTTAGTGTGTGAAACTGTTCCTCGGAGGTGTGAGCAAACATCTACTCATCCCAGATAGGGAAGCGAAGGCAGAGCCAAGGTGAGGACAGCATCCAACCTGGTGAAGCAATGGGTTTTACAGGGGCAACTTACAGGACTGTGAGTGAGCACTACCGATAAAGGAACGAGGTCTCAGAGACAGCAGCATCTACAAATCCCACCTCAGCATGGGTGACAGTTCACAAAGCTGGGATCCTGGAGCTCACTGCACAGTCTGCAGGCAACTGGGTCTGTCTGAGCCTCTCGTAGGCCAGGCTTGTCTGAGACAGACTCTCAGCCGTTCTTACGGTGGATACAAGCAGTTCTTCTCTATCTGGAATAACCATGCTGTAAATATTTGTGAGCGTGTTTTTCTGTGGAATTTTTAAATTTTATCTTAGACTAAGACCCGTGCATAAAATGCTGGTCTGCATGACCATCTAGGTTTTACATTTTAAGATCCACGAAAATGTTTTGGAAAAGATTTTACACATTTGAGGGCTCCATTTTCCAACACTTGATGACATCTTTCTTGTTACACGTATACTAATAGGATAAAATAATGTGATGTGAACTTGGTTAAATGTGGTCTTTTTTGATACTGTGTGCATATAAATAAATGGATTAAGTAATATGTGTTTCCTTCATTAATGGTATATATTTTACTATTATAATATTTATTATCTGTGTATGTAACTAAACTATAAACCATTTTCTTGTCCAAATTTATTTTTTTCAAAAAGATTTTCTTTATTTTTTGGGGATTTTTGTTTGTTTGTTCATTTTAGACAGGATCTCTCTTCTTGCCCCCTAGCAGAGCTCAAACTCCTTGAATTCTGCCTGTGTCTGCATCCAGAATGTGGGAATAAAGTCATGGGCTACCACACCTGTCTTTTCAAGAAGTATTTTGAATCAATAATGATGCAGTATCATATCTACCTTGGTATGCTGAGTTTTATTTTGATTGCCAACTTGACAGTATCTAGAACCCTCTTACAGATCCAGCTGTAAGGAATTTTCCAGATTGGGTTCATTGAGTTAGGAAGACTGACTCTAATTATCTGATTGAGTAAAGAAGAGAAAGGGAAATGAACAGACATTCGTCTCTCTCTACTTCCTGAGAATGGATATAACATGGTCAGCTCCAGACTCTGTGATTTCACTGCCATGCTGGGGCCTCAAACTATGAGCCCAAATACACTGTTCCAACCTTCATAAGCATTTTTTTTGTCCATGTAATGAGACAAATAACTGATATACTTTGTACCAAGATACACTTTGGGTCAAAAAGTTTTTGTAGGAGATACCTTCACCCTAATGGCCCATACTGTGTACAATACCTCAAACTCAAGCTGACCATGAAGGATTGATAGCCTGGGAGTGACCAAGTGAACTGATGTGATCTGAGTTCTGCACTGTCTTTTTGTCTAGCACTGTGCGTTGAGTGGAGCTCACTGAGCTGTAGCAAAAGACAGGACAATTAGAAGCCTTGTTTTGTTCTACGTAAAATGCAGAGTGCTTGGTTGGCTGACTTTTTTTCAAAGAGTTAGTGAGATACACAAAATTTTTTTGATAGTCTTTCCTGTTTGATTTAGTTTGTTTTAAAGGACACTTTTGAGGGACAGGAGAGATGGCTCAGAGGTTAAGAGCACTGACTGCTCGTCCAGAGGTCCCGAGTTCAATTCCCAGCAACCTCATGGTAGGTCACAACCATCTGTAATGGGATCCAAAGCTCTCCTTCTGGTGTGTCTGAAGAGAGTTACAGTGTACTCATATGCATAACATAAATAAAGGACACTTTCACTTGCTTGCTTCTTTGTTTGTTTATTTGTTAGAGTAATTCACATTGAGCTGGCACAGCTAAATGATTCTCCCTAGGTTACATATGTGGGATCTGAGGAGCATACCTTTATAAAGCAATGTGACACACTGTGCCTTTGAAGACACATGACATCTTTTTGTCCTGGAGATGATATAGAAATCTTTTTAAAACTTAGTGATGTGCAGCAGGATTCCAAGGTATAGACTTTTGGCAGGGTCTCCAAAAACTTGACTTCCCAGGAAAGAGTAGGAGGGAGAAATCTGCTTTCTACATGTTTTGGTGACTTGGCTGTTAATTACAGGCTATTTCCTTAAGCAAAATGGCTTATTTACTCACAGGTAAAGTCTACAATTAAGTCAGTTACTGTAAAGAAGTCATTCCTAGGAGTCAGCCAGGGTTGACTGAAAAGGAGCCTTTTCATGCTACTCTGTTTGCTTGGCTTCCCTCCTTACCGTGCAGAGAGAGCAGGGACAGACCAGAGGTGACATGCTTCAAGAAGGCATTTGGCATCCCTTTGAGATAGTCCTCAGTAAGATGTATTCATGAGGAGCACACACATGACAGCATCATCTTCCCTACATATGAAACTGGATGGGATAGAGACAAGAGCCCTCTGTCCCCAACCACTCTGGACTTATGAGCACTGAGGGACAGTCAATCCGCAACAAAAAGCATGAGGTATTTTATTTCCACATGGTGACTGTTGCTCTGTTTAATAACGACAGGAATCACTAACAGCTATGTGTGAAAATGTCTCCTTATTTATATCCCTGAATCCTTACTCTTTCCATCATAAGGAAGATGGCGGTATGTCCATGTTTCAATTAAGGCAGGGCTGAGAGAGATTTTTGTAACTTATGTAGGGTCATAGACTATCAAGTTTCCAAGTGCAATTCAAAAGTAAATTTCCCTACCTTAGACCAAATTCACTTTCCTAAGCTTTTTAAATTTACCTGAATGGAGAAGTATTGGAAAAGAGATAGAAATACGGTCAATGGGCTTTAGGAAAAACAAGGCAAAATGACAGTTAAAAACAAAATAAGGCGTCATTCTCCCTAGGAATGCAGAAACATTTAAAGACCAAGGGAGAGATTTGTTTTTCCCTACTACCACAGTCAGATTTTGTTAGGGTCTCCTTTTTATCCTTTCAATTCAATTTTACAAATTTTAATTGTTTTCAGTTCAATACAAATTTTAGTCTAGTAGGGACATTCTTCGATCAGATCCGTTCTGTGTGTTTTCAGATAGAGATGTAAGAAAACTCTTTCAAGTTCCGTTCAAAAATAAATTAATCCATGCCTCACATCAAACATACACCCAATGTAATGAAATTAACTGTTGAGTATAATTCTCATTTAAACCAATACTGAACTTGCTGTCGACCCCACAGTCTTGGAGAGCTGTGACATGCTTGTATGTCTGTGACTGTGGAATCCTCAGGGTTTCCCCTCATTGCTCTTTCTGACTGGTTCAGTAACCCTCCAGGACACAGGTAGGTCTGGAAGCCCAGTCACACATGATGCTGTGTTTCATCCAACTGATGAATTCTTCTGACTGACCTTGACTTCCATTGAAATGTGCTAAGAACATTAAGGAGTTGTTGCTTTGCAGCACATTTCATTTCTCTACCCATTGAAATAAACTTAATTTTAAAGAGTTTGAACGGTGTTAAGATTTGTGTAGAAAATATTTATGATGAAAATATTATGAAAAGTGCCAGGTTACAGTCCCAGTACTCGGGAAGCTGAGGCATAAGGATACTACCAATGAGGCCAGCCTATGTGTACACTGAGATGCTATTTCCAAGGAGTATTCTCTGGGAAAATGTTGTATTCACACGAATAATTGAAATTTCTATGTAGACAAATGCTAAATATTTCTACACAGCTTGAATGATTTTTAACATGGATCCTCTGCACACGATGGCCCTGTCAGCAACAACTTACCATTTCTCTCTGGTGAGAGCCAGTAACACTTTCCCTAGAGAGTTTTAAGTTACTGTTCTTGTTCCTTTCTCCTGTGTACATGTTATTATATAATCACATTTGCTAAGAATGGGGTAGTACTTTCATTTTCCTTTATTCTGTGTCTCCTGCAGGCTGAGACAGAAGACTTTAACACTGAGAAATAATTATGTTCTCAAAGGCTGCTATTTAGTCCTACTTGTCTCTCTCTTATAGGCTTTATTTTTTTTTCATTTCTTTGCTTTTTTTTTTTTTTTTTTTTGAGACAAGATGTTGCTCTGTAGCCTTGGCTGTCTTGAATATAGTTCAGGCAGGCCTTGAACTCATAGAGTTCTAAGTCTGCTTCCTGAGTAATGGGATTTAAGGCAGGTGCCTCCATGTGTGACTCTTTCTTTTCACTTTTAATTATGTGCCTGTATGTGTGCATGTGTGCATGTGGGTGGTAGGAGGCCTGATTGTGTGAATACTGTTGCCCCCATAATCAGTATAGGGCATTGGATACCTTGGAGCTGGAGTTACAGGTAGTCTTTGTGAGGTGCCTGGTGTGGGTACTAGGAATGGAATTTGGGCCATCCTCTGCAAGAATAGTGCATTTTCTTTAAGAACTGAGCTGTCTTTTCAGCCCTTGACTTTGTTTTAATCCATCACACATGGTCATACTGGGATGTTTCTGAATACAAAATTCTACACCCTCAGTATTATTTTACCACCTTTAATGTATGCTGTAGTAATGCATATATACTCCAATCTGTAAAGCTATTACTTAAATTATATCAATTTATTCAGCATCTTTGAACATTGACTGTTAAATAGGCCATTTAGGGCTAATGACAGTTCTTGACATATATACAAACCACTATTTTTTTATTTAAAGTATTTTATAAAATTATTTTTATTTTGATCTGTATCCCGTAGTGAATTAAGAACAAAACACTGCAGATATTTGAACATTTTCATGATCTCTTAGTGTTATTTGTAGGAAAACTACAATTTACTAGGCTTCATCCATGAATGTTGACTCGTGCTCTGTACAACTGTAGAGGAGCTGATTCGTATATCAACTGCTCCTGAAATTGTATAGATCACCCACACTTTGCTGTAAAAGATAGGGAAAGTTTTATCAGTGTGAGGCCTCGCATGAGCCTGGGGACCTTGAAGCTTTCTGAAGAGGTAATTGTGGAGTAAGAGGTCAAGGCAATTTTCTCCCTGTTGACTTAATAAAGGGATAGTTGGTATAGTTGATAGTTTGCTGAGTACCTCTGCAAACATTGTTCGATTTGACCTTGAACTGAATGATGTGGTTTCAGGGGACATTTAGCTAATCTCACTGCACAAGGCCAGAAACTGGGAAACTAATGGTCTTAAGTCAGTGCACATATAAGCTCTAACCATTGGCCACAGTTTGAGCTTCTACTATTAACAATATTAACTAAAAATCATCAATGACATCCTCTGACCTGACCCAGGGACCATGTCCCTCGCACAATCTTATTCCACTCTAAAACATACCCAATCACACAGCCTGGCTCATAGGTAAGGCTTCTTGAGAGAAACTTGGCTCACGAAAGCTAGTCCTCGGGCTGGTATATAGAAAAGTGTCAAGATAGAAGGATTATCCAAAAGATAGAACTACACGTGGCTTCATTGCCATCAAAAATGGGAGTGTTGGAAGATATATGTTATATTTATTTAACCTTTTTCTGATCCACTTTCCTCATTCATCGAAGTTAGCATCAAGAATGTCTATCTTTAAGAGTCAGGAGAAATTCAAATGCAACATCTAATATCAGGTTAAGATCATTTATAGTAGGAAGAATGCGGCATAGGGTTATGTTAGGTACTGGTACTATGTTATCTGTTTTTATATGAAAGACAATAATGAAACTAGGGCATTCAATATAAAAAACTTGAAATGGACATTTAGATATTTCCATATTAAAATTCTACATAATAATTCTGTTGTGTATGCGAAGTGTAGCAGTTTAAAGTGTAATTAAGTGAAAGAGCAATGCCATCAGATTGCCAATAATAAGAAGAATGTGTCTCTCAAAGACTCCCCTCAGAGCACTAGATCAACACAAAAAATATCTGAAGCACTTAAAGACTAATAATGTCTGTGTAAATATTCAGGATGGCGGGCGATGACAACTTGCTATCTTTTAGAGTTTTAAAGTTGTTGGAGGGTCCAGTAGTAAGCTGTGTTATTTTTCCATGACAGAGGACAAATGAATTATTAAGCAGAGGTTTAATGCAAGTAGTTGGCTCAACTCTACCTGTCTCTTCTTGCCTACTGAGAATGCTGTCCGGGCAGTTTCTTTCCTTGACTTTCAGGTATGTTTAGTGGAGGAGACAGCAGGAGAAGAATTGGTTACACAAAATTAAAGATTTATGTGGAAATGATGCAGTGTAGTTTTGTGGTGACACATACAGTTATGAGGACAACCACGCAGCCCTTTTCTCTCTCTTGACTGAATCATCATCTTTACCACTCTGACTTAAGAACAGATTTTTCAAGTAATCAGGAAAGACATGTTCAGACCCGGGGAATTTTCATTCCATCATGTAGACAGTGAAAAAAAATAATACCACAAAGATTGAGGGGCAATAGTCATGCTCTTGTGTGACACTACTCCTGGGAAAATATGAGCAAACGTGTATTCACCCCAGACTGGGAACAATGGCCGACTAAAGTCCAACTATTTTAACCAGTGTATTTTTATCTACATTACCTACAGAGATATGGGTGAGATGTTACTTAGGAAAGCAGAAATGGTTCAAAGACAGTTTTAACACCCAAATCCCACCCTAGGATGGGAGATGGCTCAGAAGAGCTGAAAACCTGAAACACACTTACAACCTGCAAGACACTGTCCTTTCCAGATAACTCAGTTGGTCTGAGCCTCTACTGGGCAGCTCAGCACCTCTCTTTTTCAGGTGTCTCGGCTGGTCTTTCCTTATTCTAGGATGCTATGCTGGTTTGAGCCTACTCTAGGTAGCTGCCTGCAGGTGTTACTGTTGTGGAGGGAGGGGGTCAAGGAAATCTCATCAGTTTCAGGGACTTCCTGAAACTATTAAGTTAACCCTGAGCCTAAAGAGCAACCCTACAGAATGGAATGTTTTGCCTGTCTTTAGAACACCCTGTCTCTTAAGTTTTATCTTTCAGATGGAAGGCTTTATCTCAAATGAAGTTATCATCCTACATGTAGTAACTATGGTTCTGTTTTAAAGCAGGAAGTCCAGTGAACAGATTGCTCTTTGGGAAAACCGTGTCCCCAGTAGACTTGGTGGATGCTATTGGAAAGGTTAAGGGATTTTGTAATGTAGTAGGAGACAGGCAATATTTCAATCCCTGGAGGAATACTGGGAAATGGAATAGGATATGAGGAAGTTATAGGTAAAAAGAATTGTTCTATAGCATTTAAATGATTTTGACAAACACAGGAAATCTCCAGTATGTGGTTGTATCCTGGAAGATCAATAGTTCCTTTAAACTTTCATCTGACTTAGCAAATAGAAAAAAAGGGAAATGGTTGAGACAAAGATGAATTATTTTTGCCTCCCAGATAAAGCCAAGATATTTAGATGTCTCCCCCGGTGCTGATTATTAGGGTTATCAATATGCAAAACTCTCTTTCCATGTCTTTCTTTAAACACTTTGTATTTAATATATGATAGAATGCACAGCACCCATGGATTTTAAACGTAACACTACAGGCTTCAAATCATCACCTATGTAATAATCTAAAAAAAAAATCTTTATCTTCGTCTGATTTAGTAAGATGTGCATATGCTTTAGTAACAACCTCAGCATAGTATATCTTAGCTAATGAAACATAAATTTAATGTTAATGTTGTTTTGTATAAAAATCTCTCTGTGTTAAAATGTAACCACCCTCAGACTTTCTGACACGGTTTACACACGTTTGAAACCTTCTGAATCCTTTGTCTACACTTCTTCTTTTTAAATGAAGGGAGCAATTCTCATTGTGCTGCTCTTTTTGCTTTCTGCATAATTTCCAACTTTTTACATAGGTTTGCAGATCACTGTATATTCTTAGCAAGCAGGAAAAAATAACACAGAAAGTGGTTTTTTTTTTGCATTGTTTTGTATAAGTTTCGAATAGAGTGTTCATTCATCATCTTCCTTATGTGACATTTTGACAAGCATCTTAACAGACTGGAGACTAGAGATGCCTTACATGATTAAATTAGACAAAGAAACACACATACAAGCCATGTCATGATATAGCTCTCTTTTCTCAGAGTCACTGAATAAGTGATTCTTGACACCTCTGAGGGGCTGGGGGGCTGGAGACAGCTCTCTTGCTAATGCTTAAGAATAACAACTCTGAAGCCACTTTGATTTCTTTCAAGTCTCTATCAAACACTTCTGATGGGCCAGTTAAGACACATATAGTGTATATATATATAATTTCTTGTTCTTCTTCAGTGGTGCTTAACAATTCCTTCTCCTGGGTAAACTGAGGTGCATTTTAAGGCAAGATATGCACAGTCAGCTCTACTGGGTAGTTTCTCATTTTACTGCTGATAAATTAATTCAGTTCACCGTTATGTTTCAAAAAGGTTACAAGTTCAACAATATTTTTAGTTTTGTTTATTTCTTATGGATGAGTTATCATGTAGTGTCACAACTTATAATTTAGAACTAGAGAAATAGAGTATGAAAGGTTTCGGAAATACTTAGTTTTGTCTCTTTGTTTTAAAGATGTATAAATGGAAGCTCCAAGGGGTTAGAGGTTTCTCTGATTTCTGTAGAGTGGAAAAATACTAAAATTTCCATCTTGGTTCACTCTATAAAATGCTTGAACATTTAACAGCCCTCATGTGCTAGGCTGTTATATGCCATGCCTTTTGGTTTGAGGTATGATACCTTATCATTTATCATCTACCATAGCCTTTCTCTGGAGTCTCTTTATAAGTTACAAGAAGAATGATTATTGACAATACATTTCTGAGAATGCCTTTAATTCAGGCCTTGGACCTGATGCGGTTTTCAGCAATTAGATTATTTGCATAAAACTGAGAATGCAGAAGTAATTTGAGAGTTGTTATTTTGTAAATAGACATGGGAAGTCAGACAGCAGTAATTCATCCATGGTCCATGTGCTTTGAGAGAAAGCTCTGTCTAGCAGACTTGCTGTGTTTGAGGTCAGCAATGGTTAAAAGTTACAAGAATGAGACTCTTCCTGTCTTAGGTAGGGTTTCATTGCTGTGAAGAAACACTAAGACCATGGCAACTCTTATAAAGTGAAACATTTAATTCGGACTGGCTTACAGTTCCAGAGGTTCAGTCCATTATCATCATGATGGGAATCATGGCAGTTTACAGGCAGACATGTTGCTGAAAATACCTAGAGCTCTACATCTTGTTTCAAAGGCAGCCAGGAAGAGACTGTCTTCTGTAGGCAGCCGAGAGGAGGGTCTCATTTCACACTGGGTGAAGCTTGAGCATAAGAAACCTCAAAGCCCACCTACAGAATAACACACTTCCTCTAAAAAGGCTACACCTCCTCCAATAAGGCCACACCTCCTAATAGTGCCACTTCCCATGGGCCAAGCATTTTCAAACCACCACACTTCTTTTTCATCTTATTTTGCATTATATTCTCTGACAAGAAAGTTCAGAAACAAAATTATTGACATATGAGTACCAGCTGATGTGAGGCTCAAAAGCCTTGTTTGATGAAGGAGAGGCTGCCCAATTTGTGGACTCCACAAGTAGATGCCATTATAGGCAGAAGCTGTTAACATGTGCCTGATGCCAGGGGATGGTACAGATCAAATACTCTGTTCCTTGACCTGGCGACATGCATCTATATGTATTGGTCCAATTTTGCTTAAAGTTTATATATTAATGGTACATGTAACATAGTAGAGCATCAGTGGACTCATGAAAACATCTAAAGAACACAGAGCCACTCAAATTTTGCCACCATGCTTCCTTTAGATCACACGACACCACTGGAATAGTATTGGAATTTGTTTCACTTTAGATTTGGTCTGAAACAACACTCATGTGTCATCCCCAGTGTGTGAGCTGGGACTCATAGGCAGTTCATATGCTCAGGCTGTTATAGCAGCATTGGAAAAACCAGCTGGGCTGGGTTTTCTTGAAGGTCAAATGGAGAAGGTTATGCTTTCATGTTTATTCAGGTTGCTGACAGTATTCATTTAGACCTGTCCTTCTCAGCTTCTTGTCTGTCCAAGATTGGAGTGCACGCATGATTCCCAGGGCCTCCTATGGTTCTCACACAGCTCCTGGCCCTGGAGGCTTTCCCAGCAAGGCTACTGACTTCAGCACCTTGGCCAAGAGCTTACGGTCCTGGCTAAGATCCAATTTGGTGGCAATGCAATCCCTGTTATGCAGTATGTATGATGAAGTATGGGCCCTGCGTTCTGTTTTGAACAGGTCACAAGCCCTGGCTATCTGCAAGATAGACAACTGTCTAACACTAAGAATAGACATCCTGGGTGACACCCTAGACTCCATCTGCAGTCTAGTGGATGTTCTTACTCTGAGACACTGAAGCCATGACTGTATTAGGTGGGCTGTGGAAGTACGAGCAGGAGGATGTTCAACTTGGAGACCGCCGCAATGCTTTGTTGGGAGTTGTTCACACTTTGGGAGGATAAGCCACATGCCAGTTTTTTTTATAAAGTTATATATTAGGGAAGCACAATTGTGACTATATGAATAAAGCAAAAGATAGAAGCGCCTCCCTGCAGTCATTGCTCCTATATGTACCATGTAGCTTTGGATATCTGATTCCTGACATTATTGTATCTGTATGCTAAATTATCTGTATATTTTATTACAGATATTCTTTTAATTATCTTACTACCCATCGAAAAGATCTCTGGTTCACACTTGATTCTCTGGAGCCCGGTCAGTGCCGGTGAGTGTGGAGCGTTCTGAGTGACGGTCATCTCAGCTGAACTCTTTCTCTACACAGACATTTGGAGACATCACCCTCCCTCAGCAGAGCAGCCAGACACCCTAGCAGGGGTTCCACACAGTGTTAGAACCTTAAGGGCATTTGAATTACCACTTGGAAATTATTTATCTGTGCCCCACTGACAAATGTCAGTTCTTCACATGCTTCTGCCTGTTTTCTCTTCCATTCCCCTCTGGGTTTATCATCAGATAGCTTGTCTACTTTAATTGTAAGAAAATCGTCTCTTGATTGTGAGGTCCTTGGCTGAGACGTTTCCCATTTATTTCCAGCAACATCTGCCTTCTGTCGAAGCTCGGACGAGAAGCACATCTGCTTTCTGTTGCTTCAGTTCTGTTTCAGTGGATTTGCGTTAGGATTGTAAATATTTCCCATGTTAATAGGTGTGACCGTGTTATTTTCCTGTGTTCCAGTGGCTCTGGGGGAAAGAGCCAAACAGATGTGTGTAGCTAGTTTTCCCTCGTTCTAACTGAAAGCTACAAGAAAATGGAAAAGAGCTATGCAATAGTTGGAGTGGACAGAAGGCCTCCAGGGGAGCAAATTGCATCTCTAATTATCTAGATTTGAAGTCGACCTGTCTTCATGCTAATCAAATGAGAGGTTAAATTTATTAAGATTAAAACAGCTGAACTCATCTACAGCTAACACATTCAGTCCCCAACGCAAATTGAACTGCACCCATGATAGTGCTTGTCTGTAACCTGGGACTTGAGTGGCATCTGATGCCAGGGCTTAGGTCCAGCTTGCTGCCACATGGCTGAGGTGTGTTCAGTACCACACCAGGTGGGACTTGACTGACTCTCATTCCTTCTCATCAGGTTCCTGTTAACCATCCGTTACTGTGTCATCGTGTCTTAACCCAAGTGAAAAATGGGACCTGTCATTTTGACTGTTGTTAGGTGGCCTTCTTCACTGTGAGGAGCTTTGTTAATTAATCTTCATGGAGTGCATGTCAGACAGGGCCATATACTGGATCTGTTCTGAAGGTGGAGCTGTCTTTACACGTCTGTCGGTGGCCATCTTAGGTCAGAGCCAAGCTAGATGGATGGGATGAAAGCTGTGCTTCTCAGATAATAAATTTGGAATTAGTTTAAGCAAATCTTAGCTTCCAGTCATTGTTTTTAAAACGGAGTGTGCCAAGTTTTGGTCGAAAATCAAGTACTTACCATATAGACTCCATGGAAGATAAAAAATGTTGTTGGCCTGTGAGCTAGTGATGCTTTGAAATGAGTACTCATGTACATGCATTGTTAAGACAAGGATTAGTCCTTTTAAATTTCTCATGACCCAGAAAAGATAAATTTTCTACCTCCTGCATCATATTCCTTGGCTTCTTGGTAATTATTTCAATTCCTTGTTGATATTGGTCAAAGATAGAAGAACTGGTCACATCCTATTTGTTTCTCTGATTCTTTAATCTTGTCAACTTGATGGTCTTAGAGTCACCACAGAAACAAACGTCTGGGTTTGTCTATGATGGATTTTGCTAGATTCCTTTAATTAAGATAAGAACATCCACCGTAAATGAAGGGTAGCAGCCTTGTGGAGCTGGAGTTCTGAATTGGATAAAGAGACACAAGGGAGCTTAACAGTATCAGTCATTGTTCTTTGGTTCCCAGGATGCACTGGAACCAGCTGCTTCAAGCTCCTGCCATGCCACTTTGATGGACTGGATACTGGGACCGAAAGCCAAAACAAACTGTCTCCCTGAAGCTGCTTTTACTGGGTATTTTGTCAGTACAACACAACAACTAACTAATACAATATTTTTATTCCAAGTGTTGGTTTGTTTGATTATCATTGCAAAGAAATAATTTGTAAAGTGAAGTTTGTTTTTTCAAACCTGACACTCTGAGAGTAATCTCTCCATTTCTTTACTAAGTATTCTCATGGAATGGTTGTTTTGTTTCCTGAGGCTATCCTCAGCATTGTACCTGGCCAGTGCTCTGTTCTACTCAAAATATCCAAGACTGTAGGCTTTACCTTCAGAGTAATAGCTGCTGAATAAAAATGAGAATGATGGCTAGTAACTTATGTCCATTATATTTGATATTGGCCGGAGATATATAATGATAAGTTATGATGACGTGTGTTCTACTGTTGCCTTGACTCTCAAACCCTAGTTAAAGGAAAATGAAAGTGGGGCACTCTCAGTTGTTGCAAATACCGCCCAGCTGTGCCGGCCTTGAAGCAACATTTACCACTGGGACCACCAAGCCAACCAAACCTGTGCATGTGTCTTATAGACTGATCTACTTTGGATCATACTAAAATTTTTTAAATTACTTGTCAACTATGTGTTTTCTGGTTCTTATGAAAATTTACCAGGTTGGGCATGAAGGCACATACCTGTAATGCTAGCACTTGGGAGATAGAGTATGGAAAGTCAAGAGTTCAAGGCCGTACTTTGTCTCATAGCAAGTTCAAGATCAGTCTGTGCTATATGACATTCTGTTTCAAACAAATAAAAACTAAATGTTTGTGGTCAAAATCCTTTTGTTTTGCAAAGAATTAGCTAGAGTTCAGTAGCTCTTACCACCTTTGGATACAAGAGGAAAACTCTAGTTAGTCTCAGCCCCTGCTGAGTCTTAAAGAGGTTTATCTCATAATTTCTGAAGGCTCTCCAATAGATTATCTCTATGTGCTCTCTCACTTGTCTCTATCTCTATCTCTGTCTCTCTCTCTCTCCCTCCCTCCCTCCCTCTTTCCTACTCTCTCTCTCTCTCTCTCTCTCTCTCTCTCTCTCTCTCTCTCTCTCTCTCTCTCTCTCTCTCCCTCCCTCCCTTCCTCCCTCCCTCTTTCCTACCCTCACTCTCTTCTTCTCTTCCTCTTTCCCTCTCACTCCCCTCATCTCTCCCTCCTCCCTTTCCTTTCTCTCTCCTTCCCCATCCTCTCTTCCTCCCTCTTTCTTTCTCTGTATATCCTACAAAACCCCTTGCATCTGTTTAATATTGCTTGTGTACATAAGATGTCAACATTGAGCACTCAACATTGGATAACCAGTTAGGGAGCTCTGGGTATGACTAACTTTCTGTCTGTCTCCTCAATCCTTAGTTGCCTAGAGTTCTTCACCTAAGGGTGGGGCCACATGAATTTTTCTCCTTCTACAATAGAAGGATCGTTGGCATTGTCATTGTTCAGGTTCTATCTAGACAGCCAGATTGTTGAGTTATCATGGGCATAGCTTCCCTGTCGTTTCTAGGAGACATGATCTCATATCAGGCTTCCTGGTCCTCTGGCTCTCAGTCTTCTGTCCTCTCCTCTGCAATACCCCTACTTCTTCCCTTGTTTGTGGGATAGCACTTACGAGACTTGAGCATAATGGGTATTAGTTATTAAAGTTGACTTTATAAAATACCTTCAAGTTGAGTGAGCATTTGGTTCTCTGGTTTTATGTAAAGTTCATAGGGTCATGCTCGATGTGACGTAAAGCATCCCAGGACAAGTTTAGTGGAGTGAGGGGACAAGGCTTAGTCTCCACACAGAAACTGCTTTACAGATGACATTTGACGAGGGCTCAAGGACAGCTGTAGGATGTAAAATGATGGAAGCTTAGCAGATACCTCCCTCCTCCTTGGATTCTACCTTAAGAGTGTCCTATGGCAGTCTTTGAGCTCCAGGGAATGGGTTTGAATGGTGACATATTCCTCCTCTGAATCTCTTTCTTGTCAATAACACAGGATGCCTATTTGTGCATACTCCTACAACGATGGTGAGTGCATGGAAAGGCAAACAATCCAAACTGCCCATGTGCCCATCAACCATCACCTGCATCCTGTTTCCCACTCCACCTGCTTTCCGTGGGCACTGTGAAGGGCACTGTGAATTTAATTCTCATCAAACACTTGTTGCCCATACCATAATGTCTTTAGGGTATTCTTGTCACAGCATAATTCACCCTAATTTGACTGACATGAATTCTTAAATATCTCCTCACCATTATTTTTATGCGACAGCAGATCTTACAAATGGCACATATTTCTGTTTGGGGTATGTCTATATGTGTGTGATATGAATCGGCATGTATGTATGTACGTGTGTTTACATGCTGTGTGTGAACATGTGAAATATGCATGTAGCCTGAAATTCTCTTCATGTATATTACTCACACACTCTACACTTTATTTATTGAATCGAGATCTTCTGAGGAGTCCAGAGCTCACCAACTGCAGCTATTCCACATAGCCACATTCCTTGGGGATCCTCTCTCTGCCTCTCATGCATTAGAACTACAGGGGCAGGGGCAGCTTTCATGGGGGTTCTGGGAATCTGAACTCCAGTGTTCACAATTCGGTAACAAACTTTATCTCCAGAACCCAACAGATATTTCTTACCATTACTTTTAAAAGACCTTTAAGAACTAAATTACATATTTTTGATCTAGGGGGTTAACTTAAAAGAATATTCAAAAGACTTCTTTATACTTTCATTCTTAAATATGCAAGCATGTTTAGTTATATTCTTATCTTAAAATATGTTTATGATTGTTGGTTGGATTTTAGTATTTTTGAGACAGGTTTCATTATTTGGTATTGATTGGTCTAGAACTCATACCACGGAGTTCACTGACTTGGTCTCAAATGCCTGAGAAATCATCCTGCCTCTGTTTCCTGACCAACAGGAATACAAGCATGCACCATCAGCCTAGGTTATAATATAATATAATATAATATAATATATGTATAATATATTATATTATATAAATTAGCATAGTAAATGTAGAGTAAAATTTCATCCTAAGACTTTTTGCACACTTATAAAATCTTATAACAAGATTCATTGATTGCAGTTTAGTGTCTCAGAAGTCTGTTAGCTTAGCTCAATATAGAATATAAATACTGAGTGCATACCTATTTTGAAAAGTTTATATAATCACTTTTTGTAAGGTGTATATTGGCTAACGTGTCTTTAGTACTAGGCTGTTCTTTCACTTCGGTTTGGACAGAGAGAACTAGCAGACATGTGTTGAGAGTCTCCAGCAGCCTGGTTGATCTGTAGCTGTGATCACCAATGTAGACAATGGAAACCTTGCACTGAAGGCTCATAATGAGCAGGGCATTGCTGCGGATCCTCTCAGGAGAATTCTATCAAAGAGGCTCGTGAAATCAAGTCTTATGGACGCCACAATGGATACCCAGTCCTCCTGTCTTACCTTGAAATAAAGGGGAGAAATCATCTATAGCCCATGATTATTTTTATAGCCCTTTTAGAGTTTTGAGAGTTGAGTTAGGCACCTGAAAAGGTTATTCTGTATATATGGGGCAGCGGATTACCAACGAAAATGAACATCTGTTTAATGAAGCAACTGACTCTTGACGATGTACAATGTTGCCAATGAAGGATAAGCTGTGTAGTGGCATGCTGAGTTAGCAGGACCTGTCTTCAATACTTCTTGAGTGTTCTCTCCACAGGAGGGGGTACATATTGTTGCCTAAATCGTCAACTTCAAGTAGACCGCTTGCTTTCACTAGGGCCTTTCTCTCTCTTTATCTCAGTTGTTCAATAAGAGTCTTATTGAAGGAACTTATCTCTTCTTTTCTTAAGCTCCCGGCCCTATTGTATCTTTTAGAAATGCTCAGAGATCTGAGAGTATTCTTTCTAGAAAAAAAAATCTTCTATTCACTGAATGTTTCTATTGACTGTTGCCTTCACTGAGTCAACAGGAAATGTAAAATCAAAAGGATGCCTGCTGAGGAGGATGCCTGTGTGTGTGTGTGTGTGTGTGTGTGTGTGTGTGTGTGTGTGTGTTTGCAAAAGCACACACTTTTACTGTGGTTTATTTCCCAACCACTTTAGAAAACAAAATAGGCATCTGATTCTTTTTTAAGTATCTCCTTCAGAAATAAACTAGAATCTCCTTAAGGTAGGAGCAGTCACCTCTGTAATCAAATCTTTGACAAAGAGGATGTTCTTAGAATAGCACACGCATACACACACATGATGGGGTGCATTTAAAACCAATGTACATGTGATGGAATGAAGCTTCTAAGGTTATTCAAGTAGGTTTCATCAAAGGACCCAGTGTCCTCTGCTGATGGAGACATGATACTAGACTAGGGAGGGAACCCGCCTCTGCAGCCTCATCAACTTCGCACTTGAAGGCATCCTGCTCATTTCATGCTCATCTTTGTAATTTCTAACTTCGTAAAGAACTAATTAAATGTCTTCTACGGGTCCAAGTTAGAATGCTCAAACAAAGATCTAATTCTAAAAAGAAGCTCCAGGCTACACATATGTAAAAGTGGCAAGGATGTAAAATACATGGCTGGAAGGAAGAAAGTAGGTGAGCTTTCTATCTCTGCTCTTTCAGTATCCCTTCCTTTTCAGCCTTTCTTCTCTCAAAGATTTTTACCTTTGTCTTAGTGGACTTAGAAGCTGAAAATTCAAAAAAGACAAAACAAAACAAAACAAAAATACCTTTGGTTTAATCATGTTCAGTGATTTAAACTTTTTTTTCTTCCAAGTTGTCATGCCCCCTGGACAGGGGGAGCTCTACATAGTCATGGCTGATCTTCTCCTCATCACTTCCAAAGTTCTCCTCCTATCATTTCATTCTGAATTCTCTGTCCTCCAGTTCCTTAGAGGAATGATGATTCCCCTCATTCACTGGGCACAGCTCATTAATTACCAAGACCAGGTTTTTTTTCCTCTTACTTCTGACCATGCCCACCACCACTTCACTGTCGATCATATTCTCCTCTCCCATTGGCCTCTCAGAGGGCCTAGGGACACTACCCTGAATTGAAGGACCTAGCAACATCTCCCAAAAATATCTGAACCTGTTTTCCTAATGTTTAATATTATGACTGTGTATGAGAAACCTATTCTTTACCCACTTACTGGATAAAATTTTTATACTTTGTCATAATTAGAAGTTTCTTTTTTTGAAAGCATAATTAGATAACGAGATAAACTTATGCTTATGTTTGCCTGTATGTATTTATGAGCAAATCACATAAATGTAGCAAACTAAACCACACTGTAAAACATTTTAAGACTAGCATAGCATAGTGTTAGTAAAAGATAGGCAATCCGCTTATTGATAACAGTTTGATTGCAAAAGCCTCGAAGTTATAATTTAGAGTACATCAAGTATATTTTCTAATTCTCTGATGACTCCATTTAACAACAAAAAAAATGATCAGAATAGCGATTTATGTTTTATAATTCTTCAAATTTTGTGATGATACTAACATAATGCCCTTAGTAACACTTCCGTTGACATAACTTGACTCCTACCTAGATAAGAACATGTTCCAGTTCACGTCCTTACTCATTTTTAAAGTCCCTTGAGAGACAGGTATAGGATCAAGCTAAAGTGCCCTTCCCTTAGGAAACTGTACTGCACTTACAGGAGTCAGAGCATTGCCTGTCCTCACTGTGAAGTGACCCAGAGAGTTAGGCTGAGGAGTGTGGCTAGGGAGCTGTCTCCTTAGTGGATGTGGCCAATTTCCACTCTGCTGCATTCAATTACAATCTCTAGCCTTCCCCTCTACATTCCAGTTTCCCTGCCTTGATCATCCAATCTGTGCAGCAGCCAGATTGATCTGTTAAGGGTAGATGGCCACTGGGATCTCACTCTGCCCTCTCTTTTGCTCGCTGTTCCTTATGATCTCTGGTCAAAGAATTCAGAGGAGATGGAGTGTAGAATGGAACCAGAGTTTATTAGAGACTTAAGTGAACTGCTTTCAAGGGGTGAGGATAGACAATGGCTAAAGAGATCACTGCAAAGCAGTATACTCTCACATAGTGAGAGTAGACAATGACCAGAGAGATTTTAGGTAGGCTTTGTATTATTTCTATATTGGCGGTCTTGCTTGAAGGTCATTTTCCTGCCCAGGTGATTGACAGGCCCATTGGGATTAACTCAATGGACAGGAGAATGGTATGTCTTTGATCTTTACTAGAAATCCTCCATCTAGATAGAAATTAGAAGATTTAGATGGTTATCTGTTAATGATCTCCAAGGCAGTCCAGAATATCACGTCTCTACTGTCTATCCTAAAATAGGGCTCAGATTCCATTGGAGTAATCAGATTCCTGCAGGTGAAATTCCTGGTTTCATAAGCTATAGATTATGAGGGAGGGGTCCATCCCCAATGAATTGCATGGTTTTCATAGCTAACTACCAGCCTAACAAAATCTGATTTGTAACTCTTCCTTATTCATCATTTTGTTTGCTTGGTTTTTTTTTTTTTTTTTAATTTTCTTGTCAACAAACTCACCACGTAGCCCAGGGTTGCTATAAACCCGTGATCATCCCACCTCAATGTCTGTTCTGTCTGCAGTTCCAGCGGTCCCTGACTTCCATTAGGATTTAGCTACAGGTGGTACTCAGGTTGAATTTACATTAAATGCCCATAGAGGGCTTAGTCACTACCTGCAATTATAACTGACTTCAACAGAGAAAACTCTTGTCTAATAAATGTTATGCTAATAAACCAGTGATTTCACCCGTGGAAACTCATTCTGCTGCAGATTCGTTAAACTGTCCGCCATTGATCAGATATAAGTATGAGTGACTCACTTGTGATAGATCCTCCTTGGAGGAAGAGGCTTCTGGTTGGAGGGAGAGTCAGCCTATCCTAGGACAAAAGATGCTCATGAAGTCTGCTACCTACATTATGGATCTGCAAAACACAACTAGTGGTCAGATTCAGTCCACTCCTACTTTTCTATGCCTGTGAGGAAACAATGGTTTTCATATTTGGGGTAGTTATGAAGACTTGAAAGAAGAAAAACATGACATGCCATGTGAACATTGCATGAAATTCCAAGTGAATTTTCATTGGACCACAGCACATTTCATTTATTCATGTCTCAGCAGAGCTTTTACCCACCACCATGATGGTATTAGATATGTACCAAAGAGGCATCATTATTGACATAAAACATTCAGTGCTGGTCCCTTTTTAACTACTATATAGGAAATACCATGTTATCAATATATACATACATACATATACATATATATACATACATATGTATATATATATAAAAAGTATAAAATTATTTATAGTAGCCATGGTGAATGTTGAAATGGTTAGGCACTTCAAAGTCATCTATTTTAAAGAGTGTTTTAAGACATTAGACATTATTCAGTATATTTTAAATGATGAAATATTTAATGATATTAAATATTTTAATGATAATATTTTAATGATAATACTTTAAATGATAAATGATAAAACATGACAGCCAGGCACAATGGGGTGCACCTTAAGTCCCCAGTACTCAGGAAGCAAAGCCAGGTGATCTTTATGACTCCAAGGACAGCTTATTCAACGGAGTAAATTCTAGGGCACTCAGAGCTACACAGGGAAAGCCTGTCTCAAAAACAGTTTTTAAAGTAATCAAATATAAGACTCAATAGATAATATCATCACACTATCATTATTTAATTTGTGGGTGTATAATTTTGGGGTTTTTTTTAGTAAGAAATGCATGAAATAGATTAATATGAATAACAGTAGTTTTTATCTGTTGCCTGACATTTGTAAACAGGCCTACATATATTTAAAATAATTAGCCCACACTCTAGCATGAACCATCAAATTTCTGTCAGTGGTTAGCAAAGGAAAACATTGTATGGTTCCTCATTTGTGGAGTAAACATAGGATCTCCCATGTATTTTCAAAAGATAGAAAAGCATTTCTGCAACCCACTAATAGGAACAATGGGCTGAAATGGCATCTTACTTATCTAGTCTCTTTAGCAGACCAAAAGGCAATGGTCGACTGTTCCGTGCGTTGTCCTTAATGAGTCTGTAGACAGTGACTCAACCTTGAGCATCCGTGAAATGAAAAGCAATAACCAGGAGCTGCTGAGACACAAGAGTTTTTTCCTTGTTATCATTGCCACTGAACAACAGATCAGGGAGATAATGATAGGATATCAATTTCCCAGAAGGCCACTTGTTAAATACTTGTCTTGAACAATAAGTCCTTTGACATGATGTGATAAAGTCGGTGTTTTTAATAAGAGGTGGAGAGAACAGTTTCCTTCTGTTGTATTGTCCCTTATCTTCTAGACCATCTCTTCTTGATCGGACTTTTTATATATGATTGTAATAGTCTCCTTATGTCCGGGGGGTATATTTTAAGATATACCACCCACCCACTCACAGACACACACATAAAATGGATGCTCAGAACCTCAAATAGTACCTAACTTGGTATGTCCTGTGTTCTGTCCTCTGTAACCTGCAGTATTGTCAAACAGTATCAGAACGCATCTGTTCTTCCAGGGATTCTACCCCCAAGCTGCCTCTACAGTTAATATCCTTAAGGTTTAAGTATATCATTAAGTAAGAAAATGGTCACTTGAACACAAACACCCAATGATATCAAGACATTCAATCTTGTAAGTATGAAGAGTAAATGACCTAGAGGTGGATAACATATATGGTGTAATCAGGGTGGGGATATGGAAAGGTTCATGTTCTGAACATAATGCAACATTAAGGCATGAGATTTAATCATAGTATTTAAGCAATCATGCAATTTAAAACTTATGAATAGCTTGTTCCTAAACCTTTCCTTTTGGTATGTTCTTGCTTTTCTTTTACTGTTGGCAATTAAAAGGAAGAAAGCAAATCCCTGGGTGGGGGTAGGACCGTCAGTTCAGCTCGTCATAACCCTTGATTGAAGATGGGAGCTCTCCATGTACTTTGCACTCACGTTGCCTCATTGTGTCAATGTTTTGAGCTTGTCTTCTTGCTCAAATACATTCGTAACTCTAAAACTAATTGTCAGGGTGCTCTTAAAGTCCCATGTCACTTTGGACATGTAGATGCCACCAAAGAGGTACTGGTCTGCTTCCCTTCAGCTCATATAGATAACACAGCCCTGTTCGTGGTCCGTGTAATGACATTTTATAGTCACATTATCTTGGGGAGAAACAGATAAGCTGTGTTTGGCTTGAAATATACAGCTTCAAGGTTCCAGCAGTCATGGCTCCACACCCATTGTGTCCTTACCTGTTGTACCTGTTTGCAGCCCCTTTGCATCCAAGAAGGAGCTAGGAAGGGTCAGGAGCTCCTCACATGTGATTCCAGACGTCTTGCAAGTTCCTACCAAAAGTCTATGATTCTGTCCTAGCAACAAGTGGCCATGTGCTCTCAAGAAATGCTTGACTGTAGCAAAATCATCATGCATGCTATGGACTTTGTGAGACTTTTCCAGCGGCTACTTTAGAGTTACTCATGTTCCTGCACATAACCCTTCACCCACAGCCAGCAAACTCAGTAGATTGCCATGCTGGAGTTAGGTAGAATTGCACTCTCTCCAGTGTTGTTTGTAAGTCTCCAGGAAAAATGTTCAAGCAACAACCCTTCAAGTCCTTTGAGGAGATCATGTATCTCACAGTTGAAATTTCCACAGCTCTCTTTTAAATGTTAATATGGGTTTGTAATGTTTTCATAATGGCATGATTTATCATCTTAGCATGTGTGTAGCATCTTCAGTTGACACAGGTCTCTAGGATACTTCTCAGACCTGAAGCTTGTTTCACTGTCTACATGATAAGATGAACTCTAATTAGTGAGTTGTCACAGAAGCTGCCCATGGGTGACAGCAAGTTTCAGCCCTCTGGCTTCCCTCCTTTCAACATGCTATATATTTAACCAATATATTTTTCAGTTTGAATTTTATATTTTTGTGATAGCATAGAGAACCCAATTCCTTTATGTTGTAGCTAAAATATGTATGTAAAAAATTTAAAACTAGGTAAAGTAGAACAGAGGAAAAAAATTCAGTAGTTACATGCCAAGAATTAATCAAGATTAACATTTACTAGTGTCTTGAAAAAATGCCCATACAACATAACATAATAATAATAACTTATTTAACTGCTCCATCTAATGCTTTAATGATTTTTCTTATATGAATATCCATCTACATACACTAAAAAATAAGTTATTTCAAAAAATGGAGAGTAAGTGAAGAAGACATTCCATGTTGATATCTATAAATTCATAAACATATATGATACCTATACCAACACACACACATGTGCACGTATATACACACAAGAAAGAATAAAAAATGTTCCTGCTTGAACTGCATTTTTTGAGGATGAAGGCCATTTCTCTGATGAATTTTATGAATATTTTTATATTCAAGGAGACTGTAATTTTCAAAATCCATGCTGTATGTCTTTGCAAGTTATTTGCTTCGGTGACATCATTGTCTGATAGAGGTTTTAAAAGTAAGGTAGGTGCTAATTATTATCAAAATAGAATGTTTTCTTAACTAAAATTACATTTCTCTTTTTCAACATGTGTGTGGCTTGATTTTTTTTTTTTATCAACTTGACACAAGTTAGAGTCAACCAGGAAGAGGGAACCTCAACTGACAGAATGCCTCCATCAGATTGGCCTGTAGGCAGATCTGTGGGAACGTTTGCATTGTTCATGACTGATGTGAGAGGCTCATCTCACTGCGGATGGAGTCACCTCTGAGATACTGGCCATGGGAGTATACTAAAGTGGCTGAGCAAGGCATGAGGAACAGGCCAGTCAGCAGAACTCCTCCATGGCCTCTGCTTCCTTTCCTTCCTCCAGGTCACTGCTCTCCTTGAGTTCCTGCTATATCTCCCCTCCGTGGGCTGTGGCCAGGGTGCATAAACCACATAAAGACTTTTGTCTCCAAGTTGTGTCCAGTCATGGTCTTTACCACCGCAAACCAGGATAACACAGGGTTATGTCATGTGGAGATCCAGCTACATGTTTGTCAGTTGCATGGCAGCAGTAATCACAAGTAATCAGCCTTTGCTTGGTAAGGGGATGTTCATGACAGCACAGATCCCTGAAGTCAGGGTCCTTGCTTGAGTGAGTGGCAGGAGTGTCTAGCAGGGCTGTGATTCTGGTTAACTTCACGTCACTCTATAACTGTAGGGACTGAGGAACACTACACAATCATGCAGGTTTCATTTCATAAGTTTTTGAAACATAAATTGTGTGACAATATTTTTACCTTAATTTTAGTTGTCTACTTTAGTTGGATGTTTGCTATGTTGTAGCTTTCGTTGTTGCCCGGTTTTGTGTTCCTGTGACACTTTGAATCTCTTTTCTTCCAGCCTGTCCCTGTCTCTTGATCTTGTGACTTCATTAAAGTCCAGGTTTTTTTTTTTTGTTTGTTTGTTTGTTTTTTAATTTCTGATCTTCTTTCAAGTCACTATTTTAGTTAAGGCAATTTGAAAGTCCCAAAACTTGGGATGATAATGTATTAACACTTAGGCCCAGGTTATTATTTCTAAACAGCAAGCCAGCTTCCCACCCATCTTGAATGGTTGCTGAATAGCCTTTACAGTCCTGTGTTGGAAGAAAGAGCGAGTAGTCACTGAGTCTACCCCTCCTCTGTCCCCTATTCAGGGCCATGGATTGTGATGTTGTTGTAAGGACGGCCACTGTGTGGTACTGGGCACTGCCGAGGTCGTGTGATAGGATCCTGGTCCTCACACTAAGCTGGAGAAAGTCAATTTTATTATTGCAGGCTTCGAGGTGACATCATCCAGCTCATCCCATGTTGCTCTGTGATGAACCGGTACACTCCTTTCTCATGCCATATGTCACAATTCCCACAAAATAAAACACAGGGGCAGCATGGCTGAGTCAAAGGCTTGGTGTACTGTTTCAGCAATACCATAGTCTTGGTCGCATAAAACGGTGGCCCCATCTGTTTAAAAAATAAAATAAACAATTTCCCGTATTCTCTTTTTTTGTTTATTTTATTTTCTATAGTCTTTATTTACATTCCAAATGATTTCCCCTTTCCTGGTTCCCCCCTCCCCGAAAGTCCCATAAGCCCTCTTCCCTCCCCCGTTCCCCATTCAACCCCCTCCTGCTTCTCTGTCTTGGTATTCCACTACTATGCTGCAAAGAGTCTTTCCAGGACCAGGGGCCTCTCCTTCCTTCTTCTTGGGAGTCAATTGATATGTGAATTGTGTTTTGGGTATTACAAGCAATGGAATACTACTCAGCTATTCAAAATAATGAATTCATGAAGTTCTTAGGCAAATGGTTGGAACTGGAAGATATCCTAAGTGAGGTAACCCAATCACAAAAGAACACACATGTTATGCAGTCACTGATAAGTGGATTTTAGCCCAGAAGCTCGTAATACCCCGTATTCTCTACAGCAGCATTCACAAATTGATTCATACATTAATTAAAAGGTGATGTTAAGATATGAATGAGTTTGCAATGTTATTTTGCTTTTTAACTTTTAATGGTTATGTAAATGATAGAAAAAAACATAATTTCTAACCATAACAGGATATTATCTAATTTTCAGGCAGAGTACTGGATGCTGATATGGATGAGGAGAGATATTATATTTGTCTTGCCTTTTATAAAACACCTCATCCTTTCCCATATTCTCCCATAGCGTGCACTCTGAAACACATCCTCTGTCGTCTTTCGTTTTTGAGGTTGTACTATAATTACATCATTTCCCCCTTCCCTTTCTGACCCTGAGAGTGTCCCATATACTGTTTCATGTTCTCTGTAAATTACCATTATTTCTCTCCATTCAATGGATTGTGATTAGCCAATACAAAATAGTCAGCCATGAAAACACGAGTAGCATTATACAAACTGCTCAGGTTATATTTAGGAATATATATATATATATATATATATATATATATATATACACATATGCATACACATACACATACACATATACATATACATACTTGTAAGCATGCAATAATTACTGAAGGAAGAAGCTATGAATTTGAAAGAGATTGGGGAGGGGCTTATTGGACAGCTTGGAGGGAGGAAAGTGAAGGTAGAAATGATATAATTATAATTTAAAAAAATAAAAGAAATAAGAAGTCCCAAATGTTACAGGATACGGAAGTGGCAGTATGGAGATTAGACTCCGTCAGCAGCAACAGTGGTTGCTCATCCAATGCTGCTCTTTCTGAGTCGTCCAGACTTCTCAGAGCAACAGGTCTTGTCTTGTGGCCCTTGCTGTTCAGCACAGGGTGACCCATCTGTGACCAGTGAACAGAGTGGAATTATTAGTCCTTGTGTTCTGTCCCCTCAATCCTTTACTTCCATGGCCTGTGGATGGTTTGCCTGCCCCTCGCGGGCTCGCTGGGATGCAGCTCTGGGAAGGGGGTGCAGGCTGTGCAGAATGCTGGGAAGCAGCTGCAGGCCCTTCCTCACAGCCCAGATCCCTGGTCACAGGACTGAATTTTCATTAGTCGCTTTATATTTTGCTCCTCGCTTTCCTTTCTGGGAAAACGGGGATGTTGAAATCCAAATATCACAAGGTTATTTTTGAAATGTATTTAGATAACACATGCTAGGATTTTGAAAATTATAACACGGAATGAGTTTAGCAAAAGAGCCGAGCTCTGCTGAAGTTTGTGCTGACATTGTGTAAAATTGAAAGTATGACGTCAGGGAAGGGGACAAGCTTATTTCCTGTCACTATTTTCAGACCTTTTCCAGAGGATTCATAGCTCTGTGTGGCATCAGGCTTTGGGTGTGCATGTGCATGTGCCTACGCATGTATATGTGTGTATATATGTATGTAAGTGTGTGTGTATGTGTATATGTGTAAGTGTGTGTGAGTGTATATGTGTGTATATGTGTGTGTGTATGTATGTGTATATGTGTTTGTGTGAATGTGAATGTATGGGTATGAGTGTGTTTATTTGTGCATGTGCATGTGTGTATATGAGTGTGTATGAATGTGTGTATATGTATATATGTATGTGTGTGTATGTGTGTATGTATGCATATGCATGTGTGTGTGTCTGTCTGTGTGTGTGTATACATGTGTGAGTGTGTGTGTATGTGTCTGTGTGTGTGTATACTTGTGTGTGTGTGTTTAAAGCTGTTCACTTATTTTTCCCTGATTCCTTCAATCTTTGTAGGACCTCCCTCCTCTGTGTTAATAAACATGTAGCTCTGGAAAAACTGAGATGAACACCAAGCCTGGCTTTCCAGGAAGTAAGGAAGAGTTAGAAGTGTGATTACAGTAAGTGACAGCAGAGGAGTGGACTGTTCTAAGGCAGCAGAGACCTGGGGGTTGGGAGGAGCTACAGCTTCCAGAGGAACAGTGAGCTGCCCAGAGTCGATGTCCAGGAGTGCTGGTCCAACATAGACTGTTGGACCTCAGTGGCAGTGCCACTTGTTAGGGGCTCCACATAAATGGAACGTAGCACATTTGGTGGCATGACAATAGCATCTCTTGTCATGCGTGGAGATCGTGGCTGGACCTGCTGGGAACTGAAGCTGGGGAGGTGGGCAGGTAGCTTTGTTGACTTTGCAGTGTAGTTTGGTTACCATAGCAATCACTGAGGGCTTAATGGGAGTAGTGATTGTGTAGTAGGGAAATCACTCTTGATAGTAGTGTGAAGAATTAAGTGGGAGGGATGGAGGAAGGGAGGAAGGGAAGGAGAGAGAGAAAGAGAATCCATTCAGATCGCACATGTCTGAAGAGGTGAAATGGGACAAACAAACCATTCTATTCCTTTAACTCTGAGTTAGAAAAATGGATAATAGGTAATACCCATTTATATAAAAATATAAAAAATATATATTTTATATATATATTTTACATAAAATATATGAATATGGAGATATAAATAGATAATATCCATTCATATAAGTACATATGTAAATATATTTTATATAAATATATATTTTATACAATAATATACATAAATATACCCATTTATATATGTGTATATTCTTTATAAATTTTTTATGTAATTAATATACTGTGTAATAATATACTACTTATATATTTATATATAGATATCCTATGTCTTTTTTATTATATAGTATGCTCTTATCTATACTGTGTATAGATAAATGCATCATGAACATATATTTATGATGTATTTAGTCTCGTATAATACTGAACACTACTCAAATGAGGGCTTTCTGTTTTGAAGTGCTCTAGTTAGGAATGCATTTTCTTTCCTCCCTGCATAGTGTTCCTTAGTCAGAAGTGTTGACGGATTGAGAGCCAGAAAGTGACAGTAGGGGTGCCTTCCTGGAACTCTCACCACCCCGAGAGTACCACTGGAACTAGAGACATGAAACCCAAGTGCTCTTGCTTGCTGGAGATACTGCGAGCCAGTGTTACCAAGAAAATAACATCCCTGGCAGGCCCTCACTAATGACTTCTTCCTAGAAAACACTTTTTCTAAATGCTTGGAAGAGAAGTATTGTTGAATATGAAGGACCATGGCCCCACATGTCAAATAAGATGGCCTAATATAGCAGGTCCCTCTAGTCTCCCTAGCAAAACTGTAATACCACCACTACCACCACCACCACCACCACCACCACCACCACCACCACCACCATCATCATCATCATCAATCTCCTGCAATACATGGTTTCACCTGAGGATTTTTTTTTCCTTAAATCTTTGAACTTTTAAAAAATGGATTTTAATTTAAAAAAAGGGGGGGAGGGAATATATACCTAGTTAAGTCCTGCAGAATTGATACCAGTAGATGATTTTAGGCTACAGACTGTGTTCAGTTCACCTGCCAACAAGATGAAACGGAGGGGGGTAGACCATAAAACAGTGTAATGGTGGTGAATAGGTGCTTTGTTCCTTTCCGACAACGAGAAACTCCAAGAGAGAAGGGTTTCCTTCGCTCCCACTTTGAGGGTGCAGCCATGGTGGCAAGAGTGTGAGGCAGATGAGGTCGGGAAGCTGAGGGAAATGAGTGCAGATGCCCAACATACCTCATCCTTCTTAAATAAGGCAAGGGCTCAATGGTGTGGTACTGCTCCCGATCAGGGTGAGGTTTCCACCTCTTCCACCCGGTCTAGTAGCTTCCCTCTAGATGAGCCTAGGTTTTTGTTGCGTAGATATTTCCAGGTCCTATCTAGTTGTTAACTGATATGTTATCACGGGGTCAGCACATAACAGGTAGAGAGGAAGGTGGGGTAAGTGCGATGTTCTGACTCATTTAACTATTGTTACTGGAAAATATTCTAGGCAACAAAGTTCAAGGAGTTTTAGAAATGACAAAAAAAACAAAAAACAAAAAGCAAAAAAAACCCTTTCCATCTTAAGAAAGGTGAAGTAAGAACTGATTCAGTTAAAAGCTCCAAGAAGCTGATTTACCTAGGAGACAGAGTATTATGGTTTGAATATCCTCAGCCCAGGGAATGGCACTGTTAGGAGGTGTGGCCATGTTGGAGTCGGTGTGGCCTTGTCTGAGTAGATGTGGCCTTGTTGGAGTGGGTGTGGCCTTGTTGGAGTAGGCATGGCCCTGTTGGAGTAGGCGTGGCCATGTTAGAGTGGGTGTGGCCTTGTTGGAGTAGGCATGACTCTGTTGGAGTAGGTGTCTCATTGTGTGTGTGGGCTTTAAAACCCTCATCCTAGCTGCCTGGAAGTCAGTCTTCCACTAGCATCCTTCAGATGAAGATGTAGAACTCTCAGCTCCTCTTGCACCATGCCTGCCTGGATGCTGCCGTGCTCCTGCCTTGATGATAATGGACTGAACCTCTGAACCTGTAAGCCAGCTCCAATTAAATGTCCTTACAAGAGTTGGCTCGGTCATGGTGTCTGTTCACAGCAGTAAAACCCGAACTAAGACACTGAGGAAGCTCACGCAGTCATCCATCCCCTGGTGAAGAACGCAAGAGACTGCTGAGCCAGGATTGTTCGTCAAGAGTATTTCTGCAGCCAGTGTCCCGCTCTCGCTTCCTAGCTGGAATGAGCCTGACGCCCCATGCTTCTTTTCTGCCTCGATCCTGTCTTCCTTCTATGGTAGTGCTTCTCCTCAGGCCTCCGTTTGTCCTTCCAGTCATCTGTCTCACTAAGAAAAATCAAACTGTGAATTCGAAACATGTTGCTAAACATGCCCGGTAGTTGCTTGGTTGGGTACAGCCAGTCCAGCTGTCACCTTGGAAGCTGCCTTGTCGTGTGAAATCGGAAGGGTATTTTCTAAATGAAAAGAAAAGAAAATGAAACTGCTCTCTGTCTAAGAATCTCTCTGCTGCCTCGCACGCATTCTATTGATGTCTACCTCACTGGGAGCCACAAAAGCAGGTCTAAATCTGAACCCGGCTCTTCTCAGTCACTAGAGCACAGTCAGTGTGAAATAAGGGAGCAGAAAAAACAGCATTCAACACCAAAACTGCAACAACAGAGGCTGTTAATTTACATATGCATGGTGTGTGTGTGTGTGTGTGTGTGTGTGTGTGTGTGTGTGTGTGTGTTGGTCAGGGATTAATGTTATGTCATTTTTTTCTTTCAGTTATTTTCCACTTTATATATTGGGGCATGGTTTCTCCCTTGAACTTACAGCTTGCTGATTCAGTTGGTCAGCCAGCCAGATGGCCTCAAAGATCTGTTAGGCAGTCCTGCACACCTGGCTTTTATGCAGTCATTATGAACTCTGGTCGAATTCTTACTCAGAAATCTCCTTATCCCCTGGGAAATTCCTGTAGTCCCCTTCCCCACAAGAAGACCTTTTGAGCATTGTGTGTGTTACTTCTCACTGTTTATTTCTTGGTCGTTCACTTACTTTCAACGTAGGATACTCAGGTGGGAGCTTAACAATTGAGTGTGCTGAGTGACTTATTACAGAGAAACAAGTCCTTTGATGTTTAAAGCCCCTTCCCCCAATTTTTCAGTACATATTACAGGGCATTTCTTTCAAGATTTTAATTGAAGTAATGGAGGATTTTATTATTTTTTCCATCAAAACATTTTGTTCAGTCAGGCATGGTGCTGCAGGTCTTTAATCCTATCATGTGGGAAGATACTGTTTAAAAAGCAGAGGGTGGGGTGGAGGAGGAAGAGGGGGAGGGAGAGAGGAAGAGAGAGAGAGAGAGAGAGAGAGAGAGAGAGAGAGAGAGAGAGAGAGAGAAGAAAAGGATGCCACTATGAATAATGTTTTGTGTATATGCATGGTTTTTTGTCTCACTTAAGGAAAACTATACCCTTCATAAGTACACATATAAAACATCTAAGATCTTTATGTATGTGTACTAGTGTTATGCAGGTGCATGCATGTATACATGAAGGAGTATGTCTGTGTGCCTCTGTGTATGTGAGTATGTGACTATGCTAGTACGTTCAGACTAGAGGATAAGGTGTCATCCTCAGGAGGGCTATCTCAGGATCTCACACTGTGCTAAACTTTACCCATTAGGCCAGACTGGCTGACAGGGAAGGATCCTCCTTCACAGTACTGAAATTACAAGCGCACTGTCATGACTAATATTTTTGCATGGATTTGGGGGTTTGGTTCAGGTCCTAAGGGTTGTGAGTCAAGCTCTATTTAGATTGAACCATCCACTTGACCCATTTACCTCAGACTCTGACTTCTCATTCCTTCTGCTAGGAACTCGGGACATAGGAGGGCAAGTACATACAATAATTGCCCATCATTATACTGTCTTCATAAGTACCTTAATGCACTTTATACAGTTTTTTTGGACATACATGCATAAAGGAAATTATGAGAATGTCCTATTCTTGTTTAAGGTAGTCAATTGGTTCAATAAAACAGGATCATTAAAACCCTTTCTCTTTAATTATTTTGAACTCTTTTTCTTATAACAACCATGTATCAAACTGTGGTAGTAGTGATTTCTCTTGATTGAGAATAGATCAGCCCTGTGGTGGTGTTATTAAATCTATATCCTCTTAATTCTCCTTCCTCAAAGCTCAAACTCCTAATCCTTTTGCTGTTACAACATCTTGGAACTACTGGGAGTCTGGAGTTTATTTCCTCCAAACTGCTTATATTGCAGTGAGGGAGCAGAGAAATGGCAGGACACTGTGACCTAAGTGTGTCACCCAGTCATGGTGAGAGAGACAGTCATACAACCTGGAGTTCTGAATGTTGTCCATCTGTGGGATTCCCACAGATTTTCAGGTCACCAAATGGGATTCTGCATGGCTTTTCGAAGGAGAGGAATTAGGAACTTGTTGTCCAAGGCATCCTGGTCCTCGGGCTTCAGAAGTAAGTGTGTGTTCACCCTCTCTGAGCACTTCATGAACAGCAGTTTGACAGAAGAAAAAAAAATGAGTAGCAGTACTAATCATTGCATAACGCCATTCAATGCAAAGCCAAGAGTGTTAGGGATACCAGGTTGTGCTAAGAATCAATAAAACTGATAAAATTGAATTTTTGAAAAATAAACAAACAAACAAACAATAACAGTTTTCTGTCCTCTGAGAGGCTCTGCCAGCAGTTGACTGAACAGATGCAGACCCAGCAAACAGTTGAACTGAGCTCAGGAGCCCCTATGGAAGACTTGGGGGAAGGAATAAAGGAGCTGAAGGGAGTTGCAACCCCACAGGAAGACCAACAGTGTTACCTTGGACCCCTGAGAGCTCTCACACACTAAACCACCAACCAAAGAGCATACAGAGACTGGTCCAGGCCCCTTCCTCCCCACAGACATATGTAGCAGAGGATTTCCTTGTCTGGCCTCAGTGGTAGAGGATGTGCCTAATCCTGTAGAGACTTGATGCCCCAGGTGATCAAGGGGAGAAGCTAGAGGTAAAGGGGAGGTGGAATGGGTTGAAGAACTCAGAAATGGGGGGACCAGGAGAGGAGGCAACATTTGGAATGTAAATAAATAAAATAATTACTTACAAAGAAAAAACAGTTTTAAGTTGATTTAAGTTTAGTTTGATTATTATTTTGGATTATGAATTGAAGTTTTATGAGAGAGTTATAGAGAAAATTAAACCTATCTATCTTCTGCTGTAATTTGGAAACTGCTGTGTAAGGCTAGGGCATTTAATTCTTCTGGATGGGTTTTTATTTCTTTGTTGTACTTTGCATTTTGACTTGGGAGCTTTGCATTCTATGTATTGATTTTTTTTTTCCAAATACTATCTAAGTATCTTCGAGTCTCCATGATGTCTGTCGACTTCTGAGGATTAAAGAATGTTATAAACTAGTTAAGTAAAATATTAGCATAGACCCATTAGCATGGCAGATAGAATCACTAGAAAATATAGTACATGCCTGCATGTATGTCTATAGATGCACTTCATGTATGCATGGTGTTCACCGAAGCTAGAAGAAGATACCAGATACCCTGGAAATAGAATTACAGAAGGTTTCCAGGTGCCATGTGGGTGTCAGGAACTGAATCCAAAGTCCACTGCAAAAGCAGCAAGTACTCATAAGAGCTGAGCATCGCCCAAGCTCCTCTCTTTACTGCGCAACAGAATGCCTGTCTCCACATGAAAACCCCTGGTTTTGTTGTGCTTCATACCTCTCCCAAAGGATAGAACGTTGCTGTTACCTGCCATCAGCACATTTCCTGGAACACTGGGTGCTCAGGAGCTACCACAATGTCTAAAAGATCATGTAATAAAGACTCTGTCATGTCTTAGGGCCCTAGAGGGTGGAACTCTTAGGTCAACTACTGGCAGGGAGTTAAGTCATTGGAATCATGTCCTTGGAGGTTGAGTAGAAAGACCCTGATCCTTCTTCCTACTTCACCTCCCAGCCAGCAGGTGGGTGGTGCTGCACCACACACAACCACCAGGACATGGTGCCTTGCTATCTACCCAGAAGCAATTGTGTCAACCAGACACGGACAGGAGTGAGCCAAAGCCAGCCCTTTCTCCTTGTGCGCCGATTACCTCAGGTGCTTTCTGTCATGACAGGAAACTGACTAACACCCAGCCTTTGGGTGCAAGACATTTCACCTTCCATATGTGTTATATGACGAGCACAGCACCCTTGTTTGTTTTATATGACTGGAATAAACTCTGTGACCAAAATCAACTTGGGGAGAAAAGGTTTTATTTCATTTTGCAGTTTATAATCCACCAGGAAGGGATGTTAATGCACAAACTCACAGCAGGAACCTGGATGCAGGAACTGATCCAGGGACCGTAGAGGAATGCTGCTCATTGACTTGTTCCCCAGGCCTCACTCAACCTTCTTTCTTAGACTACTTAAGACACCGAGCCCAGGGGTGGCCCTGCCTACATGCATTGGTCCCTCCTATATCAATCAAGAAAATACACTACAGACTTTCCTACAAGAAAATTTGATTGAAGCAATTTTTGCAATTGAGGTACCACTTCTCAGATGACTTATGTTGGCTTATGTTGACAAAATACTAATGCACACACACACACACACATTGTACTGGCTGCTTTGTGTGTCAACTTGACACGGGCTGGAGTTATCACAGAGAAAGGAGCTTCAGTTGGGGAAGTGCCTCCATGAGATCCAGCTGTGGGCATTTTCTCAATTAGTGATCAAGGGGGGAGGGTTCCTTGTGGGTGATACCACCTCTGGGCTGGTAGTCTTGGGTTCTATAAGAGAGCAGGCTGAGCAAGCCAGGGGAAGCAAGCCAGTAAGTAACATCCCTCCATGGCCTCTGTATCAGCTCCTGCTTCCTGACCTGCTTGAGTTCCAGTCCTGACTTCCTTTGGTGATGAACAACAATGTGGAAGTGTAAGCTGAATAAACCCCCTTTCTTCCCCAACTTGCTTCTTGGTCATGATGTTTGTGCAGGAATAGAAACCCTGACTAAAACACACATCTATGTTATATATAAGATATATCTATATATATTGTCAATATTTTAGAGGTAGTGAGACCTAGGAAAATGAGGCCAATAAATGAGGTGGACTACAATCTCATGCAATAGTCAACTTTATTCAGAGCATCAGACATTTGTACTATCAAGAGAAATGACATGAGTAAAGTTCTCACAAGTTCAAGAAGAATACAATCACAAGGAGAAGACACACATGACAAAAACATGTTTTTTTTCCAGAGAGAAGTATAAGGGGTAGTTTTATTCAATGCCTAATTGCCTTTAACTGCAGCAGGAAATGGTGAGTAATCAGAATACACTCACTCCTATCGACTGCACTTGTGAGGAATGCAAAAGCATATTCCCAGAACAATTCTGTGTTTTGAAGAAACTGAGGTCACAAGCGTTCTCCTGTCTTGTTTTCTTGGAGTTTTCTCACAAGCACTCTGAATCCTCATGTGAATCCATTCCTGGACTGTGTTCCCACATATATGATCTCAGAGATGACTACTTGTTATTAGATAACCAATTGAGATTTATTATAAATATAAACTAACCAGGACACATAGTTCTGATTTATAAATATAACAAGTATTACTAAAAGAGAAAAAAAAAGTCTTATTTTCCCTTGAATTTACTCAAATAAATATTCATTCTTTATAAATTTTTGGAATCTTTTTATGTTGAATATGCTCACCATACAGAGTAGACATTCTTATATATTTGTAAGATCATTTAGATGTTGCTGGTGTATGTAGAAATCATTCTAAGCTCAGTGTCTTGCTGTTTGTAATTCTGTGGATTCAGCATGGAATCCACATTCTAGATTCATTCTAGGCAAATATTCTATCTACACTATGCTACTTTTGTGTCCATTTTTATTTTTTTCATATTCGAAACAGTCTCCTATTAAATCACAAAATCTTTCATTAAAGTCAGCCCATAACCCAGGCAGCCCTTGACCTTGGGATCCTCTGGTCTTAACATTCTGAATAGCTATGCTAACAGATATGGACCACCATGCCTGACTGCTAAATGGCTTTTAGCCCCTATGGAATATTGCCTACTGAGATGGAAGGGAAATCTTCAATATCTGGTCAGGTCACTGTAATCATGCTTCTATGTATTGTTTTCTAAGAAATATCAGCCTAACATATATACCCCAGGCTTTATTTGTGGGGGATATCTTTAATATATGCTTTGGAGTGTCTAGTAAGACAATATGAAATCTCCTTGGGTTAAGACAAAGTATAGCATCCCACACAGCTTCTCTGATGAAGCCGGAGATAATTCAAATGCTGTCTGACTTTATACCGTGACAGGACCGTAGGAAGTTACAGTCAGACCAGTTGCTATCACCAGGTACCCAGGGTGAACAAACTGGCACTTACCTGTATAGAAGGGAAGCCTAGTGTGCCAGGACTCTCCTGTGCAGACAGCTTGTGTGTGTTCCTGCATTGTGAGAATTACTTCCAGTGGGGACCATGGGGAGGCAGCTGAGAAATGTCAGCCCATTCCTGATAGGTCAGTAGATCTCTCACAGGTAATTAGTAACCTCACAGGTAGCTGGCAAGCTCAGCCTTTCTAACAGGTCTGTGTAAACTAATTTGTTTAAGGGAATTAGACACCCAGCTCTAGCACATATCTAAATGTTATGACCATTGGTAATTATATTATGATACATGACTCTATAATTAAGATCACTGTGCAGATATAAAATTGTTGGCTTTCTCAAAAAATGAGTATTTACATTTTCTGTTGCTCTTGTTATCCCGTTATTATCTGTGCCTGGTGAAAATCGAAGGTGTTTCATTTCTTAAAGAGTCAGAATTGCTTAGGACATCCTTGACCAGGTGCAAGATAGAAGCCAAGATCAAGTATACTTAAGATTGAGGTTAACCTATAAGGAGGGATTTGTGTTAGAAAAGATACAGGTTTTGTTTTTTGTTTTTTGTTTTTTTACTTACATTTTGAAACGTCTAATTTCTATCTACTAATTCATTCAAGAAATCTGGAAGTACCCTCTGTGGATATGTTTTATGTGTTAGTCTATCCTATGCCCTTTTTTTTTTTTAAGTTTTATTGATTCTTTGCGAGTTTCACATCAGGAACCCCAATCCCACAAATCTCCCCATCCCTTTTATCCACTCCTCTGCCCTTGACACTTCTCCCAAAAGAAAATAAAAAAAAAAAAAACAAAAATAAGAACAAACAAAACGAAACAATAAAAACCATCTTGTCATACAAGTTACAGTGTATTACAGTGTGTCCCACAGTATACTTTTTTGTTCACATATCTTTACTAGCAAATATTCATGGCAATGAGTCATTGGTCTGATTTGAGACTTCTGGCTTCTGATAGATACACTATCAGTCCTCCATCCTCACTAGGACTCCTGTCAGACATCCTGTTGTTGCCCTGTGTGGTGGAGATCTTGCAGCATTGAATCTACAGGAGTAGTCTGTTCACATGCTCTAGTAGTTCATAGATGAGGTATATGTCGGGGTGGGACAACTCAAAGCCCTGGATCTGGGCCTGAGTGGTAGCCGAGTTGGTCAGCCTGCCAGCCTTCTTGCAGCCACACCACCAGGGTAAGCTCTCCACCACTGCCCTAGCTAGTTCACCCAATCCTGCAGCTGTTAAGCCATAAAGCCAGATCTCCTGCCCCCATGCCACCAGGGCCAGCTCTCCACTTGCCAACACCAGGAAGTTGTGATGTGGAGGTGGGGAGGACATCTCCTCCATGCCCACACTACCTCACAGCAGGCTAGTGTGGGGGGGAAATAGCTTTCCTGTGCTCATGCCCTTAGGGCAGTCCGACCGGTGCTCCCGCCAGGAGTGCTGTCTCTGCTGTGTTTCCCAGGTGAGGTGCAGAGCTCACCTTCCCAAGTGCTGCAGCAGGTGAGGGGCAGAGCCATCTCTGCACAGCCCTTAGACATCAGCATGGTACTAGACGACAGCCCAGACAAGGGATGTCTGCAAGGCCTTTAGTGGTAAAAATGAACTCTGGTCATCGACACATACCCCTGCTGCTGCATGACCGTGATCCCAGACATGACCCTCAGAGTAGCATGGGCTAGGATTTCACCATGGCCTCAAGTGGTAGGGCAGGCTCCTCACAACAGGCTATTCCTCTCAATCCTCGGGTCTCCAGTTCCATCTCTTGTCGTAATGCTCAACCTGTTCCACTCTCTTTTCTCTCATCTGGCCACCACATACCCGTATATTATAGTTGCTAGTTGTTCCTGCAGCGGGCCAAGCAGTTTATGGATCTCTGGGTGTCTTCTGCTCGCCAGTGCTGTGTAGATGTAGCTATGGATGGGACTCCGGATATCTACAACTTTTTTTTTAGTCTGCTTTCTTATAGCAACTTCTCTGTTGGGTCTAACATACAGTATTCCTTTCATCTCCTTAATTAACTCTCTCTTCTCTGACTAGTAAACTTGTGTGTTCCATAGGGCTGCACCCAGGGCCTCTCCAAACTTGGTAGCCTTGTTACATCTTCCTACATTCATTAATGGTTGGCCCTTGTCCTTGGCTTTCTTATAGGTTCGACAACACAGAAAAAAAATTCCATTTTCCTATATTATAGGCCCCTAAACTTCAAGGTAATTAATGAAAGTACAATTTTACAATATTATCCCAGAAACTTGGAATACTCAAGACACATTTAACATATCAGATGATGCCCAAGAAGAACAAAGTATGGATACTCTGATCCTTTGTAGAAGGGGGAACAAAATACCCAAAGAAGGAGATACAGAGACAAAGGATGGAGCAGAGTCTTAGGGAAAGACCATCCAGAGACTACCCACCTAGGGATCCATCCCATATACGGTTACAAAACCCAGACACTATTATCGATGCCTACAAGTACTTGCTGACCGGAGCCGGATATAGCTGTCTCCTGGGAGGCTCTCCTAGTCCATGACAAATACAGAGGGGGACACTCTCAGCCAGCCATTGAACTGAGCACAGGCTCCCCAATGGGGGAGCTGGAGAAAGGACCCAAGGAGCTGAAGGGGTTTGCAGCACCGTAGGAGGAACAACAATATGAACCACCCAGTACTCCCATAGCTCCCAGGGACAAATCCATCAACCAAAGAGTATACATGGTGTTACCCATGGCTCCAGACACATAGGCAGCAGAGGATGGTCTTGTTGGACATCAAAGGAAGGAGAGGCCCTTGGTTCTGGAAAGACTCAATGCCATAGTGTAGAGGAATACCAGGACAGGGAATCAGGAGACAGTTGACTGGGGAAGGGGAGATGGCTTCTGTGGTTTTCAAGGGAGAGGTAACCAGGAAAGGAGACAACATTTGAAATATAAATAAAGAATATATCTAAAAAAAAAGTACAATCTTCTCTCCAAAATTAGGTTGCCTCCTGGCCATGACTTGTATCTCTGCTTACTCAAGTGTAGACGACAAAGCAAGGGGATCTTGGAGCGGTTCTTTTCCTTGCTCCTCATGGCTGCCTATGGACAAGGCCGTTGGATTTTCAGCATGTCATGTCTTGCATATACCATCCTCTTCTCTAGTATACTGTGCCTGTCTATGATATTATTTTTATCCTGATGTCATGGTTCTTTCTAAACTTATCTTTCTCACATATATGTTTGTTGCCTCTGTTCATTTTTCTCATAGGACTATCAAAGTTCGTACAGCTTTGCTTTGATGTTCTGAATATTTTATTACAGCACTTCTCAAGCTAAAAGCAATTAGTCTTTCCATTGGGTCAAGGCGGTGTAGCTGTTGTTCTTGTTTAACTCTGGCACTATTGACTTTCAGTCCAGATGACCTTCTGCTGTGGAGAGTTGAGCTCATATGACAAGTTGAGCTTAACAACACTATGTAAGGTGAACCAGTACGTGGATGTTTTTAGCAAAGAGTGGTGAGGTGGAGCAAACAAAACCAATGCTCAGTGCTTGTCTCCCATAGTCTGTGAAAGACATTCTTTCACCTGTGTGTCCCAGCAAAACAACATTTGATATAACTAACTTTCCAAACAAACTAGAAGTTTCACTCTCCACAGGCTTATGAAAGATGATATATACATTTTTGTAAATTTGGGATTTATATAACTATGTATTCTCTAAATATACTTATTATACACTGGAGTCTTATTGCATTCAAAGCTCTCTCCAGTTGTTTATCATACCATATATCCATATCAACTCTTATTTCTAAGCAATAACGATGTTCTTTTTGTTAACAACTTAAGTGGGAGATTATTTGATGCCCACCCTAATCAAACTATATACTTCTTTAGAAGATGAAGGTTACTTCATTTAGTTATTGTAATTTGTTGATACTTTTCCTCGTAACTAGATAATCTCTTGTGAACCAGTAAGACTTCGTTTTTCTTACAGGGGAGGAATATGCTCAGATTAATTTGAATGGATTCCCCCCCCCAAATCCTGAACTTATTACTAATAATTCTGTCTTAGAATGGATGTCAGAAAACAAAATTTTACCAATAAACCAACACTTCACAACACATTCCATTTTTTTTTTTTGTGCTCCAGATTTAGGACTTATGAACTAACCAACGATAGACTCAAGCTAACGACACTTTTTAAACAAGTTTACTCGGTACTAGTTAGTTTCTGTTGTTGTGACAAAATATGTGTACTAGTGTTTACCTCTTCATTTCAGAAATTTCAGTTAATAGTTTTTAGATCAGTTGATTGTGGACTCGAGACAAGGCAGAAAATATTGGGACAGTGAGAGCTTGTGGAGGAAGAAGCTGTGTATAGAAGAGAAGATTATGAGAACCTGGAAGCAGAGCCCATGAGGAAGAAACAGGTCAATTTTGATGCATTGGGGATGTGACCCAAGTGACCTATTTCCTTCTTGAATGAGGCCCCTGTAAAATGTCATCATGTTGTGAGTCCTCCAAGCCATTTAAATACCCCTCATTTAAATATCCCTCATTTAAATACCCCTTATTTTTTTTTAAAGAGCCAGGCAGTGATGACACACACCTTTTTTTTTTTAATTTATTTATTTATTATATGTGAGTACACTGTAGCTGTTTTCAGACACACCAGAAGAGGGCATCGGATCCCATTACAGATGGTTGTGAGCCACCATGTGGTTGCTGGAATTTTGACTCAGGACCTCTGAAAGAGCAGTCAGAGCTCTTACTACTGAGCCATCTCTCCAGCCCCAGTACCCCTTATTTAAATCCCCCTCAGTCCAGAGCCTACATAATCTCATTCCCAGTGGAAATGTTCTCTGCAACACAACTACCGGAAGTGAGTTCTCTGTCCAATCAGGTTAACTGTCGGAGACCACGACTCTGTCTCATAGTCTGCTACCAGAAGTTGAGCCTACATTGTCAATAGCAAGCAGACTCCCTGATATTGAATAAATAACTCAGCTTGCTGTAGCCAACTGGATCCTTGATGCTTTTCACTTGAGGCTGAAAAGGCACTATAAACCCCATTTGTTTCCACCAAAGGACCTGGCCTGGTTTCAAAAAAAAAAAACGGCTATAAGGCACCAGCTTCAGGAATAGACCACAAGTCCCCGAAACTAAGTCATAAGATACTAGCTCTAGGAATGTAAGACCCCCGCCCCCAACCCTTGGTCAGTGGTACTTACTTTGAGATACCCCTGAGTAAGACACCAAGACACAGATAGATGCAAATGTAAGAGGTTAATTTTTTCTGGCTCATTGGGGTCTGCCTTCAAATAGTCCCTCAAGGCAAGTGTCTAGAAGGTGCCCCCAAATGGCTATTACAAGCAGTTTTTATACATTTTAAGGACACAGGTTACATCAGCAAGGTTACAGTTAAAACTTACTAGGTAACCATATTGAACTTTAAATTTTTTGGCTAGCAAGGATGATATGCATTTGAACTCTACCTAGGACTTTCCAGAGGGTCAGGTGACTATCAGTCAGTACATCCTGAGAATTTTTTACTCAAGAATGGGTGGAGAATAGAACTTGGCCTAGCTTTGACCCCAGGCAGGAGGGATAAGTTGTAAAGAGGGTGTGGGACTGGAAAAAGCCCTTATGGTCCCTCAGGAACAGACCATAAAATTCAGGACAAGATCATAAAACCTCCTCCCAGAAATAGCCTGGGGATAAACACAAAAATGGAGAAATATCTTATTTCAGAATGGGGCATCATATAGTTAAATGTTCATGACATAGGAATGCAGACCACTGACAACATGTGAGCCCCTACCACCCACCAATGAAATTTTAGATTACCTAGTCCTTCTAGAGAGTTCTCCATGTTCCCTATAAAAAGACCAGCATGCCTTTTTCTGAGGTAGCCATTTTAGAGAATGGTTGGCCCCCTATGCTGGTTGTTTCTACAGAATAAACACTCTTTGGTTTTGCATACTGAGACTGAGGTCTTACTTCAGCGACTGTCGGACCCTTACAAGGCCATTGCAGAACTTTCAAGACTAATAAAATACAGTCTAGAGAACAGATTGAAATATATAGAGGAAAGATTATACTGGATTCTTCATTGTAAAGCAGGAGCACCCCAAGTTAATTTTGTCACATAAAAAAAATCATCTAAATAATTATTTACTGTAGTTCTATATTGGTCTTGTTAGAATAAAGTCTCCAGGTCAAGATTATCCTTAGTTTAACCTTTTGGTTGGACTTTGTCTTTCACTTAGCCCAGGGACCACTCCTAGTATGGTGGCCTCACATTATGCCATGCTAAAGAGATGAGTGGAATAATTAGTCCTTTAATGGGATGCTGTTTCTTCTCAGAATCCTTGCCTTTATCACAGTAGCTTAAGGGCCCAGCCATGTTGGACTGTAAATCAGTCCAGTCTTCTGAATTAGTCAGAAAAACTTGTTTTCCTTCTTCTGTCTCGTCTCTGAGAGTGCTTTCTTTAATATTTTTGGCTTGCCTGTCCTGGCAAGTTTTTTTTTTCTTTTAAACTCTAATAATTATCCTTGAGCTTTGTCTTTTTATAATTTCTCTTATTAACAAGGCTACGAACCTCAAGTGGGGACCTTGCTTTCTCCTGTATTAGTCTGAGAACAACATTAAAAGCTTTTTAGAAAATCTTTGAAAACCATCAACGTGTATTTCTAAAACAGTGGCATTCAAATCTTTTTGTGGTTATGCCAGTGCCAAGATTATGTCTATGAGTAGATCAATATACCAATAGTTACAGAAATAAATGCAGGCAGTAAAAATCATGCATAGACACTTTAGGTCCTTCTATTACTCCTTGCATAAGAAAGGCATCCCTTGTGAGAAATGTTTAAACTGCCTGCTTTCTACACTGGACCCCAGACTTCCTGTCTCCCTCACTTGGAAGAGATTTGGCCTCCCTTAAAAGCAGGCTCCTTTGCTCCTTATCAGATCTTAGAAGTCACTTTCTCTCCTTTTGAAGTGTGGGATTCATTCCTTTACATCACAAAAGAGTAGTTAAGGATCTCAAGTGCTCCCTTTCTTTTGTAACCCACAGGAATGTGCCACTCAGCAAGCCTGTCTCCACAACTCAGATGCAAAAGAGAGCAATTCCTGTGATGAGGCACAATTAGTTCCATTCTGTGATTTCATTACACTGCACTTTTATTTTTACCCGGATATAGCCCTTCAACTTAGTCTCAGATGTTTTTTTTTTTTTTATTTTGTAATTTCTAGTTGTTAAAATGATCCCATGTATGAATACTCTTTAAAATCTTCCTCTCTGAAGAGTGCAGTGTAAATAATTCTTTCCTTAGTCTGCACTTTCTTTAAAGTGCTTTATGGCTTGAGGATGAGCCAAACGTGCTGACTTGAGAGATTGCTTCTAAAAAGAAGTACCTGTGCAGCAGGACTCTCGGAGTTTGGGAAGTACCTAGGCTCCAGGACTCTTGGGACATACAGTGTGTAAACTGCAGACAGGTTAAGAGACTGTTATCTTAGGTCACAATTTGTAGACATACCTTTATCCCCATAAGCCTTATATTTGGGATTTAAGTCTCATCTTTATCATTTTATGAGACATAGTCATCTGATTTAAACCAAGTTTACTAACCAATGGGTTTACGGCGTGCACATCCTAACGAAGCCCTCACACCTTTATCTGCTTCTAGACTTGAAACAATGTGGCACTTTATTAGTTATTGTAAAAGGAGAATATAATATACTTACCTTTTTTCCCACTTAAAGTAGGAAACCTTATTTGTAAAATGGGAAGATATGTGAGTGATGTTTTTACATTATCGTCAAGGTGTGACTGAAAAGCCTAGAGCCATAATTGCTGGTTCTCTCATTGTTGGGAGGGGAAGGGCCCCACCTTTTGAGAGCCATTCCAAAGTGTGCCACCATGCAACAGATCTAGGACAGGAGGTTTATTGGGGATGCAGAGAATAAACGGCCATCTTGGAGTGGGGACATGCAAGAGAGATACAGACAGACAGACAGACAGACAGACAGACAGACAGACAGACAGACAGGCAGGCAGGCAGGCAGGCAAGCAGGCAGGCAGACAGGCAGACAGAACAAGCAAGATAGAGAAAGGGAGATCTGGTGTGGCTGGGCCTTTTATGTACCTGGCAGCAGTGAGTAATGACCCAAGCAGTTACCACCACTGAGTTGCTGGAAGGCAGGTTGGCAAAGCACCTAATTTACAACACTAATCACTCAGCTGGTTCCTAAATACACATCTTTTTTCTCCCCCCAGTTCCATGTCAGTATAAATTACAGAGAAAAAAAGTTGGCATCATTCACTCAATAGATGAATACCTCCGTGTCTTTCTGTAACATTAAAACTGCCGACAGGTATGCATACTTTCACAGACGGTCCCGTAAAGCATGAACAGTAGAAGAAAATTGCATCCCTTGAAAAGAAAACAAGCCCTTGATGGCCTAACCTGTTTTTCCCTCACAGGAAATCCCAAAAGACAGGAGCATTTCTGTGTTGGGGAATTATGCCTGAGTCTTGGGGCTCTCTTTTTTTATTAAGTGGCCCATTGTATGGTATAACTAGACGGCATTCAGAACAATGTGTATGAAATGGAAATACAACTTTTTAATGTGAGTTTCACTGCCCCCATTCCAGCACTGAAGCACCCAGATGGAATGATTTGGAGAGTTTACAGCTGCTAAGCAGTGAACCTGAGACGCATAGGCTGGGCTCCCCAGATGGCCCCCAGACTCACTGTACCTGCCCACCCGCCATACATATGTACAGAGTTGTATGACTTCACTGGTACACTCTGATTGGAGAGCTAACATGTACCGGCTGTACACATTACCCCGGCTACCTGTAAAGTAAACTAATGATTTAAGTAATTCTTAGGAACTATTAGTGGGAAATTAATTTGTTGTTAAGAAAAATATCTAATCTGAGTCAGGGGCTTCTACCCCACCTTTGACCATTCAATTCGTAAATAAAAGATACATAGTTTTATTATTTATAATAAGCCTAATCAGCACTAGATCTGGGCAGACATCTACCCTCTATGCTATTATGTCTACTTCCCTGCCAATAACCCCGATATAACTTGCCATGTTCCATCTGGGCTGCTTCGACCTCCAACTGGTCAGCCCTCATGGCCATGATTTTATGATTCTTATCCCATGGAATCTTCTCTCCACCTTCCTATCTCTCTGCGTGGTTCTCCTCTGACCCCAAGCCCAGAAACTCCAAACTCTGCTTATCTCCTGCCCAGCTATTGGCTGTGGCCATCTTTATTTAACCAGTAGTTTTAAGTCAAGGAGCAAGGTCACATTGTATGTGTGTATTCTCTGGGAGCAACTAGGGCTTAGGAGTCAATATTTAGCATTGCAGTACATCACAAAACACCAAACCTCACATTAATCTTCAGTTCATCCTCTTGCTTACTGATCAAGACTCACCAACATCTGTAATACTAGATTCTCAGTAAATGTGAGTGATGATATCAAGCAGGAACCTGTCTGTGATTTTTCATGACAAGAAGCCATGATTCTTCCTTGGAGACTTTTATCATAGTGTTTTCTCAACTACTCTGCTGCCATTGTACAATTGTGTGGTCTTCATGGTGTCTTCTGCACATGTTACATTAAAGCAATTCATTCTAGGGAAGAAGGACTATATATGGTTTTCTCCTAGGCCCATGACCTATCTACTCTCAGGTTCTAGGTTACATTAGCAGTTTCAGATTTAGGTCCCATCTCATGTAGTGTATCTTAATTTTTTTTAAAAAAGTGGTTTGTTACCCCCGTAACATTTGTGTCATTATTGCACCAGGAAGGTTGTCAGTGTTTGTAGCTGGGAAATATTGATAGTTAAGCTTTTTTCCTTTGGTAGCATACAGAGTGCCTTCCAGAACTAGGAGCATAAGTTCTTAGGGGTGAAGCTTCTGGTTAGACATCACCTCAGTGCTGTCTTAAGCAATAGGTCCTTATGATCAGATTCTAGAGAACAACAAATAGCCTTGGCAATGGCTTGTGATATCTGTGGGGTTCTATGGGACCATTTTGGCCAATGACTCAACAAGATGGAACCCAATTCCTGGCACTGAGTTTTTCCTGGAGGCATAAGCTGTCTAACTGGGCCGTTGACTTACCCTCATCTGTCTCTTCCTTTTCTGTTGTAATAAAAACTACAACAAAACGATTTCATCCATTTCTCAAAGTGATATGCAAGTTTCACGAAAGCAAAAGCAGCCGTTAATACCTAATTATCCAATGCCTATCCTATGCTTATCTTGCCTGCAGGCCACTAGAACTCCTAGGCGTTCCAGAGTAAACTGCCAGTGGCTCTTAAGTCAGGCCTGGCTCTTTTGATGATAAAACTTCTTTAGTCATCACAGGGGACCTGGGTAAATTATTATCCAGGTCTGAGCACTCTAATGACTGAGCTAGAGCAGTTAATGTCTGTGCAAGCAAAAACAGAGTGCCATAGGGTTAGGACTGGCTATCACAGCCTCACAGTTATTGAGTGACTCATGGAAACTTAAGAGATCACTGCTGAATAAAAATCGGGACAATTCACTAATGAAAGACAAAGTTAAAAACTTTCTACAGTTGAATGAAAATGAAAATACAGCACGCACAGGCCTATGTGAAGTAATGAAGGCCATCCTAATGGGCAAGTTCATAGCACTGTGTACATCCAAAAAGTAGAGAGATTTCATAGTAGTAATTTAATGACATACCCGAAGTCTCTAGAACAAGAGGAAAGAACACCCAGAAAAGAGTAGATGGCAAGAAATAATCAAACTCAGGGCTGAAATCAATGAAATAGAAAGATAGAATAACAAAGGCCTGACAAAGAATAAATAAATAAATAAATAAATAAATAAATAAATAAATAAAGGAAAGAGTTGGCTCTTACAGAAAATCAACAGGATTGATCTCTCCTTAGCCCAATTAACCAAAGGACGGAGAGAAGATCTAAATGAGTAAAATTAGACATGAAAAAGGGACACTACAGTAGGCACTGAACATTAGAGAACCATCACGACATACTTAGAAAAAAATCTATATTAGGAAATACTAGAAATCCTAAGTACATTATCCTATTAAGACTATTAAGAGAGCACCATTTTATCTGTATAATTTTCCACGAAATAGTCAATCTTAATGTGTTTTTCTATATATTTCTTCAATTTTATCAGAGATATTTTCCATGTATATTTATACAATGGAATACTACTCAGCACTAAAAAACAATGAATTCATGAAATTCTTAGGCAAATGGGGAGCAGGGGGAGGGAAGAGGGCTTATGGGACTTTCGGGGAGGGAGGAACTGGGAAAGGGGAAATCATTTGGAATGTAAATAAAGAATATAGAAAATAAAATAAATTAAAAAAAAAGAGAGAGAGAGCACAGGGACCCCAATGGAGGAGTTAGGGGAAGGACTGAAGGAGTTGAAGGGGCCTTATCTGACATCAATGGGAAGAGAGGCCCTTGGTCCTGTGGAGGCTTGATGCCCCAGTGTAGAAGAATGCTGGGGTAGTGAGGCAGGAGTGGGTGGGTGGGTGGGGAGTACCCTCATAGAAGCAGGGTAAGAGAGGGTGGGATAGGGGGTTTGCAGAGGGGAAACCACGAAAGGGGATAACATTTGAAATGTAAATAAAATAAGATAATAGTACAGTTATTGTGCCCATCTTCCTTGAATGTCTTTGGCTGACTCTGCTTTCTTGAGGATGGGCTCCTAGAAAGGTGATTGACAAGCTCAGATGGATTAACGGCTTAAGAGAGAAGACGATAGTATGTAATGTGCAGCAAATCTGATTGTCATCTCTGGCCCCACTCAGGGCCAGAAGCAGAAGATAAGATTGCATTCTTCTGACCAGAATGAAAAGCAGCTTTCCCTTGAAAGACTGCATCAAAGTCCTGTGATCTCCACTTTTTTGCATGGAGAGTTGTGATGTTTTCATTTCTAGCGTTGTCAGGGAGACAGAGAGGTTGTGATCCAAGGATTGATCTGAGGAAGGGGGTCCACCCTCAAAGGCCTTCAAGTTTCCTGCAAATTCCTGGAAACAAGTTGTTGGATAATGGTTGATTGACTGATTAGAGCATCCATGATTAGGGGAAGTTGACATAATTGAATTCACAATGTTAAGAACATATATTTTAATGGCTTTCCTGGTTATTGTTGTAAAGGAAGTATATTTTAAAAATAAACATCAATTTCTTCCAAAACCATCTTTGTCTTGCTTATTACAGGATGTAATTTATGTAAGTATTGTCCATGATTTATATTGATAAGCTATTGATGTGAAATGTTTGCAAATATATTCTTTTGTAATTTTATGTGAACTTATTTACCAAATCACAGAGGCATGGTAGACGATCTTAGAGTGTGTATTGCCTTTATGTAGATCCAGCCTCAAAGACATCTTGAAAATAGCTTGAGATCATTTGTTGCCATCTTTTTATTTTTTTAAACACATTGCTAAATTTAATCCTGGTTTTGAAATTATGTTCTGCAGATTACTGTCCTAAGTAAGTACAAAATGGACCCATTTGGGCTATTTTATGTGTTTACCTTCCTTTGAATTAATTGTTTAACTCGATGTAGTATGTAGCAGTGTGCAATGGTGTGTGATTGTAATCCCAGTATTCAGGGGGCTAAGAGATTCAATGAAAAAAAATGTATTGGTAGCTGGAGATGTCAACATCTCAAACTCAGTAACTAATATAACTAATGAGGAAAAACAGTATGCAAAAAATACTTGAAAAATCACCGTGGCTTTCTTTGTGTGTGTGTGTGTGTGTGTGTGTGTGTGTGTGTGCGCACACACACACACACACAAGGGCACAGTCTATATCAACAAAATATAATTAAGTTGAGAAAATCAGTCTCACACAATTCTGTTTTTTTAAAACCAAAGTGTTGTGGCTAGTTCAAAGTATGTTGTGGCTAGTTCAAATGTCTGAACAATTTTAATCCTGTTCCAGTAAGTTTGTCCCTTAGTCAGGAAAGCTTAAAATGTAACAGCATTCAGAGGTCTGTAGTGGTTTGAATGAAAATGTCTCCCCTGTTCTCAGACGTTTTTATACTTGGTCCCTTGTCAGTGGTACTGTTTGGGTATGTTTAGGAAGTGTGTGGCTTTACTGGAGGAAGTATGTCAATGGGGCTGGGCTTTCGGGTTTCAAAGACACACACCCTTCCCAGTGCACATTCTGCCTCTTGTGTTTTGTACTGTGAGTTGTTAGCTCTTCTTCCCACCAGGCCTGCCTGCTGCCATGCGCTCCCACCATGGTGGTGACTTCCTCTTATCCTTCTGGAAGCACAGACCTAAACAAACCCTGCCTTCTATGAGCTGCTTTGTTCACGGTATCTAATCACAGCAATAGAAAAGCTACCACACAGTCAAAATTAGAGCATCAATGTGATGGCCAATAATTTCAGCATGACACTGTAAATATGGAAATTTTGCGGAGGGAAGGAGAGGGGAGGGAAGATATCCAAGTACCAAAAGCTAGGATAAGAAGTGATTGTTGCTACTTTGTTTCCAACCCAATTCCCTGGTAAAAGAAATCTCAACTCTATCAGTAACAAAACAAGCTATAAGCCTAGATTGGGCAGATCTCCCACTACACTACTCTATTTCCATCTATATTATCCCATACAACTTGTGGTTTCTCCAGGCCATGAGCTTCTTTCTCTGCTGCCTCTCCATCAATCCCTCCTCTCTCTCTCCTGTTGATTCCTGTCACTCCTCCCCTAAACCCCAGCTCCTCCTCCTTCCTCCTGTGCAATCAATGGCTCAAGGCTTTATTTGAAAAGTTAAGGTGGGGAGAAGGTTCACAAGGCAACATCTCATCTGCAGCCCCTCTGAGGAGTGGAGTTAAAATATGAAGCCCAGGGCTATCCACAACACATGATGGCTGTGGTGTAGCAGCATTTGGCCTTTGGACAACATGTGTTTGAATCTATTGAAGGGCCGTGGTGCTTGTGTAGAGTCATTCCATTGAACAGAATGACTAGGCCTGGTCCTCATGGTCCTTTGTAAAGTCACATTCCAGTTCCATGTGTAGGGTTATGTCCTAGTGATATATGCTTATGATAATGTCTATGCTTATACATAAAAAAATAAAACTTTCAATTCTAAAGACCTTACCTAACTGTAGTCTGTTGGAATTAAAGATTCACCCTAAAGAGCATATCCTACATTAGAAATAAGTATGAGAAATTATCTATTTCAAAGAAGTCTACTAAAATGAATTTTTAAAAATCTTTTATTAAACTGCTAAATGGTTTCTAAATGCTGTATAATTATAACCAACTTTATGATACTATTTAATTCATAATGAATCTTTAAATGCTTTTTCCTCATCTTTTGTAAACTACAGATAAAGGGAGAGATTTGTATTTCTTAGACAAGACTGTGAGTTTTCAAATTTCTGGTTCCATACCTCCTTTTTTCAAACTCATTTTTAATAGTCGATAATGCTGATTGTAAGAAATGGATTCGTATCTGGTGTGTAAATTTTTAATTCATTCATCACTTCCTCCCATCAGCCATCAACTGTCATTTGTGGAAAGCTTACAAGCTCAATTCATGGAGCCAGAGGGCTTAAGTGACTTCAAGACATTCACTGTAATGTTTTTAGGGCTTTGACAAAGATGAGGGATGTCAGGATTTTTCAGTCTAGCGAATTTCTTACTGAATATGGCAATGCCCATGGCACTCGAAGCCAGGAAATAAAAGAGCTTTGCAGTAACGGATTTGGTTTAGTTGTTGGTTCTCTATAATTTGACTTGACGGAATCTGACCCACTCTGAATAGCAGATAGACTCAGAATGCCCAATGCCACTGCACACCCCAATGTTGTTACAGCTGGATTCATTCCTTTCACTGGGTGAGCTACGTAATGAGAGGGAGTACTTGCCAACCATATATTTCATGGAGAATAATGTTTAAGCATACAGGAATACTTATATAACTCAGTACATTCTTTAACAACTCAACTAAAAGACACTCTTTTTCCTCTCTCTCAGAGAACACATATAAACGGTTGACAGGCTTATCATGTTTGTCATCAAAGGCATGCACATCAAAACTAGAATGACATGTTTCTTAATACCTGATGAGAAAGGCTATTATCAAAGAGTAAGATGATAAGTGTCGGCAAGAATGTGAAGAAGAGGATCACTGTGTAGTGTTGTTGTGATGATGAGTCATTATGCAATACTGTATGTACATCAGTTCTTCAAAAAAACTAAAAACCACCATACTTTACACTACAGTGGACCAACTCCTGGACATATATCCAAAGGGGGGAAAAGTCGGTTGTTTAAGAAATATTTATAGTTCCATGATTTTTGTAGCATTATTAATGATAAGGAAGACATGGAAAAAACAATCCAGAGTCCATCATGGGTAAATGAATAATCAAAATATGACAGGAATACACAATACACACGTGCACAGACACACACACACACACACACACGAGAGAGAGAGAGAGAGAGAGAGAGAGAGAGAGAGAGAGAGAGAAGAAGAAGAAGAAGAAGAAGAAGAAGAAGAAGAAGAAGAAGAAGAAGAAGAGAGATTTTAAATTTTACTCTTTGAAATTTTCACCCACACATGTAGTGGACCTTGACTATATTTATCCATTACTTCCCCTGCCTCCACCTCTCCCCAGAACTCTCCATATCATCATCCTTCCAACTTCATCTCCTCCCTTTAAATTAATTATGTAATCAACTCTTTTGACCCACTGAGTTTAATTAGTTGCTGCCCATAGGCACACAAGCTTGTGTTCGAGCACCGGTGCATGGTGAAGCTCGCCACAGACACACGTCGAAGGAAAAGTGACCTTCATCCTCCTGGTTGAATGAAAAGCTTCTCCACTGAGCCCCTCTTCCTCCTCACCGTGCTGGAGTTTCTAACTGACTTGACTTGTCCCTCACTTGTCTCCTGTGAGGGACAAGTACCATTGCAATAAGAATCTTTGCTCAAGTTTAGGGCAACACAAATCTATAAATATATAAACAGATCATTGTCAGAACAGATATGCTCCATAAGTCCCAATAGTTCTATTAGTTCAAATTCATTACAGCATTAATGTCATGCATTTCAAAATATTTTGAACAAATAGAACTATTAAAATGTATCATTTTCTTAGGATATTGACTAGTGAGAGCTTAAGTATTCACTATTTAAAAATAAAACATATGTGTGTAGTATGAATATTTTTCTTTTGTTGAGATTTATTCATTTTTATAAAGTAGTAAGTATAAGTTACTATGTTTTCTCAAGTGGTATTATTTGCTTTTTTATTTTTATTACTTTCATAAGAATTTGTAAGTAAAGATGTATATACATAAATAATTACTAAAGGAATGATTTTTCTCCATCTTAAAAGAAACAGTTTGAACAATATGAGAGTAATAGGGCATCTATCCATTGATTCATTTCTTTAAACAATTTTTGTGTTGCCTCCCTATGGGCATCCGACTGTTGACCCATATTCTTCTGCATTTCTTTATGCAATTTTTGTGATTCCTTTGAAAGTGCATCTACCCGTTGATTCATTTCTTTAAGCGATTTTTGTGTTGTCTTCTTGTGGGCCTCCATCTTTTGATCCATGTTCTCCTGCATTTCTCTGAGCGATTTTTGTGTTTCCTTTGTAAGGGCTTCTAACCCTTGATTCATGGCCTCCTGTAATTCTTGTGATCCTGTAATAGCATCATGAGAAGTGATTTTGAATCCAGATCTTGTCTTTCGGGTGTGGTGAGGTATCCAGGACTTGCTGCTGTTGGAGAGTTGGGTTCGGATGGTGCCATATTACTTTGATTTCTGATAGTAACGTTCCTACGTTTGCCTTTTGCCATCTGGTTACCTCTGGTGTTAGTTGGTCCTGCTGTCACTGGCTGTTGGTTGGACCTCCTGTGAGCCTGCAAAGCTATTTCTGGCCCCCCTGGATTACCAGGATTCCCCTGGCACTGATTTCTGGGGCCTGCCCTGCTCCTGAGTGACTTTGGAGCCCTGATGTGCCTGGCCCCAAGTGATGTTATATTGGGGAGTCCCTGCACATCGAAAGGCTCAGCGTAGTGGATTCCCGGAGCAGAGGTCGCCAAAGGGAGGCTGGTAGGCTCCTGCCCTGTGCAGGGGTGTGTGATCTCTCCCGGGGGGGGGAGGGGGTGTCCCTCTGCAAGGCAGAAGTCCCATAGCAGAGCTGGCACACTGGTTACTGCAGATCTGCCCAGCTCTTGGGAGCAGGGTACACACAAGCCGCCTGAGACCCAAGCGATATTATGCCTGTCTGTCTCCGAGCCTGGCGGTCCCAACTACCTGGCCACTGGAGCAAAGATGGCGGAGTTGGTTCTTTGAGAAAATCAATAAGATAAGCCCTTAGCCAGACTAACCAGAGGGCACAGAGACAGTATCCAAATTAATAAAATCAGAAACGAAAAGGGAGAGATAACAACAGAAACTGAGGAAATTCAAAAAATCATCAGATCCTACTACAAAAACCTGTATTCAACACTACTAGAAAATCTCGAGGAAATGGACAATTTCCTTGACAGATATCAAATACCAAAATTAAATCAGGATCAAATAGACCATCTAAACCGTCCTATAACCCCTGAAGAAATAGAAGTCGTCATTGGAAGTCTTCCAACCAAAAAAAGCAGAGGTCCAGATGGTTTTAGTGCAGAATTCTATCAGAACTTCAAAGAAGACCTAACACCAATACTCTTCAAACTGTTCCACAAAATAGAAACAGAAGGAACACTACCCAACTCGTTCTATGAAGCCACAATTACGCTAATACCAAAAGCACACAAAGATCCAACAAAGAAAGAGAATCTCAGGCCAATCTCTCTTATGAATATCGTTGCAAAAATACTCAATAAAATTCTTGCCAACCAAATCCAAGAACACATCAAAACGATCATTCACTACAATCAAGTAGGCTTCATCCCAGGGATGCACGGATGGTTCAATATAAGGAAATCCATCAATGTAATCCCCTATATAAACAATCTCGAAGAAAAAAACCACATGGTCATCTCATTACATGCTGAGAAAGCATTTGACAAAATTCAGCATCCTTTCATGCTAAAGGTCTTGGAAAGATCAGGAATTCGAGGCCCATATCTAAACATAGTAAAAGCAATTTACAGCAAACTGGTAGCCAGCATCAATCTAAATGGAGTGAAACTTGAAGCAATCCCACTAAAATCAGGGACTAGACAAGGCTGCCCTCTCTCTCCATATCTTTTCAATATAGTACTTGAAGTTCTAGCTAGAGCAATTAGACAACAAAAAGAGGTCAAAGGGATACAAATTGGAAAGGAAGAAGTCAAACTATCACTATTTGCAGACGATATGATAGTATACTTAAGCGACCCAAAGAACTCCACCAGAGAACTCCTACAGCTGATAAACAACTTCAGCAAAGTGGCCGGATATAAAATTAACTCAAGCAAGTCAGTAGCCTTCCTATACTCAAAGGATAAGCAGGCTGAGAAAGAAGTAAGAGAAATGATACCCTTCATGATAGCCACAAAACAATATAAAGTATCTTGGTGTGACTCTAACCAAACAAGTGAAAGATCTGTATGACAAGAACTTCAAGTCTCTGAAGAAAGAAATTGAAGAAAACCTCAGAAGATGGAAAAATCTGCCATGCTCATGGATTGGCAGGATTAATATAGTAAAAATGACCATCTTGCCAAAAGCAATATATAGATTCAATGCAATCCCCATCAAAATCACAACTCAATTCTTCACAGAGTTAGAAAGAGCAATTCAAAAAATTCATCTGGAATAACAGAAAACCCAGGATAGCTAAAACTATTCTCAAGAGTAAAATAACTTCTGGGGGAATCAGTATCCCGGACCTCACACTGTACTACAGAGCAATAGTGTTAAAAACTGCATGGTATTGGTACAGTGACAGGCATGTAGATCAATGGAACAGAATCGAAGTCACAGAAATGAATCCACACTCCTATGGTCACTTGATCTTTGACAAAGTAGCTAAAACCATCCAGTGGAAAAAAGATAGCCTTTTCAACAAATGGTGCTGGCTCAACTGGAGGTCGACATGCAGAAGAATGCAAATTGACCCATTCTTATCTCCTTGCACTAAGCTCTATTCCAAGTAGATCAAGGACCTCCACATAAAACCAGACACACTGAAACTAATAGAAAGGAAACTAGGGAAGAACCTTGAACATATGGGCACAGGGGAGAATTTCCTGAATAGAACTCCAATAGCTTATGCTCTAAGATCAAGAATTGACAAATGGGACCTCATTAAATTACAAAGTTTTTGCAAGGCAAAAGACACTGTCAAAAAGACAAAGCGGCAACCAACTAACTGGGAAATGATCTTTACCAACCCTACATCCAACAGAGGGCTAATATCCAATATATACAAAGAACTCAAGAAGTTAAACTCCAGAGAGGCAAGTAACCCTATTAAAAAATGGGGTACAGAGCTAAACAAAGAGTTCTCACCTGAAGAATATCTAATGGCTGAGAAGCACCTAAAGAGATGTTCATCATCCTTAGTCATTAGGTAGGGAAATGCAAATCAAAACAACCCTGAGATTCCATCTCACACCAGTCAGAATGGCTAAGATCAAAAACACAAGAGACAGCAGTTGTTGGCGAGGATGTGGAGAAAGAGGAACAATTCTCCACTGTTGGTGGAATTGCAAGCTGGTACAACCACTCTGGAAAGCAGTCTGGCGGTTCCTCAGAAAACTGGGCATGACACTCCCGGAGGATCCAGCTATACCACTCCTGGGCATATACCCAGAGGCTTTACCTGCATGCAATAAGGACACATGCTCCACTATGTTCATAGCAGTCTTATCAGAGCTCTAAAATCACCGCTGTGAATGGAATATGTGTATATATATGGAGGTGTGTCAGGGTTTGTGCATACACAGACATGTGTGCATATGCGTGTGCATGAGCATGAGTGTGTATGTGTGTGTGTGTGTGTGTGTGTTTTCAAAGACCTCTCCTCCAGTAGAGCCAAATACTATACCATAGAAAATAAATTCAGGATCAGCTGGTATGAACCAGATTTGAAATGTATTAAAATAATTTAAAGCACGAATTTTAAGCATAGGAGAAGTAGTAAGGCTTTTGACCTACCTGAGGGCCACAGTGGCAGTCCTGATTTCACTGTCTTATAGAAACTACAGTTTCTGGTGACTTAAGAAGCTACATCCCAAAGGGTACTAAAGAAACTTTTCCAAGCTGGGCAGTGGTGGCACACGCCTTTAATCCCAGCACTTGGGAGGCAGAGGCAGGAGGATTTCTGAGTTCGAAGCCAGCCTGCTCTACAGAGTGAGTTCCAGGACAGCCAGGGCTACACAGAGAAACCTTGTCTCAAAAAAGACCAAAACAAAAAAAAAAACAAAAAAAAGAAAGAAAGAAAGAAAGAAAGAAAGAAAGAAAGAAAGAAAGAAAGAAAGAAAGAAAGAAAGAAAGAAAGAAAAAGAAATTTTTCCATTTTCGGCAAATGACATCATAGGTTGATTCCAGATGTGAACTGTGTAGGATCAGAGCAGAAAGACACTCTAAGTCCAAAGCTGCAAGGTAGTTCTGATGTTTGTGATAGAACCACAGGCTCGGTCTTCTTAATGAGGTTGCCTGAAAATATCTCAATGAAACTAAACTCACATAGTATGGTTTAAGAATGACTTGTTAATATTTTAACACTTGTATTAGAAAAGATCTCCATTTCTTACATATATTAGAAAATATATGAAAGAAATATTTCTCTTTGACAGTCATCTGAAAATTTATATATATATATATATATATATATATATTGCTTTTTCCTTATGCGTGTGTACATGTTTTAGTAGGTACATGTGTGTGTACATGCCCATAAAAGCCAAAAGAAGGCATTGGATCCCATAAGGTTGTCGTACGGGCCATTGTGAGCAGCCTAGTGTGGTTGCTAGGAGCTGATCTGGGGTCCTCTGTAATAGCAATATACACCCTTACCTGGGGACTTACCTATCCGGCTTCTGACCCTCCCACTTTTAAAGTGATTCATTCATGTGTCAACTGTCTTCCTAGCCAGTGTTGTTCCTTGAGCTGGATTCCTTGATGGTCAGCTCATGAAAAGCTTCGGGGTAGCTTGCTTCCCTTCCTTGCACCCTTCATTTTCTTTCTCTTCCCTCCCTCCCTGCCTTGGTGATTGCTAATGGGCTGTGTGAAGCAGCTGCCTGTGTACTTTCCTTCAGGTTGTGTGGTTCGTACCACATTTTACATAACGTTTGATAAGTACATCCCTTTCCTCCATTTGGTGTGGTGTGGGCTTGTCACTTTGGGGAGAGGGATGCATACTCAAGCCTTGTGAGTCAGTAGTCACATGCAGGAGCACCTTTTGTGCTTACCCCCCCTTTTTTTTTCAACTCTTAAGTCTGCATCTATATGCCTAGCTATTTATCAATATGAAGTGTCAGGGACGCAAACCCAGTCTGTGTGACAACTTGAGGAACCGCTAATTGTTGAGGATCCGCTCGTGGTTCTGCAGAACTGTCTACACTGCGGCAAGTACTGTCATTAGGGAAATCTTCAATAAGTCTTAATATAATTAGTGATGAGAAAAGACAGCCTGTGACTGTGTATAATTTATGTGCATAATAAAGTCACCATCGACGGTATGAGTCACTTACGTTTTTTTCCTTTCTCTTTCACAATTGCTTCCAAGAGTTGCTTGCTAAATTATTTGTTCATTATTCCTTACTTGGCTAAGGCAGCTGGATGACAGGACAGTCTGTAATATGGTTTCTGAATGAGGAGAATTCATCCCTGGCCCTGAAGTTTGTCTGTTCTTTCAATGTCTGCACTAACGCTGTCCTGGCTATTTCCTGTATCGTGCATTGTGTTTATGAGAAAAAGTGCACTGCAGGATTCTCCTCTGTTACGGTTTATTTTCCTCTTTTGAACTTCTTTGGGTTTTGCATCGAATCCTTTTTGCTCTTGTGGGTTCTACTGCTGTCCTTAGTTCAGGCAACCTCCATCCTCAAGGAGAATTGATTCTGTTAGGAGAAGTTTGAATGTATTCCATTTCTGTTTTACTGCCACACCGAGAAAGGATACCGTGTTCCGTAAAAACCCCAAGCTTACTAACTTGCTCCGGGGGAAAAATAGATTGTATAGTTAAATAATTTCATGGAACGATACTTGTATTATCCCCTCTTTTACCTATTCTCAGGGTGCATTGGCCTTTCAGAGATTTTGTAATCCATCTGTTGGCTTCACACAGAACATTGACAGTGTTGCCTTAGAGAGAAGATGCTATTACAGGGAGTCTACTCATTAAGAAAACGGTATCCTCTGGGGGCTACTAGACACATGCTCTTTTAGAATATTTCAAGTTTGTCCAGGCGTTATATAGTCACTGCTCTCAAAGTTCACAAATCCCTTGAATCAGTTGTTACCTTGGTTTATTTGCATGGGTTTGTGATGTACATAACTTTTTTCTAAGAAGCCCATGTAAGAAGCAGAGGCACTTGAAAACAGTGGTGTTAAGGAGTAACATTTAGATCAGCGTTGTTGTCCTTCACGCTTCATAGCCTGGCCTCTCGATGATTCTTTCCTGTGTCCTCTGCTGGCCTGAGCTGGAGCCGCTAATGAGTCTATGACAAGCAATTCCCACTAGAGCCATGACAAACAAAATTTAATTGCCCCAGGGAAAGAATTACTGGTTCGCATGACTTTCCTGCAACAGGTCTGTCTTCTGACTTTTCAGGATCTCACCTTTGATGGAGAAGCTAAACTAGCATAGGAAGTTTTGTTTTGTTTTTTAAATCGGCTGTGATAAAGGATACTATTTATTATTATTATTATTATTATTATTATTATTATTATTATTATTATTATCATTATACATAGTAGCTGAGAGTTTAACTTGGTGATCAAGCCTTTGCCTAAAATGTACAAAACCTTAGGTGTGATATTCCACACAGCAACAAATCAAAACAATATCAAAGAAAGAAAACATTAGTAACTAGATAGCTTCATGGTTGTATGTTTGCATGAATGAATGACTTAGATACACACATACACACACACACACACACACACACACACACACACACACACACAAACTATCCTTGTGTCAAATTAGTGTTTACTGGAAAGAGAGTGGAGATTTTCGGTTCTGGTTATTTATATTCATTGTTGGTTTTGCCAACTTTTGCCTAAAGAGCATATTTGCGGTGTCAGTGGACTTCAGAATCAAGGAAGAAAAAGCTGTCGGAAAATCTAAGGTTCTTGCAGAGGTAAGAAAGGATGAAGGTATCCCATTCTTTGCTAGATGGCCTGGAATCCATTTGACAACTGTCAATTCTTATGTCATCTTTAAATTTAAAATGAGAACATAATCATAACAAAAATAGATCGGTAGCCACATGCTGGAATACCAAAGCAGCATTTTTACTGGGGTTCGAAACAGCTGAGTTCTCTATGTCATAAACTGAAGATTTGGGAATAAGGGTTGCCTAGAGGCAAATGAATTAGTTATAAAATAAGGAAAAGAGATGTTCCTATGTAGTCTCGAGCTGTCAGACTCCCAGAAGGGCAGAAAGGAAAAGGAAATGTTTCTTCTGGCCTGCCTTAACCAATAAAAAGTTGAGAGAATATATTAAAACTTTAATAAACCCGAAACTAATTCATTTGACCAAAAAAGAGATGCTATTATCTTTTCTCATTAAAATCAAAGACTTTGGAGACCAGTTCTTTACATTAGATTTTACTGATGGATTCTTATAAGGTATTACTTTTCTTAAGCAGATTAATCCTGCATCCAATTTATATCAGTTCCCCAGGCCTCACATCCTAGTCTATAAAGCGAAGCTTAGATAAGGTGTTCTCTAAGGGCTCATCCAGTTTCACGACACCATGATTCAGCCATTCTGTAATGGGTTTGGTGAAGGACAGAGAAACCAAATTAGGTATGAATGAGAAATTAGAAATGACAGTTTCGTAGGATCAGTTTAATAAATGAATGCACTATTTACAAAGTTACTTCATGAAAGCAATCGATAGATGGCTTTTAAATAGTCAATACTGGGGGAGTGTTTACAAATATCGTAATGTTCAAAATTAATTAGAAATGATCGCTCAGCATTGTGCTATGCTACTCATATTTTCTGTGCTGTTGTTCGGAGACTGAAGAGATAGAATCCACACTAAGTAAATATTTGATAAACAAATATTAAGCCATTTGTGTAAAACCAACTTATACGTATGGAAGTCTGCAGTTACAACAGCTAGAGGGCTCAGTGGATAAAATCCCTTTCCACAGAGACTGATGACCTCAGTTAGATCCATGGATCCACATGATGGAAACAGAAATCTAACCCCTGAAAGCAGTCTGTTGATTTCCTCATAAGTGTATGCTGAGTGCACGCACCCCCCCACACACACACACTCCACACACACTTACCACCTAATCATAAAGTTAGAAGACCCAGCAGCAAGTGTAGCTGGGTATACATTACCTGTTAGTTGTTTTTTTTTTTTCCATAATCACAAGATAAAAATATTTTTTCAAGTTTGATTTACTAAGGCCAGCTAGTATGGGTGGGAAGTCTCCACACTTGCTCTTTGGGGAATCTGCACTCAGCTTTCAGTGAGACAGGTTTCAATACATCCCTGTTCCCGTGGGCCTGGGCTATGCTTTATCATTGCAATGTATCCCAGATTATTTAGGACCATAAACAAGTTTTTTTCTATTGCAGTGTTTTCAAATGTTCAGTATGCATTTGCAAGTAGAAAGATTAAGGTAAACATTTATAAGCAGGAAAGCTATGAGGTAAAATTTAAGGTTAAAGTTAAGTATTCTTGGGCAATATTTTTAAAGTTACAAAAGCTTTGGACTGCTAAACAAAATGGCCAGCCTTGTTATTCTGAAACTGCCATCTGTCTGGGACGGTGGCCACTTATATATTTTTGCTGGTAGCTGTGGGTTTTGTTGTGTTTAGTTGTTTTTGTCACAGTTATCCAGATTGTGATATTATTCATTCGTATCACAATCTACCTGCACCTTGGAACTCAGAGAAATAAATTCTAAAGCCATAAAACCATGCATGAGGGATTGCCTCTAACTCCCAAATGGAAGGTTATCACTCAATATTTATGTGACCACCTCCACGCCTCCTCCTGCTCCATTCAACACCAATGTGCAAGCCGTACGCTTGCTCTCTGTGCACGCTGATAAATAGATCTGCTCCAAGTGGTTGCGCTCCAGCAGCTTCCAAGATGGCACACTTTATAATGTCTCAGAAGTGTCTCACGCATTGTACCTGGTATCCTTTGATTAACAACATTTTACTTTTCTGGGCAGTAGAGTTAGCCGGCAAGGTTGTGTTGGAGGATGAGTGTTATCACAGGGGAGAGAGGCTCACTGATGGGAATTCTACTGCTGTACCTTACCTAATGGTTCACATAGCTCTGCTGTTTAGACAACTCCAACACCGCAATTCTCTATTTTTCTTACTATTAAAATTTTAATTTCCATAGGTACTGAGGACATGAAGTATCTTCTGTAACCACAATCTACATTGTAGATTGTAGGGTGTAGAAACATACTATTATCCTTCGTACAGAACTACCTCCAACTCTAATAGAGGTTTTGATTCCCAAAGTAAGGTGACATGAATGTAATTATATCTTCAGATACTGTGGTGTGTGCATATGCTTGGATAAGAGCAGGATTGAGATTGACAAGGGGTAGCTATTAAAACGTCCTATATCCGACTGATAAACAGGTTAAAATGGATATGTGCTGAATTTTAGTTTTGACATTTTTATTTTGCTCTGTTTAATCACGGGTAGTAAAAAAAGGGATAAGCCATTGCTGTAGGGGAGGTCTTAGGAATTTGAAAGTATTTGTAGAGAAATGAAATTTATGGTATAATTTTGATATAGGATATAAAATAAATGGAAGAGAGATCATAAATGGAGTCAGGGCAGGAGCAGTCATGAGTTCCCCCAGGCAGTGTGTATGCAAGGGAAGATCAAAGGAGCCATTAAACCATGCCACAAGATGACCAGTTCCAGTTAGGTTTTTAGCACAGTCTTTCCTGCCTGCAATGGGTAGACTGGTCTGTAGTGGTACAGTAAGATGAGGTCACAAAATTATGGGAATATAGGAGATAAAATGTTCACATTTCATGAAGGACTTGCTGTCCAATGGAAAGGTTGAGGGAAATTTGGAAACAAACTGTTGTCAATTTAGAGTGCTGCAGAAAATCAATACTATAGCTTATTATTCTCTGAAGCAATTCTTCAGGAATGTTGATTTTCATCCTTTTTCTATCAAAACTGATCTGTTGTTGTTGTTGTTGTCGTTGTTGTAAAATCTCCTTGTTTTTTGACTCATTTCTCCCGTTCACTTTTCTTTTTCCTTGGCTCACTTCCCTAATGCAGCCCCATATTTCTGGGTTCACGTCCCTCCTCCATCTCTCTAGACTCCAGTCTTCAGCTCCAGCCCCATCCCCAAGCTCCACTGTTCAAACACTGCCTGCCCCTTTGTGCTCAGTAGGTAACCTTAGGACTTCAGTTTCTGTTTGTTCTGCTCCTTACTTTTGACTGACGACTGACGGGTTGTCCCTCCTTATAGGCAACACTGAGCCACACCCACGGTCACTTTGTGACATAATTTGAACCTTGGATCTGTACTTTCCTTTTTTCTCAAAATTGAAACCATTCCTCGTCTTCAAGCTGCAGGTTCCCGTTGAAACCCCCAACAAAACCCGCCCTTGACTCCACACTGAACGGTGCAGAGCATTTTTCTTTCTTTATCACAACCCGTTCCTTGCACTGACCATCAAATGTCTTAAAAGTTCTATTAAATCTCTCTCTAGCTTATTTTTTTTTTATTGATCGTTCAACTCCTGCCTGCAGTAAGACATTAAAATTGCCATAAAAGTTCATGAACTCCTGTTGGCTGAAAGTAATGGTCTCTAATACTTCTTAGCACACCTGATATATTCGTGGAATCTGATACCATGAGCTACACCTGTAGAAAAATCTTACTCTGGATTTCCTCCTCTCTCCCTCCCTCCCTCCCTCCCTCCTTCCCTCCCTCTCTTCTCCAACTCTTTATTTTCTTTTCATTTTTCATCTCACATCTGTCTTTGGTTCATTTCTTCCATGTTTCCTTAACATTATAATGTCCTGTGATTCTTCCTCAAATCCTTTGGGCTTTGTGTGCATACTTTCCGTGTCATTTCATGCTAAGATGCTTTCTGTTACTTCTTCACCACAAAGGTAATCCTCACCTTGGTCTGTCTTCCACATTGTGAAAATCTCATAGATGCAGCATAATGTGGAGAACTATGACTTGTCCATTACTAAAGAGCACGAGGACAGAACTGGAGAACCAATGAATAGACCGAGGAAAAAAATCAGGTAGCTCTTTTGCACACCCATGAGAGGTGGTACTGTCCAAGGTGCTGAACTGTGTTTGGTCATGCCTGTGTGAACTCAGGTACCTTGTTGGATCGTCTTTTTGCTCAAATGCATGTTTGTGCCTCTTATTGAGCTTCTGGTGCTAAAGATAGATGCTATAGAAATGTGCTGTTATGTCCACCAAGGTAGGTTTTCTGCTTCTGGTAAATGCATGGTCCCTTGAAAATAGATGTGTCTCACTATGATTATAGTCATAAGAGTTACAGAAAAAGAACACATGTGATCATAACAGCTGCATGAGATTGAGTCTTGTATGTCAGACCCTTAAGCCCTATCTGATCAAGTTAACTTTGAACTCATCTCACAAGGTTCTGCTTGTGTGTTCTGCCTGGGACCGTTCCCTCATGAGATCCCAGTTTCACCCAACTAACACAGGCTTCTACAAATTTGAATGTGTCAGAATGGTCAGAACAAGGGGCTTATCAATCTTGCCAAGGCTACGATAGAATTTTTTTGTGCATATAAACAATGAAGTCAGCTAGTTTAGATGATGGATTCTTACAAATATCTGTATCCTTGAACAATACTCAAGAAGAACATGGACATATTTCATTCAAAGTTCCCAGAGCCTCAAAGACACCCCTTGCCAAGAAAGGAAGTTTTTCCCCATCAAAACGAATGTTTTAAAACAATGGATTGGATGGAGTCCTTCAAAGAAGAGTTTTGAAGAGAGGTACAGATCCAGAATGAACTGACAGAGAATCTCCAGAGCCAGCAGGAAACATTATAGAGCCTGCTGGCCTTTGCTACACTGTCCTGTTTGTTTCTTGGCTTTCATTTCTGTTCCATTGATCAAACACTGTATAAAATGATTTCATCTCCTCCCTTAAGTAGGGTATTTATTCTTATTAGTCTTACTAGTAGTTTGTTTGTAACTAATCTGTACTGCTGAATTGTCCGTGTTTCTTTTCAGTTCCATTCCCTTTTGCTTTGTGTATTGGGGAAGGGTCTCTGTATTGTTGGCTGTTGTGTTAACTTTAAATATTTTACTCCACTGTCTCCTGTCCTTCACTGTTTAATAATGGTTGATTTTCTTGGCATTCCTTTGTATATGTGGGACCATGCCCCCTTTCGACATATGAATGTAATATGCCTAACTTGGATCTGTCTGTTTATGTTTTTTGAGGATTTTGGCTCTGTAGATTGAGGTTTCTCATTGAATTCTGGAGGATACATGCAGATATATATTCCCTTTCTCTATCACTCCTGGCCTTCTGGATTCTGACTGTTGCCCCCACATCATTCTGGCATTTTGCTCAATTTACTGTAGTCTCTTTTCTCTCTGCTATTATGGTTTTATGTCATGTAATAGTTTGTCTTCTAGTCATTGGGGTTTGTTCTATTAGCTTAAGTCTACTATCAATGTTTTCTGGTAAAGTTTTCCTTCTAATTATAGGCCTTTCCTACTAAAGAATTTCAGTTTGATGAAATTCTTTAGTAGAAAAGGCCAATACGTAGATTTGATTTGATGAGATGCTAAAACTGCCACTGGACCCCTTATGAGGAGACCAGTAGTGTTTTTCTTTTGTTCCTTTATCTGATCCATATTTCTATGGTGTCTTGTAAGTAGTTTGATTAAAAACTAGACATTTTAGGTAACTGAGTGCCACTGTCGTCATTAGGGTTGGTCCTCTGTTTGCTTGTTTTTGATGAGCTTTGGTCTTATGAGATGAGGGTTCACATGTCCAATGCTGGTCTCAACCTTGAAGCTCTTCCTTCTGTCACCTCCCAAGTCCAGTCCTAGGTGTACCAATTTTGCTTACTCTTTCTAATAAATCAGAAGCATTGTTCTTGCGATGTTTCTTTTTCTGTGTTTAGCCTCTGCGGTCACTTGAACAGTATTCAGACCCTACTACTACCTTCCCCTCTGTGGACAAACATGGTTGATGCTTGACTGTCCTTGAGCACTTTCTTCCTGTGTCTCTAGTGAGCTTCTCTTTCCTGACCCCACTAGATGTACGGCTTTGAAATTAGTTCTTGCCACGAGAAGGAGCTGCATAGCTTTCCTTTACTTTGTTTCTCTCTCTCTCTTTCTCTCTAACCGTGATGCCATTTCACTTATTCCAAACTTGACTTAAGTGCACACGTCATGCAGGTCTTTGCTGTAGTCACCCTTTCCATGCTCCGGTTCAAAAATATTCCCTCAAGAGATTTCTGGATCCCTCTGCCCATTCACCCACCTCTCCAATTTGGGAAGCATATCTGATGATGGAGGCAGAAGGCAGGATATCAAGGTGTTTTGTTGTGAAGGTGCCTTTCCTCTTCACTGGGAAAATGCTTCTGTCATTGTTCTTTTCCTTTTAGACGGTCTGCGTGTATACTTAATATTTTCATTACAGAACAAAAACAGTTCATGCCAACTGTGGTTGTCACACTGGGAAGAAGACTTTGGAGCTTCTTGACGGCCATCACTGATGGATTTTCTATTAGAGTCCTGATTTATAATTTTCTCATTACTCTACACTGCTCCCCTATGTCATCTGCGAGTGAATCCAGCATCTGTGCCGCATCATAAAGAGCCACTGATAGAAGCATTGACTCTCTACCTTTGCTTTTCCAGAACTTTCCCAAAAAGTAGAGACACTTGTTTCTCTTTACCACTGCTTCTGGGTCCTTCTGTTTGGGGATGGGTGACTCATTCATCTCAGGTGCTAAGTATCCTTCAATTTGTAGAGTAAGATCGTGTTTTGTTTTCTTACCATCAAATGAGTATTTGTATCATTGCTCTTTGGAAATTGTGAAACAAATAATATTTCTACAGACATTTGCACACACATCTCTGTAAAGATAACGATTGTGGATGCATACAATGGGACTGTAATTTCTGGGCATACCCAGTGCATATTTAACTTTTAGCCATCCACCAAGTTACTTTTACAATGGCTGTGTTATGATGGATTATCACCAATATCGGGTCACTTTTTCATACCCTGGACTGATTTGTTGTTGTCATTCTTTATTTTACACATTCTGGTGTTTGTGTAATACCTTGTCCTTTGTCTTTTATAGATTTTATATTTTTAATTATGTGTGTGTGTGTATATAAGCAGGTTGTGCACATGAATGAGGTGTCTGCCAGAAGAGGGCATCAGATCCTACAGAGTTGCGAACCACCTTCGCTGCCTTGCAGGGGCCAGAGCAGTGGTACTTTTCATGGCCAAGCTATGTCTGGTTCCAGTTCTCTCATTTCCTAATTATGATAACGAAACTGTTTTTAATTGGCTCCAAATAAAATATTCTGTATTTTCAAAAGTCACCGTGGATTCTCTCCATGGTATCTGAAGATACTCACATTTGTCTCAAGGGCAAACTGATATAATTGCAAATTATCAGGATTTTTCTTAAGTGACATTATGAGCAATGTTCAAACCCCACAGAAAGTGACAATGAGACGGTCACCATGGAGATGCTGATGTGGTTTGTGAGGTGTGTCTCATCCTTTTCTGCTCCTGTCTCACCAAATTGCTTCTTTTCTGCCGTGAAGACTTTGCTGGCGTTAACTGCATGTGGGTCTCATTCTTCAGCATCAGCTTGCTTATTTCATTTTTAAGAACCTCTGCTGCGACAGACAGATGTTACCTATTCCTCAGTTGGCCCGCGTGTGGCATCTGAGACAAGGCATGAAGGTGAACGCACAACCGAAGTCTCCCTTCTAGGATATTTGTCTAAAGATGGAGACAGGGAAACTGTCTTTTTCTCGCTGAAGTTTCTATTTGGGTGACTTTTATAGTCTCATAAAAATTTTAGAGCTTAAACAGACCTTCAACATCAACTTGTCCATTTTATTTTAAAGTAAGAAACATGAGTCTTGGCATTATATTTTAGTTGTTTTTTTTTCTTTTTTTTTGGAAAGTCTATGGGTCTTCCTAATATTTTGTAAGTTAAAGGTTTATTCTTTAGGATAAATATGACAAGGAGAATATCAGTGGTTGTGCTTGCATTGCTTTTTAGTGACAATGCTCTTTCTTTTAGTGTGGCTTCGATGTTCTCAGGAATGTAAAGCCTTCATTAGATGTTGCAAAACACAGAAGCCAATGTTTGAATGTAGACATCTGATATTTAGTATATAATTGAAACATCAGAGTTTCTTCTTGGGAAACAATGAAAAACGTTCATAGTAAAACAAAATCTGAATTTCTTTGTGAATAAACAAGCATTTCATTGGTATAGGAGAGTCCAGAGAGTAGAACCGTGAATATATGTAACCTTGGATTTATGAAAAACAGTACCACCACCAAGAGCACACTTGCATAGAAACTCTGCTGTTTGACGACCCTACTAAGCTTCTGTTTTTAAGGAACTAAATGTGGTAGACAATCTGCGCTCGTAAACCTTTTGTTTTTATAAGAAAAGAAAAGGGGAGAATGAAAGGATCAGCTCAGGAACTTTGGAAAGGTTGTGGAACACTTGCCCCTCCCAGAAGAGAGAGGCTAAATTACATTTCTCAGACCACAGAGAGGTCCCTGTGGCTAGGGGAGACCCAGAGTTATTCTGAGACCATTGGCCACCTACCTCATTCCCTAACAACCAATTAATTTAAAGATAACGCTGTTCTGCCAATCACAGTGTGCCTAATGGTGGCTGCCTTGAGGACTGTATAAAGGCCCGCTATGCGGACTGCATGTGGTCCTGTGTAGGGCCACCCCACCATGCTGGATTAAATAAAATTCCTCTTGCTTTTAGCATCGGAAAAAATATAAAGAAAAGAAAACACCTGACTTAGGCCACGAATGAAAGAAAAGAAGCTTATTTGACTCACTCTTTTAGAGGTTCAAAGGCATGGTGCTGATGTTAACTCTGGTGTGGGGGAAACTTTTCCTTCATCCATCGTTGTAGAAGCCCATGGTGGAAGTGATAACTTAAATTTCTAATGAGGACACCCAAAAGCAGTATAGGGGAAGAGTGAGGCTTCTGAACCAGGCAGAATCCCACTGAAAATGACAAATGTGTTTTGAGGGCATACTTCTCTTTACTAAGGATCATCCTGTGAGCCTCTTCTCTACAGGGCTCCATATCCTTTGAGCACTGACTGCCCTGCAATCGTTTACCTGCCCAGGGATTTCTGAGGTGACAGTAAACTTGTAGCACAGCCTCATGGGAGATGGAACACAGACTTGTAGGAGTTGGTTTTTAGTGACACTGTGGAAGGAAACATTTTCTTAAGCATTTTATCCATTTAGGTAAAAAAAAAATCCTCAAGGCAAATTCTTCCTCGATATAAATCCATTTAGTGACTAGAAGAAATGGCCATCTAGCAGAAGGAATTAATTCTCAGCGTAAGCAGAGAAACAATACAAATGAAGTAGAAAAGGACCTGGCTTCCTACTGGAAAGTGGTAAAGGATATTGCCACACAAGCTGCAAGGTAGAAGACAGAACCCCTTCTTGGTAGTTTGTGGATTCAGTTCAATTAGGATGAAGATGTCCCATTTGAACCAATCAGATTGTCAAGGCCTTGGGTGTTCAGTGTTGTCTATAGAGAAGAAGAGCAGAAAACTCGGCTGCACTCCTTGTTGTTTGTGTGGTTTGAATATGGATGGTCCCTAAACTCACACATGAGCTGAAGTGCCCTCGGAGGATAACTTTATCTGACTGTCACGTTTAAAGATGGGTCCTCTGGGAAGAAATTAGGATTAGACTTGATCTGTAGAATTAGATCTTGATAGCTTTCATACGAAACCAAAAGAAGCCATTGTGTGATACAATCCTGGTAGCACCTCAGCAGAACCCATCAATGCCCCTTGGGCATTGCAACTCCAAAAGTGTATGCCAGAATAAACCTCTATTCTTTATAAAGTAGTCAGCTCAGGTATTTCATTACAGTACTAACAGTGACACAAAGAGTACTACAGTGGTGTGATAGCTGCCCCCGGGAAAATCCTAAGGTAATAATCCACCAATTCTCCCATAGCTTACAAGATGGCTAAGGGACATTCAGCACAGCATTGTTGGGAAAAGAAAGGTCGGGAACTTCTCCAATAGTGGATAAGTGAGATGTGGTTCATAATAAGTAAAGTGTGGTTCATGAATTTGCCTGGACTAATTATGTCCCAGTACAATGCCAGGGACACAGATACAGTCTGAAGTGACAATGGCAGACTTGCAGGAGAAGGTATACTGCACTTTTTAAAGATGCCCAAGGAGCAAACCATACTGAGACTGAATTCAAATGACATTAATTGATGGCATATATGTATATGAATGTATATATGTGTATATATATATATATATGTGTGTGTGTGTGTGTGTGTGTGTGTGTGTGTGTATTCAAAACACACAATAGCAGACATGCAAAAAGAAATGACATTTACAGACCAAAGGCTAGATCTCAACAGAGAAAAAAAAGTATATTTACTTTGCTGATAAAAATGAGGCACATGAACATTCAGTTCATTATAACTCGCATTGCTCTCCCAACAATTGAATTATAGCAAATCATATCATAGCCTTTTTATTTGGAGAGCAATGATACAATAAAATAAATAATATCAAATTATGCTTGAAGGATAAGTGATGTGAGCTTACAAAGATGCACCTTTTAATTTGATGTGCTTGAAATGTCTGGGAATAGACCTGGGAGTACTTCTGAAGGAAAGGTGTTACTATGTACTGTCCTGACACCAGCCAGGTGAATCTCAAGGGAGTTGCATGGAAAGGGGCAGGGTGTCTTTTGTGAAGGATTTATGAGGAACAACTGTCATGCCAAGCACCAGAGGTGCCTGTCCTGTCATCTGCTTGTCCTTTTGGTTTGGGGATTGTTGGCTGTTTTACCTTTTCTCTCTTTCCGCAGTTAGATAGTGGGGACATAGCTAACATTCAGTGATGAAAAGAAAGACTTTATGTGTCCTATTAAAAAACCTTGACATTTAACTCATCAAACCATAGCTTCAGCATTCTCATTTGTTCTGATAAGTAGTAGATCATTGGAAATAGTTGTAAATTCTGGCACAAGAGAAATAACTTCCTGTGTTCCTACTGAACATGCCAACCCTGTCTAACTTCCTGTGATTTTCTGCAGAGAGGAATTGACTTTAAGATGTTTTATTAGTCTGTTCTAATTTTGGATGCTTGCAATTGCTAACGTGGTTTTCTGCCAACTCCTAACTCATGTCCTAGCAATGCGACAACATGTCGCATGTGACAGTTCTAGTCCATGGGGTGTCCATTCGAGGGCACTATCATGTTCTTAACCTAAAATTTTTTGACTATATTTTCTTTATATGGTCTTTCTCATTATGGGACTGCTATAATTTACATAACTATAATGCTATCAAAAGTCAAGATGTAATGAATAGTGTTGGGATTTCTAGCGCAGCATTTAGCTGTATTGAACCTGCAAAAGGACAAATCATACGTTAGCATCTTTGACAATCAATATGGCCCCACGGACAAGTGTAAAAGTAGCTTTTATCTGCCTGAATTAATTATCGTCTTGGAGACTTACTGCCTCTGTATGCTAATCTAGGCCCAATCTAATCTAGGCCTAGAATGTTTTCAGCCTCTGAGACTTGCTGCTGAATAATTTCACCCTTTCTTGTTCTTTCTGAACTCTAACTGTAGGGTTCAACTCAGCTGTTCTGGCTCCCAGAATGATTCAATCTGCCTTTTCTCTCAGCCTCTGAATTGCTCTGCTAGGCATCAAACTAACTCTAGGAATCTTTTCTAATCTTCTGGCTCATTCTCATTCTTGGGTCGTTCTGTCTTTACCTGTGTCTAGCTCTTTCTCTCTTCACTCTGTCTCTAAATCTTTCCCTGTGTTCTTTGCGATTAGAGGTGAGTATTAAGCATGGTCTGTACTCCAGCCATGGGGTTAAAGGTGTGTTCTAAGGGCTGGTCCACACCCTAACTAGAATCAGGTGCAAATACCTTGTAAGAGACAAACACATGGGTGAGCCAAGGTTGCTGCTTGTACATGGTGCCCCATGTTATTTCCTTGACCAGTCTACTTAAACCCTCCGACTTGACTTCCAATCTCCTCATCCTTTCATGTAAATTCTGTTCTCCCTATCGTAGAGTGCTCTGAGGACTGAGTTATGTGATACCTGTAAACTGCTTGGCACTTAAAGGAAGACAACACACATGATCAGTGAATATATTACCCATTTTTCTGCAGCCTTAAGTGCGCTTTTTAGTTCCATCTCTCGATCTTGGGTCATAAACCTTTTTACACTGACATTAACTTATTTTTATTCATCCTAATTAAATTTCATCTCTCAATTTTTAGGATTTGCTCATTTTTCCAACTCAGAATACTTTTAGGATCAAAGTGTTAGAGAATGACCTCTATCCAGATCCCAAATTTGAGAAGAAACTTAGAGGTTATCAAGGAATTTCTCATTAATCGACCATCAGTTCAGTGTCTAAATTATCATTGGGCATATATCCGTATCAGCTTTTACACACAGTGTTTTCTTTTTCTACATAATGTTAACTACAGATTTTAAAGAAAGTTTAATAACATTTATTTAGTATATGTATACGTGTGTACATGTGCTTGTATGTGTGTGAATATGCATGAGTCTGTGTATGTGTGTGTGCACATGTGTGTGTGACTCCACTCTTTTCAAATGACAGGTTTATAAGGGTATTGGGTCAAATCCAAACATGCCCACAGACCAACAAACATTTAAATGTACTCATATGGTTCAAGTAACTGTCCTTGAAGATTGTGTGTGTGTGTGTGTACTTCTCTATGTGTGTGTATCTGTGTGTATGCTTGCATGTCTGTATGTGTGTGTATATGTATGTGTGTACCTGTGTGTGTATGTGTATATATGTTTGTGTGTGTATCTGCATATGCAAGTGTGTGTGTGTGTGTGTGTGTGTGTGTGTGTGTGTGTGTGTGTGTGTGTGACATGCACACAGAATTGAGGTGGAAAGATCACCGGTAGCAGTTGATTCTCTCCTTCTGTTATGTTCATTCTGGTGATTGAACTCAGGTCTTCAGTTTGGCAGCATGCACCTTTGCTGGCCAAGACATTTAACTGGCCCTTAACTATACATTCTATTATTACTGGAAACCTTAATATGAACCAGAAGTGGCTGATATTGTAGAGCTGTGTCCTGGAAGAGACTGGTACTGGTGTTAAAGAACCTGTTCAAAGCTTCAGTGAAGCGCTGATTTGAGGTGGGGAGCATCTGTCCTTGAAAGCTGCAGGAGAGTGGCTGGACTGTCTCCTGGGATTTACTGTGGTCCTCTTTGCAGATCCGTTGACCTCTGGAGACATCTTGAGGCATGATCACAAGTGCTGAGAGTCAGAGGGCATTCCAGGACACTGTGGCCAGCCTTCTTTGCCTGAAGGCTGAGAGCGTTGTTTTATCTGATTCCCCAGTCCTTTCAGATTCCATAAATCTAGCAGAGACACTGAGTCAGCCTTGAGGGATTTACTCTTCATGCCCCAATTTGGAAGCTTAGTGATCAGGAACAATTTTTCAAGTGCTTTGCAGATACCTCTGTGAATTAACTTTGGTTGTATTCGTCGTACATCAGCTACCTGACAGCTAAGAACAGACCCAAACAGAAACAGGGTTTCTGAATTAAGAAAATCAGTCAGGGCCTTGAAATCACTGAAAGAAAAAGCAAGAACATCCATCCGGCACTCTTCCTAAGACTTAGAAGGACATCACTAGTGCCAGCTCGTAGTTTTTTGCAAACTTGTGTGTTTGTAAACTCTATAGACTCTGTAGATTCTTCCCATACCTTTGGGTTTGAATTTGCACTTGAGTTTAGTATCTTTTCTTTTTCTTTTTTTCTTTTTTAGCTATACCAGAGAAAGAAAGTCAAACAAAGCATGGCTCACTTTACTGTTATGGGTGTATGTGTGGTGAAATGGCTGCTACACCTGAGATGATCTTTCTCTCGCTGCCTCCGCTACTCTAAAGAAAGTACATTAATTACACAGTGGCAGCCACTAGACACTAGACAAAGTCAGAGTATCTAGCGAAAATGAAAACACATTCCAAGGCTCAACCACTTAGCAACTTGTTGAGACTTAAATACCCTGACTCCACAATTTGTGCTAGCAGATGGAATATAATTTTGTAATTAGCTGTGTGTACCTTCCTAATATGACGGCGTTTCCTGTACTCTCGATGAATTATGCAAATCGCTTTACCTGGAAGTTTATGTTTTACTCCCCACCTCATTACTAAATATCATGCATGGTATACTGTTCACTCTGAAGACAATGTAATTAAAACCTTTCAATGAAGTAATCAGCAGGCCACAACAAGCAATCAGCCCTGAATCTACAGTCGCACAGAGGAAGAAGCAAAACCTCTGCTGTGGGTATCCTGGGAAGCAGAAAGGCTGATGGGAGGATGCAGCCTCAGGCCTGAGAGGAGCTGCCATCTCTGCTGAGCTTGCATTGAGCGCTCTGTGATCAAATGGGTTCTGACAGCTTTTTTAGATTGTGCCTGTGCTGGGATCGTGTGATTTATTTATTTTATATTCAGTCTTTGAGGGAACCTATGATATTCCTCTATATGCACTCCCAGAATTGCCATATAATTGAGGTAGAAAAAACATGCTCATAATACTAATTCAAATAAAATTTGTTCATAATCCACAGCTAAATTCCATGGTAAACATTTAAGCCATTAAGTTTCTTAAAGAGCTTTATCGAAGCATCATCTATGAATTGTAAAACTAACCAATATTTAAAAGTAACATGAAAATAACTTATTCTTGTATTATGAAGGTTTCATATGTACATGTATATACTTCATGCACACAAGTTGCCCATAGCTGCTGGAAGAGGGTGTCAGAGCCCCTGGAAGTAGTCTTATGAAATGTTACGTCCTGCTCTGTGGGTGGTAGGAACTAAATCTTGGTACTCTGGAAGAACAGTGAGGATTCTTAACTACTGAGCCATTTCCCCAGCCCGAAACAATAATATTAAATTTTAAATTTTTGATTATGTTTTACATCCTGACTGTAGTTTCCCCCCTTCCTCTCCTCGCATTTCCCCCTCCCCAACTCCTCTCCCTCCATCCCTTCCCATCTACTCCTCCTCTTCAAAATAGGGCAGGCTCCCATGGATCCGCCAGCCATGGCATATCAAGGTGCAGTAAGACCGAGCACCTCCACTCCTGTTAAGGCTGGATGAGGCGCCCGAGTGTGAGGCAACCCACAAGACCAAACCACAAAACTGCAACGCATGTGCAGAGGGCCAGGGTTCCGTGCTGTCTCTCTGGTTGGTAGTTGAGCCTTTGTGAACCCCTGAGCCCAGGTTGGTTGGTTGCTCCTCCCCCTCCTCCTCCTCCTCCTCCTCCTCCTCCTCCTCCTCCTCCTCCTCCTCCTCCTCCTCCTCCTCCTCCTCCTCCTCTTCTTCTTCTTCTTCTTCTTCTTCTTCTTCTTCTTCTTCTTCTTCTTCTTTTCTTCTTCCCCTTCTCCTTCTCCTTCCCCTTCTCCTTCTCCTTCTCCTTCTCCTCCTCCTCCTCCTCTTCCTCCTCCTCCTCCTCCTTCTCCTCCTTCTCCTCCTCCTTCTCCTCCTCCTCTTCCTCCTTCTCCTCCTCCTCTTCCTCCTCCTCTTCCTCCTTCTCCTCCTCCTCTTCCTCCTTCTCCTCCTCCTCTTCCTCCTTCTCCTCCTCCTCTTCCTCCTCCTCTTCCTCCTTCTCCTCCTCCTCTTCCTCTTTTTCTTCCTCTTCCTCTTCCTCCTCCCCTTCTCCTCCTCCTATTCCTCCTCCTCTTTCTTTTGTGGTGACTTTGACCCCTTTGGCTTCTACAGTCCTTTCCCCCCATTCTTTCACAGGATTCTCCAAGACAGTTGAAAACCCAAGAGGCTTCAACACGGACAACTACAGGCAACTAAAGAATATGGAGAAATAGTCTTTCCCTGAGGAAGAGCATACCAATTGATTAGCTTTATCTGTTGGCAGTTTCATGTACACAATGCATTCTGGTTACCTTCACTCTCTACTATGTCCTGACTCTCTTGACAGGTCTCTTTCCCGCATTCATATTCTTTTGTTTTGTTCTGTGACCTACTGAATATAACCAGTCCCCTCTGTGTGACCACATCTTTACATTCTTTTGTTGGAACCCGTGTTACCCTCAAGGTACCAGTGGTTAGACCAAAGAAGACAACAACGACCCTTTTCCCAGAATCCACCAGTTGTCAGTAGTTCAGTATGTGGATTTGGGGTTCCTGAACCTCTCTTGGATCTGTGATTGACTAACAGCAGGGCCAGTGCTGATTAACTGAATAGTTTTAGCAGTACTGTTCAATACAATTTGAAAGACTCGTGTAATCACTTAGGACCTTCACAGTTAGGATGGTACCCCATCTTGTCAGCCTGTGTGTCCTCTTGTGTCCCTGGGAGGACAGTGACCTCCTGCAACTCCCTTGCTGTTGCAACCACTGACCTGTTTTTCATCACTTTTCCGTGATGTTGTATGAATAGATTCAGGGTGTATATAGTGTTTAAAATAATACTTTTCATTCCAACAACCACACACACACACACACACACACACACACACAATAAAGTTTTGATGGCAGAAGTCACTTTTCATTAAAGACTAGAAGCTAGAAACGAACAAACAGAAGTAGTACACTATTCGTAATAGCTTTCTGGTTTTGGTTATTTAATTAATTTAATTTAATTTAATATTTTTTACCTTTCATTATGCTCTAACAATTCAGGGCATCTGGCTATTTCTATGTATATCTGTAGTAAATATTACTAAAGTGCATTTAACTTTTCAAAAAATATTTATAGGAGGGTTTAGATTGCTGCTTGTCTTGGCTTTGTGTCCTGTTGCTGTGATAAAATACCCTGGCAGAATCATCCTAAGGGAGGAAGGATTTATGTGGCACATAATCCCAGGTTCCGGTCCATGATTATGGTGAAGGAAAGGAGCCAAGTGGTCGAAGCATTAAGTCCTATCGCATCAACAGTCAGCAGAGAGCACTCAAGGGCTTTTCTACCCCAAACTTCAAGGTCTTCTTCTCATTCCTTCCATAAGATAGGCTCAGATATTCAGCTTCATCACAAGTGATGACCCCCCCCGACATTACCAGCTGTACAAGTCAGGGTTCCCTATAGGAACAAAATGAAAAGGATAAACATATATTACAAGACAATGTACTATATAAATTTGCACAATGCAATCTAGGTTGTTCAACATAGGTTGCCTTTTTATTTCTTGGTGAGCCAGGAGTGGAGAATCCTAATATTTTACATAAGCTAGACAAGTCCTAAAATGCTGAGTTAAATCCCCAGCAGATAAACTCACACAATTGGCCTCGTCTAATCTTGAGTAACTCTGTAACCCAGGCAGGACTCGAGCTTGCAATTCTCCTGCCTCTTCCCGCTACTTGGATGGGATTGCAGACTTGTTTTTACCACACCTGGCTGATCACAATTTCTTTTTAATTTGGGGATGAAAAATAATGAAGGGTATAAAGAATAATTATTAATGTGTAAATTTCAACTATTAATTTTTTAACTGGAGAAATAAACATTTTGGGTTTTGTAAAAACTCACAGTGACTTCCTGTTTTAAGAACCATATTCTTGAGAAAACTACATTTTCCTCAGTCACCATTCCAGGTCTTTCAAGTCTCCTTTCAATATTGTGTTTGAAATTGCATGTTTATGAAAGTTTCATGTTAGATTAAATCTGTTCAATAAAGTACAACCTGCACAGTTGTTTTTGACAGATCTTTGTCAGTGAGTGCATTAACACCATTGTGCCAAATATTAAAGAAGTTATGTGTAGTGTCATATAAAGGAAAACACTGGGGTTATTCAAGGCACTGTCCCCTCATATACTCATGCCTCTGCCCTGTCATTGAGGTAATCCATGGGAGCCTTTTCTTTACAATGAAGGTGAAGTTGGCGAGATGTGCTTGCAGTGAACTTGAGTGACTTTATCTCTTCAACAATGCTTTACTTGTTTTTATAAACAAAGGGGTTATAAAGTTAATGAGGAGTTGGAAGGGCAAGACTGTTGGAGGAAAATGATGTTAACACAGTACTAATATATGAAATTCTCAAAAAAATTAAAAATGTTTACATATGTGTGTATGTGGGTATGTGTACATGTTCATGTGTAAGGGTGCGTACAGGCCACAATGCAAATGTGGAGGTCAGAGATCAACCTCCAGTGTGAGTCTGTCTTTCATTTTGCTTGAGATAGAACTCCCACCTGTCAAAGCTACCCTGCATAAGACAGGCTGTCTGGCTCCTAGCCTCCAGGGAGTCCCCACTCTGTTCTCATTGACTATAGAGGTACCGGGACTGAAAACATGAGTCAGATCTTTCCGTGGTTCCAGTGTGCCAGCGCAGGTCTTCAGGCTCATATCTCTAGTGCTTTTTACTTTTGCATGATCTCCCTGAGCTCAGTAGCCCAAACTTTAAATAACAGAGAATGACAGATCTGCCCTGAGGATCCAATCAGGCCTTACCTGAAATTCCTTCACACAGTTTAACACACAACACTTAATAAATCCTCAAAATGTAAATGTGTGTGCCCTTCGATGTCCATTTCTTTACCTGCCTTAGGGAAGCAGAAATAATCAACAGCCAAGTCATGACAGGAAATTTCTTTTCTGGGATGTTTTACTGTAAAGAGCATTTATAAAGAAGTTGAAATGATACATGTTTAGGAACACAATATTTTAGTTTCTCTGAGATGTAAGTCTGAGGTGTAAATAGGACTGACGGTGCCCACGCTGCCACGGTACTGAGTATCAGGCATAGGCCTGGGGGATTAACAGAAAACACAGACTCGGGTCATTCTGGTGAGGAGAATGCCAAAGCTTTACTGAGAGACCAGCAACATATACTAGAGGCCGGGTGAAAAACAACAGGAAAAAGCAATCATAGCCATAGGTCAGGCACCTGGCAAGTCCCTCCCACACCGGGCGGGAAGACAGAAATCAAGCTAAGCCGCAGGATGTCTGCTCTCAGGAAACCTGTGCGAACAGCTCAGCTGGGGACGTTGAGCTAAGCTCACTGATGCCCAACATAGGACTATTTCTTCGTTTGGTTCCTACATTGGTGTAACTTTCTCCTGTCCAATCAGGAATCGATGTGTAAATAATAGATGATAGATAGATAGATAGATAGATAGATAGATAGATAGATAGATAGATAGGTAGGTAGGTAGATAGAAAGACAGATGATAGGTAGATATATAGATGATAAATGTTAGATAGATAGACAGACAGACAGACAGACAGACAGACAGATAGATAGATAGATAATGAAAGAAAGAAAGAAAGAAAGAAAGAAAGAAAGAAAGAAAGAAAGAAAATAGATGATAGGTAGATATGTAGAATGATAGATATATAGATGTTAGATAGATAAATGATAGAAAGAAAAAGTAGATAGATGGTAGGTAGATATATAGATAAATGATAGATCAATAGATGTTAGATCAATAGATAGATAGATAGACAGACAGACAGATAGATGATAGGTAGGTAGGTAGGTAAATTGATGATAGATACTATGAAGAAGTTTAGTGGTTAGTTTTGCATAAAGATAGGAAATGATCCTAAGTCAAGTTTTATAGGGGCAAACATATTTTAAAGACTATCTCATTTTCACAAGAGCAGTAAAAGAACTACATCTGTTCATCTGATCATTTTAGCTACATGGTCAGTCCAGTTTATAGTGTTGCCATTAAGGATGGCTGTTATAAAACTAAATAGTCAAAACTGCTTCTCTTTGAACCCACATGAGTGCCATGGAGATCAGTCTTTTAGACAAGGATTCTCTAAGAAAGCAATCAGAAATATTTTATATTACTGTTGTGCATACAGTCAAAATATTAGACATTTGTGTATGTATATACATGTATATGCCATGGAGATCAGTCTTTTAGACAAGGATTCTCTAAGAAAACAATCAGAAATATCTTATATTACTGTTGTGCATACAGTCAAAATATTAGACATTTGTGTATGTATATACATGTATATGTTTTCTATTGAGCTGGCTTCACTCTTATCCTCAATCAATATTAATCATTTTTGTATTGGCAAGGAAGTAAACTCATTAACGTTATGATTTCATTGGAAGTAATTCATAGTTTGGGAAATAGGATGGATTCAATATGTATCTCTTGGGGTTGGAGAGAGAGCTCAGCAGTTAAGAGCACATACTACTCTTGCAGACCATCTGGGTTCAGTTCCCACAACCCATGTCAGAGGCTGTTAACTAACTGCCTGTTACTTCAGTGCCTGAAGAACCAATGTTCTCTTCTGCCATCTGAGGGCACCTGCATTCAAGTGCACACACACACATGCACATGAAAACATACACACATGCACACACAAATAAAATATTTGTATACATACATAATACACTAACACATTTTTTTCCTAGAGACCATCATGATTATGGTACTAGAACACAATTTCTTACCAGAGTTTGTGTAAATAACTGTTGGTAAATCTCCAAGAAGACAGACATGTTCTTCCTGCTTTTCTCTGAGGTATTGTTTTCTGTAGCTACAAATAACAGTGTCAAATCATACTGGCATCGGTATTCCCTGAGCATTGTGAAGACCACTCTGGAATTTGGCATCAAGGAATGCTGCAGTCCTGTCAGAGTCACCTGCCACTGGTTTCTGGGATTTAGAACAGTTTCATGCTCTAGATGTACTGGGTAACTGAACGAGAACCCGGTAATTAGAAACGGACCTGGTGATCCAGTGCACTGAATGTTGGTTCTGCTATTAAACAGCAAGGTGACTCCAATAGATTAGGAGACAATTGCTACCACAAAACAGTATTACTCAAAATTTCAAGAGATAGCATCTGATACTACATAAAATATGTTTAATTGTTTGTATGTGTGTGTGTTTGTGTGTGTGTGTTTGTGTGTGTGTTTGTGTGTATGTGTGTGTGTATGTGTGTGTGTGTATGTGTGTGTGTATGTGTGTGTGTGTATGTGTGTGTTTGTGTGTGTGTTTGTGTGTGTGTGTGTGTGTGTGTGTGTGTGTGTGTGTAAACACTGGTTGTCAGTGGACAAAGGGAACAAGGAGTAAATATTCACAAGAGATCTAATTGCATATTTGGACAGAAATGAATGGGTGGCCTGGTAAGTAGGGTGAGCATGGGCTAATTTGAATAACCTCATGAGACCCTCAGGGTAGAATTCTCTTGATTCTCAGGCTACTGTGTTGCATTGCTGGGGCTTGGTCTTACAACTCTGAATGTGAGTTTTCAGTAGTGGTCGTGGTGGAGAGGGGTCTCTGTACTGCTGACTGGCTTACAGAGGATAGATACACTATGGAAGCTGGTCATTCCTGTTTCTAGGGCAGGCTAGGTGTGGGAGGAACAACAGCTCTCCAGGTTCAGAGAAATCCAGAATATCTAGGCATCACTAGAATTAAAAATATATATCTGACACAACTTTGATTCATAGTATTCTCTCCAGGAAGCAAAGCGATAATAATATTATTGCTCTTTTAATAGCATTCATTTAAGATTTATGATATCATAAAATCAAAAAAATATAAATTATCATTTACGAAGATCTTTGTGTCCGTATTAAAATCCCCTTGGTACATTACTTTAGGCAGCCTTTGGAAAAAGAACAGAAAAAAAAATCATAAAGTGTTCTATATTTATTCTCAACTCAAATTAAAATAAACTGGAAGCTCCTTCCTGAGAGAAGACACCAGCAGGGTGCACTCTGTGTGGAAGCCTGCAGAGGTCAAGCCAGGGAGAACTTCAGAGATGATCATTTCAAGCTTGAAAGGCTAAGGTGACTCCCATGATTTTCCTTCTGTGAGCCATCCGAACGCCCACCAGTTTGGATGTCTTTCTGTTAGAACCAACAGATGGCACCAGTAGTTAATGCAGAAGGGTTCTGGCTCTAGCTGAGATAAGTAGAGGGGATTAAGAGCCCCAGCTACTTGTGCAACATTAAGAAGCCAGGATGTTTCAGATAATGTCATTTTTATATCCTTACCTAAGCCAGAATGCCTGCGCCATCTGTGTGGCATACTCGGAGTTCCCGCTCAGCCATCAGACGAACATACTCAAAATGTAAAAGGTAGTCATTGCAGCTCGTGTTGGGAGTGCAGATTGCTTTTGATCAGCAGAGACTCTTCTTGCTCATTTGATTGTAAGAATACTAAATAACAAATAGTGGCTCAGTGCCATAGTCATCTCTACCCTTAAATTACATTTAGGACCAGGTAAAGGAAAGAGAGCATACCGAGAACCAGTTTTGAACTCCTCATTTTTTAAAAACATTTTTTGAGGCAGGCCTTATGATGTGCCCCTGGCTCGTCTCATGATCACTTCAAGCCTGTGGCAATCCTCACCCTTCAGCCTCCTATGTGCTGGAATTACAGGCCTGTGCCACCACGCTTGGCCACTTGAATAGGTGTGAAGTCAGTAGATCATGCCAACAAAATTCACAGTTGTAAAACTCTCGAACAAAGTCACTGACTTTCAAACATGATTGCCTATTAGTTTTGCAAAACACGAGGATTCATACAAAGCCTAGGGTTAGATAATTTATAAAGAATATTGAATAAGCATGATATAGTTTTCAGTTATTGAATGATATACTTATTGGAATTAGAATTTATGTTACTCTATCTAAAATCAGTATCTTGGAGAATATTTAAATTAGGTTTCTGATAAAAATGAGGACTCAGAATATTCTTCTATAACTATAAGTTCATCTTGCTCCTGCCCTGATGGTCATGATTGTTTTTAACTGGAATAGACTATAGGTATTTACTAAGAAAACTCATCAGTAGCATATATTTGTGGTAAATTTTCCAGGTGAATGATAATGACTTGGTGTTTTATTGTATGATTCAAAAGTATGAAAAAGCAGAGGTATTAGGCAGTATTTTTTATGAGATTTCTTGTATTATCATTTGACTCCAAAATCTTTGAGAAGTGTTTATGTGTGTGTGTGTGTGTGTGTGTGTGTGTGTGTAGTGTGCTGAATATTTGTATATATAATGTGATGTATGTAATTCTGTGATATATATATATGTGTGTGTGTATTGGAAATGTGGTATGTAATAATATGTAATGTATATTTTGGTATGTTGTATGGATATAGTGAGTTTGGTGTGTATGTGACATAAATGTGTGCATATGCGACATATATGGTCTCTGAGTTTGTGTGTGGTATGTGGTATGTGCAGCATGTGGTGTAGTTATAATGAGTAAAGTGTGTGTGTCTGTGTGTGTGTGTGTGTGTGTGTGTGTGTAGTGTAGTTGAGTATAGTGTGTGTCAGTGGTATTTGTTTGGCATGTAGTTTTGAGTATACTGTGTTTCTGGTGTATATCTCTGTGATATGTGATGTAGGTATACTTCTTGTGTTATGAGTGTGTGTGCATTATAAGGTGTGTCAAATACAGTGTGGATTTAGTACACGGTGTGTATGGTATGTGTTATAAGTATCATAAGTATGCGTGACATGTGTTACAGGTATACTGTGTATATGCTGTGAGGATTCTGTGTATGTGCTGTGTGTGTACTCTGTGTATAGTGTGTATGTGACATTTATGCAGAGAATCTTGTAAAGATGCACCCTTGGACTATTCAGCTGAGATGAAAGTGAAGTGTGAAGGAGACAGTGGCCAAGTCCTCTGCTTCGAGTCTAAATCTCACACGCACACGCATGAAGTTGCTTATGGTATTGTCAGTCTCTCACACACATAGTTGCAAAGCCTTAATTGTAGTGATTCTAGGTGCTTATCCTTAACCCTGTGTCATAGCAGAGGGATGCACTTGTGTTTACAGCTTCCCAGCTGAGGTGCTTATCTAGCTCCAGGCAGGCTTTGTAAGGCACCATGGTCCCATGATTGCTGGAATTTACTTTATGCTTCTACTCTTAAGATACTTTGAAATAGGTACCATCAGTTGAGTGTGGTCAGTTTTAAATGGAAGAATAAAAGACGTGAATTGAGGAGAACACAGATAATAAAGAATGTAAAGTATTATGCATAAAGCTAAATAGGTGAAAAACAAAGAAAAAACCTCAACGGACTGACTCATGAGCATTAGACATTGTTTTACAGTTTGTTAGTACAACTGAGTTCTTAATCCATATGTAGGTACCACACATATGTGTGCATGTTCACACATCCATACATTTGTATGCACATACATGTATTCATACACACATACACACATCCATACATACATCTATTCATATACACATGCACATATCCATACACACACACACATACACACCACATCTATCCATAAACTTATAGGCACATACATATACAAACACATAATACATGACACATCAATCCATACACACATAGGCACATACATACATACATACACACACACAAAACCAGACATATACCACATTCATCCATAAATAGTTAGACACATATATATGCACATACACAACATTCACTAGACACACACTTACACATATACACATACTACCAGTCAGAGCGAAGAGAGCTAAATCCCTGGCAAAGCCATTTGGGGATTTGTTCATCCTTCTCTTTCTAAGAAATTTACACTGTCCGTTAAAGTATAAATGGCTTTAATGTTCAGGTAATAAAGTCATCCTTGTTCTACTTCAGCTGTGCTAAAATTTAGTTTATGGTAAATTTCAGTATGCTAAATTTCTCACCCACTTGTGGAAATATCCTCCTGCAAGGTGTTTTGGGAAATGGCTCATATCTCTCAGCCCATCCATGTTAAGCAAGAACCAAGACTGTAAACCATTTTGTTGTAGTCATATTGTATTTCCACTTGCATTTGGCACTATGGTAAATGCAGGAAAAAAAAATAACAGCTTGGAGAATGATTGTCAACACACACAAAAAAATTATTATCAAATTCCTGCGTCTACACTGGAATCGTAAGCAAACACTAATAAATCTACACAGTCCAAATGACATAGAAAACACATGGGTAAGGTATGGGGGTGCTAAGTATGAAGTCCCTTGTAAGTACTGGGTCTTCCATGCATACATCCATATATGTATGGGATGTATGGATTGGGTACTTGGGAGAGTGGAATGGTACCAAGACCCAGCCATAGAGGGTGCTAGAGGAATTTACTTCCAGGAGTGAGTAATGAACACAGGATCCCTGAATGAATCAAGTGAATGAAGGGTCATAGCTGACATGTGCTCTTGGACTTGCTACTGGTTATTTTTATGAAATAAATCCATCAACAATTCTGTTACTGTAAAGAACAATGTACTTATTCTGTGTGACACAAAAATGTCATCGTGTAGAGTTAATAGTATGAAAACGACATATATCGAGTTTTTGCTCTAATCTTTCCGTATTCTGACAGACACATACATTTGAGAGCAAATGCGTATTCATCATCTTTGCTCATTCTGATCTGACACATTTAATGTATACACACACACACACACACACACACACACACTTCTCATAACAACCTTATAAAGCTGACACCACTATCTCTACTCTAGAGATGGATGAGGAACAGAGTGGTAATGCAACGGCCGCATCCGCATGGATGCTCTCTGTCTCAGCTTCCGTGTCTCATACTACTGCATGCAAATGACAGCGCATGGATTCAGAAGCCCACATGCTATAATCCGTGCACTGTCCAGAGCGGTCCATCATGTAACCCGTGTCCTAATTTGCTCATCTTCCTATAGTCACCTAACTCATCTCCTAGCTTCTGCTGTTTGTCTCAGTTAATTCCCCTTGCTGTGGTCCGATACCCTAAAAGCAGTAATTTAAGGAGGAAAAGGGTTTATCTTGGCTTACAGTTTCGTGGGGGTACAATCTATCCTGGTAGGGAAGACTTAGCAGCAAGTGGCTAAAGTATGGTGGCAGAAACAGAAGTGTGAGTAGTCACATTGAATCTGCGCCTGGAAAGCAAGTAGTGGGACCAGGCTATAAAAACAAACAAACAAAACAAACAAACAAACAAACACATCTCCCAGGATCCACCTTCCCTAGTGAGACTCCACTTCCTAAACGTTCCATAGTCTTCTCAAACAGCCCCAGGATCTGGGAACCAAGTTTAAAAAAAAAATTAAACTGTTCTATGTCAGATATTCACTGTTACACATGGTGCTTGTGTAAATAACCTTTAAAGCTGGGCATGGTGGCTTATGCCTTAAGTGTCAGCATTTGGGAGGCAGAGGCAGGAGGATTTCCTGAGTTTAAGCCCAGTCTGTTCCACAGAGTAAATTCTAAAATAGGGCTATACAGAGAAATTCTTCCCTAAAAATTACAATAAATAAAATAAAAATAAATAGCCTCATATATGAGGGTTCACATTTTCTAAGATTTTAGATGTTGCATACCCAATAATTAAAGTTCATCTGAATAAGCAAACACCAAATTATTTTCCAAAATTGCTGTATTTCAAATGGCAATATGTCCAAACAGCAATAGACATGGTTCTGCTGTTTCCTGTTTCCCACATCTCTGGACCATCACCATCTTGGTTGACTGGAAAGGAAGTGAATCATCAGAGTGGATAAAAGGGATACAGTGTTCTTCTTTCTTCACCCTCACAACAAAGCAGACATCAGGATAATACTAAACACTTTTGAGCATCAGTATGTACCTTTCAAAATTAAGAATAGTGCATTTAACTCACTAAACATAGCAACTACCTAATAGGTAAACCTAATAGGTGTATCCCATAGCTGAGAAGGCTGAGGTGGGAAAGAGTGATTCAAGGACAGCATACACTACATACCAAGAACCTCTTTTAAAACAATTGTGAAGGGCATATAGCCAATCAGATGTATAATGATTCTCTCAAGAATCAAGTCTGCTACAAATAATTACATTGTTTTTAGAAACAAAATGTAAGACAAAAGTTGAATATCAAACAGGAAATTACCTAATTGTTTTATTGAAAATATGTATGCATTTTCTACTACTATATATTTTTAACTACCAATATGTTTAAAATATGATTCCCATGAGTCACTTTATATATAAGACTTAAAGGAGTTAGTATGTCAGATAATGTGTGAATAAATATTTTTGTTGAGAGGCAAGGGAACAGAGAAAGTTGTCAGAAAATGGTGTCTTTATAAGAAGTTAGGAAACTGTACTAATTGTGACATCAAAAATTTAATCCTAATCCCACCTCCTAGGCTGTCAAGAGTAGGAGAGAAGCTGGAGCTGAGGGATTAGTAGGCAACAACATCTAATTCCATAAACTCCCTGAGTTGAAAGTATGCAAGGTTGTAGTCACATGATTTGGTAATTTTTTCAGCCTGCTTCCATCACTTCCCTTTGAAATGATAATGTAAATCCTGTGCCATTGTATATTGGATGTAGTTATTTCCATTTTTATTGTAAAGGAGTTTACATATAGGAAATTTCCTTGAGTCTCAAAAGAGACTTTGGACTTTGAAACAGGACTGAGACTGTGAAAGATTAGAGATTTTTTTTTTTAAAAAAAATTGTACCAAAGCCTTTTTTTCATTATGATATGACCATAAGTCTATGATGTCTAGGTAGTGGAATGTGGTTATTTGAATGAGAATAGCTCCCATAGGCTCATGTAATTTGATTACCTGATCTCCAGTTTGTAGAACTGTTTGGGAAGGATGAGCAGGTGTGGCCTTGGTGAAGTAAGGATGTCACTGTGGATGTGCTTTGAGGTTTCACCCCGCTGCACACACAATCTCTCTCTGCCTGGTGATTGTATCTCATGATGTAAAGCCACAGACACTGCTTCATTGCCATGCCTGCCTACCTTCTATCATGGCTGTCTGCTGTGGTAGTCATGGACTTTCCCTCTGACACTCTAAGGTTCCAATAAACCATTTCTTCAAAAGATGCCTTAGTTGTGATATCTTAGCACAGCAACCAAAAAGTAACTAAGACATTTACCTCTTAAAAATTGTGCTTACAAGAAGTAAATTCAACACGGGGCAATGAATTTCCTGAAAGGAAAAGCTGAAATTAATGCCTAAATAATAAAAGTATCTATTTGAATGTCTGAAAGGACATGGGTTTGACTAGTCCCTCACTTCCTGGTTTATTCCTTGATTCTGAAAAAAACCCACAGAATTTCAGTCTTTATATCATTCCTTTCATATCATTTTGGAGGAAGCACGAGGTTGACCTGCAACTATAATAAATGACTTTCAGAAGAAACATTATTCATTGACTTTTAGAAATATTATTTCAACTTAAAGCTCATTAATGGTATTTATATACCACAAAGTTGTGGTTAAAGAAGTGAGTTAAGCTTTGATTTCATTACTTCCACATGCTATAATTGGTATACGGATGTCGTCTTGACATGAAAATAAAAATAACTCCAGAGCAAAGCAAATTTTAACGAAAGAGTCTTGACATTGGCAAATCTTCTTAGGAAATGTCACAGAGAAGAATTTGGGAACCACTCATATTTCACTGATATTGGCAGCATGAAGCAGGAAGAGTATATGTTCAATCAGTGGATACTACGGCGGGGAGAGAAATGCCTGTGCTGTAGAGGAGTGGAGCCATGAACGTAGGCTGGTGTCAGTTGACCATAGAAAATTTTTAGAAGTTAGTATAGTAATTTTTTATTTTTTAGAAATAATACTATAATCTTAATGAGGAATTCTATCTCTGCTTCTCTGTAGCCTTGGCATTAGTGGATAATTTTTTTCATTATACTTAAATTTACTTAATGCAACTACCTTGGAATTGTAGGAGGTTATATAGCTAGGATTCGGTGTACCTTGGCACAGCTCTGCTCATTTTGGATATTAGCTCTTTAAAAACCTTTTAGAGAGACAGACATGCTTGATACTGTTCTTTAAAAATAATTAGTGATTACTCCTGACAGTTTCCTGTTTCTATGAAAAACAAGCTTCCAAATATAAAGCCTGAGTCATAATTTTACTGAGAGAAAAGAACGCATAACCAAGCAAAACAAGTCACCTTCAAGTTCTCCTTTTGTAAAGTCAACTCTCTTTTTATATTCTTTGACATATTTTTTAGTTGAGTCCTCACTGTATAACTCTGGGTGACCTGGCCCTCAATTCGTAGACCACATGGAGTAGACCAGGCTGAGTAGCATACTTCCTTCCTTTGCCTTGGAGCGCATAGATTAAATGTACATGCATGATGACTGTTTTTAAAGGTTGTATTCATTAGTATATACAGGTGTGCAAAATTTTTTTATGAGGTTTTCATACTTGTATGTAGTGTTCTGTGCTCATAGTCACCGCCCTGTAATTCTTGTGAGGAACAGATACTGTTCTCTGTGGCATTTGACGTTGATCTAGAAATGAGGTTTTCTAGACCAGGATAGCAGGTGGTGATTGGCTAGAGATGCAGATGCAGAAAGCATAAGCATAGATGAGGGAAACACATGGAACTTTCTTCTCAGAGGAGATGCTGTTCCAGAGGCAGATTGTACCCAGGATTATGTGGTATGCAAGGCACCATGTGAACTATGTGCTCACACCAGTTTTGGTTTTAGGGAAAATATTTATCATTGCATATTGATAAACATGGCACAAGATTATATTATGGTGGATTCCATGATCAAATAACAAGATAGCTCTAAGTCCACCTCAAAGTAATAGTCTCTGAAAGTGTGAGTTAGCATGTTAGACTTTTTCTAGCAGACTGGCTTACCCCTCATATGTATGTATTAACTCTTGAGTCCAAACTGATGTGTATCTAAGCTATTTTTATTCAATAAAGTATCTTTTTCTCAGACCAGAAACTAAGCAAGAGTATCCTTGTTAGCCTAAGTAAATATGCAGCTATATTTCAACAAGCAATGGGGTAGCCAAGTAGAAATATGTCAGTGACCCAAAACTGACTTCATACCATTTTTGAGGAGTAGAACTCTGTGAATGATGTTTTTTAGCAGTGCATTTTGTTATAATTTACTTGGGCAACATTTGTCAGAATGACTTTCTTTTGTTTAAAAGTTATGAATCATCAACTTGAACCTCCAGTCCTTGCTTTTGTGAGGCAAGTAGGTTATTGACAGCTGGCTTCTATGGCTATGAAAGAAACTCAGTTGGCTTCAGACATTAACACTTACCGGTTCATCAATCTGTTCTGTTTACCTTTCTTCTCAGTTGATCCATGTCAAAATGGGAATACTGTTGCTCTCTTATATGATTACACTGACTAGATAAGGAGTTATGGTAAAAATTAGCTGTTCTTACAGATATATTGTTTCTGAACTGAAGTTCCCAGGGGGGAAAAATTTTACCTTTGTAAAAGATTCTATATGACTGACTGGCCCACTAGAATTTCTAGAATTGTGTGGAGCAGGAATGTTTCAAGTCTCAAATATCATGAGCCATCTTCAGTCCCATTAATCCATTTGTTTCTCATCTTTGTTTGACCTAGTAGTCTTGCAACTATCAAGTAAAGTTTTTAGAATGTGCAAACAGACCCTAACTTCCACCAACTCAAAGAATGAAGCCATACAGTATCTGAGACCTATAGGAGAGAATCCTCTACCCCAATACATCCAGCTTACCTGTCGTTCCCTCCAAAATCTTTCAAAAATACCTTGACTTATGACTTTTTCTTTATGTTGGCATAGAAAACAATCATGAAACTATTGCTACATTGGAACATGCAATTTGTGGACAGCTAAATGCTGGTTTCCAAGCCACAGTTACTCATTTTGTACTCCAGAGTGAACTGTCTCATCTTCATCAACATCTTCAACACTTTTAAGTATACATTTTTAAATGTTTGGCATTTGAGATACAATATACAGGGCTCAATGAAGCTTCTTAGTATTATCTTCTTGATAATCCAAGTGAAATATTTGCCTTCACTACCTGGACAGGCATTGAGCTCTTGCTTAAGATCAATTTATGAAGGTTACTGCTATCATGGGATTGGCTACGTTTTACTGAGCTTGAATCCCGTGGAATGACCTAGTGATTTTAGTGGAGTGCTGCAGAGGGAACTCAGCGTATGGACACACAGAGTGGCACTTCGTGTTCAGAACAGGCAGTAAAAGTTTGTCATGGACACTTATATTGCGATCGTAAATCAATATCGCAAATACTAGGACTCAAACCAAATTGATGTCAAATAAATCAGTTCCAAGTTTCTGTTCGTATTTAAAGGAGGTCATCGTGTAGGTTAAAGGATTCTCAGTGTGGTTTTGTTGGGATGAAAACCTACAATGATAAAAGGTTAATTCAGCCTGACCAAGGGGAAGGAGCTCATTCGTTTATTGCCTTGAGTTCATGAAATGTAGATGGGAGGGTACCGTCTCAGGTTAAGGCTTAGGTTTCACCCAACATGGACTTAGACAACCTTGGTCTAGTCACACCCTCACAGAATGTTTCTTCCTGCCATTTTATGGACCAGAGGTACATATTATCGACTAGACTATGCAAAAAGTAAAGTGTTGGGATTTTATCCACTATAAAGTTCTAAAAAAATTGAGTGTGATATGTTCCAAAGTTCAAGAAATATTCTTCTGCCATTAGGGGTCAATGAGCAATGAGTAATTCTTTTTTCACTTAAAGCTGATGGTCCTAGTGGGGGGGGAGCAGATACCATTGGTTTAGAGAGACGGTCATACTCTTAAGAGCACATAATTTTCTGCAGTTAGTAGGAAAAATAGTGTTAAATACCAACTACTCAGAGTTCATATCAAAGGAATAAAACACTCATTTTATAGAAAGTGAATAAGATGGCGTGTTTCCACATCACATTGAATTACTGGGAAAACAAATAATGCATATGTGAATAAAGTCATTAAAAAATCAAACATTCGTGCCTGTAGTGACAGAGGGTGGTAGTAACGCAACAAACCCACGGAACATTGATGCTGTAAATTGGAGGGCAGTGTTAGCAGAGCAGAAGGCTTCCTGGATGTGACTCAGACTTGTTGAGAGTGCTGGGAGGAGGGATGAGGTCATCTTTACCCATCTTCACATGAGTCAAGATAGGGGGGCCACACAGCTGAAGGGATGGTCTGAGTGGTCAGGCCTGGTTAGGATTTGGAAAAAAGATGGCAGCCCAGAAAAGTTAAGTCAAAGAAGAAGAGTCCTGTCATATCCTGCAGACCCTGACTCCTGGTGAGTGACAATGACATTGAAGAACGCCATGATGATGATGGTGTCTTTGACTGACAGGTGCTATTGTACATGTGAGGGCAGTTGTATGAGGCATATGTCTGCTGATCACCAAGGTTTACTTGACTGATCTGGATGGCTAGGTGGGTGTCTTAATTACCTCACCACTCAGCATGTTTTCTTCCTGAAGGTATCAGCCCTCAAAGACAAGGACCTCTTAAGTAGAGGCGAACCCTTCTTTGGTCAAGGGTATATCAATAGCTGCACTGCCCTATTACCACCTCCAGACAAGTTCACAAGGAAGCTGTTTTCAGTATTTGATGCAAATGGATGCAATTAGGAAATCAGAATTTAAAAACAAAGCTCTACTCTGTGGATAATAGATTAGAGACAATGGATTGGACTTAGGGAAAGTACTTAAGAAAATTAAGCAAAACGCTATTGCAAAATTTAATTTTCTTGTTTGTATTTACTTTTTTGAGATAAAGTATCCCTCGGTTGCCCAAGCTGATCTCTTGACCTTAGGAGTTCAACAGATCCTTCCAGCTCAGCCTTTTCAGAGGCTGTGTCTGTAGATGTATACCGCACCAAGCTGGAGATTCAGACAGAGGTGGAAGGGTAGCCAGCATCCATAGAGGATCATAGGAATATGTTCAAGACACAGCTTTCAGGAGAGTGAGATGAAGCGAATCTGCCGGGTGTATGTTTGTGCTATGCAAGGAGAAGCAACGTAACTCCTCTGTGAAGTTTCTGTCCTCTAGGCCTCCAGTGCTGAAGATCTCATTTACAGAGGTGGGGATGACTAAAAGCTAGAAAGGCTAGGAGGGATTGGACAGGGATAACGGGAGAAATAACATCTGTATTCTGGGGCATGAACTTCAAGAAGTCAGATAAGTAAATACAAAGAGGAAGGGAGAGGTAGGTAGTTGAGTCAGTGAACCCAGAGCTCCACAGGGACATAGAAAGGAGATGAAGGCCTTGGGAACCATCATCATATAGATGATATTTAAAGCCTCAGGCCTGTCTGAGACAGCTCTGCATTAATTTATCCTTCTTACTAGGTATTTTCTGGGTTTCTATGAATCACGGTGATTCAGAATTTCTTCAGTTTCCATCGCTTAGAGTCATCTATGGTGAATTTAGCACAAAACATTGAGGTGGCAGCTTCTATTTCAAGGCTTGTTGCAAATTGTTGATACAATTTAGAGTTGCCCCATTTTATGAGAGAGTTTTCCCTCCGGCTTCTTTCTCATGCTTTATAATGGACTTGAGAATTTATTATAATTCATAGTGTCAACCTTAAACACATTCCTTGCATGAGGTCTAATTATATATCAATTTCTGCTTATAAGCAGAAGGTATGCTCCTTTTCAAGTTGGAGGGAGTTAGATGCCTGCCGTGTTCACAGACTTGCAGCTCAAATTTTGAATTTATGCCATTTGGGTTGTTGAAGGTTTGGCATTTTTAACTGTTCTAAATTAAATAAAACATTACTTGGATAAACACAAAGACCACCATGCATAAATGAATTCATAGTTAGGACTATGAGCAATTTTATTTCCATAATTTTTATAGAGGATTAATAGTTGTTTGTGCCAACTGAATCTCAATAGATTTTGTCACAGATCATGAAATAAAAGGATTTAGTTTGTAATCAATTTATGCTTGATAATGAATGAATGTTTTCTGCTTCTTAAAACGTGAGCATTTTAAAATATGATTGCTATTGTAATTTAGTAAGTGCATTATTTTACATTGTCATATTTTTTTTTTATCTCCTCCATTTATTTTAACATGGGTAAAAGACGATCCTGCTCCAAACAAAACTGACAGGCCATTTCACTGGCCAGTTTATCCATACTGTCTCTAAATTAATTTGATAAGGGATGCTACCGCAAAGTACCTGTCACTCGGTTGCTTAGACAACAGCGATTTAGCCTCCCAATGTAGTGGCCAGAAATCCAGTTTAAGATGCATCTGTTTCCTCCTGAGACTGTGAAAGTGAATAAGCCCCGCCTCTGCCGCATGCCCCACCCACCGTCACACGCCCTGCCCCTCACTGCACACCCCGCCCCTGCCCCATCCTCTGGCCTTTGGTGGTCTATTTCCATTGGTTTCTTTCCTCAGCGTGTAGAAGCACTGTGATGGTCTGCGTTGTCACATTGGTGGAGCAAGTTCCCTGTGTGTAAGTCTCCATCCTTAGCTTTCATTCTTACAAGGACACTGCTTATGTACTGGGATGTTGACCTACCTAATGTCCTTCTTCTAATTTTATTACATCTATAAAGACTCTATCTCCTAATAAAGTCACATTTACATGTTCTGGGATCAGTATGCCAAGACTTTTTTTTTCCTTATAATTTAGTCTGTTCTAGTGTGTAACCTCTTCCCATCCTTGATGTGAAAGTCTTTCCTGAAGACGTATGAATGCACGCTGAGAGATTTCTCCCTTCAGCAGTATTGCTTGGAGGACATGTGCAGAGCCCATTTTTATCGTATACAGTTTTCATGTTCGTGGCACAGCCTAGGTCTCCACTCTTTCAGGTCCTCCCTGAACAACGAATGTGTATATCCACGGGCTCCTTATTATCAACCGCAAAAAAAGGTATCACAAGCTCAGGATGTTCAAAGTGAGTTTTGATTTGTCCTCCTCCCACAGTAAGCCACCACCTCCTCAGCATCACGCCCTTTTAGCCCCTGGATCAGGTTTTGTCATGAAGCACCCAGATGCTTCTTCCCCATAGTCCTTTCCAGTATGATCCTGCTGCCGCTTGGATTTGTATTGCAGCTTTATTTAATTGTAACTATCCTGTTTGTGTCAAATAAAGATTTCTTTCTCTGAAGACCAATGTGTCCCTCATTGGAATGAACTCAAGGTGCAGCATGTCTAGATTCTTTTATGGGTGTCTAGGATGCAGTCTGCTTCTGGGATTATTGAGGTTGTTGGCTGGCTTCAGCCCTGTCATCCAGTGCAGATTTGGAGGTCTCTGTTTCCTTGATGTTTCCCTAGCTAAGTGTCATCTCCACTTGGAGAGACTATCTGTGTTCTTTGGCTGATGGCTACCTTCCACCCTTCTGAATCTTTCTGACCTCTGTCAACTCATATATTTTCTCTATTCCTCTGCTGTAGCAAGAAAGTCTTCGGGGTCTGTGGGCTCCTATGATTTAATTTGATTAACCAGGATGTTTCTAAAGACTTCCTATTGAATGTCAACTAGCAAGCAATCTTAAGCTAATTTCCAGGCCCCTTCACAGTAGAACCCAGGTGCATGCTTAATGGTCTAACTGTGAGTGAGAGGACATGATTCTCCCCCTAATGGAAGCCTGTTCTCAATTAGTTCCATGCTGATACATTGTATCTTCTCTATCACAGCCATGCTATTTCCAGTCCCCACTGTTTCTGGGTAATTACAGTGAGGTCCTTATCATTCCCTATATGATTTCTATGAATAATCAGTGCGCTGATCCTTTTCAAAGACAATACCTATAGATCGTGAAACTTAGGAATCTCTTCTGCTTTCCTTTATAAAGCAATGAGACTCCAGGGACAAAGGAGAACCAGCCTGAGAATATGAATGCATGAAAACACACGATAGTAGCTGTTTTCTTATGTCTACTGCCTATATATGATAGGACAGTAATCAACGTAATTGATTTGTGGGCTATGTTTTAATACTGTAAATTCATCAGTTTAAAAGGAAAATACTTATTTCATCTGTTAGGTCATAATTAATTTTTTTACTGTAGGAAATTCACTGTAGAAATAAAAAAAAATCGATTTACTTAGCAGAGATAAAACAGTTTCTAGAGGAAGCCATGGGAGACAGATATTGTTTCCAAACTAAAGTGGACTATGTACTGTGAGGAAGTGTGGTCACATCTGTCAAATTCCTTGTTCCTCGGTAAGGTGCCCATGTCCATGTCCTTGTCCCACCAGTCAGGTGACAAATTAGAGCATTAATGTCTGTGAATGAATGACTGAGACAAATTCTCAAACTAATAATTCATTTGGTTACATAATAGACTTCTATATTTATATTTTATCATAAATTTAAGCTCTGTTTTCATTGCCTTTTCTTTTTAAGGGACATAATCTTCCTGGGTTTTGCACTTCATATTAAAATAATGTGATAATAAAACCACATGCAGGAAAGTCTATAATTAGCCATTCCTCTGGATTCTGTTGGGTTTGCAGTCTACTTCAATTCGAAGTGGATATGTGGAGGATAATCTTGGTTATGTAAGGACAGAGAAAGTTTCAGGACTCCTGTCGTATATCAGGCAGTCACAGCAACACTGAAAGGGGGTATTAAGGTTGCAAACAATCAGCAACTACAATATTAGTAAGTAAACTGCAGGTAAACTAGTTGCGTTTGCTGCGTAGGATGGCCTGTTGGCAGGTATTGATACTTATATGGCATTTAGCAACATGTTCTGAGAACCACAGCTGACAGTGGTAGCCCGAAAAGTTAGGTGGTTGCCTTCTCAGTATGCTAAATGCAAATGGGAATGTGATGGGATACACAGCAGCCATCCCGTCTGATAGTGGGTGTGCGCTCCACATTAGAATAAATGTTCAACAGTTTGCTGTGGACGCTAATAAACCCATTGTGAAGCCTTATCTCCTCTCTTTCTTCTTGCAGAGGGATACAGAGCCTGCTATATTTATCTTTCCTCTTCAATGGCTAGTTGATGTATTTATACATATCAAGACACTTCAACGAATCCTTAACATTTCCTATGATGTCATGCGCCAGATTTATCCTCTCACTGATGTTATGTAAAAATCAGTCTGATAAGCGAAAATCAGAATTCTGGTTCCGTGATGTTTATTTCAGTATTTAAAAAAGACAGTGAGTTTGTGAGCTGCTTTCTCGCTTATTTCTGAATTTCGAAAGTCTGTTCCATTAGCGTTCCCAGTGGCTTAGCGTGTCACTCCTCCATCTGCACTGATGACTGGAAGAGACACTCTGGTCTCCCTGGCCAAAGGGCAGTGGCCTTGTTTCTTCCTGCTGCCGCCAAGTAAGTGTTTGAATAGCACTATGGCGTGTCACTGTGATTATTATGCGTAGTGACACAAGGCCCAGGGGAACTTGCCTGAAAAGAAATATTCTTTTGTGTTGCTTTGAGTTTCCAGATCTTTCCAGATGACAAAAACCATGAGACTATTCTTGGTACCAACAATGAAAATAAGTAGCTCCCATGCCCTTCTCCCTATAATTTATAATTACGACTATGTTAACACAGAAGCAGTGGGGTATTGCTATAATTTCTAGAATTAAATGTTAAATTAATATGGCGGGTCCTTTCTAGTAACAACATGGGTAAGAAGAAATGTTTTTAACTTTCATAAGAATTAGAATCCTTTAGTGTTTTCTAGATGTCCAGATCTTTAGAATATTGTTCCTGCCTTCTTGAACTTTGGGAAGAGATAATAGAAAGAAGGGGTTCCCTTTTCATCGTGGAGAAGAATCTCTTTGGGAAATTTCTGTATATAAGGTTGAAGGCGGCTGGTGTATGTAAGAGATAATAGTAACTGTGTTCTCAATAAGCAGACTCAGTACCTAAGGTATAATTTCGTAGGTGCCTGAGTATTTTCTGTAATTAGTCTGTCAGTTTAGCTTCCCAAATAAGAATGTTGTGGGGATTGTTCTGCACCAGGTCCTCCGTGCATGTGTTAGGCTATTTGCTTAGTGTCATTGCGGGACTAACACAGCTAACAGTGGGAGCTGGTGGGTCTCACTCTTGCCTGCTCCTGGGATGCTTTTCCTCCTGTGGGGTTGTCTTGTCTTGCCTCAAAGTGGAAGCTTTTGCCTTGTCTTATTGAAGCTTTTTGTTGTTGTTGTTGTAGTTGGTCATCTCTTAGAGGCCTCCACTTTTTCCTGAAGGGAGTCAGAGGAGGAGTGTATCTTGGAGACGGTGGAGATGGGGTTGTGGAGGGTGTATATGGGAGGAAAAACTGTGGTTTAGATGGATGAGAGAAGAATCTGTTATTAATAAAAGAAAATGCTGTGGTGGTATAAATTGTTATTATATTCCTAATAACTTTCTGGTTTTAGACATTAATAACTCGCTAAAAGATTATTAAGAATATCAAGTGATGATTTATTTAAGATCATTTTGTAAACCATGAGGCAGGAGATATATTTAAATAGTATCATAATGATATATTTTCTCATTTAGAAAATTATAACTTCCTAAAATCATAATGAGTGCTAAGAAGTAAAGAATTGAACATTTCCAACTAAAACTCATAAAATCATTTAAATAAATCCAAAATGATTAGAAATTTTCAAACAGATCACATTAAAATTTAACATCTAAATTTTATTTTTAATAACCTGAATAAAATATGTCTCAGTTATTAACATAATTTTTAGGAAATAATTTTCTACAAAAACTAAAATTTATGTAAAACATACCATTCACTGTCTCCATTAAAGAGAGAAATCATTAGGACAAACAGGGATAGCACACTGATCATTTTATTAGCTCATATGTTCCAAAGTGGCTGTCATGCTGTTATGGATAAAAGGAATCACTTGTGAATACTTTTCTATAGTTATCAGTTATATATTGATCAATTTTATGAATCCTTGGCTTGTGTTTTCACATATTCTAATGTGTACGTATGAGAGCACAATATTACATATTCTTTAGTTGGACTTTCTATCAGAACTGAGTTGCTTTAAAATGTATTTCTGTGTGGAGGATTATCGGAACAGTAGACCCTGGGTGTACCTTCCTTTATGTTTCTCTTCACCTGATCTAGGCTGCATCTGGGCTTCCACTGGCTTCAGCAAACAGGTACTGGAAGATCCCTTCCCAGCACCTGCCCACACATTCCCCTTCAATTCTGTCCCCATCAGTGTCCTCATTGTGTGCCTTGGCAATTGATGACATGTCTTTCAAGATCAAACCTTTCATTGTCTGCTCAATCATTTTGAAATAACAATGTCCAGGGATAGTCTTCATTTTAGATGATGTGTGTGTGCAACTATGTGGCCATTGGTTGGCAGGTTTGTTTTTGTTTTGTTTTGTTTTGTTTTGACTTTCAAAAACAAAGCACAAGGCATATCCAATATATGTAGAGGAAAATTTGGTACATATTATACATAAGTGTTTTTTTAACTTTTTTTAATCCTTTAAAAGTCATTGAGTACTTTTCATAAACATACATTAACAATAAATATATCCACAATATATGTAAACAAGATATTTATAAACAATATATGTGTAAACTCCTCCCCCTATCCTGTACGTAATAAAAATGACCAGGTTCCTGGTTGTAGTAGAGTAGTGTATATCTGTATACATCTCGATAATAAGTACCTCATTGACTGCCTTGGATATCCAGCAATATCAGATGAGGAAATCTGAGTCACATGTTTCAATTGTAGATCATTCCAGCTCAGATGTGTAGTTACAGTTATACTTCAGTGGGAAAAAAAATGGTCTCAGTATTTGAGACTTCCCCAATTAGGTACAATTGATTCATATGAAACTGAATCTTAACTGGAATTCCTCATTGTGGAAGTGAAGTGTCACCTGATAAAAAGAAAATGCCATAGAAAGAACACAGGAACCTTCCAGTTTTAGGTTCCCAGGTACAGAGTGTGACACTCAAGAGAATAGATGATTGCGTCCATATTCCAGTTCTCACCTCTGAAGTAATCCATATTTATTCACTAGTATGCTGGCCAGTAGTATAAACACATAAGACATGTTGACACAGTTCCTTTTGTAGAAACAGGAACACAAGTATCACACGATCTTCTATTAGACTTCAATTTCAGAGATGAAGTGCTTTAAGATATATTAGCATCTACATATAGGACTACATGCCGAAGATCCCAAGCGGGAAGTCAATGCCCTGAGAGAATCCTAGTCTGTAGGGAGCTCAGGACGCTTGGAATCAATGTGTACAGGAGGGTGACATCCTGGTGAGTGTGTACTCTCGACATGGACATGGTCATGAGCCATAGACCCACAGGAAATTGACACACATTGCTTCTCGGCCTTTTGGCTAAGATCAAGTGTAGGAAATTGACACAACCTTCCTCTGGTCTGGCTGCAAATTCTGGCAGTGTGTGTACAACCCAGCTACTGCAGATTGCTCCTTCCGGTTGTTTCTAGCCTGAGACCTCCTGATGGAGAGGCTGCCTACCAACATCTAGTTAAGTTTTCCCCATCCCTCACATTAACAAACACACTAAGTTCTGGATGTTCCATAGTATGTGTGCTCTACGAGAGCACGCGAGGCTATCCCAACTGCTGCCCTTTTGTGTGTGCCTCTGGGTGCTTGACTTTTCTTCATTTCCGGGCTGTTCTGAGTCAGTTCAAGTCTCGGCTGCTGAGGACATGAAAGCGTTCTCGGGCACATCTTGTCTTTGACCCCCCCGCCCCCCTCTTGATCTCATAGATAAATAGAGGCTCTGAGATTTTTGGATAGACTAAGAATTGACAAATTTTTTTTTTTTAAAAAAAGTAAAAATATGGTTTTGTCAAGTGCATGTAGTACTTTGAGAAGAAGTGAAACACACGACAAAAAAATATATTTGAAATGTTACTAATTTCATACACAAAAAAATTAATGAAAATCCCCCAAATAACTTTATGAATTTGGAATACGTACAGCTGGTGAAATGACTTAGACAAGGATACCTACCAGTCAGCGCGCCTGATGACCTGATGGCAATCCCTGAGTTAACATGGGGGAAGGAGGAGAATCCACATTATAAGAAGTAGTTTATTCTGCTCCCCTCCTGGCAAAGCACGTACTCATCCCAAATAACTACATTTCAATAACTTAAGAGACATAAATTTGGTAACTACATAAGTGTTGTAAAAGATCTATTCGAGGTAAACTGTCTGCCACACACGAAATCTGGATGGGTAACTTCTCTTTAATGTGTTTTTTCCAGGTTTGCAGAAACTGTAGTAGCAGTCTGACTTGCAAAACATACTGACCTAAATATGTTTGTTCTTGAGGCACTTCCTGTTTTTTTTTTTTTGTTTTGTTTTGTTTTTGAGCAAGTCATTGACAGATACAGTAAAGGTTCCTCCTGGTTTTGATTAAATCCCATAGTTTTCATCATTTCCTGTGCATTCAGTTCTTCATCTTCAATCCTGCTTTTAAAGGACCAACTGATCGATACTACCTGCCTTTCCTTGATTTGTAAGCCTTTCCACCAGAGGCTTATTGAAAAGGCCTGGGAGATATGTTTCCCTTTATTTAAGGAAGTATAACTGCGTTATTCAAATGCAGTCAAAATACAAGATTAGAATTTTGAGGTGTCCTGGGCTTTCCCTGTGTCTAGCATGACCAAGGAAATCATGTTCTATGGGGAAATGCTTAGTGATAGATTGGAAGGGAGATAGCCATAGGCTATGCATAGTCGGGAATTTGGTTAATTTTGATAGAGCTGGAGATTCTCATCAGAACTGTATTTTGTGTTCAGAGGGAAGGGGAATGGGAAGTTTGAGCCTTCTGTATCATGGAAACATTTTAAGAGCATAATATGATGCTTCTAAGGTATGGATCCTAGGAGACAGACTGAAGGTTCATAAGTAAGCTTAGGTCACTAATGGGCCAGAACACTGAGCTGTTTAAGTTCAGATGTAGCTTCTACCATTTAAAGACTGCATGATGTGGGAAAATCATTTAATCTCAGAATCTGTTTCCTCATTGAGGAAATAAGATCATAACCCTCTTCATGGGAATGTGCTTATAAGATATGTAAATTTCCATGTGGTATCTAAGCTGCTGTTTAGTTACAATGGCAAGATTTCCTATCTTAAGAACAGGTGTGTACAAATGCACTCTCAATAGTCCTAGAGGTAAGTTACTGTTGTTACCTAGGAAAATTACCAATAGTAAAGACTGACTTTTCTTAGTTTCATTATCCTTTACATGTTTTTTTTGGTCCAGGATGTTCATATGTAAATAAGTCACCTTATGGACCGGGACCCACTTTTTCTAAAGTCAGACCAAGAAGAGATAGCTAAATGCGCCTTAAGTTTTCATCTGTCCTTTGTGTTCTGACATGGCAAGGAGCCTTTCCACTCAGTGTCCCGAAGACAGAAGGGGATGACTTGAGTCTCTAGGAGCTTTACAGAACTGTGAACGAACCCACACGGGTTCTTACTTTGAATAATTCATCATTGAGTCTAGAACCAGCTTAAGTTGTAGCATGCAGTTATGGCTACTGGTATCATAGACTTGTAAGATATTTTCAGGAATGAAGAAAGATTCTTCATTCAGAGTCTTATAGGAGAGGCTTCAAATTCATGAAGTATAATGGAATAAATATATCAATAAATGGCAAGGTTCTGCTCCTGCATGAACAAAATCTTCTCCCTCTTCCTCCCCTTTTCCATCTTTCTCCCTCCCTCCCTCCCTCCCTCCCTCCCTCCTTCCCTCCCTCCCTTCCTCCCTGTCTCTCTGTATCTGTCTCTGGCTCTCCCCCCTCACACACATGCGCATGCACACACACACACACACACACACACACACACACACACACACATACACACACCTGTTTACCATTATTGGCACATGTTCAGGTCTGATGGTGGCATAGGAGATATCTCCCCTAATTATTTCTTTCTCTTTTTGTGACTTGCTCTCTCAGAGAACCAAAAGCTTACTGATCAGTTACACTGGCTGTCCTACATGCTAATGGAACCCACATCTCTCTCTCCCCTCCAACACTGGGGTCACAGATGTATTCCACTATGCCTTATTTTCTTCTGTAGAAAGTGAGGAGTGCCTACATAATAACCTCATGAAATCCCCTTTTACTTACATAAAAAATTCCCATTTCATGGCCATCTTGTGTCTTCATACTTACACAGCAAGCACGTTACCTATTGAACCATAACCCCACTTCAAAATGATTTGATTACAAATTAGTTTGATCTTGTTGAATTTAGTACCCTAATCTACTCTTCATACCGCTAATCCCACTGTAAGACGGAGAATGTACTTGAAGATCGATCTTAGCTACCTGAGAAGAAATATAGCAAACGGGATATAATTCAGGAAGGACTGATTAGATAGAGTACTTTGACAATGTTATTGATTTTATTTTTAGCTAAAGACCATCAAACTAAAGCATAAAGAGCAATCTAAAGTCCAGGAATTACAGAAATGCCAGTTGTAATGAGCCACCCTCACCCAGTTTATTTCTTTACCTTAATGACTACACATTATAACTCCAGCCTTCCACACTTAGGCGGCCAATGTGCTGGTTAACTCTTAGATAGAGGACAGAATGTCCTGGCATCCATCTTGGAAATATGCAATAATACTCAAGTACAACATATACTACAGAGGATAATTCTACACATCTATTTGTATAAACAGGATTTGACATGTTGAGTGGTAGCGTTATTTCAAGAATTTTTCTCATACTTGTTTTAAAACATTCTACTGGTTTCTTTCATTTTACTGTAGGTTCTTGTGTGTGTGCATGCCTGCATGCAAAAGTAGTTTTCAAGTAGGCTATTTAGCTCGTGTCTTAGCCAAGCACATTGTGTGAAGAACTTAAAATGCTTAGTCATGTGCATTTTCTTATTAGTATTCCTCTGGTATCCCGGCCAAGGGCACTGGCATAATACGTAAGTCCAACCAACGAAACAGGGCTCACTCTGTTTTGACAAGGCATTATTCATGATCATGAATTTATATACATGTTAGAAGAATATAAGAATAAAGAAATGAGCTAAGTATGTGGAAAACTGAAACAAGTGTTACTTTTAATGCTAGGATCATAAGATGTAATTCTTAGCAATCAGATGAACTGAATTGCTTCTGTAAAGATAACATCTCATACATACACTTCAGAAATACAGCATGAAAAATAGAGTAGACTTCCTTTACCTGTTTCAAACAAAAAGTAGGCTCAGTTATGCCAGGAGGAAACTTGTCCTTTGTAACTTAAAATGCATTGCATTCTGCCATTACTTTCCTAGTGCCTGCTTGCCTCTGTGTGTGTGGGGGTGGGGGAAGAGAGAGAGAGAGAAAGAGAGAGAGAGAGAGAGAGAGAGAGAGAGAGAGAGAGAGAGAGAGAGAGAGAGAGAGAGAGAGACTCCCTTTACGAATAGGAAACCTACATTAGTTTTATTTCTATTATTTGGTAGAAAGGCATGTATTGAGAGTAAACCCAGCACAGCTGTTGTGTATCATCATCATCATCATCTTCATCGTCGTCATCATCATCATCATCGTCATCATTATTTTACCACTTCTTCATTAATGTATTTTCAAGTGTGATCTGACCTTACTCCCTTTCTGACATGTATTTGGTAGCCTAGGGATTCTAGCTTCTGAGTTCTATTTTTCCCCAAAACACAAGTGATGAATTTTATGGCCTAATTATCTACGACATCAGGAATCTATGGTGTACTGTTACCAGGATGGTCAAGCTCACATCCTCCCTGAGAAACCCAGAATGCTCCTAAGACAGTGAAATTAGATTCATGCCAGGATGGAGAGCCCTGGCTAAAGTTGTCTGGCCTTAATCTGCCGTTGCCGGAGCTTTACGTTGAGATAAAATGAAGAAGAGCATCTAATTCGCTTAGTGCGGCTTCCTAGACAACTTGACGGAGCAAGTAGTAACCAGAACACATTTGATTAGTGAGATTTACAATTCTCTGCATCCGTCGTGACAGAGTTCAAGTTTAGACCAACAGACAAATATGAACTAGTGTGCGAGCACGCAATTCCTGTCTCAGTAACAAGAGGCTTGCTTTTGTGTCTAACAAGTTTTCCACGGTTCAGGGAAGCAGGACAGCACTGGGGTTCTGTTTCTATGTGAGAAGCTGTCACTACCACGTCCCAAGCAGAAGCCCAGCATTGTTTGCAGTGTCCTTTTTCTTCCCTTTCTTCTTCTCTTCCTCTGGCCTCCTGCTACAGTCTGCCTTGGCCACGAACAGCAAAGATGACTGCAGTCCTACACAAGAAAAGCTGAGCTAGCTTCGAAACTGTTAGTCCTTGCAATCATTTAATTGCTACAGCTTGTTCGTGCTGGAGCTTCTCCATGGCGCTTGGAAGGCAGACTCAGTAATTTGACTGTCCAGCCCATGTCATTCTGTAACTTAGACTTTGGAAGGATAGTTAGTAGAATTATAGGCTCTTATACTGGAACGCTTATTCTAGTGCATGCGCGCGCACACACACACACCACACACACACACACACACACCACACACACACACACACACACCACACACACACACACACACACCACACACACACACACCACACACACACACCACACACACACACACACACACCACACACACACACACATACACACACACCACACACACACACACCACACACACACCACACACACACACACACACACACACCACACACACACACACACACACACACACACACCACACACACACAAAATTAAAAAGACAAAATGAGTTTAAAGAAGAATCATAGAAATGGCAAAAGTTTTACTAAATAGAAAATTTACATGTGGGTATGACAATTGTAGATCACTGTGAAGCCACTTGTTCATAAAGGCAGTGCCTTCTGTATTGTATTGCTTCCCTTTCCACTCTGCTTTTACTAGTAGGTGATAAACACAGCCAAGTCATTAAATATATCTTTGTATCTGTCATGGTATAAGAAGGCCACAGCATACTAGATTATTTTTTAAATTAATGATCCCATATTACATCGCTATCCCTCTAACCTTGAGGACTGCTTTTAGTTTTCTTAATAGCTAAAGGTATTTTCTTTTTGGTGATATTGCTGAAAACATCGGAGGTTATAATGTTTTTGAATCGTAATTATTTACTAGCTACGTAATGCTCTCATTTTCAAATGTACCTTCCTGTTACAGCATCCAAATGTCTAGCTTTGAAGGTAATTTGGGACTCAACGTTTTTATAGGATGTAGTTAGTTGTTAGCACATGAAGTCAAATCGTGTCTGCTATAATTTATCTGAATTATATTCTGAAATATCAACGTCCTCAGTCAGCTGGTGCTTATGGAGTGGTTGCTGTGTGCATTAACTGTTGAGAATGTTTCTTGGGTTGCCTTCAAACTTCTAGGATGCCGAGCAGTTAGCATGATTAAGTCACCTTGTATTTATAAAAATAATTTTATTAGCATGTATTTGTCGTTAGTGGTGATGGGTTTCATGAAGGCATTTTCAGTTGAGGATATCATGCACATTGACTTTATCCACTCCCGAATGACATGTGGCCATTCTTTCCTCCCCTGAGACTGCATTTCCATGTGTAACACACAAATATAAGCATTCCTTAGTCACCAAGAGCAGCTGTCTCCCTCTTACTTGTCTACACTTAGTCTTACTATCCAGGTCTACACTTAGTCTTACTATCCAGGTCTACACTTAGTCTTACAATCCAGTGTGGCTTCCGCTGATGTGGCTTCTTTGTGGAGTAGCAATCCATCATGCACACACATCCTTCTGGATCTCTTGTAGCTCTGAGACCCAACAGTGCTGTAGCCTAAAGGCTGTTGGGAGGATCACAGTGAGTGAGCTCTGAAGTACCGGAATGCACAGTATGGGCTGTCATTTTTTTCCCTAATTCATCAAATTGATTTAATAGTTACATATTTTGCATCTTCAAATTTAGCATAGAAAAACATCAAGACAGAAATTAAACATTGTTCTTGTTTTCCATTGCTAAAGCTGGTGCTTTGCCACCATCAAATCCAGGGACTCCTCTGTTCTCTTAGTTTGCCAATGTCACTTTGTCTTCCTGTGTTGTGATGCCTTGGGTTTGAACCCAGGATACTGGTTTGTATATTGAGTATGGGCTCTGCCCTGTGCTTGTACCTTCAGCCACTAAATGTTTATTTTTTAAATTACAAATTGTGTTGAGTTTGTCATAAATAAATATTAATGTGTGTTCAGGATTTACCTTAAACCAGTTCTATTTTTTTTTTTGCAATCTCATAAGTTTGAGTTAATTCTACTACATTTCTGTGCTCACTAAAGAGAACCAAATACAAAAATGGGAGTATAAAAACCCATTTGTAATCATACTAGGAACAGAGTGTGCCTAGAATGGTATTGTGCTGAACTTAATTATATCTTCCTGATAGCATATGAATATATATGTAAGTTACAAGAGAGAGGAGTGGACAGGGGCGGGGTATTGGGAGAAGAGACTTAGATCCCTAACTTGAATGGTTAGCTGTAATGCCAAGTTATAAAGACGAAAAGAGGGACACAAAGGCAGCGAGCCGGGTTCACACTCCAGTGAGGCAGTACACCATGGGGCTGGAACTGTAATTGAAGTGATAGCATTAGCTGCTTCCCTGGGACTGAGCATTGTAGCCTCCCTTTCCTGATCTCCTGTTATGGACATCAGCTAAAATAAAGTTTCCATAATGCAAATACTGACGTACAAATTCAAAAAGATTTAATAATAACAGTTCCGGGGAAATGAATCAGAAAGAGAGGAGGTTCAATGATAGACAAAATGTCCAGAATTTATAATTCTGGAGCAAAATCATTACTTCCTAGGTCTGTAAGAGAAGGTTAACTAGCTCTTTATGGTAGTTTAATACATTTTAAGACCATGAAGATATAAATCAAAGTAGATGTAAGGCCAGGTATGAAAAGGATGACTGAACTCACGGAGAATAGAATAAGAGAGAGAAGTAAGAAACCCACGGCCCAACTGAAGCCATCTCAGATGTCACCTCCATCAGGAGGAACAACAAATCCTGGAGAAAAGGGAGCTGAGCAGGAAAACAGAGCAGGGGGGAGAAGAACCCCAGAAAAGCAGCAGGAAGTCACTAACAGACACAGGAAAGAAGGAAGTCACTAACAGACACAGGAAAGAAGGAAGTCACTAACAGACACAGGAAAGAAGGAAGTCACTAACAGACACAGGAAAGAAGGAAGTCACTAACAGACACAGGAAAGAAGGAAGTCACTAACAGACACAGGAAAGAAGGAAGTCACTAACAGACACAGGAAAGAAGGAAGTCACTAACAGACACAGGAAAGACTTGGCTGGGGAAAAGTCATCAGCCCTTGGTTGTAGCATTCCTGACCCAGATAATTTGTTTACAGGTGGGAGATAGACCAGCTTTGCACAACTTCTCTGCAGTGTGAAGTGTTGGAAGGCATCTGCATGAGTCCCTCAGAATTACTGGAGACATTAAGTGCATACTTCTGAGTCCTGCATCTACAAAACTGGGAAGGGTCCCAGGGACATTTTCACAGAGAGCAGAGGGCACTCTTCCCTTCTGTAATTATGTAAAGGGCATTTGCCTTCCTTGCGGGGGGCGGGGCGGGGGACAGAAAACCATCTCCATCAAGCATTCATAGGTGATAGAGTCACATAGGGACTGGACCAGTTTTGCAAAACTTTCTTGAAAATGATGCAAAGTAAATCAAGAATTAAATTGAGATGACAAATGTAGATTTAGGCATATGATTATGCTTAAACACTATTGAAATGTGATGCTGGTTGTTATATTATTGTTTGTTTTTGGTTTTGTTTGTTTCATTTTTGTGGCTTTTAGGGTGTTAAATTTAGGGCCTTGATGACTGGGCAAATCTTCTACAACTAATTTAGCTTCCAACCCTGAGTGTGTGTGTGTGTGTGTGTGTGTGTGTGTGTGTGTGTGTGTGTGAGAGAGAGAGAGAGAGAGAGAGAGAGAGAGAGAGAGAGAGAGAGAGAGGTGGCACAGAGATAGAGAGCACATATGTGATGTCAGCACATTGCCCTTGAGTGTTAAGCCTTACCCCATACCATGTTTGAGACAGGCTGTCTTTATTTTTGCTGCTGCATTGTAAACATCAGGATAGCTGGACTGTAAACTTTCAGGAATTTGCCAGGCTTCACCGCCCATGACTGGGATTATCAATGGGATTACAGATATAAGCTACCCATCTGCTTGATTTATCATGGGCTGTGGGAATTCAAACCCAAACTTACTGCTTTTACAAGCCCTTTACTCTCTGAACATTCTCTCAAACTTTGACATTTTAGTAACCTTGCATTGTTTTAAAAACTCAGAATCGTACTTTACAGGGTTACCATGTGCTGTGTTTCGATGAGAATGGTTTCCATGAGTTATTTGAATGCTCATCCCCCCCCCCCCATTGGTAGAACTGTTTGGGAAGGATCAGGAAGTGTGATCTTGTTGGAGAGGGTGCACCCCTAGGGGCAAGCTTTGAGATTTCAAAAACCCATGCCCTCATCCACTTTCTGCCTTGTGAACTCTCAGCTACTGGCCCCAGCACCATCCCTGCTTGCCTGCCTTGTTCCTTTTCTTGAAGGTTGTGGACACTTGTCCTCTACAACATGAGCCGCATTGAATTCTTCCTTTTATAACTTGCCTTGGTCATGGTGTTTTAACACAGCAATAGGAAAATAACCGACCAACCACATAAGTGCTTGTGTAACCTGACCTTAAATTGAATATCTGTAAGATGGGTGCTGGTACTGTTTCCTTTATGCTTCATCCAGCATTACCCTGACAACTTCTTATCTACAGTCATAGAATTGAAATAAGTGCCTGTGTATGTTCCCAGCATACATCATTACGTAGGGGTGCAATCTCAGTTTCAAATAACTTTCTTTGGCTCATGTAGTCATAGATTTGACTTGCTATTAATTTTGCCCACAGTTAAATTAAAAAAATGTTTTAAGACTGCAGCATTTGTTCTTAAAAGTTGAGGTTAAAATTGAAAGAATAATATTCTGTTTGGGGTATACAGTAGCTATAGTGGGTGAAGGATTATATCAATATATAAAATAAAGTCAGCATCTAGACAGACCTCTTTTCTGTGCATCTGGTGAACACCTTAAATTTTGCTTCATTTTATCCTTTGAATTGCAACCTCACTTCAAAAGAAAAAATGTTTAAAATAAGCTCACGTGTATCCAGCAACTGTCCATCTTTGAAACCAACACTGCGTTGACGATAACATGAAGTAGGTCCGTTTTTTGCTTTTTAATTCACCCAGGAGCCAACATCTAGAATTGGTCTGAGAAGCTTATTTTGTCCCGGGTGCTTTTGGTTGATGCTGTTTTGTTTGCTCTGTTTCTTCAGATTAAAATAAGGAGAGCTAAAAGATCCAGGTACAAATCTGGGGCAGAGGAGAGGAAAGGAAAAGGAGAAAACTAGGATTTGCTGTGCTGGCTGGTGGGAGGGTCCTTTTGTGATGAAATGTTGCATAAATAATGCCGGTGGGGGTCTAAATTCACTGTTGCCATGGAGACCTTTGTGCCTGGCTGAACTCTATTCTTTTCTCTTTTAAGACAGCCACCACTAGGCTTGTGCTATCTGACGCATCTCGCCTTGCTTTCTCTGAACACTGTTTGCCAGTGGAAGCAGAAATTAAAGTGTGGAAATTCCTCATCCCGATTTTTTTTTTTCTGGACCGCTATCTCCGCCTTCTTGGATTTTGAGCTCCTCCCGATTGTTTTTAGCCTTCTTTCCAGGAAGGAGGAGCAGGTGGGTTGAGAGCCTGGAACAGCCCCACTCTGTGCCTGGGGGAGGGTGGAGTAACCCGTCTTCATCTTGGGACTGGTGGACTTGCCTGCCTGGACCACTGTGTTCAAGTTGCTAAGGACCCTTTATTTCCAAAGGTCCAGCAAAGGTAAAAGAAAGAATAAACACTAACCTCACTTCACTTCCCAAAGCTTTCCTTGGTAGTCGTGTTGTTTTATGCTTCTCAAGTTTTGTAACTGCAGCCTGGGAGTCCTGTTTAGAGTATATGATAAGAATTTATTCCTGACCTCAAGACAGTCGGTTGATTCAGTATATGGGCACGGAAGTTGGGAGAACCATGTAGGGGAGCTAAACAGAAAGTGATTGTGAGGTCTGCTGTTCGATTTCCATCTCACTAACCATCGTGTCTGTTCAGTGATTGTTTTTAGTAATACTTTGGCGGCGGGGGTGGGGGCTGGTCATAGATGTGTGTTTTAGATTTCATGACAGTTTTGGATTATTCATGTCAAAAAGTCTTAATTTGTTAAGAAGCGTGCTCTTATTGGGGAGCTTGGTTCGTTTTAAAATTTTCTTTAATGGGCAGGATAGAAAGTATCCATAGAGAATAAAAAACGTAAATGTCAGCCGGCAGCATAAACAGGAAAGCAAATGCAAGAATCTAAAAACAGCGGGTCACTTGTTGCAGAGACAGCTTAGTTCTCTGAGTTTTACATTAGAACCACAGTGCTACGCTAATCACATGTTTTGATCATTGTAAATGATGCAGATGTAAATGGGACGCCTGCATCCCCTAACTATAGAAAGCCATTGCCATGCAAGTGTCTCCAACAGACTTTGATCCTTCACTGAGAGGATCATTGCCCCAACCTGACAAGGGGTTTCGGATTTGAGCTGTTCCACCACTGTCCTTGAGAAAGTTTTTGACATGCTAACAGGTTATTAAAACAATTAAGAACAGACAGGCAGTGTGACAGTAATCAGCATGACAGACTGCCAGAGGGACTCAGACAGGAGGACATCATGTCTGTAGCCTGCATGTGTAGTACATAATTGCGACTGAAGTTCCACGGAGACCCAGAAAATGTTTACACTCTTGTCTTTAAAACTGAAGTACTTCTGAGTCACATTGCAGAGGAACAGGAAATGATTTCAGATCAATGATACCGTTTATAGATGCGTCCTAATTAGTTCCTGGAGTGAGTTCTCTGTTTCAGAGGATCCTAAGTGGCTTCTTTACTGTAGATACTAAAATGAAGAATTACCTTAGAGATGTAAACCTAAACTTTTCATTTTTTTTAATTTTTTTTTTAAGTTTTTGGTGGGAAGGATCTTCGTAAACACATTTATTAAATCTTCAGTAAAATTTTGATAGAAACGTAGGTTCACGTCTTAAGATTTTAATTGCTCCCCCTCAGATGTGTTTTATTTCGAAGATGCTTACAAAGAGAGCTTGCCTATTACTCTTGAAAGTTGTACCTTTAGCTCAATACCTCATTGAATTAAAACTTGAAACTATATTACATTTAAGAAGACTTTTTCTTTTTGATGTGTCATTGAGGAGACGTATTATAAAGGCTGGAGATGTGACTTTGTGGCAGGGCCGTTGCTTACTGATCACAAGGCCCTGGATTGGATTCCCAGCACTGCAATAATAAACCAAAAAGGAGTTCTAATCTTAAAAGGCTTCAACCTTTGGCAATATGTTCTGCATTGATTGTTATTTAATAATATTACCAAAATATTAAACGAACCTGTGAAACTTCGTTTTAGATACACATGATGGACATACTTTTTTTAAATCAATATAATACATTTTAGATGACTATAATCCTTCAACCTGTATGACACTATACAAGCATGTGACCTGTTAATTTTAACTAATTAAGTAGTATAGCTGCCTGTTTCCCCCATGCTACATACTATAGGTATTTAATATGAGAAAGTAGTCTGAACAATATCTTAAATACAAGTTTCTATATCAGGTGGATACAGCAAAAGACACAAAACGAAGTGCTCAGCCTTTGAAAGCAAAAGCCGGGTTGAGAGTGATCCAAAGAGAAAACACACTATGAGGCTTCCAAATGCCAAAATGCCAAGTTGAAAAATGCTCTCTGTGCATTTTCTTTTTTGTTTGTTTGTTTGTTTTTTGTTGCTGTTGTTTTGTTTGTCTGCTTGATTTTATGTTACCACACAATTAAGAAAATGAGTGATTTCCCTTGTCTAAAACACCATTTGCTCAACAGTCACAGATATAGTCCAATCGGCCCAACTCTTCCAAGCTAGAGAATCCTATCCGGAAAGTCTGACAAAAGCCATTTGGATCAGTTTAAGGCTTTTAGGTTTCTCTGGCTAGCTACCTCTTCAAGTTCTATCACCATCTGTATATTTTTGTAATACCTTATATTCAACAAATTTATTTTTAACTCCTCTCTGTGCTTAGATGCAGTAGGAAACTCCAGGTACATAACAATGTTATCTAGGGTGAAGGTACTGAACAGTCCAGTAGGGATCCAGATATCAGAACTAGGCGGATAGTGCAGGAGTGAACTTGCACAAAGTAACTAACGGTTAATAAATGTTAGTAAAAATCATTTCCAGAGAAAAGACTATAAAAATGTACAGCAACTGTAAAATTTGTCAATTTATCACTCCAAACAGAGCAACATGGGTGTATTTTCAGTAGAAAGGGCTCCCACTGGTCCTCCAACTGCCTCCTAGCCCTCCCTCAGTCCTGAGATCTGCCCACTCCCTGCTGAGTTTGCTTCTAGTTTGCTGATCAGGGGAAGCCTTGCTGGGGCAAGTTCGGCCCTTAGCCTCTGCTTTTGCGCTTTCATTTGGATGCTGTCTCAGCTCCCTTCTCTTAAGCCTGCAGCCCAGAAAGCTCTGCGTTCCCCTTCCCATCTTTTCACATCGTGGTTCCTTTCTCCCTAGGATTGTTCTGGAGGATCCTCGAGGTTCCTTCCCTGTCGTCTTCTTCGTCCTGAATTATTCTTCTGTGCCTTTATTTCGGGAAGCATCAGACATCAGCTCTTGGCATGTTCACTGTTACCCAAGCTATGAGTTATCTGCAAGGAGAGAACCTCCAATCAGGAAATGCCTCCATGAGATGCAGCTGCCAGTCATGTTCTTAATTCTTAATGGATGCAGGATCCATGAGCCTATTGGGTGGTGCTATTTCTGGGCTGGTGGTCCTGGGTTCTATAAGAAAGCAGGCTGAGCAAGCCAGTAAGCAGCATGCCTCCATGACCTCAGAATCAGCTCCTCCTGGTTCCTGCCCTGTTTGATCTTCTGTCCTTTCATCCTTCATGGATGAAGTACAGTGTGGAAGTGTAAGCCACATAAACCCTTTCCTGCTCACTGTGCTTTACGGTCATGGTGTTTCATCACAGCAATAGACGTTCTCCGATTTCTCCATTTAGAATATATACTTTATGAGGGCAGGGATTTTTGTCTGATTTTTTTTTTCCATTTCATCATCTGTATCTTTGCCTGGCATATTTGATGAATAAGTGAAAAATATGTGTGTGTGTGTCCTTAAACAGTGTTGTGCCTTGTTTCCTAGATTTTTAAAAACAAGGGAAATAATGAATATTCAAGGTTATCATTTACAGCAACCCAATATTATATCTTGTAAGAGAGAAGTGGTCATGCTGATACCATTGTACCCTCAAATAAGACAAAATGACCAAACGGAACCCCTGCTTCAGCACTGTGTAACATCAGGTAGACCTCTATTGAGAACATACATGATTTTTTTCAAGATATTTTTATTTCTAATGATGTGTGTAACGTGTGTGTCTATGTGTAAATAAGCACGCCTGAGTGCAAATGCCCTCCGAGTGCAGAACAGCGTGTTGGATCTCCTGCAGTTAAAGTAATAACAGTTGAGAGCTGCCCACTGTGGGTGGTGGGAACGGAACTTCTCTCTCTATGAGAAGTAAGTTCTTATAACTACTGAGCCGTCTCTCTAACCAGATTTGATCAGTCTGATTGTACTTCACGCACATCATTTTAATATAAACTGCAACCTCTAGGAAGTTGATAAACATCACACTGTGGCTAATTACACAGTAACTTTTTCACAACATGTATATATTATGCAGAGAAATGAGAGAGATTTTTTTTTTCTAGGAATAAAAATGCAGAATTGGTGTGTGTGACTTTTGGTGGACAGGGTTGATTTCATTTGCTTTTTTATCTTAGTTACTTTTCTACTGTTGTGCTAAATACCATGATGGAGGAAATGGAGAGAGGGAAGAGTTTCTTGGGGCCTTAGGAAGCAGGTAGGTGTGGAGCTCCAGCAGCAGCTGAGAGTTTATATCTTGATGCACAAGCTCCAGGCAGGGGTGGGGCAGAGACAGACACAGAGACAGAGAGACAGAGATGAAGAGAGAGAGAGAGAGAGACAGAGACAGAGACAGAGACACAGAGAGAGATCTCATCACTGGGAATGGCATAGACTTTTGAAACCTCAATATTCCCAGTGATTGCTCCTCTTCTAACAAGGCCACACCTCCTAATCCTTTCAAATCCTTTCACCAACCAGGGAGTATAGCAAGTATTACAATATGAGCTGTGAGAGTTATTCTCCTTCAAGTCACTACGCCACTTTTTTTATTTTAAATGTTTTGATAAGTTTGCAAGCCCATAGGAAGAACAGCAATATCAACCAACCAGAACCCCTAGAGCTCACAGGGATTAAACCACCAACCAAAGAGTACACATGGAGGGACCCATGGCTCCTGATGCATATGTAGCAGAGGATGGCCTTGTCAGGCATCAATGGAGGAGAGGCCCTTGGCCCTGTGAAGGCTCGATGATGCTGTAGTGTAGGGGAATGCCAGGGTGGGGAAGTGAGGCAGGAGGGAGTGGATGGGTGGGGGCACATCCTCATAGAAGCAGGGGGAGGGGGGATGGGATAGGGTTTTCTGGAGGTGGGAGACCAGGAAAGGGGATAGCATTTGAAATGTAAATAAAGAAAATATCCAATAAAAAAAAGGGAAAAAAAAGGAAGAAAAGGGAAAAAAAAGATGCCAATTTGGGGGCTGGAGACATGGCTTAGTGGTTAAGAGTATTTGTTGTTCTTGCATAAGGCTGAGGTCCACTTCCCAGGACACACATGGTGGTTCTCAACCACTCTAGTTTCACAGGATCTGATGTTGTCTTCTGACCTCTGCGGGTACCAAGTGCACAAGTATTGCACATACACTTGCAGGAAAACTGTCAACCACAAAATTTAAAACTCTTAAAAACAAAAGCTCTTTTTAAGTGTTTGTCACCCGATTGTTTGACTATAAAGCAAATAGTAGCATCTCCCCCTCCCCACTAGAGTGTCACCTGCCATTTAGACACAGGATGTAACCCGAGAGTGTATGTTCCTCTAAGAAGAGACATTCTGGATAGGATTACTTACTGCCTAGCTTCCTCACCAGCCACGTGTTCCCTCATTAGGACTTGCATCTGCCTCACTTAATTTCAAGCCCTCGTGCTCTTCTGAACCAATTTCTGGTAATTTTCATCAGCATTAATAGAGTTTTTTCAAGAGATACTATATTCAGTGTTGAGTTGTTAAATGTAATTAAATTTAGTTGCAGAGGTTGAAGATCGAGTGTGTATACATTACCATGAAGTACTTATGCCAAAAAAAAAAAAAATTAGAAAGCTTATCTACAGAGGTGGGGATGGGAAGGAATTAAAGAACAAGGCGTGGAGTTAACTGGGGTAATTGACCCTAGACTCCTGAGACAATTTGTCTAAGAGCTTTGAGGTTCTTCTTAGGAGCTGGCACTGACAACAGCCCAGGACTGTCCTGGACCTTGAATTGGTTTGCAAGCTCCAGGTATATCTTTGGATATTTTTGGTCACGGGAAAGCACAGGTGTTGGCTCAGGGCCATTGGAGTGGTAAGCCTTGATTTTTAATGTTGTGGTACTACTCCGTTTGTTTTGAACAATGTAGATATTTATAATTTTTTGAGTGCCAGCTATACGAGTCTCAAATTACATGTGTCTTCCCCATGTAGAACGCAGCTGAGTTTAGTGATGGTTACGGACCCTCTTACTCTACCAGGCTTATTCCTCACCGTCCTTGTAGAAAACTGCCCAACAAAGCAGAGACCGAGAGCTGTTTTCTGTCCTCTCCAGCTTCTTCCATTTTTGCTTTTGCCTTGGCTTCATTCACTGGTCTGCCTCCCTATTGGGGTAATCTATTTTGAGAATGGATTAGAACCAGCTCTGGCACTAGCTTGACTTCATTTTCCTTTTCCTCCGTTGTGTCCCGTGAGGGCATTAAAACGCCATAGTCTAGTCATCCGATCCCTCTCCACCTCCGTTTCCATAACTGCAGAATTAAAAGCTCCCATTTTCTGATCCCTTATAAATGAATTGGATTTTGTTGTCTGTCCTGTGGGGTTCCATAGTACAAGTCGGGAAAGTACGTTTTAGCTGAGGAGGAGCAGGCCAGACCGGCTCAGGTGAACTGTCACCTGAGACCCTGGACTAGCATCTTCGTGTCTGTGATCCGGCAGCTCCCAGGCTAGGTTAATTCACTCGTGAATTGAGGTCTTTTGAGCAAGAACATTTATTCTGTGCTCACTGAGTTTTGTAGGTTATAAATGTGCCAGTCAACCGACATTTGCATGTCAGAAAATAGCCCTAGTGTTCTAAAGTCTAATAGCAATACACTCATAAAGTCTGAACCTTTATGCCCATGTTCCATGGGACTGTTGTGTACAGCTTGGTCTGGAGACTGCTGCTGCCCCCCCCCCTCCACTGAGTTGGCTGGTAGGAAAAAGGAAGATAACACTCCAGTTTCAGTCAGAGGTATGAGAAACAGGCCACAGAAGAAGTTTGGATATTCGTTCTTCTAAGGTTTTCTGTCTTAATCACCTCCGGAGATGATTATCATACAGTTGTGAACAATTGCTTGTTGCATGCAAGTAAGCATATAACAAGACTGCCTGACTTCCTGCAGATATAAGGCCACTAACTGTATTGACAGCATAGTGCACTCTATGCCGACGTTAGAGAACCATCCAACTAGTACTGACCTTTATATGCAAATGGTGTGTGTTGGGCATGGGCTGATGTCCTGTTGATGAAGCATTCTTGGTACAAAAGTGTCACGAACCAATAAGCTGTGTACTTCCTACTCAAATCTGTAATCAAAGAATTGGACTAATGTCTTTGAAGTAAATACAAGCATATGAAAATATGCATATATTTGATACAAACATGTTTGGAGAGGAACACAAAATGCTAAAAACTATGAAATAGCAATGAAGATATAAAAATGTGCAGCCTTCTCTGTAGGCAGAAAGCTGTCAACTGCAGGGTATCCAGTGTAGATTTGTCGGGTTCAGTGGCGGGTTCAGCAGAATATTACAAAATAGTTATTGAGATTTCATTTGATACAGCCACTTGTCAAAGTTATGAAAATTCATATTGACATAACTTACTCCAAAGGGAGTCTAATTCAGATGGTAAGACAAGACAGGTATTGGTACTTACGGACTTTATACTTGCCATGTTGCATCTGGAATAGTATCTGACCTGTTGATAATTACAAAGTTAGGTAAATGGAATCAACAAACAAGAAAGACAACAGATGTGTCATAATTGAAAGACCTGAACAAACCACGATGAAGCGCCCCGTCTCAGTCAGAGAACATGCAAGGATTTCACACTGCACGGAATGAATGCTATGAGCAGAAGCATGATTTTGTGGTGAATCTGATGGAAAACAGACACATAGCCACAGATCCTCATAAGAAGGTAGACTGTGATTTTGGGGATTAAGGCTGACGTTTAGTAGATTTGAGGTGCTGTTCTTGGTAACTCTCCAAGGAAAATGGTCTACATGATCTTCTAGAAGCCACCCAAGCTTAAGGCTGTAAAGGCATGGTGTCTAGATTAGTAAGGATCACATGAAGTTCAGTTGTGTGGATTTTGAATCCCAGGCTTGATATATAGTAAATGAAGTGCTTGTTTTGATGGTCTAAGGACCTAAATTCAGTTCTCAGAAACTGTGTTACAGCCAAGTGTTGTGTTGCTCATTCAAAATCCCAGATGTGGGAAGATGAAGATAGATCTCTGAGACTCACTGGTTTTCCCTACTACCTATTTAGTGAGCTATAGAGACCTATGAGAGTCTGTACGAGATATTGATTCAAAAGCAAGGTAGGCGGCTTATAAGGGATGATACTTAAGACTTTGTTCTTTGTACACTCACACATGGCCACACATATGTACCTACTGATGTGAACGTACACATACACATAAAATAATAAATCTAAGGTGATATTTATGGCTCTCAATTTTATGTGGACCTAGGTTTCTGGAGGGAGGACTGAGCTATGAAGGTAAAAGCACTCTCCAGAGATTAGTAGATACCTTCTGATTAAGGTGTAGAAGTGATAAGAAAATTAGATTGTTCACAGAAATACTTAACTATCCTGTACATAAAACTGCATGAAAATATATTTAATTAAATAAATATATAGATCCATATTGATATTCTAGTCCTCTTCCCTCATCTGTAAAACAGAAGTAACAGTTAAAATACTGGTATTATTTCTTCTGTCCCTACAGATTATTTGTATCACTTGGGGAAGGAAAACGGGACATTACTTCTATGGCAAACATTGCCTAAGTTTATTAAACTAGGTCCTTCATGCTGAGTGAGACAGGATTGGATTAAATCATTTGATTTGACTAAATACCGGTTCTGGAGTGTTTATTAGGTACACATATCTTGTTGACTATTTAATTTCCTCCTAGACTATTGCTTTCCCTACTTGATTAGCAAGGGAAAATTGTTTGGGCAAAAATTGGCCTAATAGGTACGAAACAGCTGCCAAAATCATAAGCAGTCGGCAGCCCTATGCTGCAGCCCAGGGGGCTAATACCAGGCTGTCCTGTCCTTCCCGCCAGGTAAAGCTGCAGTTGATGGAAATTTTAGTACCTGGTTTCAGGGGACAGGAGGATAATTTGGCTGTTCCTAAAAAAGCATACACGAAATGTTGGCTGCGGATAGACAGATGCTAAGGTTATACTTTGTACATGAATTCATGTACTTGAATTCACTTTAATGGAGTTGAGCTTATGGTGTCGAATCCTGCCGCCCATTATAACTAAGTTGTTATGAGGCCTTCATTGGCTCGAAGCTGCTGTATCATGAGCAAACCCAACTGCCTTGATGGGTCCCATGGTACTTACTATGGATTAAATGTGGAGTCTTTTACTTTTCCCCCCTGTGGTCTCACATAATGATATTAGCTTGTCTGCAGTGTGACAAATTCAGTGTACCGGGAACATCTGGTACGCCGTTCTTGATAACTGAAAATAGACTGTGAGCTCAGCGATGCGCACCCAGTACGGCATTCCAGATACTGGGGGACTGTGGAAGGATGGAGCCGGGAGCTGGGAGGCACTGCACCATTCACAGAGCTGCGATGTAAACAGTTCACACTGCGGCACGGTCATCAGCACGGCATCCCTTCGACTTCCTGTTTGATTATCAGGCAAATATGAAGGTATTCCTTGTCAAACCATGCTTAATTTGTTCCTGGTAGAGGAATTTCAAAATGGGGAAATAATAAAGGGAAAGAAAATTAAAAAAAAAACATTCACAGCTTGAAGACAGGTTTAAATTCAGTCTTTTGATGTTGATCTGAGAACAGATCACACTGATTATGTTCAAACCACGAAGCTGCTGTAGTAAGGAAACTTTAAAACTGAACACATAGCGTTGTGGATAGCCCTGGGCTTGTATTTTGATGCTAATTCCACTCCTGGGAAGGGCTGCAGATGAGGAGTTGCCTTGTGAACCTTCTCCCCACCTTAACTTTTCAAATAAAGGCTTGAGCCAATGATTGGGCAGGAGGAAGGAGGAGGAGCTGAGCGTTTGAGGGAGGAGGAGAAAAAGATCCATGGGGAATTGGGAGGAGCAACTTGGAGGATTGTCTGGAACGGGGAGGAGCTACAGAGGATAGAGAGGATGGAGAGATGCTCGTGGCCTGGAGAAACCACAAGTTATATGGGATAACACAGATGAGAATTGTGTAGTGTGGGGGAAGATCCACCCAATCTAGGTGTATAGCTCGTATTGTTATTTATTGAGTTGAGATTTCTTTTACCAGGTAATTGGGTTGGAAAAATACCGCAACAACATAGTAGTGTAAGAAATGAACAATACATCAGATTCTGCTGTCTCATTTGGGTTTAAACATGTTAATTTAAGAATGTTCACAAAGTGTGGAGCAGAGACTGAGGGAAAGACCATCCAGAGACTACCCCACCTAGGGATCCATCCCATATACGGTTACAAAACCCAGACACTATTATCGATGCCCACACGTGCTTGCTGACTGGAGCCAGATATAGCTGTCACCAGGGAGACTCTGCTAGTGCATGACAAATACAGAGGGGGACACTCTCAGCCAGCCATTGAACTGAGCACAGGGTCCCCAGTGGGGGAGCTAGAGAAAGGACACAAGGAGCTGAAGGGGTTTGCAGTGCCATAGGAGGAACAACGATATGAGCCACCCAGTACTCCCAGAGCTCCCAGGGACAAAAACATCAACCATATAGTACACTTGGTGTCACCCATGGCTCCAGACTCATAGGAAGCACAGGACACGGCCTTCTTGGACATCAAAGGGAGGAGAGGCCCCAGGTCCTGGAAAGGCTCGATGCAACAGTGTAGGGGAATACCAGGACAGGGAAGTGGGAGGGGGTTGATTGGGGAACAGGGGGAGGGGAGAGGGCTTATGGGACTTTCGGGGAGGGGGCAACCAGGAAAGGGGAAATCATTTGAAATGTAAATAAAGAATATATCTAATTAAAAAAAGGAATGTTCAGGTTTTGACTGCTGTTTCCTAAGCTGGGGGGAATAGATTTCACAGATGAAAAGCCAGACTTGACATGTATATGCATATTAAATGCCTTATCCAGAATGGCGAAGAGCTCTAGGCTGTCTCGTTGAATAGTCTTAAATTGTTAAACCTCCCGATTGTTAGTTCACCCCTCTTTACACTAGTTGGGTACTTTCTGCACTATCAATCTTTCACTGGGCCACAGTGAAGGAAGTTCAGTAAGACTGTAGCTGTTATTACATAAATGACAAAACCCTTACATTATAGTAGTGATTCAGTTTATCTGGTGTTGCTCTAATGATGACCTGAGACCCTTTTGTCAATATTAGGAATCACTGTAGCAATGAAAATGTGTCTAGAAAATGTGCTTAATGTATGTGGCAATGATTTATGTGCTGGTGTTAAGTTATATGAAGTGTGCCTGCATTTGGAGCTGAGGGCATACAGCTCAGTAGATAGACTTCATGATTAAATTAGATTCAATGGACAGATTGAATATAAATAATTATCTTATTCCATGAAAAGAAAAAAAAAACAAACACAGCAAAACAAAATAAAGCACTCAGATAAACAAAATCACCATGGGGCAATGGGGAAAAGAGGTTCTAAACCTTGTGTATCCGAAATGAATGAAGTATTGTCAGGAACAACAATGAACCAGAAGAGGCTGTTTCTGTGGCTAAAATGACCAACAGTTCTATGTTCTAAGCCCATGAAAGATTTCACTGTGTACTTAGTTATGAAAAAGTATGACAGCAGGCAATGATGTGTAGGAACAGGCAATTAACATGAAATAGTGTAACTTCATTCACAGGCCACGTTCATTTATACTATGCATCCTGAGATTTCTACGAATAGTCATTCTCATTAAGTATTTGTCAGTGAAACAAATATAGCTAAAAACTTACTGGGGGGGATTTTATTAATAGTATGGTAGTAACTGAGACACTCCAGTCCTTTTGATAAGGAAGAAAAGCAGGATCCTTGTCGAATGGTCACCTCTTTGTCAAGTGACTCATTTGGCTGATAGCGTGGCCCCTGCTTCTCTCGATTACCTGGGACAAGTTCTTGTGCTTTTCTGTCACATACCCACGCAACGTCATCATTTCCTGTTGCAGTGTGGTGACTTACACTCACGTTTCTGTAATGTGATGGTGCCCCTCCACTCCTGCTCATGGTCAATGGTGAGTTGTTACTGTCCTGAAATGACCACTTGCATATCTGCTGTGGACTCTGAATATTTCCCCCTTTCCTGTCCTCTTCCGTGACAAGTTTTCTATGAGTGTCATTCATATTTCTTTCTTTCTCCTTTAACATCCTCATTTGTAGTAAACATTGAATAGAGTTCGACTCCCTCACGAGATGTAGATCTCATTCATCAGCAGGATCACTTCATTTTATATCCATCTCTTTCCTGCCTGTGTCACCCAGTACCGTGTAGGATCCTTAAAGCACATATGTTTCTGTTCCTATTCATTTCTTCTTTTAACATTATTTGCTCATAAGATGAGTAGATGCAAGAGCTTCGAATGAAGACAATATAATTTTTCTTTTGAATAAAAAAATTTATTATGTAAAAGTCACTGCAACTTGCTATTCAGTACCAGCAAGCAAGGATGAAAGATTTATAGGAGAAGGGAGAGAAAGTTAAAGGGCAGCATGAAAAGATAAGTCTTATGTATTCCTAATTAAAGAAATTTATATTTCAGTTATGGCTACAAGACTTCTGAGTCAGCAGTCTATAAATACAGTGTATGGGATGAGGCTTAGAGTTCCGAAAGAGTGGGACCACTTAGCCTCTGTATTGTAGAGATGTCTCAAATAATCAAATGCTTACTTTGCTGCGTATAATATGAAGAATGAGAAAGTAAAGTCGTGTGAGGCATTCAGCTAAAAATAATAATTTTCTAATTATTGACCCATCTCCTCACTCATCTATTGAGGACATTCTGTGCCAAGTGAGGAGAAATATTTGATTGAAGCATTGTCTTCAAGTTAATGGATACAGTTCAAGGGAAAAAATAGTGATGGAGTTAAGTGAGTTCAATAACCTCCAAGACTGCATATATTCACTGTCCTTAGGAAGGCTATAGAACCAAAAATAATATGACCAGTGCATGTGAATAAATCCTGAAGACGTTGCCTGTCACTTTTATATACCATTGCCATAAGTATAAAAGGCATTCCTAGCACACGCATACATCCAACTCATTACCTGGCCAAAAAAAAAAAAATCTCAAAATACATACTCCATAGCTTTGCTATCTACAAATTTATAGTCTAATGTCTAAGATATTTGCAAGTAATTCTAATTTTTGAGAAATTACTTGGTATTTCAGTCAATATATACAGTCGTCAATATAATAGCATTTCTAAACTTCTGATCAAGCCCAATGGAATTAGCATCACCTTGAACTATTCAGAAACATGGTTTTCCTACTTTCCAGGTGTCTGTCTCTCAGCTGAATTAAGTGCATCATAATTTATTTACTAACATACTTTAAATAGCTAACAAGGCCCTTGCCGAGAAAAAGTGTGGAGCAAAAAGATTAGAGCCTGCTGAATGAAAGACTTGATCAGAAGAGGATGCTTTGTTTTATTTCACTGAAACTGCTCTGGAAAGGTGCCTAAGAGTCTGCTTCAGAGTGCTGATTCCTGTCATCTGCCATCTTGCTAGTGACCCAGAGTGACACTGCGGTTGTTTCAAACATCTATCTGTCAGCTTTGTAAACTTTTGCCGACAGCTCTTTGCCATAGTTTTTGACTCTCCAATGAGGTCCACACAGCTGAACAGCTGGTATTGATTTGTTCCATTCCGTCCTGACATCATGGCTTGTTTTCCCCACATTTGCTGGACACTTGACTGTAGGATTCCTATTATCACCCTGTCATTTCACCACCCTCTCTTCAGACGTGCCTTGCACATATCTCAGTGGGATAGAATTAACATTGCCAGAAGGTGGTGGCTGTGAAGTCAGCTCATTCATGTGAAATGGGAGTTGGATGTTATGTAAGGAAGGTCATTCAGGATTATTTCTAACTCAAACTCTTAATGGTTACACAGAAGAGACACTAGGATGCAAACAATTATATTTGCATGAGATACTGAGATAGAAAGACCACTATCCTGCATTGTTTGTTACCTTCTCCCTGGCACATCAGCATCCAAAGATGCTGTTTTTAGTAATAATGACCAAAAATTCATTAGCCACCATTTCGCTCCCTGATTGACAGTGTGTTACTGTTAGCGACCCTGAAACTATTGTCTCAGTACCAGAAGACAGAGAAACGATGATCTTTTATCCTCTCATTTTACATGAGGCTGAAATGACTGTGCTAACACTGGTGCTTGTAAGAACCTGGTCTCGTCTGGAGACAGAATGGCCAGTACGAGAAAATGGAGACAATATCGAATCTATGTGTGTGTGTGTCCAAATGTCTGAAGAAATGGATGATCCTCTGAGAACCAGTTAAAAGCCTTGGTTATGGGTAGAATTGGATGTTCTTAGATAGGAGTGAGAAAGAGGCCAGGCTGGAGCAAGAGGTGTGCTGGGAATATAAGTCACTGGATAGGCAAATCCACCATCAAATGCAGCCAACGGCAAGAGCAGAAAGGCTATGGAGAGGCAGAGCATTGGTCCCCAAAAAGGTTGAGTTGTTAAAATTTCTCCTGTAAAGAGTACATGCCCGAAAATTGACTGCTATCTTTATTTCTCACCCACTGATTTGCTCAAAATAAAATGAAGTATGAACCCAAATTCCAGAAATAGAGGACACAGGAGGAAAACTGACCAAATCAGACTTCAGGAAAAAAAAAAGTTCTAAACCAGGAATGTGGCAAGCACCTTGATGTAGGAAGTGTTCATGCTTTAAATGAGATCATAGGGACCAACCTGTGCAAATCAGAATGTTCTAGCTCAGGGAGTTCCATAGTTAGTACAAAGTCCTGGAATGTCCTAGGTTCACCATTCCTCTTGGGTGTCCTCCTTTCCTCCTAAATTCTCAACTTTCTCTTTGAAATTAAACTCAATAAACAAGGTGGGTTGAATATGTATTCACCCCTCTTCCCTGGCTCAAAAGGCAAAGAAACATTTTTAAAAGAATATAATATATAAATGCAAATAGGGTGGGTAAACAAATGTGATTCACCAAGGCTGTGAAACATCAGTTGGCAGAATAACTTTAATTAGTCCTGTGAGGAAAGAAACAATGAGTTCTCTAAGTTAGTGAAACCTAGAGGCCTTACGTGAAAAATGCCTTAGAACTTCATAGTAGGTGGTAGTGATGTAGGAGATGGACAAAATAGCAAGTTACTCATCGCACTCAAGACAACAGAGTTCCAAAGAATGGAGAAAAATTAAGTCATAAGGCATTATACAGAATTCATCGGTAAAGGTGTGTGGGGATAGAAGTATAGGTAGGGGACCCCCCAGAGCTCCCAAGGACTAAACCAAAGAGTACACATGGAGAGACCCATGGCTCCAGCTGCATATGTAGCAGAGGATGGTCTTATCTGGCATCGATGGGAAGGGAGACCCTTGGTTCTGTGAAGGCTTGATGCTCCAATATAGGGGAATGCTGGGGTAGTGAGGTGGGAGTGGGTGGGTGGGTGGGGGAGCTCTCTCATCGAAGCAGGGGTGAGGGGGATGGGATAAGGGGTTTGTAGAGGGGAAACTGGAAAGGGGGATAACAGTTGAAATGTAAATAAATAAAATAACCAATAAGAAAGGTAGAGTATAGCACAGTGTTTGAAGAAGAGGATAGCTAACCAATTACATCCTTCCTTCATGGGATGCGATGCCACGTGGTACTCATTATGCACACCCAGAACTATCTGTACAGAACACAACCCGGGATCTCCACTCAGACTCTGTTCACATTTCTATCCCAGTCCACCCACATGAATTACTGGATATCGAACTAGAATATTTTCAAAGATGCTCTGTCATAGAAGAGTCCACCACATATAGAAAATAACTATGAAATTTAAAAAAGAATAAAGCCACTGAAATAACAGAAAGGAGAAATAATTTCATAAAATAAATACCAGATGATGATGAACGGGACTTTCATGACATATGTATCACTTAGAAATTATAAACCCAAGAATAGCAGCAAACTAAGATAAAGGAAGGAATACTGAAAACAGGGAAGCAGGAGATAATGTAGCAAAAATATAGAAGAGAAGATGAAGAGTGGCAGCTTGGGGACAGGTAGAGATTTCAGTATGTGAATAACAAGGAAACAATAATAAAAAAAACACTATTTAAAAGAAAAATTCTAAAATAAGAAGGGAAAGTACTAAAAATATACAGTAGAATGGTTGTACTGAAATGCATGCTTCACAGAAATTTCTGCTGAGCATCCATCAGATTTTCTAAAAATAGCTATTAGATTAAGAAAAAATCATCCAAAAGATTGTCCCATGAACAATTCAGAGGAGATTCAGCACAAATCCTTGGAGAAAGTAGAAAAAGATTTTCCTCAAGTTAGTACCTCTTGCGAGAGTTCACATTCTCAACAGCAACACTGACAAGCAGAGATAACGAAATCCATTTTGACACTTTGAGAGGAAATAATTTCCTTCCTAGGAATTCTCTACTTTCATACCCAGCCCTACAATTCTCTAGGCAGGTACATGCTAAAATACAGAGCTTAAAAAGTCTTACAAGAATGCTTCTCATTCGCTCTGTCTTGGGAGATATTTTGTCAAGAGAGGAAATCAGGAGGAGTAAAGAAGAAAAATCCACACAGGAGACTGAGACAGGAGATAGAGAATGCAGAAGACTGGCAATTCAGTCGTACATAGACATGAAAGGTTAGAGCAAGCCAGGAACTCTGCCAAAGATTTCTTCCATACTTCCCATCAATGGCTTCTCTCACACTGTTTGCTGGACTATGTTTAAGGACATTATACTGTGAGGGATATATTTAAGTACTAGAAGAGTGTTGGATTGTATTTATAGCAGTTATACAAAGGACAGCTCAACAAAGGAGCAACAGCAGTAGAAGCATGCAACAGTGCTAAAACCAAAACAAAACTGTAGACAGTGGGTCTGCCCATTTGCTAGGGGTCCTACAGAGGTATCTCCTTAATTGTTTCTGATCATGAGTACCTTTTAGGGGGAAAATGCCTTATATTAAACAACCCAACTTTTCCACCTGAGAAGATATGGCTCGTGATCTTGGTCAATTCAGACACAAACAAACATGTTCTAATCCAACTTCGTGCTGTCATCTTCTCAGAGGTAAATCGCAGATTAGTGGTCCCTTCCTCATGATTTTCCCATCTTGAAGGGACAGATATTGAATAGGTAATGATTATAAATGAAGTATAGCCACAGAGTTTATGTTGTTGGGTCTGCGGGGGCCATGATCTCATCATACATTATCTTCAGTTTACACTTCTATTGTAACTGACAAAATTGTATAATTCAGTTGTCCAATATATTTTGAAATCCACATATATCCTGGGATGGTTTAACTTAAATACAACTTCTATCATCTTGTAATAAGAACCAGCAACTCTAACCTAATCAATTATCAAGAATATAATGGCGTTATTAATTATAACTGCCACAGTACACAGTAGAATGATTGCTTGGGCCTGTTCCTCCTACATAACCGAAAATTACTCTTTTTTGACCACTTTCCCAAATTTGTGTCATGGCATACAGTTCAAGGTAACTTCCACAAGTTCAAGTTTAGATTTCACAAAACAGTGGGATTAGGTGATACTTTTGTGTGTGTCTGCTTTGTTTTGTTTAACATAGTCTTCTTTGAGAAATGTTTACATTTTTTGCAATTACCTTCTTTTTCAAGAGTGGATACAATCCCATTGTGTGCATATATATGTGTGTATATATATATATATATATATATACATATATATGCACACATATATATGTCTGTGTGAGAGTGTGTATGTGTGTGTATTTATATTTATGTATTTATATACTATACATATTTATGTATTTATATACATATTTATGTATTTATATGCTATAGTAGTAGATTTCCCATTTTCATGCAACTAGACTAGACACTTGAGGAGGAATGTTTCTCTTACAGCGTAGTGGGGAGACTTCCCGAGTCTTCAGTAGTGTGGTGCAGTGCATCATCCTTGGATCTTTCTATACTTTATCCCCAGGCCTCCATCAGAACCCATAATGACATTTCTCAACACTTCTAATGAGGTTTTCTTTGGGGGGCTGTGACCTGTGAATGGAAACCATTAATAGCTCAGCTCATAAGTGCACATGGGAAGTCTCCCAATATGTTTGGGAGCCATTTTCCTATGCCATCTAGTGCCAAGCCTCAGTGTGGGAGGTTTGAATCTCATGTCATTTATTTCCTGTAGGCAGTCCGCACTGTAGTATGAACATCATTTCTATCCTGGTGTCTCTTCTGTCTTCTCGCCTCCATTCTAATGTCTAGTCTGCCTTTTGACTTCCTAGATGAGTAAAATCATCACAAGATTAATTATTTAATTCATGACTCAGTCTAAAGTTTCAGTGCCCTCAAGTCGGTGTGTCCTTCCCAGATGACACTCCATCATGATGCTACCTAAAACATTTATTGTGGAAATTAGATGAACTATGAGTGTTCTCATTTCAGTTTCCAAACTGACTAACTAAACCCCCCCCTCAGGAGACTTCATATTCTTTTAGACATTTAAAAACATTTAATAAACTCCATTTAATTAAAGGAAATAAATTATTAATCTAGGCTCCTCAGGACAAAGTTATAAAACTATATGATAATTTTCCTAACAATCCAAATGTGTTATATGAGTCTGTGATGTGCTGTTCTAAAAGTAAGGCTATTTATGTCTGCTTGTATACATTTTAATAAACTTGGAGTCATAGATCCAATGTCTTCACAAATGTTTGTTCTCTTTAAACCAGAGCAACATCTATATATCAGAGAAAAAGGATACTTAGCACTGGTTTGTATTCCTTAACATGTCCTTCCCTGCAGGTCATTCTCTCTGACCATACCCTTGTACAAATTCCCATCAAATCCTTATGTCTTTGGCCAGTTTCCATATTGCACATTGCATAACCTAATTTGCATCATTTCTTTCCCACTGGAGCGGTGAAGGCGAAGGTGTTAGTAGACACTTTTCTGGATCCCACTCTGCCTTACTTTTATTGTTTAGTCTAGTCTCCAAATCCAGAAAAAAAAAACTGCACGTATTTCCTCAGTCTTTCAGGAATGTTTTATCTCCATCAGACTACTTCAGCAACATGTAGCCGTGGACAATTAGTATTCTTCTCTACATCCCTTTCATCTTATTCTAGTTGATCTCGGATGTTCTGCGGGGCTGACTAGAGCCATCAGTCTTCCTGATTGCTTTGCCAACACATAGTCTCTAAAAAAACCTAACCTGGGAGCTTATACAAGCCTGGGTGGTCTGTGTCCCCTCTAAACACCATGCTGATTCAGCATGTCACCTTTCCATCCCCACAACCCTTTCGGTATCCCCCAGGGCCACAGAGTCTCCTCCATTGTAGGAAGATAGTGGATGCTCTAGATGCTGATGTATTTATGTCACAGGGGGAGCCCATGTGAAGGGAGAGATGAACCCTCCACTGAATGGTCAATTACATGTCCCATTAGTTAAAACTCCATCCAACTCACTTGTTAATCCCAGTATAAGGCTATTCCAAGATGGAGTGCATATAGCCTGAGAGTTCCCACATCTGGGGAATTCCATTATAGCTGAAGTAGCCTCCCTCTTAAGGAAGGCTCTTTAAACCATTTTCTTGGGGAAAGGAGGGAAATTACTGTTTATTATACAGGAAGACAGAAATGGTGGTGGGAAGATGGGTATACAAATGTCAGTAAAATTTCCAGGCTAATCTACAAGAAGGGTTTGCCTCAGGGGCAGAGTCTCTTATTTAGCAAAGAGTACAGAAGGGAATCTGTGTACAAAAGTTACCGAAGAACAGAGAAAGAACCATCTAAAGGCGCAAGAGAAAATGGTTTCTGGTATTCAGTTAAAGATGGAAATACATGCCAGCCTTCCACAGAGGGGCTACAAATTTCCTCTGTTCATGCCATGCTGAATATAGTTCTGAGAGGCTCTTGGAGCATAATTGGCACTAGGTTAAATGCCCTGTTTTTGTGAGCAAATCTTAAAGGATAGTGTCCAAAGAATTAAATTTACCTTCCAGTGACTTCATGGTGACTCAGAAGAGAACTGGTAACATTTATAGGATAATGAAGAAGTTCAGAACCCAAAAAAGGAAAATGCAAGAGATTTCAATGTCCAAAGGTTACTATGTATGCAGAGGAGCCCAGGCTGAGAGCCCGCACTGAGAAGAGATATCAATCAGCTGAGTCTGACTCAGGATGCCACTACTAACAGATAGGGACATCAGAATAGTAGCAGAAGTGTATTCCTGCATGCTAACAAGAAACCCAATTGAATGTCCCAAACAACGGTATTGGGATTTTCATTTATCAGAGTCTGGAATAAAATACTTCTGTACAGAATCAATGAAATATGGAATGCTGCACAGGAAAAGACTTATTTAACTTGATTATACCAACAGAAAACATACAAAATTAAACACATTTTTTTTTTAAAGAAACAGTTGGCGAGTTGAGGGTAAGTTCCAAATAACATGAACACGTTGTTTTCTGACTGAAAGAAAGCAATCAGTGAAGGAAATTTGTAAAAATAATGATTAAATTTTCTTTTTATGTGTGAAGGAAGCCAACAGTCCACAAACCTGAGCAGCTCAGGGAGAAAAAATACCTTATCTATAATCCTATAAAGTTAAAGCAAGTACAGACCTTTATAAAAAAAATTGGATTAGAAAGAGTATAAATGAGAGATAGTGTGGAAAAAAAAATCTTTAAAAACTGAGACCATTTTTCCTCCCATCTGAATAGTATTTCATCATGTACATGTACCACACTTTCCTTTTCCTTTTGAATGTTGTAAGACACTTAAGTTGTTTCCATTTCCTTGTAACTGCGAGTATAGTTCGAGGTAGCATGGATAAGCAATCATTTCTGTAGCATGATGTTAAATTCTTTGGGTAGAAGCTAAGGTATAGGTCATCCCTATACAGACATACAAGAGTAACATTAAATGTTAATGTTATTTATATACATATGTATTTAACAATAATAATTGAAGAAGAGATCAGGGGGGAGAGAGAGAGAGAGAGAGAGAGAGTTAGTTGGGGGTCATGAACGCTGTTGCACAGGAGAAGAGGAAGTGATGTAATTACAGTACTTGTATATGAAATTCTCACAAAGGCAAAATGAGTCCAAAATAAAGACGTATTCAAGCCTTGTAGATTTTAATGTGTTCTCCCTCTTAAAAAGAATGTGCACTTTAAGAAATATTCAGGATATTCTTCAGAGAGAAGGATGATGTGTCTATTGAAAGGGATGCAGTCTGCTGGAAATCTCTTCATGAGGCTGTTTTCTGATGAAAATCAGTCACTGTCTCATAGACACGGCCCCCATCCCTCCTGACCGTTGACTGACTCCTCTCTCTCCTGACCATGATGTTGCTTCCCATTACTCCAAACCTTTGACCGCCTCTTTTTGCTCTTGACAGCTGACTCTCTGTGACCGCTCCCAATCACTGACTTCCCATCGCCCTTGGCCATGATCCTGTATTCCACGGCCCTGAGTGTTGAGTGGTTTTCCTCACTTTTGACACCTAACTGGTTCCTATCCCTCAGGACTGCTGACTGTCTTCTGTCAGTCCTAACTACTGCTTGTCTCCTGTCTCTCCTGACCTGTAATGGTCTGCCCTTGTTCCTCCTGACCGTTAGAATTGCACGAAAAAAGTACACGGTGAGAGCAACTGCAAGCCAGCTATATGTCCTAGGTGTGCATAACTTGATTTTGAACTGTGGAATAGATTGTTGTACTGTGTCCCCATAATACGGCAATTTAAACACAAGTCATAGACTTCTGTCTGCCCAGGAAGAACCCTGTCTGGTCTTCAAATTCATTGTTTTAAAGGTGTGATCAATACAAAAGTGTGATTTGGCTTCCTGTTTCGTGGGCAGAAACAATATTATTTGAATCCTGGAAATGAGTTCATGTATATCTATGTGAGGAGAAACTTCCAAAGAAATAGAGTGTTAGAGAGGAGGCCAGGCTACAAGGTCTGAGACTCATCCAACAGGCACCTTCCTTTTCACTCTTTACCTGAAATAGTCAGTGCCTTTCAGAACATGTAGAGACTAAACTTGATCCACATGTGTCCTCACTTTTACCACTCTGATAAGAAGAGGGGTCTCTCATTTGCAAAGTGTCTTGTAAGTTAATCCTCCAAGTAATGTCAACATTTAAACGAACTCCACTTTCATGGACAGTATATTTTTAAACAACACTAAAGGAACCATCACAATCTTCTGTATAAAAACCTCTTCCACAAATATCTCAAGGTCACTAATAAGATGGTGGACTATTTTGGAAAGATAAACCCACTAACCTTTGAGAGCTTTTAGTTGTCCAAAAATCTACCTCCTCACTATTTTCAGGTTGCAGAATTTTTTCTTTTTTTTTAATTCTCAAAATATAACAGTGCGTATAATCTAATTTTTGAAATAGTTAAATAAGAAATTGTAAATGATAACCCTTAACATTTTCTTTAGATGCCACTTCTTATAATTTTACTTGTTAAACAACAGGATAAATATGATAGCTCAGTAGCAAAACCACTTTAGCTGGATAATTCTCACCTAATTCTTGCTTCCAGCTTATGAAATGAATATTTCAGATCATCTTCAAAATGATGAAACAGATAATAGATAACTTACATCAGTGTCCTGGGACCAGTGCCCTGCACATATGTCGACTTTTCAAGCCCCTGCCTTAGTCTCCAGCAGCATCCTGTTTCTGAAAGTTGCCACCTTGAAAAAATCCTACTCTCCCCATTGGTCCTCCCGTCATCTCGGTTCTAGACTTGTGTTCCGTATAGATGCTACCGTTCATCCTTTTGGTGTGTTTCTTTCAGGAATTACAGTTTGAAAGGCTGACCCGAGAGCTGGAGGCTGAACGTCAGATCGTGGCCAGCCAGCTGGAGCGATGCAAGCTTGGCTCGGAGACAGGCAGCATGAGCAGCATCAGGTAAGCGCTCTGGGCTCCCAGGACGGTCTCTGCTTGGTGTTGCCATTGGGAGTAGTTCTCTTTGCTCCCTTTGAAAGCTAGCCAGGGAATCGGGACACTTAGACGTGGGAAAGCAGTTGTAAGGGGCCTGAATTAAGATTTAAGTTGTTCAGTGGGTGTTCAGAGTAGCCTGATTTGTACTTGAAACTCTTCCTAACAAAATTAATACTTATCCCGAATGGAAAATTTGTATAATTTTACACAAAGGGAGGCTTTGATGCAGTGAAATTATTGGGAGTCGGAAGATATCAAATCGCCAGTTTTGGTTTTCTTTTATTTTTTTTTCCTCTAAATGATACAGAACTGCAAGTTACTAAGATGAATGTTTCGATAGCCTCCAAATTGTTTGCTAATGCATAATGCTGTTAACAATTACTCCTCCGGAAGCAACTGCATATGGAAGAATATTTAGTGATTTATGGCTGAAAGTGGTCAAATAGTTAGTGTGAGACATATCTTTGAAAATATTTTTATAGTCAATTGATTGCTATTATATATCTATCATAAATATATAATAAAATAATTTATAATAAAATAAATTGTCCTCAAAGAGATTATGTATAAGGTTTAACTTTCCGTTCTGAAACATTGTGTATTTCTCTGCCATCTGTTTGACATTGTATTTTGTGTACATTTCATCTGTAGGAAGATTTCATGGCTAAGGAAATAGTACCATTATGGGAAAATGTATTCTAACATCTCTCTGATGGAATGCAAGAACATTTAGACCTAGGCAGGGAGGCTGTATAGAGGCTTCCTCTCTTCCATAGCATGTATGGCGCCCCTTGTGGACTTACCCCGAATTACACCACTGCTTTTATAGTCCAGTTGTGGGAGCCAACACTGGAGTCTATCATGGGTGGACATGTGATAGAGATTCTGTTCTTAGGCTCCACAGACACTTTATTCTGAAAGCTACACTATGAGTTTGGTTGGCTCTTTGTTTCCTGCTCCAAGGTCAGAATTAAAATACATTGTGTCACTAGACTTCTGATATTATTCTCTTCTGAATTTAAAAAAAAATGGTAGAAATATTTGCACTCTATGTTTGTAAACGTGGTTAATCTTATGGGTAGGATGTTGTTTTCTACCTGCATAGCCTTTATGAAGGGATGTAGCTTAGTTATATTTTCTTTTCTGTGATAAGACAGCATGACCAAGACAACTTATAGAAGAAAGAACTCATCTGAGGTCTGTAGTTTCAAAGGGTTAATTTGAGTCTGACCCAAGTCTGGACAGGAAAGGAGGAGGTGAGATTATGAGGCTACATGTGACCCCGGACTAGGGCAAAGAGAGATAAAAGTGGGCACTGTGCTGGCCTTCTTTTCTTCTTTATATTTAATCTGGGTTACTAGGACATGAGACTGTGATACCCACATTCAGTTGGGCCTTCCCTCTTCAATAAAACACTGAAAAACCTCCTGTTTCATAAACTCCTTAGGTACCCATAAATCCAATCTGTTTGACCGAACACTAACTAACATGCTTTGATGTGTGTAACTGCTCGCCATTATTTCTGTTGCCTCTGAAACTCATCAAGGAAATGTCTAAGAATCCAAACTCACCAAGGCACAAGGAGTAAGGAAATGGCTAGCTTGCTGCTTTTACGTTGGTTTTGCAAGATTGTTTCAAAGTGAATCAAAAGTCAGCATGTATCCATCTCATCAAGAGCTTCTGGGTATCTGAAGGACTGTGGCCTAACTTGTAACACCCTCTAAGAGGCTCATGAGCCTGTGACTTAATAGGTCTATAAAGCACTCGCTAAGTTGACATCTGTTTTGTTTTGAATTCTAGTAATTTACTCTCAGTCTGTTTCCCTGTCCATTCACATTCTCCATCCTGAGGAACATTGCCCAGCTCCTTTTCTAGGGAATAATCAATTTGGAAATGTACACAATGTTCCTCTTCCAACAAGACTGTATACATTTCCTTAAGCAAGAAAACGTGTTTGTTGAGTTGATGTCACAAATCACTTTTGCAGTAATCATTTCTAAGCTATGTATTTTAGATTATATGCTTTACTTTTATGAGAAAATATAAGGACTGTAGATACATTATGAAGTTATTTTTCTGAACTGACACTTTTTTAAAAGAAAAAAGAGGTTTTTTTTTATGTTTGTTTTTAATACAAAATTTGGAGCAGTCGTGTCCATCATAAACATTCCTAATTTTATGCTTTTCAATGGATATGTCTCTCTATTTGTTCTCTTTTCTAGTTCCCTGTTGTTATATACATTGTATTCAATTTCATTCCTAAAATTACTCATTCAAGATTTCTTATTACCATTTTGTCTTAATATAAGGTCGGAGGAACATTCTAGAATGACTCTGGGTCCAGCACATCAATTTTCTGCACAGGTTTCCAATTAACTCTTTCTTATCCAGAAACTATAAGGGCACAGTTATTGAACGGGGGCCAGCACATATTAATCTAATCCTTCTTTTCCTCAATGTCAGCTCTCTGGTCCTCTCTCATCTGGGATAGAGTCTTAGGTTACTATGCAGAATCATCTAGAATCATATCTATAGAGCCACAAAGATAGACTAGCTTAAATCAGCTGTGTCCTCCCATTATAGTAACTTGAATGGGTTTCTCAACTGCTAAAGTAGATGTCAGTCGATTCTCTATCGCCTCTTCCGAGACAGACCTTTAGTATACACACAGTCAGTAGCTGCAGGCAGTAACTGAAAGATAGTGAAAGACCACACAGAAATCCTGTTACATCTGGGCTGTTATTGTTTTGGCAATATCTTAGCACAGATAAACATTTCCATCATACAAAGTACAGAATATATCTTATGTCATTTTTCTTTAGATTATGTATTTGCACATAATGCCATCATATACGACATACATCATTTCAGTCAGCAGTGTGCCACATACATGGCCGCAAAACCTTATCTGGACCATAAAACCTTATGACATGATTATTTCAGTTGGTGTAAGTATGTATAGTGTTGTTGATACAATAATAAAAATCACTTCACCATGCTCTTCTTAAAGTATTTATGTCTGTGGTTAAGTAGCACAGGATTCTACATACTTGTCACGAGTATATTTATGTGCAGTATATGAGACTATTATTTTTGTGGTATATAATTACATTTGTAAACTACTAGCTGACAGTTTCAAGTAAGAACATAAATTCTCACTGTCCATTCTAGTTAGATTTTGGGAAAACTTGCTCAGGTAATTACCTGAAATCTCAGTGTAGTTGGATGTAATAGTAGACTTATATAAGTTTTAGGCTTATAGAGTATTCTGATGTCAAGAGGATGAAAATGGCTTCAAAATTATAATAGTAACAGTATGAAGCTGTCCACCAGCCTTGGATGAACTGGGTTACCTGACAGGGGGGCTGGAAATGAAAAGGTGTGAGGGAAGGATGAAGCCAAGACAAAGGTTTCTGATCAAGGCTCAAAGTTTAATAGGAAAATGTAAGGAGAGTCACAGACTCATCCTTTGTTTCAGCGGGATTGAGTTGCAAACCAAGCTCAGCAGGCAGTCTACTACTGTAGGAAATTGACTCCAACTGTGTCCTTAAGGTCCAACTAGGGCAAACACTTAAGGTCTATTTACCCTGCCCTAGGCTGGGGAAGGGCACAACAATACTTTAAAAATTACTAAAGATAATATTTACTGAGCAAGTTCCATAGGGTAGGCATAACACTGCACGGTTCACACAAATCACATGACGTACTCTAATTACCCTATGAGATAACTCTTAACTTTTCTTTTTGTAGATAAAGACATTCATTTTCTCAGATACAAAAGATGTATACTTTTTGTATAATTTTTGAACCCGGTATCTTCCCCAAATGCACATGTGAAAATGTTATTACAAAGTATCTGCCTGTGCCTTGCATCATATGAAGAACCTTCTCTATCTGTTCTATCCTTTTCACTTTGGGAGCACAGCACTCTTCAACTGACTTTCTTTATTTTTTTATCCATCTGCCAAAATGATGATTATCCTGAGATTATTCATCGGAATATGTTTCTGAGACTTATCCTTCCACAAGTGAGATAAGATGTTATTAGTATAATTATTATATAGAGAGGCCAATCAGTTTTCTCCTGTGAGGCTCTGGCTCACAGACTGTCCTTGGCCATTTAACAAATTTACTAAAATTTGTGTCTACAAATTTGGATACTGTATTAAATCCATTGTTTTAAATTTGACAATAGTCCTCTCTTCTAGGAAGAGATGTAGGTCATTTAAAAGTTTGAAAGCCAGACATTTATAGTTACTTGGTAGTTGCACGTGATAATGTGCCTGAACCTTTCTACCATTTTTGAAACCAAGTTTCTTTCCAAAATGTCATTTCAAAGAACTAGTATGTATTTCACATCTAAAAATAATCAATTCACAAAATTTTATTCACAGATATTTTATCATAAAACAGATGGCGGAGGAGAACTATAATGAATTTTGAAATATAACATTTTGATTGGGAGCAAAATGAAATCTGTAAACGTTTAATTAGCCTAGAAGATTTTTTTTTTTGCATGTTTCTATTTTGGAACATTTTTTCCCCCCTCAGAGATGTGAAAGGATGAGTTTTTAGTTACATAAATTATATTTAAATTTCACCATTGTTGGGCTGGTGGTGTGACTCGGTGGTAGTTGTACTTGGGTAGCCTGCATGAGAGCCTGAATTCAATGTCCTGCACCCAATCCAAACAAAAGTAAGCACAGGTCTATTGTGTTTCTAGGTATTGGGTAGCTTTCCCCTGGACTATATTTTCAGTGTCTCTGAATTCCTCTTTTCCAGCTATAAAATCGTGATACTGTTTTTCTTTGTCTTTACAAAGACAACAGGGAGAATGTAAGTAAGGAGCATCACAGGTTGTCACTCGCCAGTCATGTATCTTTTCCTTTCTGAGCAAATGTTTGGAGAACATTTTTATTGTTTCTTAATTAGTGAGCAGCACAGATACCTCAAACCAACCTTCATTTCGCTCTGGACAAAAATGTGTGTCAGGTAATACAGTATTTGTGTTCACAGTCTAGAGCAAACATTCAGAAGATGACAAGGAACAATGGAAGAAAACTCACACCAAGAACCTTACAAGGAACCGCTTTTTTTTTATCCGTTTGTTTTGTTTTGTTTTTCTGTTTCACTAATCTTAGCCTTGAGCTTTATTAATGTCTTTTGTTTGACTCCATTTGGGTGTTGTTTCTTCTTGTCCTTCTTCTTTTTCTTTTTTCTTTCTTTGATTTTGTTGTTATTGTTGTTGTTGTTGTTGTTTCTTCTTCTTCTTCTTCTTCCTCTTCTTCTTCTTCCTCTTCTTCTTCTTCTTCTTCTTCCTCCTCCTCCTCCTCCTCCCCCTCCCCTCCTCCTCCTCCTCTTCTTTTTCTTTCTTCTTCATTTTCAAGTGTATCATTGCCATTCATATGAGGTCTCTCTAGTTCTTTTATTTTCCTTTTTTGTTTTGTTTTGTTTTGTTTGTTTGTTTTTGAGGCACTTCAAGCTATAAACTTCCCTGTGAGCTACCTTCACAGAGTCTCAGAGATTTTATAATATGATATTTTCATTTGGTCCTAAAAGTGTTTTTGTTTGTTTGTTTGTTTGTTTGTTTTGTGTTTTAATTTCCTCCTTGATTTCTGTCTTGACCCAACTTTCATTCAATACTGACTTACTTAGGCTTCATTAGTTTTTGTATTTTCTACCATTTCTATTGGTGAAAGTTGAGAATTGAAGTCACCTACTATTACTGTGTCAGATTCAGCATGAGATTTTAGCTGTAGTGTTATTTCTTTTATGAACTTGGGAACACTTGTGTGTTTTGTGCATAAAAGTAATATTTCCTTTATTGAGCGTGTAATGTCTTTCCATGTATTTTCTAATTAGTTTTAGGTTAAGTCTGTTTTGTTAGGTAGTAAAATAGCTGCTCCTGCTTTCTTCTTGGGTTCTTTCGCTTTGGATACCTTTTTTACTTCCTTCTATCATAAAGGTAATGCCTCTCTGTGATGGTGATATATGGTTCTTGGAGGCGGCAAAAAGACGGTTCCTGTTTTCTAATTCAGTCTGCTAATCTGTGTCTTTTTATTGGGCACAGAGCACATCAACAGGTAGAGTTATTAATGAACAATCCTTACTGATTCCTGTTACTTTATTGTTGTGATGTAGTTATTGGCATTTGTTTGCTTAGTTTAGACTTTTTTTGGGGGGGAGGGTAAATGTTCTATGAGTATTAGTCCTCATGTCCTCTTGGGTGTAGTTAACCTTCTCTTTGGGCTCAAGTTTTCCTTCTAGTGTTCTCTTCAGAGCTGGATTGGTTTGACATGGATGCAAGGTATTTATTTGTATTTAGGATCAGTGGGTATTTCCTGACCTGTACATCAGAAAACAGTTGGTCCCGGGTTTGTTCCTGCTTTCCCTCTTAGGCACTTCATCTTGTTCACACTGTCTTTTGCAATCAGGAACTGAATATTTTTCTTCTTCTTTTGCATATGTGAGTCTGTGCACATGCACTTGCCCCAGAATATGTCTATATGTAGATTCAGGGGTCTCATGTTGGGTGCCTTTCTCAAGTGTTTTCCACCTTATTTCTTGAGAAATCAAATCATACTGAATCTGGAGTTCACACATTAGGGCTAGCGAGATTGACCAACAAACGTTGGGGACCTGACAATGCCCCTCTTTCTGGAGATAGACCTTAGAAGTTAAGCAACAGAAATTAGTGTCTCCAAAGGTTTCAGAGTTGGGTAGAGAGTTCCTGGAAATTCCATTTAGTGAAATGATACAGGAAAGGAATGGAGAGTAAATTTTTTTTTCATTTAAAATATTCTAAAAACATTTGGTCCTCTAAACCAGTACTATACACTTAACTTGTACTAGAAGCTTTACCATTTCAAAGACTTCTTGATTTGTCTTACTGCATCACGTGTGAATGTATTCTGATTCTCTTTTATCTTGGAGAAAGTATGAGAATTTTAAATATAAGAGATTGCTGTGTTAGCAGCAGGCAGCGAAGACGTTCCCTAATTTGTTGACAGTGCAGCAGGATTTATAAGGCCCAGGATTCTCAAACATCTGCTTGTTTAGTGCCTTAAGGACTGAAGAGGTTTAAAAACTGCCACACATTGTTGCTTAGTCTTATGGACTTATTTGAGAATGTAGCTCTCAGCAAGAGTTTATTGAAAAGATCTGTCCAAGGAATTGACTGCCTACTTTTCTCAAATTTTAGCAATTAACCTTCTTTCTCTAATGTGTGAATGATGGTGTCCACCTGTTGAAAACTCACTGTCATTTTAACACACCTCATTAAAGGTAAATCATTAAATTGTGTCTTTAGGGACTCATATATGGCCTGTTAAATTATGAACCTCTAACCAACGCTTGCCTCTCCTTTTAGGAGTTCTTGTAGGTTGATGGTGAAGACTGTGGAGTTGGAACCTGTGAGTTCTGGATTGGAATGTTAGCTTCCATATTACCAGCTTCGTGCAGTCATTCCTTACCATGTCCCATAACTACTTGAATTTGGGAGAATGCTTACATTTTAGGTTTGTTGCAAGAGTTCCTTGTAGAAACACAGAAAATTATAATCTTTGGCACTCAAAAAGTATTTGATACATATGGACCAATCTTGAAGTTTTACTTAATTGATCCAAATGTAATATGATGGTGTTCGTGTCACATTCACAAAAAGGAAAGAAATGCCTCCCTCTCAGATATATCCACACACAGATACACATACAGAGAAAGTGTTTTTGTTGTTTTTCTTTGAATTCAGATGAGATTATGACTATACCAAACTAAAGATGAAGTATTCTAACCATTGCCATTTCTGGACAGGAACACAATAGTTAAGTTATAGATATGATAGGTGTATGGTGTTATGGCCAGTTCACACTGAAATATCATACTGTTTTGGATGATATCTTTAGTATGAAATTTGTAGTAACTCTCATATTGATTATTGCTCAATACCAGTGAATTCTTAGGTCACTGTTAAAGTAATGATAAAGTGTATTTAATTTCTGGCCACCTGGTACTAAGAAAGATTTGTACCAATGAGATTATTGTGAGAATAGATAAAAGTCATTTTATTACTTAAACCTTAGAATTGTTAGTGTTTTTTTAATACCATGGATTGTTTGAGGAGTTATGGAACTTAAAGGCACTGTGTGGAACTTGTGCCACCCCCGGCCACCCCCCCCAAAAAAAAGGGAAAAAAAAAGAACTCTGCCTATTGCCTTATGGGTATGTGCCAGGGACACTGCAAAATAAACACAATGATCATGGGTTGTGATGTCCTCTAGTAAGAAGAGCAGGAATGTAGAGAATCTATTATGCATCCACCTATCAATACAAGTCTTGGGTATACTATGTGCCTCACAATATAAGGTGCTGGAAAACAGCTGCATATAAGAAGGGAAATTTGCCTTTTCTCATGCAAGCTGCAGTCCTAAGGACCTAGACAAGTAGACTGTTGTTTAGTGACAGGTTCCCTAAAGGAAAAAGCTGGGCATCAGAAAGTAATAAAAACAGGAAAACTGGAGCCAGGAGGTCTGCACAAACTGTATGATATGCCAGCCAAGTTCATTAAGAATTACAGCATCTTGTATATGGTTTGCAAAGGAGAAATAGGACAGAGCTTGCAGAAAGTTATTATATAATGGGATGAAATCAGAGGCAGGCAAATCAAGCAGTGTTGCACCAGGTCAGCAGGATATCTCCTCAAGTGTGTCAGATACCAAGTGTTCAACAGACTTGGGATTCATAAATCCTGTCTCCACAGGGGAATATCCAAGATGCCAGGAAGTGAAATGTTAACTCTTCTAGGCCCTGGTCCCAGCGCCAGACTCAATTCTGCCAAGTTTGCCCCTGGGCAAAGACACGGGTCAAGGTTTTCTTTGTGTTTTTGTGGGAGCCTCTGGGAAAGCTTTGGTTGGTCTGGTCCTCAGTGCTTAAGGATGTCTTAAGGATGACACTTCATTCAGTACAACTTCCTGCCTGGGTAACAATGGTTCTCTTAAATGTCCACAACACAATGTCTGTTGTGGTAAGTTTTGTGATTTTGTAGACTACTCTTTCCCAATAAAACACACAGAGAGATGATCAAAATGAGAAGGGAAGAAATTAAATTGGTTGCTTTCATTCAGGGCGGGACTACTAAAGTATACTTTAATCTTAACCTCGACCATTTCAAGTATTTATTAGATTGGCTAATGAACTAGCATTCCAGAGGGAAGAAGATAATCATAAGCTTGTTTTGTGTGTAACACTTAGAGTCAGAACAGAAGAATCCTAAACTAATGAAGAAACAAAGCTCCAAAGGGTATTTGAATGGTTTTAAAAGAAATAATGAAAACTGAAGAATAAGGAAATCTTAAGGAAAGAGTAGAGGAACTGTTGGTGGTAACTTCAGGGGATTGGATTTCCAGTTTTTTTCACAGAAGAATTAACTAGTTTCATTCTAAGGATAATTCTTTCATTATAAGTCAGAAAAGTACAAAGCAAGTGAGGCTCTGAGATGCTAATTAGATCCAGTGATATTTTCAAGAAAAGTAATTCTCATATAGTAGAGTAAATTATATAGTTTTTCAAAATGTTATCATTTATTACAGGGCTTTAGTTTAATGTAAAAAGAATGTATTTAAAATTAGGATATATAAATATAATTTTCGGGAGGAATAATTCAAGATAGGTGCGTGTGCAGTTTGAATGTATAATATTTATAAGTTCATGATTTTTAAGAAAATGTCTCTGGCCAATAGCTATTAATAACTCCTTTTTTGTCTCTCCGTTATCTCCCTCAGGAGGTCAGACTAAGGCATTTCTGAATTTCCCATTTTATCATTTCCTTAAGTTCTTTATATTTTTCCACACAGACTCATTTAATATATAAAATGTTGAGTTTTCTTGTTTTTGAATTTCAGATATATATTACACATTTCTTGCAAGCTGCTTTAAAAAAGAACAAAAACCAAAACAAAAAAACAAAACCAAAACCTCATTTCTTTGTCAGGATCCCTTGTGTTTGTGTGGGCGCTTTGTAGTGCACACATTTTCTTAGCTGATACCTTCTAAGTCATCATGTGAGGGAATCTGTTATGTATGCAGAATTTTCTCTAAGTACACAAGTTTTAACTCCGTAAACAAATGGCTGGACGTTCGTGGTGCGGATAAGCTTTGCTCCTCGTGGGTTTGGGATGAAGAGCAACAGCCAGGGTGGAAGGCTAAGTCATTTTCCAATTCTTCCCACGTGCTCTGAGCAAATGGTTTCCAAATTATTATTTGTTCTCCTAAATCTGGTGCATTTGAAGCTTTCATTATTCTAGTTTCTGCCCTAATAGAAGACTAACCACATTTATTAGCTGTTGGTGTTTACAATGCTCCTAAACGCTATTCATGCGTTTTGCATATTTTTTATATTGACATTTTCATTTTAACTTAGGTATTTTCATTCTTAATATATTCAGCTCTGCGGGTCTGACATATGACAGTTTTGTTTTTCGAAGTCTTTGGCTTCGTTTACCTGCTTGTCTCACCTTTTGATAAACAGATTATTGGGTTTTTTTTTGTGGGGTTTTTTGTTTGTTTTTGTTTTTGTCTTCATTAGCAGGCTTATGTCTTTCCGTCTTGGTTCTAGGTTTGTGTTTCCTGGGAACTTTCCAGCCCCCAACCCATAATATTTTATTTTAAATTAAGCCAATTTAATATTTATATGGTTACAACTTGACACAAGTTAGAATCATCAGAGAGGAAGGAGCCTCAGTAGAGGAAATGCCTCCATGAGATCCAGCTCTAAGGCATTTTTGTCAATTAGTGATCAATGGGGGGGGGGTGGTGGAAGACTCAGCCCATCATGGGTGGTACCATCCCTGGGCTGGTGGTCTTGTTTTCTATAAAAAGGTAAGCTAAGCAAGCCAGGGGAAGCAAGCCCTAAGTAGCACTCCTGCATAGCTTCTGCATCAGCTTCTGCTTCCGGATTCCTACCGTGTCTGAGTTCCTGTCCTGACTTCTTCCGTACTGATGGAAGTGTAAGCCAAAGAAACCCTTTTCTCCCTAACTTGCTTTTGGTCATGGTGTTTCATTGTAGCAACAGAAACGATAACCAAGACACCAGGTCAGTGTTTCTTTTGGGGTTTGTCCTTAGAAACTTGTTTTTGAATCTTTAAATAATTTAGGGAAGTACAACATCGATCTATGTGAGTTCCCCCACTCACTTGAGAAAGTACGAGTTTTCATGTAGCGATCTGTTTGATTGTTTTAAATTGGGCTTATGGAGATAGATTCAATTTTCCTTTCCTTTTTTCTTTTGCTTTTCTCATGTAAATGGCTAATTGTCTCAACAGCCACTCTTCAGCAGACATCCGTGTGCTCCATAAACTTCAGAGGGGTCTCTGTCATGAATCACATTGTTCACAGCTGTGTGATCTACTTCTGGGAAACCGATGTTTCATGCTACAAGTCATCCAACTCACCTAACAGGACACCATTTATCTCATTCTTTTAACATGTCTCTTGGTAGAATTTACACACATATCCTTAAAAGTTTCCTTTCCCTCATTAAGCTGCTTCATGTCTGCACCACACTCACTAGCCTATACCTTGTAAACATTTCAGACAGTTATCATGTTCGTGTCCCTTAGAATATTTTCATGGTAATTGACAGAGTTCTGAATTTCAAGCATTGCATTCCCAGGAAGATTTGGGTTTGTTCTTCTAAGCATGAATGCTTACAATTGACTTCTCATGCCTGTGAACTAAACTGTCAGTCTATCCTGGGAGTGCATAGTAAAAAATATAAACTCAGTACCAAACCCAGAGAAGCAAAACCACTACTGCTCTGAAACGCCCAACTCTCCCTTTTGTTTATGCTCAGGTGTTAAGAGATGCATGCCATCTGGATCTCTACTGGCAAGTATAACCCCTCTCCTCTTAGTGACAGCACCACCACAGAGAATGAAGTCATGGTGTTCTCGTACACATAGAGATTATGTTAAGTTTAGCTTATACATTGGGCACGGTAAGGCTGAAACAAAGAAAGCACTGTGTAGTAGTAGTAACCTGAGAACAATGTAAAGCATCCAATATGGTAAAAATTATTTAAGTGGATTTCTCATTCTATCTCTCAAATTATCTTATTGCATTATGTCCCCTTCATGTGAAGATGGGGGGGTGATACAGTGATTGTGTTGACGAGGCATAAATTGAAGGCTATATGCACAGTGGCCTGCTGGTCAGCTGCTACTGGCCTTCTGCTGCTGGTTCAGATGTTCTATGAGCCTAACTAATATTGTATGACCGCGTGTAACTAGAACTGGAGAGAGACAACTTCAGATGGGGTAGGACTCGTGGACACACTATGGATTTAAACAGAATTTGTATGAGTAAGTATGTATCAGCTGTGTCCTTTGTCAACTATCTTAAGTGAATGGATCACACGCAACAAAGTATCACCACACATGGTAACAAAACTCTCACGAACCACCTTGCTTCAAGCATGAAGTTTATGAGCAAAATCAGCCTTGTTTTTATTCTCTAGTCAGAAAGAATTTCTTTTCCCTACCCTACACCTTGGGGCGTTTCTTGGTCTTTGTCCCTTTAAGGAATGTTTTCTCTGTAGCAGGAACCACATGTGCTGCTATAACCTTTCTGATTCCACTTCCATATCAGAGTTCTACAACCTGAAGCGAGGGCAGACTTAATCAGTGTTAGGAGTGAATAGGAAGCCAGCCATCTTGGATGTCATGAACAACCTTCAAATGTGAGCCTGAAGAGAGTGATATGCTTTGGACCTCACTTAGCTAAGCATCCCATAAGCAATAGGTGCTTCCACTTAATTACATATTTGGTGATTAAATCCTTGTTTGTTCTCATTAATTAATATAGAGAATATATAAAAAAAATTAAATGTAGTTGTAAGAAATTAAATAGTCTAGTCAATTAATAGATCAAAGAAATGGATTATTTTCAAAAGACAAAGTACAAATAGCTGATAAACCTGAAAAAAAAAACAACTTCTTAACCACCAGAAAAACATAAATCAAAGCTATGTTAAGATTCTATCTCACCCCAGTTAAAATAGCTATCAGCAAGAGAAAAAAATAACAATAAATGCTACTGAGGATATGAGGGGCACAGGGAATCTTCATGAACTTCAGGTAGGATTGTATGTAATTGCCCTGGCCACTGTGGAAATCAATGGAAGTTCCTCAAGGGGGTGGAAAAAAAGAAAGAAAATGTAGTAAAACTACCATAAGACAGCTTTACTAATCTTATATACTAGGTAAATATTCAAGTCTAGATATGACAGAGACCAGTTTACTAAAGCACTGTTCATAATATCTGATCCATGAAATCCTTCAACATATTAATGGACAAAACATTCACACACATACACACACACACACAGAGAGAGAGAGAGAGAGAGAGAGAGAGAGAGAGAGAGAGAGAGAGAGAGAGACCACTATTGAATGAGTTACATTCAAGAATAAAACTATACTATTTCTAATAATTGACTAAAATTGGAGATCACTGTATTAAATGAAATAAGTCAGATATAGACAAATATATCATGTTTTCTTTATTTTTAGATTCTCCTATTTATATGAAACAAACATGAATATACAATAAAGTGAGGTCAGAGGATGCTTAATTGAGGGTTTGTAATGAAGAGGCGGTATGAACTTTTCCATCGATAGGTGAGATTAGATTAAGAACTCATTCAACTGTCTTTCTTGATAGTCTTCATAATCTTTGAAAAGCACACATTTTAAGTTGACTGCATTTTGTGCCTTTCAAATAGATATTACTAAATAAGCTCATTGTTTCTAAACTTTGCCCTTACAAAGTGAGAAGACTCATTATATATTTTAAATGGCAATACTCTATGTGTCATTGATCACAGTTAGTGTCAGAACATTTGGTGTTAGTGGCTGGTTTATATCAATGACCTACAGTGGTGGTTTTAGATACTTTAGCATTTATTTCAAAGCTAATCAAAGATAATGGCCGTGACCCTCTTTTGGAGACTTGGCTATAAAATGCATGAAAATATAGTTTAAAAGATGATGGAGCTTAGACCATAGAGTCTTTCTTTATTTTGAAGCTGTTTACGTCTTTGTTTTCCTACCATGAAAGTCGATTTGTCTCAACAGGAAGTTTCTTGCAGCATTCTACAGGTTCTGAGTTACAACTTCACTCAATTCATTCCTGAGACTGGAGATGGGCCATCTAATTTGCACAAACCTCATAGCTCATGCTTCCGGCTGACCGAACCATTGTACTGACATGTTTTATGTCAACTTGACACAAGCTGCAGACATTTGCAAAGACAGTGCCTCAACTGAGAAATTGTTAGTTTATCTGTGGGCAGGCATGTGGTGTACATTCTTGGTTGATGATGGATGTGGGAGGTCCTGGTTACCAACCCCAACTGGTGGTCCTAAGTGCTCTAAGAAAGGAGCCTGAGCAAGCCACGGTGAACAAGCCAGTAGCACCATCCTTCCACAGAGTCTGCCTCAGCTTTTATCTCCAAGTTTCCACCAGGAGTTCCTATTTTGATTTCCTTCAGTAAAGGATTGGGCTAGGGAATAATAAATTGAAAAACAAAAACAAACAAAATTCTCTTCTCCCCAGGTTGATTTCGGTCAACAATAGGAAACATAAAAGAGAAAGCCATTTAAGATGTACTTTGTCTTTTAGCATATGTTAATTATGCAATATTAGGGGTTTCATTACAGCATCTTCACACACCTAGAGGGTTACAATCGTCATTGCTCTTTCGTATTCCCTCCTCTTTCTTCCTGTTTCCTTCTACACCACAAATTGTCATTGTCTTTCCAGGCCATGCTCTCCACTCCATATTCTACATAGAATAGAAAAAAATATGACACTTTTCTTTGTGAAACTAACTCCTTTGACTCCATAGGATCTATCATTCCATCCATCTACCTGAAAACAACTATTCCATTCATCATAGCTGAATCAAACTCCATTGTGTGTCTATACAGTCCCACCTTTCCCCCATCCGCTGATTGCTCTCTAGACTGAGTCCATCATTTAGCTATTCTGCATGTCGTCATGGCGGTGCAAAGATGACTGTAGTAACCCATCTTTGACACTTTGGGGTAAAATGCGTAAGTGTTACGATTCATGTAATGAAAACTTTTCAGAACTACAATTCTGGTTTCTGTGGGGCTAGGTTCATTTCCATGCCTACCACCAGTATATGTTTCTCCTCCATCCCCCATCCTCACCAGCCTTTGTTGTTGTTTGTATTCCAGATGATAGCCAAGCCAACACCGAATCACAAGGTGTCTTTAATCTTGATTATTAATGGCTGGTTTGGAGGATGTAGGTCTTTAAGGGAACAAAAGGTTTTTGTTGTAGTTGGTTTAATTTTAATTACATGGTGCCAATACAAGCATTAGATACCATTGTGGTTTGTGCAAAGGCCAAAGGACATAAAAAAGCTTATGTGTATCTTATTTACCATGGGATGACGTGAACAGAGAATCAGAAATGTCCCTCAGTCACAATAATGAGAGCAATGCACTTTATGAAGAATAGAGAAGTCTGCTGAGGAAAAGGTGTTGACACAATCCCTTGTGTGCATAGGAAAAAAAAGAAAAGGAAAATGACAGCTATCTTGATCTGCTTAATTGATGGGCAACTACAAACATATCAGATACTGTAACAGAAAAAGCATACCCTTACAGTTAATGGGCATAACCCCATAGGCAATTGCTTTAATTCTTTAAATTATGTAAAGATTGAAAACAAGTTTCAAATAGCCAAAAAACAAAAGGAGTGCTGACCGGCACAAGACTACACATTGTGTGTACTTTACTGATGTGAGAGAGAATACATGATGTAGCCTGCAGTTTGACTTACTGTAATAGCAACTCTATTTGGCTCAACCCAAATGAGCAGTTAGGATAGACGAAATAGCACGTGCTGTGCGGGCATTGCTCTCTCTAACACACAGCATCTCCTCAGTACAGCTGTGAATCCCACTGACCGGTGGCATGGTCCATGGCTTACTGACTGTACAACTGTCACACCAAGATAGCCCTTGGAGTTCAATGATTTGCTCATTTAGACCGTGGGGCCTGCATTGAGGGTTCCTTAAAAGCACCAGTCCTGGGGAATTCAATTATCTTCAGCTACGTGTGATTGACAGGTGAAAGAGATGATTGGAAGCTGGATCCTGGATGAGGTCAACACAGATTTTGGAATGTGAGCTCAGCATCTTCAGGAACTCTAAGGAAAGGCTTATGGGTCTGAACAGTCACAGCCGACAGCAGACAGGGACTTGAGGGAGAGATGGGTGAGCACTGATTGTCGGGATAGGGCAACAATTCAGATGCACTTCTCATCGCTCAGAGTGACCTTCACATCAAAGAATAAAGTTCATATTATGTTATAGTTCAGGTATATTGTTTCTAGCACTTGCCAAAAAGCAGAGAGTAGGCCCTGGTATTTTTATTACTGCTGTCCTTACTTTCTGATCAGAGAACACCAGTTAAATTGGCCCTAAGTGTTAACCAAACATCTGGACATCTGGGAATAAACACTCTGTATTAATGAAAAACTGTAATTAATCTTAAATGCAATAGAATATTTAAAAACGCATATGTAACACACCATTTTTATCCGGTTAACATTTAATGAAGATATCCAGGTTAAAAAAAATGTTATTATTCTACCAGAAAAGTATTGCATATTTTGTGTGAGAACATCCTTGTTATAAAAACAGCATCCTGTGAATTGCCAGGGTGCTCTACAAAACAGAATACGTTGACCTAAGTATTCCCGGCCAGCTCTTCACAAACAATAACTAACAAGACAACCAGAATATATTGCTTACATTTCTCCTCATTAAGTATCTGCACCTTGAGCTGGCTGTCCCTGAGTAATGATGCGATATATAAAATAAATGGACTAGCCTGATTGCTGTGTCGCTGGCCTCCCGCGCATTCAAAAGGCTTATGAAAATGCCGAAAGCAACACCAATGAATCCTGGAATAGGATGAGGAGAAAATGTTACGATTAATACTGTTTTACCTGGTCACCGCACCCTTCATTACTTCGGTATGCTAAGAATACTAATAAGGATGATGCTTGATGGTCAGGGGAAACTGATACAGTTAATAAAAATGTTGAGCCTTGTTTCCTTAGAAGAGCCTTCTCATTGGCAGAAAGTTAATGTGGGGTAGCAGAAGGCATGCTTTGATGAGAACCGACAATAGAATGGACATTATTATCCCTTTGCCCCACTTGTCTGTTATATTAAAGTTCTCACTCTTAAACTATCCTAATGAAATTTAAAAGTAAGTCTTTTTACAGTTTATAGAAATCGGAGCCATTGTCATTTAGCTATCCCTAGGGAAGGAAGTGCCTTATGGGCCCACGGCTATCATCCCGCTGGAATAAAAAAGTACAAGAATGGATAATTTCCTCCAAAATGGCACCTCAGTCAGGTGTTCCTTTGCATAGAGTTCATAAAATGGTAGGCAGTCTCTGGAAATGCTTCAGATTGTCCGGGACTATTGTTAGGTAATACAGGCAATCTTCTGCTGGTGTTTAGTGAACTCAAAAAAAAACTGGATTTAAAATTCCAAAGTCTCTTATCATTTTCCAGAAGCTCGTAAATGAAAAGAAAAAAATCATGTAAAATCATGACAAATATGTCTCTTCTTTACCTTTTTATAGAGTGCCAGGATACACTTTAAATTTTTCTATTTACTGAAATAGAAATATGGCTGAATATTGCTTACATTTCTCTCACTTTAATTGTGCTTGCTGATTTTTTACTCCCCAGGGTGCCCTAGCTCCTAAGCGTGTTTTATGCCACTTCCCCATGGAAGTCTATCTTTTTGCCTTTTCATTTCCATGTGTAGAAACATAAATGAAAAAAATTTAGGGTAACTATTTACTCGCTATTGTTTGGATGCTAATGCCTAGTTTAAATGTCATACATAGAATGTTTGAGAGTGAATATATTTGTAAAGCTATGAGTTGTACAGTGTATATAGATTTCATTCACCTCTGTTAGTTCAAACAGATTTTAATTTTAATTCCTGCTTTTAATTTTTCGAGGTTATAGGCAAACTTTAATTTCATATATACTAACCATGCAATAGTATAGTGAAATAAGTAAAGTAATAAGCATAACTAGAAAAAGGTTATTTACATTCACAGTCTGGAGGTTCCAGCCAAAGTTCTGGTAACCATATCACTTTGAACCTATGACAAGAGCAGTATGACATGGTAAAAATATGGCAGAATAAATCTCAGGCATTGTGACCAACCCAGGAAGAAGAAGAGGAAGGCAGGAGGAGCCAGGCTTCCATAGTCCTCCAGGGCATGCCCCAGTGACTTAAGGGTTCTGCCTTAGACTCAACGTCCTACAATTCCCAATTATGGCACGCTGGGGTCCAGGCCTTTCCCAGAATTTGGACTTTTGGGGGATGCTGGATATATTTAAACCACACTATTATGATATTTGTAGATTACAACTCTGAACGCTTCAATTAAAAATAATTATTACTCAGTGACCACTTTGAGCCAGTTTTTATAATGGAGAGTTGCATGACCAAATTATTTTACTTTTAATTGACAGATAAGCATTTAATTATAATGGGACACAGTATGAAATTTGGATGGGATTTTAATGTGAATGAAAAAAATTCATCTCACATATTTATTTTTTTCCTGTGGTGAAACTATTTAAAATCTACTCATTTATCACTTGAAATGTATGCTGCTTTATTCCTTATTATATGGCTTATTCTGTATGATAAACCATTGCAATTTATTTCTATCCTTAAATTCAAATGATCATACATTATATCAAAATAATTTCAATATTATATGTGAAATGATAAATTTGGCAAAAGAAGAGTTGTGTTGTAGGATGCTGAGGGTTTGAAAAACTCTGGAAGCAGCACTGAGTAGGAGCATCTGTACCTCATGACTTGGGGATGCTGAGTAGCCTTTCCCCTACTGAACAAATTAATTAGTACATGAAACAAAGTACTAGAAAATACTAGAAACTCATAGCTATGGAAAAGTCAGTGGTAAATTCTCCCTCTACATTAGTGGTTTGCAATATAGAGATAGAGGTAGACAGACACAGAGATAGATGATAGATGACAGATAGATAGATAGATAGATAGATAGATAGATAGATTGATAGATACATGATAGATTGATAGATACATGATAGATTAATAGATAGATTGATAGATACATGATAGATAGATAGATAGGTGGTAGATAGATAGGTAGATAGATAAATAATAGATAGATGATAGGTAGATGATAGAGACAAAGAAATAGATATAGATGATATATATTAGATATAGATATGTATGTGTATATGTTTATACATCTATTTTTTCATTAAAATACTTATACAGAGATACAAATTTATATCATTAATATTCATTCACATTGAAATACAGTCTATTGAACAATTTACATAGAAATCATATTTAGTCTATAAGGCTTTGAGATAGGCTCCGATATTAGCTTTTTTCTTTTAGATGAGTACAAGGTTGAGTATGTAGCAAAGTTTCTAAATCATGTGGTAATTGCTAAGTGGCAGATCTTAGATTTAAACCCAGTACTTTAGGTCCATACATCAGTCTCATAACACCAGCAGCAGCTGGTGTTGCAACACATACTTATTAGATGTATTTTCCCCAAGTGCCTTGCTATATGTTATGAAATGTATTTTCCTTAGATAGGTCAAGCATGGAAACACCATATTCCTTGCAGTATTCGATGTAGAAATGCTTTCAGTTTTCCTTTAATTTTTAAATACACAAGGAAAAACTTCTTTCAAGATTACACTCATGACAAAAATGTCACCAAAGCCTTTGAGGGAATGTGTTTCTGAGTCGGTGTGCCTCACAGATGGGACCCAACACTTCATTTCATCCTCCTGACAACCCCACAAAGAGAAGGTGGTATAACTCCCATTTTCACAGTTTTTAGATAGATATAACTAGATTCCAGAGAAGAGGAGGAACCCTGGGACTTCTGTTGTCTACTTATACCCAGGACTTCTTCTATCTTCCTGTACCGGGCATGTTATTCTCGTGTTTCACTCTAAGAAGGTGGGGCTTTAGTGTCTGCAAAAGCAAGGAAGACTGTGGGAATCCTTGGGTTCTCATAACAGCTGTGTGGTCTTCAATTTCTCTGCAAGATGTTCCAATGACATTGGCTAACCAAGGAAAGTGAGAATAGTTCACAATGCAAAAACAGTATAAAAGTCTGGGTTTTTTTTCCTCCCATTTTAAATTTGGGGCGACATCAAGGGAAAACTCCATGAGAAAATTCTGAAGGCAGCACAACCCAAACTCAGGGATCAGACTACATTTTATCAGGACCTGAGAGCATCAGAAAAAACATCAAGGTTCGTTATGAGTGGCTGACCGATGGTGAAAACCATCCCCGTGTGCTCCCATGAGCTAGAGCTACACTGGAAGTGAGTCTAGTGTTGAGTGCTTTCTGTGTCACCATGAGGGGGTTAGGTTTAACAAGCTGGGATATCCTATAAATTCGCTCTCCTAATAGATAGCTGAACTGTGGCCAAGGCTGAGATTGCACATTGCCTGAGGTCTGTGTAGCTCCCAATGAAGCCAGTTGGACAATATTATCCCCGGGAAGCTCTACAGTGTAGAGTCTACACTATCAAGTGCCAGCTATCCCAGTTGGAGGGAGTTATGAGGTCAAGTCCACTTAGAAGTTTAGAAACCTTCCTCAGTATCATGGGGAGCCCACGGTCCTCACCATACACTGCTCACTCAGAAATATCAACACTTTCTCGTACGTTGTGTCCTGAAAACTGTGCTCCTTGTCTTTCATTGGAGGTTTTGCATTTAATGCAGGAAATAATGCTAATTCAAAGTGTTATCAGAAGAAAGAGCTGCCTCCTGTACTTACGGATGTTATCTTCTCGGGGATCCTCTTCATTTTGAGAGCCTTTGTGAAATCATCTCTCCATCTTCCCTCTTTCTAGCTCCCTGGCTGCCACTTCGGAGTGCTAGTTTCCGTGTTGAAGTCCCTACTAATTGCTTTATTATTTCATGAAGAAGTATTAATTGCTAACATAACGTTCCCTTTCCTCACAATTGATTATTCTTTTAATGCAAGCGACTACTTCTAATTCTTTCCCATTTGTGCCCCAACCTCAATTCCTACACAGTCTTTTCTTTTCCCTATGAGTGGATAGAGTAAGTTCATCTTTTGGGATAGTATAGAAATTTGTACCTATAGCACTGGACTTCTGCTTTATAATGGTACATTTATTCTTTGACACCTTTATCAAAGTTTACTAGATAACTGAGTTCTCCAATCCCCTCCTTGATGATTTTTTTGTTATTATTTTAAGTTTATCTAGTTTTAACTTTGCAGGTACACACCCTAGAGTTTTCATGATCAAAGTAGTTGATGAAACCAAAGCCAGGAATCAGGCATGATAAGAATATGCTAGAATGGCTTGTCCTATCTAAATGTATAATGCGCATGCCAAGGGAAATTTCTTTGATAAATATGGATAGCTTCGGAATGCAAAAAGTGGGGAAGAAATGAATTATCTGAACCCTATCCTTACAATGGTACATTGGTTTAAGAGAATCCAGATATAGATGCAGTGCAGCCTCATCTCCAATATTTATTGTGTGGCAGTCACAAACATCACACAACCCATGCCTATCTATAGCAAATCCCCTGTGTCTACTTTCAGAGCATTGGTTACAAGAGTCAAGCCTGCTTAGGTAAGGGGACAAACATCCATCAGGACAGATGCACCAAAGATAGGTAAGTAGCAGGAACAACCCATCTCCAGGTCAGGCTAGGAAACACAGCCTTTCTTGCGCAGGTATGGAACCCATAGGGCTTATACCCTGGGCAACAATACATTTGAAATGTAGGATTTTCCAGAATCTGACACTTCTCACATACGGGTGTTAATGTCATGGCAGTCTTCCTAACCATACAAAGATCTTAACTTTATTAATTCTGTCAGTTACTAAATACATCTAGCATTTCTTATACCAACAGTCAAACCTGACTTGAATTTGCAAAGCCCGGGGATCCTACCCAGAACATGGCCCCTCAGTAGAGCCTTTCCATTGACCACAGTGTAAACTTTTGCATTAGCTTCCACATACAACAATTCCCTATTTGTTTCTCTAGAATCTTCAAAATAAATCACTCTGGAGACAATATTATACATGGCTTTCTTTCCAGGAAAGCAATGAAAACGTCTTCTGTCAGATGAGAAGGATCCATGCGAAACGCTGGGCTCTTGTTAGAGGTGATCATTCCAACTCCACAACCGAGATCAGATCCAGCTTGAACGTGTAAGAGTGGTTAACCAAGCGTCTGAACTGCAGTATGCCTGCCAAGTAACATGTGAGGAGTGTCAGAGCCACAGGAACAAATCATACAGATGAGATACGGGAGGAGTGAGGGCTTATCTGGGGCCGTTGCAGTCACCCCTCAGAGTCAGATGAGACACTGCCATTCTGTGATTTTATCACATGATAATAAACATTGTCAACATAGAAAAGGATACAGACAAAATTTAAGTCACCCAGAGATAACACTGACCATTCTCATTGTGTCTTCCAGCCTTCTTTCCTATGAGTATTTTACACAGTTGAGATGAGATGGATGGATGGATGGATGGATGGATAGATAGATTAGATAGGTAGACAGACAGACAGACAGACAGACAGACAGACAGACAGACAGACAGACAGGTGGATTCATTCATAGATAGATAGATAGATAGATAGATAGATAGATAGATAGATAGATAGATAGATAGATAGATAGACAGACAGACAGATAGGAAGAGAGAGAAAGAGAAAGAGAGAGAGAGAGAGAGAGAGAGAGAGAGAGAGAGAGAGAGAGAGAGAGAGAGAGAGAGAGAGAGTTCCCTCTCCTTCCTTATCTTTCCTGCTCTGGCTAGTATCAGGTGTTGGCATAACTCCATTAAGGAATATCTAGTCGAGTAGAACATTAGCCTAGTGAAACATTCATTTTGGGGTTGTGATTGTGTATCCATAGCAGATTGGTCTTCTCTGAGACCTGAGTGGGGAAGGTCCGTCCTCAATGTGGGTGGTAATATCCAGCTGGCTGGACCCAGATAGAGTGTGAAGAAAACTATTTCCTCTCTCTCCTTCTCTCTTTGGGAGACAGGGAGACTTACTTCTGCCTGTTTTAGATATATGATCTCTGGCTTCTCACTTCTGTGGCTTGAACAAATGGCTTTGGATTTTCAGCCTTTGATCTCAGAGTGTGCTTAAATAATGAGCATCAAACATCTAAGCCTTTGGGACTTGAAACTTGTCATTGCCCCTCTGTGTACCCAGCTAGCAGATAGCCTATAATGGGAATTCTCTGCCTGGTTATTCAGATGAGCCAACCACTCTAATAAGTCCCTTTGCATGTATCTATAATTTATACCTACTTCTATATCTGAATGTGTCGGATGTGATATATATGTGTTTCCAGTTTATCCACCCTCTATCTTATGTCTCTACCTTTAGGTCTGTTAGGAGAATCCTAATACTATGCCCCTCCTTTTCCCTTCCTCTTTCCTGTCTTGACCCGCAGAGTACCCTCAGTAACCTGATTGCATGTTTTACTCCTTAGCCAAGTCAGCTTTTTGAGTTTTAAATAATGTTTTTAAGAACGAGGATATTTAATCTCCAATTGTTTATTGAAACTTTTTCAAGCCAACTTCAATTCATCATTAAAATCTTTCAATTAAAATGATATTAAAAATGTTTAAACTCTAAATTTTTATTGAACTATTGAACACCTACTATAGAGCATCTACCTTTCCAGGGGACTGAAAATAAACAGTTAAAGAGACATAGTTATTATAGTCATTGATTATAATTACTATAATGTGTGTCAAGTGTTAAAAATGCATATTTGCATTGTGTGTTTTGATAAGATGTGTGGTATGACTTAGCTGTGTATGGGCATGTATTGCTGTGTTTTGTATGTGGTGGGCTTGAATGAGCAGTATAAGAGAATAGTTTAACATGTGATGTGAAATTCGAAACAAGAAGAGAGCCACTGTGCATAGAAAGATCTTATTCTTTTATTTCTATACTGCAAGAGAATACAGAATGCCACTTTTACAGAAGCAGTTTAATATACAAATCTAAGATTGCTACCATATAGCAATAATAATAATTTCAGGGTAAAAAAAAGCCTTAGGAAACCAATCTTATAGCGTATGTTATATAATTTCTAATATAAATGACTATTTCTACATAATAGTAATAATAGATCTATTTTGGATAAAATGATTTTTTAATTCCACTGCAGATATTAAATGCATATATTGAATAATTTTAGCAACAAATAAAAGTAAGATGTCTACTACCTGTTTTCAGATTGTTTGAAAATACCATTAATCTCTTTAACCACCTTTTTAAATAAAAAATTTCTAAGTTTGTTTGAAATTTTTATACTGAATACAGTATAAGATATCTCCATAATCACAGTTGACTCTGAAGTCCCATTCTTATTCATAGTTATGCTAAAGACTTACCAAACCCATCCTGGCCCTTTGTTTAGCTCAAGCAACCAGTTTTCAAACTCAGCTCTATTTAACTCTACTCCTTTGGGGATATTGCTTCTTATTGAATCATTTTCCCTGTGAGTTTCTCTTAAGCACCAAAGCAGAGTTAAAAATAGATCAACGATGGCTCAAATCATGTGGAACTGTAGTGTGCCTCTCTTGTTTATGAACTATATAAGGTTTGTCCTCATTTGTCTTCTGTTCTGAGTGTCTACAAATAAAATTTTCTTCACTGAGAGAGGCTTCACCTTGTCCAACCGTTTGACATTTTAACTGAAATGAAATAATCTGTTTAGTAACCTTGCAGAAATAATATTTTAAAATAAAATCTGATTTTCTTGTAAGCAGTCATAGTGAGATGAAAACATCTGTGCCTTAGGCAAGGCATGCGTAACCCTTGATATGTGAAGGAGCTAAAAGTTTGTGATGGAGAACCCACACAGTCCCCTTACCAAAATAGATAAATAAACTAATAAAATAGTAACACATAAGTTTAAGTACCCTTGATTTCCCAGATCTCAGTGTCAGTGTCTGCAGAATATCTCTTTAGCACCATTTACTACTGATACCCATTGCCCAGGTTAGCACTGTGCATGTAATGTTCGGATTTCTTTTTCCCAAATATTTTCATCATGCTCCTGACGTAAGCACAGACTCCATAAAATGAGTGTGATCTTAGGCAAATCTCTTCAAGCCAGTTCACACCAATTAGATGCCAAGCCCAGAGAGCTCCTCTGCGTCCCAGATGCCTTTGCGGCCACCTTCCTGCAGCTAAGAGGAAGCCTGATGTTCCATCTGAAGCCAGTGATGGTATCTGCCTCACGAGAATGACTCCTTCTCTTCAGATTGTGTTTCAGTGGCCAGCCAACACGTCTAGTTCTCAAGGCCATTTTCTCTGATACGTCCTCAGGAAGGCTTGAATAGATTCAGCATCATTTTGTAAGTGAACGTATAGGACAAGGTCCCTGTGAGCTCTAAGATACTGCATGCAAGTTTTTGTCGCTGTCCCCAGATTCTGAACCTTTTCGGGTACTTTCTAGAGACTAATTCTTCTGATCAGAGCTGTTGGATTTTCTCTGATATGCTTCAATTACTGTTAATTTCTAAAACCCTTCTGAAACAGAGGAGCAGTTCCTGAATATACATGAAATGTCCTCATGTGTATAGACATATACATTCATATGTACATATACATATACACGCACACACACACACACACACACACACACACACACACACACACACACACACACAAAGAAAGTTCATTTCCAACGTAAAAGCTCTTTGTTTCTGGAGCTGCCGCACTTCTCTTGATGAACGTTCATGCATGGATACATAAGGGAGGGGCCAGCAAGTCATTCTTTAAGAGCACTGCTTTAAGGCTCTGCGAGTCATCACAGATCCAAAGAACCTGTGAATACAACTTGTGCAAGTCGAGCTTCCACTTAGTTTGACTCTGCCGTGATGGGTGATATTGTCACTTGACACACAGTACAATTGCAAGGGGGAACAATATGTTCATTCTTTGTGAACCCTGTATGAGATGCCCGAGTTGAGAGACCAATTCTGGGAGTGACGGTGATTGATCAGTCCCACTGGGAGCTTTTAAACGTGCCTTTTCTTAACACGGATTCTGCAGTATTTTAAGAATTGACTATTAGTATTGTTGTGGTATAATATCACTTACCACAGCTTGCTTACTGAGAAAAAACTCTGTTTAGAGAAATCCTCTCAACCATCTGAATCTCTGCACTCCTGTCAATGTCACGCCCATTGTGCTGACTGTACCCCAGGTACCCATGGAAGACATGCCTGCTGTCCTTGCTTACTACACTCCTATGTGCCCACTGGGCTCTGAAAGCAGTGCAGGAGATACCAAGCACAGTCTTACCCTTTCCCATTGAGTATATGGAGTAATATATGCAAGCCAGGCTTATATGAAATGCTAAATATACACAGTAGCTTCAAAAAATGCCATGCTTAGTAAGAAACTACCTAAAGGAAGAAACCAAACATGTCAGCTGCACTAACCGTGGACACCCACCTTTGGTTCTGTCCATCCAAATGAAGCAGACTTTGAAAGGTGACTTTGAGCACCTAGAGGTGTGGAGAGGGATTTAGGGAGCTTGCTGAGGTGGAGCAAATGCAACAGTCTGAAACCTAGGTACAGGCCGGTTAGCAGGAGGCCTTCACGTCAGGTAGACAGAGGGCTGGCATGTTGAGCTTTCTGTATAAGTGTCTTGTTTCATCAACAATCAGAATAGCTAACAAGGGTGAATTCAGCCTGAACATGGGGTCTGCTGGCTTGTAGGAGCCTGTTTGAGTTGTCAGCTGTCGTCCACTGAGCTCCAGGCATGGCGAAAGGAGGAGAACACTCCACTTCTATGCTCTATATGGCTCCAACATCATATATGTGTGTGTGTGTGTGTGTGTGTGCGTATGTATGCATATATGTGTGTGTATATATATCCACATATATAATATATATAATACATATATATTATATATATTTATTTACATATTGTATATATTATATACTGTGCAAATATAACACTGTGTAGCATATAATATGTTGCATATATAGCATATTATATATAATGTATAATATATATAATATAACAATTATAACATGTTATATACTACAAAAATTAAATAATTGTAGGTAGTATATCATATGTTATATATAAAGATGTAAGGATTGTTTTTATGTTATTTACATATTATAAATTATAGAATATTATACTATATTATATATTGCATAAACATATAAGAATATATATTTAGATATTATATACCTATATTTATATATGAGATATGTAATATATACTTTATACAAATCTTTTATAAGGCTAAATATGTAAATGCTACCTTTTGCTACTGCATAATTTTATCTTTATATATTTGCTTGCTTCAATCTTCTGGTTTATTGTGAAGGATGCTGATATGAATAATAGTATACAATTGTCTGCCTCAGTCTCTGCCCTTGGTTCCTTTGGGTGTATACTCAGGGGTGCTGGACCCAAGACCAGGCTGCATTTAACCTTGCATGTAAGTTTTCTTTTGGCTAAAATGAGAATATAGGTGTTCCTGGCAGGCTAAGCGTTGGCTCATATAGGACATAGAGCCATGTGTGGAAGCATGCTGGTGCAAGGCAAGCACAGGTTAGCGTTGACTGCTCTGACTTGGTCCTAACAAGCACCCGTAGGTGTACCTGCTCATCCACACTGCCTACAGAGCAATACTTGTCTTACCTGCCTGCGGTCTGGAACAAGCCAGCTTTTTTACCTGTGTGAGGTTTCAGGATTACTGATATTCCTTCAGCTTTGGATAGTTCTTCCAGGTGAGGTAGCTCCTTCATCACACTTACCCACGACTGAGATGCAAAATCACAAGAATTAAATGTGTACTCCATCAGTTTTCTTTTAGGAAATAAAATGTGACTATATGTTTTACTTAATAAATGCTAATTCATCACATACAAAGACAGTATATCAGTTTTTACAGCTCACAAGTCTCTTGCTCCGAAACAGCCCACGTGTTGACAGGAATCTCCTGCTGGAGGGAGTGTCCTGAGAAGGAGGTTTTAACACACAGCACATTGAACTCAAAGCGGTTGTTAGCCTGCATAACAAACTTTGTCTTTGACATGAAGCTCAAACATGCAAGTAGGACCTCAGCCAAAGAACCTGAATGCTCAGTCCAGCTTCTTTCTTCCTGTAGAAGTTGGTTCTGAAATAACTTGTTTCCTGTCACTGGACAAAGGTTAACTTACAAAAAAAAAAGAAAAGAAAAGAAAGAGAAAAATCCTTTCAACCTCTTTGACAACCTAATTTACTAAAATAGTAAGATTTAGTCAAATATTCCATTTTAGTTTCTTTGTATCAAATTAATATCCTGTGAGTGACTCTGAGAACCGTAATGAACTCACAGCATAGAAATGATTCAGGTAACAGGACCATGTAGGAACAGAGGTTTTAATAACTGACTGTACGGGCATCCATTGAGGTACAACAAAAGCTTTAGTGTGCATTGCCACCAGAAAGCATTCATAGGATACCTAGTGTACTAGGGACAATAATTGTGTTAACATGAATAGGTGGTTTATTGAAAAGTAAAAAGAAAGTGAAGAGGTGGGCTTTAGTGGAAAGGAATTTGTCTAGGAGGCTAGACAAAAGCTAGTCTCCTCCATTTGCCTCCAGCTCAGACTTGAAATTACCTATAATCCCTTGGAGGGTGGAGGATTTGTTGGGGAGAGAGACAATTAAAGTGGCACTCTTTGTGTCACCATGCATGTCCCCATTAAAGCCTGGGGGACCCGGATGCTCCTCATCAGACCTTCCAGACATGAATGAACAATTCAAGTCCCTTGGTTGCCGATGCCGAAATTCCCTTCTCCAAGAACGAAAGTGTTTTAGTCTGCCTGCAGCTTACTACAAATGCCCTTTCGGGTCCCCACTTCAGTGTGATTATATTTGAGTTGGGGGTATAGTGAGTCTGGCAAACAATTCAAATCCTTCCCTGTTTCATTCAGAGGTGAAAGGTTCTCTGCTGTTCTGAGAGCTTTTGTGGAAGGAGCTGGACAGAAGAGTGAGGTAGGGGGGAGGCACTTGAGGGGTGAAATGCCAGGGAATTGGATTGAAGATGCCAGAGTGAGTTTCCCACCTCCTCCTCCCCCCTTTCCCTTGCCTTTAGCTGAGGAACTTCCTAAAAGAGCTCGCCCTTAAGAGATTTTTTTTTTAACTTTTTCTGAACAAGCATTTCTGCCTATGGTGATTTATGAGGATCACTTTTGAAACACGGCTGAATTTGTATAACCAGGGGATTAATTAGCTGAAGATTCACAATAGCATAGATAAAGCCCCAGAAACCTAGAGCCATGAGTGGAGGCCTCCCTTCAGCCGGCACATGGTGGAGAGGGAATGTGCAGCCCAGAGAATGGGCTCCCTGTAGAGCCAAGGCAGCTCATTCTGTGCTAGCTGTAGGCAGGGCAGAGAAGATAGTCTGGAATTGGAAACATAAAGAGAGGTCATGCCTTCAGAGACAGGAGAGAAAGCCCGCCAAGCTCTGTGTCTTTATAGACAGCAGTGAATCGTCTCATTGTATTCTACTTTGAAATGACAGAGGGTTGTCATTTGTTACATTCATCAAAGTTACTCTTTCAAGAGGCAGAGCCTCTAGCCTATAACACTCTGAACTGAATCAATAAATGTGTGATTACCCTGGTCTGGAGGTCTAACATTTAAATATAGCATTGAAGGTTCCTGTGTGCGTACTAAAGTTTAGGGCCATCATGTTATTGGAATTATGGGAAATCTCTTCATGGTTGTAAGACGATACGGGGAAACCGATGTCCACATTTGTAATTCTTAGTCTCAGTAATAAAATACATTTAAGAATGGACTCAAACTGAAACGCCCGCACAATTCTGTTGGTTTAAAAGAGAAACCTTAGGACAAATAAGCTGTAGATCTCAGTAGCTGCCATTTGAGTTAAGCAGGCAGACGCAAGATGGACAAACAGCCACATGGCTGGAAGGAAAACTTGAGAGAAAGAAATGAATCCGAAGTACCAGAAAAGTATACTTAGGTTCGGGTCAGCAGCCAAAAAGGAAGAGAGAAAGAGAAAAAGGGCTAGGTGTAGCCTTCTGAGGCAGGCCGTCATTGGCCACACCCAGTAGAACTCATGAGTACCTCATGGTGCCTGGTAGGAATTGTGATAACTGTGTGTGTGAGCGTGTGTGCGCGTGTTGTGGTAGGAGGAAGATTCTGGAATGGGAAAGTACATCATCTCATTAGAGAAATAACCATGACCCCTATCTCTTTAACATGATTTAAGGTGAGCTTCCCTTCCTTGGGGTGGTCCCTGGAGTAAATGACAGAGCGGACCCTTCTGGAATGTTAGGTCTGCACACAGGCCACTGATTCTATTCTCCTGAATAGGACTTTCCCCTTGATGGCCTTTATGACTGCCTTAACAGAGACCATGGATCTTTAAGTCTCTACAGTTCCGTTCTAATGCATATGTGTGCCTACGCTTACCCTTTGTGGTTATGTTTGTATGCTTGAGTTAAAAAATAAGAAATCTTTTTAAGGCTCAAAACCAAAGTCATGAGATCCTAAGCACTAATCTCCCATGAAGTGGGAAAACCAACACTAACATCCTTTCCCTTATGAGCCCAAATCGTACAGAAAGGTTTGAATTAGAACTTGAGGTGTCCCTGGAGAACATTTGCTTTTTACCTTTTGTAATCAATTAAAATATATATATTAAATATATTAAATATTTTAATATATTGAATATTAAATATTCAATATATTAAATATTCAATATGGCCAGCATTTGTGGATTAAGAAAGCTATGCAAATGGAACCATAGAATTTTAAAAGTTCTATGCATTTAATAGCACCTAACATGAAAACTCCAGTCTAGCGCATAACCCTGTCAAATAGTTCAATTATAACTTTTCATAACTTCCTGATCTTAGAATTGTCAGTGAGACAGACATTGAAAACAAGTCCCCCTCATTTACTTTGATTTTAGCTAAAATGTGTATATATTTCGATACAATAATCTATGTACATGCATTGCATGTAGAGATAGAATTTATCACATGACTTTTTTTCATGTATCCATATTTTTTTCTCCTTTACCACCCAAGAATGGTATTTTTTTTCTCTATGGAATGAGGGGATTCAATTAGTCTTGAACAATGCAGTTGGGTACCTGCTGTGGCCCTGCCTGGCACTCTGTCATGAGCTGACTGTGAAGACAATGGAAGGGAAATCCAGGGTGAGATAGCTCTGGACCCTGCACAGTTTCAATTTACACTGACAGAGTCTCATTCACATGGAGACAGAGCTGACAGCTGTATGCAGTACACCCTCATTGTGAGTGCTGATTTGATATTGTCTCTCTGCAGATAGAGCGTGGGCGGGGATGTTGCATTCTGACTCAGAAAATAGAGTTGATTGTGGTCCATGGCGATGCGTTGGGAGAAGGACAGGAAGACAACCACAGATTGTGTCAGTGGATTGTTATTAAAAACTTAAGATTCTGTAACTATTAGGGGACAGACTAATTTCAAATAAGCACTGAGGCCAATCTGTAAGACGACTTGTCCATAATCAAAGAGCTAAGACTGCTCTTAGTTCACTTCCAACTCTTCCCCTTTCCATTCATCCATTCATTGAGGACACTCACAAATAAATTTCACTTCCATTATGCCTGTCGCACAGAATTTACATGCTGTCCCCACATGCGCAGACACAGAATTTGTTTATGACAGTTTTGGACTCCTTGCTGTTTGATATCTACCCTTCTGTTTAGTATTTATTGTTTTAACCCTCTCGGTCTGTGATGAAAGAATTCATAGTCACCGTGTAACGTGTGGGTTTGATGTAATATGAGTCTCTCCTCACTGTACTTTACGAAGCTGCCTTCATCTGCTAAGAAGACCACAGGGTCAGCCATGTTTTTCTCAAATGTGCTTACCTGTAAAAGCAAGAAAGCATCGTTTCCCAATTATTCTCATTGAAAGCTCAGCTGATATCACCGGCATTGTGTAGGAAGGCATAAAGCTCTTAATCATTTTCTAATGGATATCTAACATTGGCATTGTAGCCTTCACCCAGAGAACTGCCTTGTGCCAGACAGCTTCAGTGGGAATACAGCATAATGCTTGCTTGGCAGCAAACACTTAGTGTGTATTAACTTAATGCCTAGTTTCTGCTAGAAACTTTATTTGAAACTAAACATGGACGTGTGTGGCAGACTGTTAAAGAATGCTTACAAAAGTTAAAGAAAGTTAACTGTGCGTGTGTTTAATTACTATGGTGAAGACAAGCATTCAGTTACCTGGAGCCAAGCATTCTACCCAGTCTTTTGTGTGGATTATTTAATTCAGTCTTTAAAACACTTTAAAGTAAGAGCTGTTGTCCTATCCCTGAGAAGACAAAAAAGAGGAAATGTAAGCTAAACAGATTTGTTAAATTGCGTAAGAATAATCAGCAAAGGCTCAGTTAGAGACAAAAGCCTTTTAATTCATACTTGATATTAAGATATATTCTTATTTGGTTGTTTGGTTGGATGGTTGGTTCATTTGCGTTTTTGCATTTTACATTTGATTGCGGGAGCGTGGTGCAACTTGGGAGATGTTATTGAAGGTAAGTGCATTTAAAAATACATCGAAATGCTAGCCTGGAACCCATGCTATACTTCCAGCCTCCTCATTGTCTAGATTATAGGCATGTGTCATCAACTCCTTGGGCCATTTCAATTTTGACGAATTGACTATACCAAATTTCCCTTGACTATAAATATTTATTCTATTTCCTGGTAGTAATAAATGCATCTGCTTAAACATTCAAATTGTTCTCTTTTCTATCACTTTAGATTAGAAACTTAGGAAGTAGGAAAACAATGAAAAACCCATTAAGTAAATAAACCAAATGGCATAAGTCAGCTCATTCTCGTTTGTTTTTCTCGGGATCATGTAAGGTGACGTTTCACTGTGAAATGTCAATTTTGCCAACATTAGCGTTTCTTCCAGAGATCTCCCCTATATGAAGTCTGTTTCTCAAACTGCTAGGTACTGAGTTCTATGGCTGCTATAATGGTATAGCTTCTTCCCTAACACTCCTGAGATATCGAAGCGGTCCAGCCAGTGAGGGAGCAGAAGATGCACAGCAGTTATGAGGTAGTACCGGATAAAAACAAGAAGAGCCAGGATTCAGAGCAATCTCAACAGCATCAGCTAAGACATGGAAGAATACAAACTGGTCTTAGATAGTCACACAGTGATATGCTGTGAGACTGAAACCAGGTGCAATGCTAACGAACGGCTTTGGGAAAACTCTGGAAAAAAAGGAGAGAAGTTATTACATCAAACACAGCACTGTGGCCTCATGATATCAGTACCAATGCTCAGAGAGAAAGAAAGTCTCTACATCCATGGTATCTGGTTTTCCACCAAGGATTTAAACTCACAGCGGTAGCCCATGAAGACTTTGTTCCTCTCCCAAGTGTATGTTGACTCTGCATGTTGGCAGGCTGTGATAGTCTTTGGAGTCAACATTTATAATGCAATTGGCCCAGGATATGGGATGTAGGGAGATGCTGTGTGTAGACAGAGAAGAGGTAAGCTTTGTCGGGAAAGAGAACATTCAATGTTTATTCTTCACTACTGCAGTGGCTATTCCTGGTTGTCAACTTGACTAAATCTGGAATGAACTAATCAAGAATTGGAATGCTCACCTAATCTAATCCTAATCTAATCTAATCCTAATCTGGAGGCTCAGAGATACAAGTTTCTGACCTGGACCTTAGCATGGAGATCTTGAAGCATAGTGACTATAAATTCCAGAAGATTAAGATAAGGAGATCTCTGAGTTCAAGGTCATCTGGGATTAAAGGCGTGGTGGCACACACCTTTTATCTGGGCCACACCCTCTGCTGGAGACCTATATAAGGACATTGGAAGAAGGAAGTTTTACTCTGGCTTTTCCTGGCCTGCCTAGTGGGACTGAGCAACTGCTAGATCCTTGGACTTCCATCCACAAGTACTGCTGACTATTGTTGGGGAGTTGGACTACAAGCTGTAAGTCATCGACAAATTCCCTAACTATTATAGAGACCACCCATACGTTCTGTGACTCTAGAGAACCCTGACTAATACAACTATATAAAAGAACCATTGGAGGTAGAAGGAGATGAGGGGATGACACCTCCACACCACTATCCCACTCTTGCTTTTCCTTCCATTCACTCCCCATCTGTCTCTCTAATCAGCAATCCATTGAATTACTTTTAAACTTTCTTTTTGTATGTTATGACTCATGGTGCTTACATGCTATTGTGAGGAGGCAAGAATCAATCCAGCAAGTAAGGAAGTCAAGTCCAGATGATATCAAGTGTAGCTCACGCTGCTTCAGAAAGTTCTGCTGTGGAAGCCATGATGCCAGTGTTCTAGGTCTTAGCCCAGTGCTAACTAGAAGCTGACTAGAAAGCATAAAGCCACACACACAAACACAAAAAGAATGAATGAAAATAAGCCTTTATGTCATGGTGACCAAGGATGGGGACTTCCAGGGCTGCTTAGAACATGTATAGGATGAGTGATGTCTGGAAATATGGCAGCAAAAAGCATTGCTGAGGTGGTTTGGTTCACCTCCAGTAAAACCATGGGACAAATGTCCAGTTAAAGTCCCCGACATGTACCCTAAGAAGTGTTAGCAGTGTGGGAAAGCTCTTCTGTAATAGAGTATGTGAACAGTTTCTGCTAAGGTGAGGTCTATCCACATGTCCAGCGGTGCTATGGTTGGTGTGGACTTGCTTGCTGGCCATATTGGAAAGGAGTGGCTGCCAGACGTTACTGGTCCCGTTACATCATACAAGCAATGAGAGTATCAGTTATGCTTCCTGAGGAAGAATACGTTAGCTCAATGTTTTCTCTGTTTTTCTCTCAATATGCTACAACTGAAACTTTGTTCCCTTAGCCTGACTTATCCCAAGACCTCTTCTTCCTAGACCCTGGTAACCACTCCCCTAATATGATTCTGTGAGTTTCAATATTTTACATGCTACATAACGGTAAAGTCAGTCAGTATTTGATGTGTGTGTGTGTGCATGTGTGTGCGTGTGTGTGTGTGTGTGTGTGTGTGTGTGTGTGTGTGTGTGTGTCTGGATATCTCATGTAAGACATTCTTGTCAAAATAATGCCATATTTTAGGCTTAGAATTTCTCACAAAAGTAGATACTATATATTTTTCTGCATACACACAAAAAGTAAAATAAAATATGACCATAGAGGTTATGGATGTGTTAATTACTCTTATGTGGCAATGTGTATATTTATGAGAGCATACATTTGGATACATTTGATATGTGAACTTTCTTTAGTTCACTCAGTAATCTATTAACCTTTCCTTGAGTACAAAAATCACTTAGACTAAAGCTATACTATCAGAAATTTTAAAATGTAAGCCATCTGAGGATTTTCTTCATGTAGTTTTGCACGCTTAGTTCATTTAGTTTTGGTGTGGGTAGATATGAGAATTTGCTTTTCTTAAATTTTTTCTTCTAAGGTTAACTATTAAGATTCTTAGTAGTATATAAAAAATAGACATAAAATTTGAAGATGAAACTGTCAGTTTAAGAAATAGGATAAGTACATGATTTAAATGTGTTTGTGCTCAAGTCTTAGTATATAATTGACATATTTCATAGGGAATGTATCTACAAGTGGTCAAATACTTCTCATTAAAAGCCAAAAATACTGGAATTCATTTTAATATTAGAAAGTAATTATAATAATATACTGGCCTGACTATACATAGTCACATAAGTATATGATATAAAATAATTTTATATTTTTTGTAAAAATAACTATATATTTAATTTTTATAAAATATATGTAATAAGTATATAAACCTCAATAAGTTTAAATGTTGAAAATTTCAGTTTTGCATATTTACGCTTCCTTGCCACTTTATTAATTATTATATATCATTTCATCTCCATTTAAATTTCTCAACCAGCATATCACTTTCTGCAAAATCATGGGGAAAATCCCCTGGTATTTTCATAGAAATTGTGATCCATCTGTAGGTTTATTTAATGGATATTGTCATCTTGGTAAAACTAAATTTTCCAGTTTAGGGGCATGAGAAGTGTTTGTATTGTCCTAGATCTTCTTTAATCTTGGAAGACTTTTAAGAAAATTCTCATGCTAAATAATTCACACATAGTTTGGTAAGTCTACTTTTAGATATTTCTATGCTTATTAAGGTAAAAACATCATATTTCAACTTTATTTTTGGATTAGTTCATTTTGGAATGTTAAAATATTTTTTTTTCTATAATGGTGTCAGAAAGTTTGCTGAGCCTGATTGTCGGTGTAAGATTTGTTTTCTGTACTTTTAGGATTTATTATTTTCAAGATTATATCAACTGTAAGTCGGGGAGAAGTTTATCCTTTCACACTCTTGTCTAGATGCTGTTATTTCTGTTTTGTGCCTAATTGTCTTGGTCAGGACTTCCTTCCCTGTGTTAAATGGAAGTGATGAGTGTGCCCTTCCTTTATGATTATAATATGCTATAAGAGGGACTACTCATAATTACATATAAATGACGAATGAGGATTGTATGGGCACTTCTTGTTTTTATTTTTTTCTCTTCATTATTTAATTGCACTGTAGCTGTTATACTTTATGCTAAGCAAATGCTTTAACTGAATTGAAATATTAATAAGCTGTCTACTCACTATAGTAAAAGGTTCCATAATTAGATTTTTATAGATTCTGTAACTACTTTAAACCCTTTTAAGAGAAAGTTGCACCTTTGAATATTTAGATTTTCCCTACGGGCAACATACACATTTCTGCTAAAATTCAAATAGGACTGCTGTTTAAAATCTCAATGTAATGCTATGTTCATTAAATGACGCACTATGTACCATTGCAACTCTCACATAATGGCGTACTTACAGATTGCTTTTATGTCACGGACTGTCAAAGTCAACGAAATTTGAAGATACATCATAACACAGAACATGTTATAAGCCAACTAAATTTGTTTCTTGAGTATACGATCAAATCCTCTTAGGTGCCAATTAAATAACCATACACACTAGCACACGCTACTTTGTAGAGCAGAGGCCCTGCTAGTTACAGTACATCGTAAACTTGGTCTCCACCTGAGACGCAATTTCGTTCTTCCTGATTTTTCATACTGCTCTAGTGCGGTCTTGGCAATGCAAAGAGGATATAGCTTTGTTCTGACTGCAGAGACTCACATCCTTAACTTTCCTGTGTCGTTTTCTTTATACAAGGAAATGGGTGGACTGATTTCTCAGGAAACACACTGCAGTGTCCCCGGTGCTGAGAAAGCAGTGTGATGACCACAGTGTTTAGCAGAGCTTAGGGGACCTCCTGTGCCTTAGAGGATTTGTTTTGTGGCTATGGATTGCTAGGATGTGTGTTTCTAGGTCCCTTGCTTGCTTTTCTTTTCAGGAAATGTCACTGATTCTGTTTCGTGGACAAATTACATGGAACAAACTTTGGGAGCCAGTCTTTACACATGGTTTCAGATCCAAAAGCATTTGAATGTGTGTCCTAGCGACATCACTGCCTAAGTGCCTACCTGTCAATCTTCAGTCAGACGGCAACAAGTTTGGAGGCAGATGGAATGGATATCTCAGGTTGGTGTTCCCCACAGACATCCCGAGTCAGCACCTGTGCACATTCATGCTCGCGCCACTGACTTTTGAGGTCACACCATGGCATTGAAAAGACAAGAAAAAAAGTAATGTTTTAGGCAGTTCCGAGAGTAAACTAAGCCTGATGGCTGGTCACAGGTGAAATGTGCTGTGCAGTTGCACACAGACAATGTGATTTTTAAGTGTTAGTGTTATTTTCATGCACTGACTGTTTGAGTCCTACAGCATCTGCCATGTGACGACCTACAACCAATACTCAGGAACAGAAGATAAGTAACCTCCTTCTAGAACAAGATGTGTATGTATGAACAGTAATTCCTAAAATTTAGATCATTTACTTAGAGCCAAGACATGGAATTCATCTCAAACATGTACACACATGCACATTTGTCTTTAGTCTGGCCAGTACTTTTACATACTTTATATCACTGTGTATTTGGCTTAAAAGAACATTTACCTATCTATTTACTCTATGTTCTGTATTTGTGCATGTTCTACAGTGTACATGGGAAATTAGACAAAAACCTGAAAGAATCTATAGTCTTCTTCTACCCTGTGGGTCCCAACCATCATTACTCAAATACTCGGGCTTGGTGCCAAGTGTCTTCACCCACTGAGCTATGTCTTTGGCCTTAGTGTATTTTTTTTTAGTATCTCTCTCATTAGATTAGCAATGCATATTTGGATCTTTAGAGATATATACATAATAATATTAAATATGGTCTTTATGTTATATAATGTGATATTAACATATATTAGATGTTACAGAAATATCAGGGGTTGTTAAATATCTGAAATGAGCTTACGCTAGATTAGACATATAGATTAGATTGCTTCTTAAAATGTTCTTCAACCTATTAGCTAGAAAATCAGAGACAAAATCAGTAATACCAGTTGGGGTTGATCCATAACATGCTTTTGTGTATGTTCTATGCATCTCTAATTAGTCAATTTTAACTCAGTAGTAACTAGACCTGTCCATACCTGTAAGATCAGAACTTGGCTGTGGTGTGGTGAGTGGTATGTATGGCTAGGGTGTGGACAGGCAGAGTTGTGGTCCCCACACTGGTCTGTTTGCCCATGGTCACTCTTGGACACCTGCCTTGATCATCCCTGTGCAAACTAACACCTCTATCCAGAGAACAGCAGTGGGAATGGACTTGACCCTGACTGGAAATAGACGAGTTCATACCGACCACAGGCACAGAAAGGGAGAGGGGATCTAGGACTTTTACAACACCTCATTTGAGTTAGGGTGCTTGAAGGATCTGTTGGGTTCATCTGCTTTTTCTCATGCTGCTTTTATTCAAAGCCAAAGTAATTAAGGAATCATGTAGTTTCACATCCCTGCCTGCTTGTGTGTTCTCACCACACATGTTGCCATGAAGAAATCCTGGGTCAGCAAAGATCCCTGCATCAATGAGAGGGCTACCATTGTTCTTACTAATACCACCGAGCAGAGGCAGTGCCCCTCCCAGAGTGGGTACATGAAGGCTGAGAGAAGAGTCCCCATACCACATGCTTATAAATGATGCTTAATGAATGAGTTGTGTGCCAAATGTAAGGAGTGAGCTCAAGGCCATGTAACATAAGCATAGTCACAAGGCAGTCAGGACAGGCAGCCCCTTGCAGAGAGTTACAATATTGACAGTTTCAAGATCCTTATTTTACAGTTATTCTTTGGGAAACAGGCATATATTTTTAATCATGTATGTAAATGGTATTTTATGGGAATTTACGGGAGTCATTTATGAGAATGAATGGTCAAAGATGTGCAGGTGCCCTAAGGAGGTTAAAAGAACATGTCAGACCCCTTTGGCTAGCATTACAGTGACTGAGTGCCATCTAACAAGGGCACTGGGAGCCAACTCAGGTTCTCTGGAAGAAGAGTAGTTGCTGTAACCACTGAGTCCTGTCTCAACCCCTAATGGAAAAATTTTTGTTTCATCACTTTTTTTCCTTAGTGAACAGACTATATAAACACAGAGAAGCATGTCCACCTTCCCTGTGGAGGGACAGACGAGAGAGAAGCAACAGGAAGGACAGAGTTTACATAGTTGGGAATAGATCAGTTATGCAGCCCATGGAGATGAGTTAAAAATGAAGTGTAGGTGCCTTTCTTCAAAGTTAAGATAGCGGACCAGTGAGACAGCCCAGCAGATAAAGGCACTTCCCACCAAGCCTGGTGACCTGAGTTTAATCCCTGTGGCCCACATGGTGGAAGGAGATATGCCTCCTTCCAACTGACTCCTGAAAGGTGTTCTCTGACCATAAAACCCATACATAAATATATTAAAAATAAACAAATGAACAAAAAAATAAACTGGTGGGATTTTAAAAGTAAGTTAGTATCAGCAGAGGATAAAACCAAATACCATATCCTCCTGAGTATGGGTCCCACGTGAGATTGCATGGACCACATGACCTTAGTTGAGTTAAATTCATGCCGGTACTAGCATCCCATTAAAGGAGATTGAACTCAGCAAGACAATCTAGTCCTCCAGCATACAGAAGACATAGATATGCTACAACAAACAGAGACAATTCTTTGGACGTGCCCAGGACAGACAGAAGTTGAGTCTTTAGCCCACAAATATGAGGGAAGCTTGAAGAAATCCAAGTGTAGTGATATATACGTGCTATAGAATGCCTTGTGGAGACTATATCAAGGTAGAGATAGAATGAGCTGGAAGCTGGACACGGTACAGACTGTGAGACATTAGAATTCAAAACACAGAACAATGCTTTTACTGTGAGACAGACTCTCACTGTGTATTCTGGAAAGACTTCAAACTCGTTATTTTCCTCCTTCAGATTACAGAGTTCTGGGATGGCAAGGCTATGGGACGTGTGCCATACCTGACTGTAATTTGAGGAACCCTGTCAGGGGCAATGAAGATATAACAGGATGCCTGTGTATGATATTCAAATGATCCACCACTCCACCATGTCTCCTCTTGTGGGAACTTGTCTTTAAGATTTATTTCTTAATATTCCAGCCTCAAGTTTAGCACGCTGCATGTGAGTGGCTAATTAACAGGGGAAAAAAGGAAATAAATAAATAAATATTTGAAACAATATGCATACTTTTACTGCAAATCGAGAAAATATCCCCAAGTTTCCAAATGGACAGGTCACTCACACAGGCTTAGGGAATGAAATGGGATTTTATCATTCTTACTGTAGTTGAAGATCTGGGGTGTCCCTCCTGGCTCCCCACTCACCAAGCCTGAGCATATATAAGTGATATAGAGCATCTTCTGTATTCCTGGCCCCAGATTCTTCCATCTTACAGCCAAGATCAGCCTCGTATAGGAGCCATACTGGTTCTGGTCTCTCTTGGAACATGGCTCTAGGTCTTAGTTCTAATCCCTACACATCTGGTTTAAAACTGTGGTTTTGACCTTTGCCTGTTACCGGTAGACACCAAATAGAATGCTATGCATGCGACTCATTTAATATTAGATTTTTTTTCCTTAAGAAAGCGGAAAGACCTTTAACATTTTCTAAGAAAACATGACAGAAATGCCGGGAGTAATGATTCCTTTAAAGAGTCACCCCAGCACTCTCGGCGAGACGATGTGAAATGCCACAGGGCTTCCACTGTGCGGGATCTGATTATCATAAAGTTCAAATTCCTGGATACAGCACTACACTGTCAAAGCCTCCTCCGTGACATGTAGAAACAGCTGCCTCCTGCCCTGTCATGTTAAAACGGCTATCGGATCCATTTCCAGATTTGATGTGAAAGCTAGTGATATTTTCTCTCAAATGTCTTTGAAAGTTGGTCATATTTGCTTGCTCATAACTTTATTTTTTTGTATAAAAAAACCCCCACTGATAGCTAATGTGCATGTATTAAGGCTACTCAGGAAATGACAGGACTACCAAGCAAAATCTGTCAGAAATGGAACTCAGACAAGGCCAAAATCTCTCTTCTATTAATTTCTGCGATAAGTCATTCTTTTTTTTTTCTTTTTTGGTTTTTCAAGACAGGGTTTTTCTGTGTAGCCCTGGCTGTCCTGGAACTCACTCTGTAGACCAGGCTGGCCTCGAACTCAGAAATCTGCCTGCCTCTGCCTCCCAAGTGCTGGGATTAAAGGCATGTGCCACCACTTCCCTGCTTGCAATAAGTCATTCTTAACTTCCCTGAATGTGGGGCTCAGTGAACTTCTTAGATGCTAGTTACAGGTGGGTAGTTTGGGATGAGGAGGTGAGATCCTGCTTTGCAAACAGGTTTCTCAGATGATGAAAGATTGCTGTGACCATGGACCACACTTAAACTGTCAAGGATATAGATATTGGGATAAAAAGGAAAAGCCATCATGTTTCATTTTTGTCTGACCTGGGCAGCTTTGTTTCTATGTACAAAAGAACAGATGTTGCTGTCTAGAGGCAAAGGGAATTCCACCTACAGAAGATGACAAGAGGGAAGGAGTGTGTGGGAAATGTGAAAGGAAGAGGGTTGTGAGAAGAAAGACATGGTCTGAAGAGGAGAAAACCAAGAGAGAGCAAAGGAATCAGTGAAAGGCTGAGGGGGCCTGGTTTGAAGAAAGATGGCTGACAAGCCTACTAGAGACAGGATAGGGACAGCAGGGAAGGGCATAAGGGAGAAGACACAGATATGAAAGTGGATCAATAAACTGATTTCTTTGAGTGTTAACAGTAAAAAATTATTTAAAAATTATTCTGACCCTCTCATTGGTTCCTTAAATAAAACGTTTAGCATCTGCTTATAAAACAAAGATGAAGAGGAGAGGAAGAGAAGTTTGGCCCACCCCCTCCTAATCCCTGCCTGGAGGCATTCTGTGCTACAGTAAAATCCATTTCCATCTAAAGGTAGGGAAAGAGGTTGGATCCATTTTCAATATTTTTCTACCTGAGATATTTTATGAGTTATAGATTATACATCTAGATGCTTTACTAATTTCTCACCTGGCTAACTCGTATTTATTTATTACATTTTCTTTCGTCTCCTATTTCTTTGTCTTTGCAACACTTTGGGCGTCTTACCTCTGGGGCGTAGTCTTCCCATCTGCCATTGTCAATATTTAACCTAAGCTCTCCTCCTAGGATCCACTTGTTAACGATCACAGGGTTTTAGAATATCGTTTATTTTCCTTGCTGGCTTTTTCTCTCCTTCTGCCCAAAAGATAGGTTTAAACGGGGGAAACTAGAGAAATATAAACTTGTTTTGAACTAAATAAATGTTATAAAACATTCTGGGAAATGGTTTTATTTGTCATTTTTCATTATTATTACTTTTTTAGTTTTTTTTTAATAGCGCCACAATGTGTACAATCTCTTGCAGCTTCTCTCTGTTTTATAAGCACCTTTTATAAGTCTAAATGGCTGTGTTTACAGAGAACCGTTCCCTTTAGCCAATAAAGCTAAAATCTGTTCACGGCTGCCGTACCTTGGGGAGAATACCTTAGAAAGCCAGAGCTCTGTGTCCGGTAGCCTGCTCCTTTTTATTAGCACTTGGTTATTTGATCTCTGTGCTGCTCTTGCATTTTAAAGCAGGAGTTCGGTCTTCAGTTTAACTAAATGCAAAGTTAGCAGAAAGTTACATGAGGAGCGTCACATGGCTATCTTAAAGTTCTCACTCAGTTACATTCCTACTTTTCTCCATGTATTCCAGTAGCTGCATTATCTATCTACTCTGTAGCTTTAATGGAGTCACGGAAGATGTGCTGGATCCTCAGAAATTTGTATAATATTTTCCTTTTCCGCTATTAAGCATTTTTGTTAATTTCACATGAATGTTAAAATTTCTTCATATTACAATCTGACAGGCATTATTTCACTTCACAATGTGTCGATATGTGGCATTTGGGACCACATTAGAGAAATGAGTTTCCTCATTGGCATTATTATGTCAGAAGCAGAAGGGAAGTTTGTTCTCTTTCCTCCGCCACATCTGCCGTTTCTTCTACCTGATATCTCAGCAACCTGGCAGTTGTCGGTTCTATAGACGTCGTCTGGAATGCAAGGGGAATCACCAGGTCCCATATCCGGCTGAGGTTTGTTTTCAGGTGCATCTGTCGATGAACCTCTGCAATAAAACAGACTTTGAGTTGTTAGTTTATAATGAAAATTACTTCAGACAGAAGGGAGCCCTAGTCATTTCCAGGGGATGAGTTATTTCCTTAGAAGGACTCTCCCCGGAGTGGAGAGCATCGCTTCCTATACCGGAAGTCACTCAGAATCCTAGTAACAACCACATAGAACGAGGTTTATGGAAGAAAGGTTGGAATTATACATTGTCTTTCTCATTCGTTAATGCAACACATGAGCCAACTATTGTATATGGCCAGATCGCTAGGCTTCTTAGCGTTGGCGTGTAGTGATTCTCGTAGCATTGCGTGTGTCTCCCCTGCTCAGCTTTTGGCTGCTTGGTCCTCAGTATTCCCGGTGTGTGGTACAGGCACGGCCGTCTCTCCTACGTTGTTCAGTGGCTCTCATCGGGCAGCACCGGGCTGTAGAATGGCACCCTGCCTCCTCTAGTTCATATTGCATAGATAGCTCTGGGAAAGTCCAGAGAGAAAGAATGGCTGATACCATTCAGTGTTTCTCAGTTGCTTTAGGTAAAGACATTATATCGTGCTCCACATCCCCTTAAAGCCTGGGTCCCCTTCGCTTGTGACAGTGAGCAAGGAAAAGATGGCATTCCCCCCCCCCACACTCCAAAGCCCACCCCTTTTCTACCTCTGAATGGTGGACTTTGAGACCTCTCCATCGGAATCCCCTTCCCATGTTTTAAAGGCACACTGTGGATGCTACTGTACAATTTCCATTAGGACCATTCTGTTAGAATAAATGAATGGGACTCTAGCCATGAGCTCCAGACGATCGAGAATAAAATATAATACAGTTTCTAGCCACAGAATTCCTTGAATGCCATTAACTAAAAATCTCTTCCCCCTCCCCCTCCCTCTTCTTCCCCCCCCCCTCCTTCCGTCCCTCCCTCCCTCTCTCCCTGTAGTGGGAATTATTAAAAATGTACTGTCTCCGTGGGGACGCCCAGACCAAAACACCTGCAGCTGCCAACTCATTTGAACTGTAGATCTCTAGGCCCGCAAACTCTACGGCCCTATGAGGCCATTTAGCCTCCACAGGGTCATTTCACTCAGCCAGGGCTCAGTTAAATCTCCGGCAGGAGTCCCGCCCTCCTGCCATGCACCCACTCCTTCCAAATACCCGGTGGATCAATTAGATGTATGTATATGAAACTCACAATTATAAGATGTCAATTTATAATGATAAAAGTCTTATCCCAGTTTCTAACCTTTAGATATTCTAACATCTGGTTCCATCTTGATATGCGTCTCACCCTCTGCTCTCTCACCTCCCACCTCTTAGCTCTGCCCCTTCTTTCTTATCCAATCACAGCCCTCTCACTGCCCCAATGTGATTGGACATGGGATATCTCAAGTGTCTCATATATTCCCCAAGGATGAGCCAGGAACCTCAGGGTTCTGCAACAAGAGTCAGTGAGGAATAAACACCTATTTCGGCAGTCTGAAGCCTGGCCATCTAAGCTATATCAAACATTATTCTTTCCACTTGCCATCCCCTAAACATTGATGTTCTGAAGCCTCTGCGTTGAGAATTTTAACAACCGCGAGAGATTCACTTATTAATGATGAAAATAGTTCATGTCGCTGCAGAGCTCAGACCGTGCTAGGAGTCAGATGTATGAAGCCCAACTAGATGCTGAGAGGTAGACTCAAGGGTATGAAACTGCGCACAAGTCAACAGTACAAGGCGCAAACTGATCCAAATGTAACTCGAACGCGAAAGGTAAGGTTTAGATTATTGCTTCAGAAAGGCCATGCAAAAAAACCGACAGGTATCAAAACCTCACGTGAAAGTCCCAATAGCTAGGACCTTTGTCTTGGGAGTGGTCTTAGCATCTTGGGGAGGAAAGGCTGTATTTTTGCTTACAAATTCTAATCGCAGTTCATTATGAGGGAAAGCAAGAAAGGAACTTATATCAGGAACCTATAGACAGGGGCTGATGCCCAGACCATAGAGGAGTGCTGCTTATAGGCTTTCTCCTCACGATTGCTGCAGGCTGCTTTCTTATACTACCCAGGACCACCAACCTAGAGGGTAGCATCACTCAAAATGAGATGCGTGCCCTCACATCTATCATTCATTAAGAAAATATTCCCACGGCCTTGTCTACAGCCTCTCAATTGATGTTTCCTGATCACAGATGACTCTAGTTTAGGTAAAGTTGACAGAATCCAAGCCAGCGCAGGAGGAAGGGCTGAAAGGGAGATTTGTCTGCGCAGAGCCCAGAAATCTGCGTACGTTGGTTTAGATAATGGGTAGAAAGAAAATCAAAACGGTCTGTGTCTCTTTATTTTTTAATAAGGTGGTGGATGCTCACTGAACCTTGCGTACAGATTATAATTAGATCTCCCTGCTGTGGGGACCTTTTGATGAGGTTTTGTTGCCTTCTTTTCTGCGTGACTTTTCTTAAGCAATGATCAAAGCCTTATCTTTCTTATCTGAGCGGATTTTGGATAACCTTGTACCGTATTATTTATAAACAAGTACCATGCTGCAGAGTGCTGACTGGGTTCAGGTGAGCAGTCCCAGGCATCTAATAGAGAAAGGATTCTAAGCTCCTGAAGAGAATTTACTCTCTGCAGTTTTAGATCGACACATACGGCAGGTCTCATGATTGTTGTGTGTCGTGTTAAGGGTTAAATCTTAAGGAAAAATACAACCAGAAGTGCAAAGTAAGTTGTTTATTCCAGACTGTGCTTAAGCAGAAGGCTAGAAACTATTGTAAACCCAATAGCACTGACAAAGCATTGATCACTGCTACTGAGAAACAGAGACACAGATATTTAACAGGTATTATTTACAATTAGTGTAACAGGCATATTTACTGGGACTAATGGCCCTATAACAGTCATAGAAGAATTATCTATACCCAACGTAGCCTAACTCAAGATTATTTGAATTGTGATCTTGATTTTTTTCTACAAGAATTTAATTTAGATTATACTGAATTTTTAATAAATTTTGAATAATCCCACACTAGCTAAGAATTTTTGGTATTCATTATATATGATTTTGAAAAATATGTGGTTTCTGCCATGTATTTTGTAATGCATTTCTGAACAGCATCTCTCATAATTAGATTTATGCAAAGCATATCATGTTTTTACATATTGAGTCCTTAAAGTCTTCAGTAACGATACATAATTATATTATTATATTATGTTATGTTATGTTATATTTATTATATAGATCAGAAAGTTCCAAAGGCTTTCTATGGCCTGAAGAACCAAGCCTAGGCTCTATGCAGAAGGGGCTGTGAGCTCACTCTAATTTTATTGAATATAGTATATAGATATTACATAAGTAGAATAAGTGTTTTAAAACAGTTTTGGCAACTATCATGGGCAAGTGGAGAAGGAAATCTTTACTTCCAAAATAGTTTATTAATGGGACCTTGAGAAAAGTAAAAGGCCTTAAAATATACCTAGTATCTGCACTAAGAGACCTCAGTGTCTGGAACTGGAGAAAGTTCCGCATTGAAAGAAGCAGACTGTCCACCTGCACGTACAAGCTAGTGTAGTGAGGACAGAGTGGGATACAAGAAGAGCTCACAGCCCCTCTGCCTAGAGCCTGGGTTTGGTTTTGTGGTCAATATTGTTTAGAAGCATTCTGCATGACAAATGAAGATGCTGAGGCCATGAAATGGGCAGCTGACGATGTCAGAAGACAGAAGACCACTATCTGGCTTTAAGATTCAGATTGTCTGTCAGTTTATATGTAAGAAGGCGGCAAATCTTGACCACTGCCTGGACAGGAACCAAGAATTGAGAAGTACTGAATGACTTCAAGACTGATCAGTAGTCTCTGTGACTAAAGATGAATTCATAAAATTCACCATTTTGTGAATAAAATAGTGAAAAAACCCTGTGTTTAAGGGAATAGCTTATGTTTTAGACACAGGATATATTCTAAGTAGTGGTATATTAAAATGTTTGTGTAAAATAACAAAAAATATGACTATATATTTAAGATATATGTGTATAGGATATGTTATGGGATAAATAGTGATAGTAAATGGTTATTCTAGTCAAGCAAAATAGCACAGGTATTAATTCATATAGTTTCCTTTTCTTTAGGGATACATATATATATAATATAAATACATATTCATATATATGTCATATAAATTTATACATATAAATTGTCAAGAGCAATTGAACACTACTTATCTGGTACAATCTTATTAGTTATCACTCTATTGTTATACATTATTAGTGGACTACATAGCTGTGTGTTCTCTGGCCTGAGTGATTCTTACATTGGAGGTTTCAATGGTGAATACTGATGGAAATAAAACTTACAACATAGAAATTAATCTACCATTTCTCATATTTTGCCATCAGCTCAGTTGTATGGGTGAAGAGAAATTCTTAGTTAGATTGCCTCATAGGCCTTGTAGAGAAGTGTATGTGAATAGGACTACTGGTCTACCTCAATGTTTTAGTTACTTTTCTGTTGCTATGATGGAGGAAACTTATAGGGATAAAAAGGAGTTTTGGAGGGTGAGGCTTATGGATTCATAGGGCTAGAGTCCATGTCCATCATGGAGAGGAGCATGGCCACATGCAGGCAGGCAGGTTGTAGCTGAGAGCTCACATTGTGAGGCAGAACAATAGACTGAGAGCTAGCAATGAATGGCATGGCATACATCCTCCAACAATGTCACATTTTCTAATCCTTTCCAAACAGTTTCACCAACTAAGGACCTATTATTGAAATATTTGAGCCCTTAGGGACTATTCTCCTTCAAGCCACCATACCTCATGACAGCTCCTACTGTAGATTTGGAGAGTCTGGCTAATTAAAGGCTCATTGAATTAGTTTGAGAAGTTGGATTTTTAGTCCATTCACTTTCAATGAGACCTCATCAGTGGCCAAACAGAATTCATTGAGTTATGGACAGAAGTGCATAGGCTCTACCTTTCGTTATCAGATGAAATTCTTCTGTGGAGGCACAAAATTGTGAGCAAGAGGAAGGAATAGGCAGAAACCAATAGCCATTGGATTGTGACATTGGGTAGACACTACTGGTCAGAGGACACTTTGTCTTAAAATGTAAGTAAAGCCAAGTAGTACAAGAATCAAGAAGGGATTCGGTAGGTGCATTGTTGTTTCTAGTGTATAAAAGAAAATCTGACCCACAAAACAGAATTAATTTATGTCACATGCAGGAAAATGGAAGCAAACATAATCAGATTAAGCAAATTATACCACACATATATTTTTCTCTCATTTGTGCTTCTTAAATTTTATTTAGACACGTAAAATAATGTATGTACATATAACATGAAAGGAGAAGAAAACATGTCTAGAAGACAAAGGGAAAAATAAGCAGATGGATGAAAAATAGGGCAGGCATTTTGGGGAAATTATAGTCAACATAAAATACCTACTTATACCATGCTTAAAAATACATTAATTTTAAAATGACAAAGAACTGTGAACCTTACAACTTTGAGACAATCAATTACCTTCTTAGAATCTAACCTGTATAGTGTACATAGACCAATATATTTAAACTTGGGGCCAAGAAAGAAGAGCAGATTTGGGGGTGTAGTTTATGGGGATGCCCAGTTTAGGAGGGGTTGTTCAATTCATTCTGCTTCATTGTGTATAGTTTTCCTTCTTGTTTTCTGACTGTAGCTGTAAAAGAAGATAATACCCTTTTGAGGAAGCTACTGGTTTCTACAAAGCCAGACATAGCATGTAGAAGGGATGATTGAAAAAGATTGATCCCCACAGAAAGACATAGATGCTATGTGTGTTCACTAACGTGATCCTTTTAACAGGAGTTGTGTAAATGTGACCATATCTACCTCCCTTTAACTAAGGGCCACACCATTCTTCACACAGGAGTTGTGTAAATGTGACCATATCTACCTCCCTTTAACTAAGGGCCACACCATTCTTCACACAGGAGTTGTGTAAATGTGACCATATCTACCTCCGTTTAACTAAGGGCCACACCATTCTTGGCTGTGTGCTTTCTGTGCTTCCTCACTACCTGGCATCTACAAACTGCATCTTCCTTCAGCTCTTCTGCACAAGTTTTGGTTTCTGTCAAAGGGGAAACAGTTCGAAAATAGACACGCCCTTGAGTTTTTATGAGAATATCTTCACAATTTTCTTTTTCGCATGCAATTCAATAATTTTGGATGATGCCTTCCCAAGCATTCCACTTAGTTTCTATAGAAACATCAACTCTATTTTCACAGAACAATTCCCCCAATTTACAGTATAACTCAAATCGATGTTAGTCTATAGGCGTGAGATTAGCTGAACTGTTCTAGACCAGGAGAGCCTCTGGGAAGGAAAGTAAACCTTTGAAGTGCAAGGTGCAATATGAGAGCTATTGCCTAAGAGGTGTGCCCTAGCAATGACTGCCTCATTCTCTGGAAATGCACAAAATGCAAAATGCACCCATCGAGAGGAAGAGAATCAGCTCCCAGGAGTCATCCACTTTTGTGGAACCAAGATCCAGCTATAACACATCTCTACCCAACAAGATTTTCCTATCCCCAAATGCCTTGCCCTGAAGGAAGGAGAGACTCTGGTGACAAGATAGGGATTTGAGGGAGATAATCATCAGGGTGAGGAATGAATTAGAAGTGGGCTATACTCCTATACGCCTCTTTACAAAGAGAGGTTTCTCAACTGAAGCAGTCACTAATGTCAAGGTATAATATACAGCAGTTAGGGACTTAGCTCAATGGTAGAGTGCTTGCCTATCAAGTACAAGGCCCTGAGTTCAGTCCTCAGTCCTGAGGGGGGATATATATATATATATATATATATATATATATAATGTATATATATGTGTGTGTGTATATTAATTATTACATACATGTGCATACACACATACACAGACACAAACATACACACAGACACAAAAACACACACACACATATATATGTATATACATGTATATACATATGTATATGAACACATACATGTTTAGAGGGTAATTTGATGCCATGTCAGTTTAACAAAACAACAGTGTTAAATTTTTCCATAAAACTTACCGTCTTCCTCAGCATGGGTTTTTACTGGGTTTGCAGTACTGTTTTGACTCGAAAAGAGTGCATTTCAGTTACAAAATTTTTCTTGCTTTTACAATTAAAATGATCAAAATGCTTGCAAAATTACTATTTGAATAATCACTAATCACTACCAGTAGTATTTACATTTCAATTAAATGTGGGAGTTGTTGGTGCTTTGAACTTACATGTAATAATTTCGGAATACTTACTTATATTACCACACTCTCATCTCCCTTCCTCTCCTAGTAACCCCCTCTTCCTTATGCAGGTCCCTTCCTCTTGTTTTGGTATTTTATTCCATTTTGTGGTCATCTAATTTTAACCAGGATTGTGTATGTGATTATAGATTAGGAACTATCCAATGTATCTCGGTGGGCTCCCAGTATGCTCAAAGTATGGACAATAACTTCACTTCTCCTAGAATCCAGCAGTAGCTGGTAATTCAGCTGGGAAGGGGTGGGGATCCCCAAGTCTTCCTCCTGTCTGTGAGTATTCATAGGCCCTGTGCTGGGCAGGCCCAGTGTGTGCAGGCACCAGGTTCCTGTGAGATCATGACTGCAGTGATAGTCATACCCTTTCCCTGTCTTCTGACCCTTGCCTTCTTTCAGTCCTTTCTTCTAAGGTCTTTTCTGAGCCTAGAAAAGGTAGCATAAATTGCCTCTTTAGGGGTGAGCACCAAACCATTCCTTATTCTCAGCATTTCAGTTAGCCAAGAGTTTCTATATTCACTGGTATTTATTTTAACTAGCTTCTCTGATCAAGGTGAGGAGTAGATATTGCCTATGGGCGCAAATATAAATGTTTAGAAGTGATTTGATGCCATGTCAGTTTAACTAAACAACGGTATTTAAAATTTCCCCAAAGTCTATGGTCTCCCTAGTTATAGACTTACTGTGTTTACAGTACTAGGCCTTGATTCCTTCCTATGGTACAGGCCTCAAATCTAATCAGAGCGCTGTGGATTACCCCATGACAGGTGTGCCATTATAGCATGAGGCATCTTGTTTAGCAGGTCAGTGTTGTAGTTTGTAGTGTTTACAGCTGGGTGATACCTTTGCTCCCTCAGTTGTCTGCATAATACCTTCTGACATTCTGAAAATCAGCTGGAACCAGCTGCCGTCTAAGCTTCCGTCTGAGATACTACTTGATTTCTCTGTATCTTGCAGCCAAAGTATGTGGTGTTTTCAGCAGTACGGTCTTATATTCTAGTTCTTCAGGACAACCAAGAGGAATGGCAAGAAGAATCCTGTATTATTTGAAGGGCCTGTAAAGCTTCACTGACAAACAACATCAAAGGAGTATCCCACATTTGGCAGCAAGATTTTTGGTTAATGGTTTAATGGTTAGTGGTTTTAATGGTTATTAAACAAATATTAGAGCCTATGGCTTTTAAGATATCATGGATCTAAAAAACTTCCATACAACAAAGGAGGCAGTCAAATGAGTGAATAAACAACCTATAATAGGGGGAAAATCCTTTCCAGCTATGCCTCAAGCAGAGAATTAATATCTAAGATGCACAAAGAACTTACAAAAAAAAAATCCTCCAATTTTAAAAATAGGCTCTAAATCTGTACTGAGCTCTTTAAAGAAGAAATGCAAATGGCCGATATACATTTTAAAAGTGTTTAGCATCATTAGCTATAAGATAAATGCAAGTTGAATCTACTTTGAAATTCCTTCTCCCAACAGTCAGAATGGCGATTATCAATAGGACAGATGAAAAGACCAGTGAGGGCATGGGGAGAGAGGAGCCATCATTCATTGTAGTGGGAGTGTAGACACCAGGGAAATCAGTGAGAGGTTCTTACAGAGCTAGAAAGAGATCTAACACCTATTCCAGCTATACTATTCTTGAGTATAACTGGAGTGTTTAGCCAAGGCTCTATATCTTATTACTGTGATGGTTGATCCTCTGTGTTCATCATTACTCAACTCAAAATAAGTACAAAATGGGACTACCTTAGATATCCATCAACTAATGAATGGGTAATGAAAATATGGGTCATATATATGTGATAGAATTTTATCCAGCCATAAGGAAAAAGGAATTTTAAAAAATTCCTTGTTTTATATTAAATGTTTGTCTGAGAAGAGTAGAAACTGGTGTCCTTGTGTGTATGCTGAGCTGAGAGGACAGTTTGGGGGTAGTTAGTATACTCCCTTCACCATATGGGACCCAGAATTGAACGCAGATAATAAGGTTTTATGACAAGTCCCCTTTGACCCCTGAGCCGTCTTACCAGCCCCAAGAAAAATAAAATATTGAAAATAAATATATGAAATTATAAAAAAAATATAGTGTGTAAGGTAACCTAGACTCAGACAGATAAATGCCACATGTCTTTCATATGTGGATCCTAGTTTCTGATAGTTTATTTGTTGCTTTAGCCTGGAGCACCTGCAAAGAATGAGAAACTACAAAGGGGTTGTTGAAGAGATGACGTAAGGGGAGAAATAGCACACAATGGCTGTAAAAGTAGAGACGGGGGGGGGGCAGATTGAGGATAGAAAGGTTTAGGCATGGGGGGTGGGATGGGGGGAATTGGGAAAATGATGGTAAGAAGTCAACCAAAACCTGGAGTGTATAAAAACTTCCATATGGAAACCTACTGGTTTCTACTTGAAATAAATATGAGATGAAAAGGGAGCTATCAGGCCCATATTTTATGCAAGATGTGAGTACAACCCATAAGGAGAATGGAGAACAAGTTAGGAGGACCATGCAGCCTGCCTGTGCAGTTACCCTGTTAACATGTAAGTGTTACAAATAAGAATGTTACAAATAAAAAAATTACAAAGTAATAATGTAACAAATAATGACCAAAATGTCGCTGATTTTCAAGAGAATCCCAATTATACAGTTCATGTGTCTTTCCCACTCCCATTCATATCCTTTGTATGTTTATAGTTATCTTTCAGGATAAAGTAATAGTAAATCCATTTAAATGGAAAGATTAATTTTCTGATGATTCATGGAGAGGTTCTTTATTTAAAACTTAGTCTATATGTTCTTTCATTGAGGTATACCCAATGGTTTCCTCTCCAGAGAAAACCAGGCGTACAAAAAAAAAGTGGAACAAGACTATATTTAGGATTAGACATGTTCTTGTAGTGTGTGTTCATGTACCTTTATTTATTCCATAAATAGCACGTGATGTGTATAAAGGATTATGGAAGGTGCAAGCATAAATACCAAATGTACAGAAAGAATGATAAAAACAAATAAATGTAAATTCCATTGTGCCCTCTGGCTTGGGTAGAGATTATTGAATTCTATTGATATTTGTATCAGCATGGCAGAAAACTCCCTTTGTACAAAGTCAATAAACATGTGAGAAACTGTTGATTTCAGGGAGCAACACAATATCAGGATAGTCTGAGGACATTTAATTCACAGCAAAGACAAAATATGTTCACTAGTTGATGGATTGAAGCTTATGACCATATGATTATCAGCCTAAGAAAATTGCTCAAAGTAAAAGCAAAAGCTTCACATGGGAACACCTCAAAGAATGTGTGTGTGACACTTAGGGTAACAGAGACAGTAGATCTGTAAGTTGAAGTCATGCTTTTCAAGCTAAATATATGTAACAGGCTAGAAAACCCCAAGAATTCAGATCATAGTTTGTTTTTATCAGAATGGTTTATGAACAGAAACTAAGATATGTAATCTTCAGAAGGCATGACACTAGACTCTTACATCATTCAGACATTCTTAGTAAAGAATATTTGATCATCCGTGTCTTCATTCATTGTGTCTTCATTCATTGTGTCTGTGTTCACAGCAACCTTTATGTATATGCTGAGTGTATAGATTCCTCCTAATATTCAGAAGAGGAAGAGATAACCTGGTTCTTACAGTGTCATAAATAGTCAATCAGTACAATCTATGTATTTATTTCCATTGTAATGTAAGTTTCATTCATTGATAATCCTTTAGTTGTATATATAATACAGTTTTTTACACATTATGTAAATTTGGTGATAATTCTGAGCACTCCAGAGTCTCTTAATAGACTTCATGTTTGATGTTAAACTGGATACTGTAAATCGTATCGATTGCGATCTCAGGAGCTATGTTGGTGAGATTTCATGATGTAGCTTCTGACATTTTTTTTTTTTGTTGTTATGAGGGGAGGCAGCACAACCTTAGAAAAAGGACTAAGGAATGCTAAAAGTAGAGACTGGTCTTCCCAAGAAAGAACATAACAGTTCTTTATATAATGCCACGTAGTCAGCCATAAAAACGTACATTCACATAATACTATACAGACTGAGATTGTCTTATTTATATATTTAGGAATACCCAAGCAGGCACACCACACATGCACACACACATGCACACACACATGCACATACACATGCACACACACACACACACATGCACACACACACACACACAGACACACCACCACCACCACTAACACCACCACCACCAAAAACAATGAAAAAGTAAATTTGGAAGAAAGCAAAGGGGCTCATGGGAGGTTTCAAAGGATGAAAGATGAAGGGATGAATAATCTCAAAAACATTTTTTTTGAATGCAAAGGATGCCCTTACATTTCCATTATGTGAAATCTACTTGTCTTTCTGGGAAGATACAGTAGATTAAACTACAGCAGGAAGCTTGAAGAAACAAGTAAGGGTAGACAATGGACTTAGAGACTATGTAGAATAATATAGATATGATGATTAGAGACTAGGGTTGGGCTTTGTGCTGTGTGATCTGAGCAAGAAAGAAATGAACAATTAACCCCTCTTGGGCTCAATACCGATGGCGGTGATGAGCCGAGGGATAATAGTATGGCAGCTGTGTAAGGTAAGGGTGGGTGTTTGTTTTAAATGAAGTCTTTATACATGTTCTTCATATAAATTAGACACTTTTGTTCTTGAATGTCATCTTTATTCATTCTTTGAGAGTGTCATACAATATTAATGGTCATACTCTTTTCCTTTCCCCAACTCCTCCTAGATCTGTCCCACCTCCCTACTTAAACAACTTCATGTTCTTTCTCTCTCAAAAACAAAAACAAACAAACAAACAAAAACAAAAAAAATTCAGAGTTGCATAAGATTCTCCATCAGATTCCTTGAGTTCAGTTTTCTCGAAGCAAGTTATCAGTTTGTTCACTGTACAGACAGTACCTAGAAAATGCCCAATTCATATAGCTACATATTTAATATCATGGTCAAATTGGCCATCAGCAACAGACTATTGTAACTTCCATAGCTTAGCAAAGACACATGCCTTTCAGTTCTAGAGGTTGGAATTCTGTGATCCTGCTTGAAACAGGGCTGTGTTCTTGGTATGAACTCTGATTGTGGTTTAAGTTATTTATCTTTGTCCTCACATGGGAGAAATAGAGCAGGTTAGCCCACTATCAATTTTTTGTTAAATCACTGATCATATTCAGGAGTCTCTCCCTTTTTGACCTAACTATACCCAAATTCCCACCTTTTTAAGTTCTGTCTTTTGTAGTAAATATGTATCAAATTATCTTAAATCTGTAACAATGATTTCAACTTGGGATACAAAGTTTGGAACTAAGAATCTAGTAGCATCTACTTCTGGGCTCCATGGGTCAATTTAGAGCAGTGGTTTTCAACCTGGGGGTCACGTCATCCCTGGCAAATGTCTATCTCCAAAACTATGTGCATTATAACCTATAACAGCTGCAATATAGTTATGAAGTAGCAGTGAAAATAATTTTATGGTTGGGGTCACCACAACCTGAGGAACTGTATTAAAGTGTCTCATCTTTAGGAAGGTTGAGCTTGGGGGTAACTGACTGTGGTTTCTCTTGCATTAGCTAAACCTCCTTCATGTTCTTTAACAAGTTATTTTATGAAAGGAAAAAGGATCAGAAAAATCCTAGCGTTATTTACTGGAGTCCTTACTAGAGTAGTCAGTTTTTGAGGAATGTTTAAATATATTTAAATACAAAAAGTAAAACAATGAGAAAATTCAATGGAAGAGGAGACAGGAAAGGCAATGAACTAGTTACAAATTAAGAGAGGTTAATGACTGGCATGTTCATATTCTTCTAAATGTGACCCAAGGTCATCGTTTATAGTCTTGTCCTATATAGTAATATAATTTACCATCATCATCATCATCATCATTCTTCATTTTCTTTGACTAGTGAATTTGGATTTACCTCAGAGAATAAAGATAAATCAGTTTTGTTTATATTCTGTAGAATAATGTTACATGCTCTGAGACACAAGATACTAATACACTCAGAGATTCATACAGTACTCTAGGCTCGTAGCCTGGTGATCAGTGTGTACTCTAGAATACACGACTTTGGGAGGAATGAACGGGCAATGGGATAAGGCGGATCAGTGTTAGGTGTGCCTGAGTTCACTTTCTGCAACCAGAATATACAAGTGTTCTGAGATGTTCATCCCTCCTTTCTCAATGACTGGAAGCTTATTGTTGTTTTTCCTTTGTTTTTCTTTCATGTGTGTGTCTGTGTGTGTTTATTTTCTCAGTTTCTCTGAGATGTCAAAGCAAATCCTTATCCAGGAAACACGGGCTACACAGGAGTAGTGGAAGTACTTTCTAGCTCTGAAAGTCAGTAAACTCGTGTATCTTTGATGAAGAAATTTAATTGTTCTCTTTTAAGAATTCACTGCACAGTCGAAAGGACTCTCGAACTCTTGAAGTCTGCATGATAATGTATTAAGATTCTTAGAATAAAAATTTTCAAGAGACATCAAATACATTTACCAGGAAAAAAAAGTCACATTGAGGACTTGGACTGGCTCAGCCATTGACACAGTGGCCAAGAATATCAATAGATGCCCTTCAGTGTTATCCCAAAGTCTAATTAGTAAAACCTCGCTGTTAAGGGACCTACTTCAGAAAGAAAGAATGAAATTCAAATGGTGAAGAGAATGAGGGCGGCATAGAAATCCAGCTCTACACAAGAGAACCCTGTGACAGCATCTTCCTGGCTGCCGGGAGCACTGGAGGCATCTGTAGCCTGAAACGGAAGACAGTTTGTCACTGTATCTTGCAAGCATGCTTGCTTATTTATTTATTTCAAGAAAAAACAAACCATAACTTTTCTGTTAATTGAACAGCTAGTTTTTATTGATTTTTACAATGTGAAGTATTCCATACAATGGGATTGTAAGGAAGCCCTAATCGGCTTAGAAGGAGCAACCCAATTTTAATTCAGTTACTAAATCACAGCCTTACAAGTTATTCTTGGCTATTGTTACAGTTCAGATTTGCAGCTCCAGTACTGTCTCAGCTTCTACTTCTTGTCTTCTTGCTTTTTTTTTGATGAGGTCTGAATCTGATCCTGAACGCTGATCTTATATACGTGTGTGTGTGTGTGTGTGTGAGTGTGTATGTGTGTGTGTGTGCTAAAATTTATATTTATCAGCTGTTGCTACAACGGCATTGCATAATAAACTATATGAATATCAATGATACGTAGTGCCAAGACTATACATATACTCACGTTTGTATACATTGACAGAATGCTTGCCAGGTCTTGGCTAGGCATCCCTGCTGATTCAGGTCCTGACTGCTTCAGACATAGTTCAGACAACTGCAGTATATTCAGGCATCTTGGGTCCAGGATGAAGGGAATGTGTTACTAGTGATGGATTGCCAGAGCATCCGGCAATCTATTCTATATAGTCTCACTTCCTATTGGCAGAATTAAGTCACCCATCCAAGTCCAACGCTGATGGGGCATGGAAGACTGTTCCACGGAAGTGGGGAGAGGAGGAGTCCAGATGCTAAAAGATAATTGAATTTATCACAAAACTGTTTCACCACACAATATTACACAAGCACGTCATTAATTTTTTTTCTCGCTCAATTTCTGGATAATGTCTTATATAAACACATTAGATTTATGTTTGACTCAAACATGCAAATCAATGTCCCAAAATAAGCCCCAGGATTGACTATAATTTGACTGACACTTTCCTAATGTAAGTCTGCTGCCTTTTCAAGATGCTGTTCAGGGTACCCTACCTTTACAGATTCTCCCAATGCAGAAGATGTTTCAGGCCTCCAAGATGTCTTCTATGCCCCAATTCCATTGAACATGCTTTCCCCTCTAGGCAAATGCTTCTCCACATCCCTGTAGACTTGGGACAGCTCACTTCCTGCCTCATAGCTAACCAGTGTCTGGATAGATCATACCTGTTTGTCACATTGTACATTGTCAGTGATGCATGAATGACATCTTCTCTCCACACTTCTCGTTGGACGCGTAGTTTTGAGTATTTAAGAATGTATTTTCTAATGCTTGAGTTAGTGAATCCGTACCCTGGAATGATTTTCTCTTTTCAGATGACTAAGTCACCAAGTGTGGAGACACATAGACCAGCACAACTTTGAGCCTCTTTCTAGTGATGGAGTAAGCTTTCATCCTTCACCAAGTGACTGGACGTCTCTCTGCCTAATTTAGTAATGCCATGTCCCTAACTCTGGCTATGGTTTTGAGGTCTAGTTAGAAAGCGGATGTAGTTTCTATCTTGATACGTTGGCACCAAGCAGCCAAAACTCAGCAACTGAAGATGGGTTTGATCTTATTTCTCTACTGAGCGTGATTCTCAAACCACATCATAAAGATTTAGAATCTTATTGTGCCAATTGCTGGGTGTGGCCGAGAGTCATCCTAGATACTACACTGATTATGACCCAAACTTGTAAGTGGAAATAGAATGTCTATTATAAAATCTATGTAGAATCCAGAGCAATGAAGTGACGGACTTCTGGATCATTGCATGGGAGCTCGATGGGAGCCTAGCATGGCTACCTTCCTAGAGGCTCAACAGGCAGCTGAAAGAGTCAGATGCAGTTACTTGCACCCAACTAATGGTGGAAGGCCAGAGACCCCTGTGGTTGAATTAGAGAGGGGCTGGAGGAAGCTGAGGAGGAGGGAAACCCCATAGGAAGATCAACAGTCTCAACTGACCTGGAATCCTGGGATCTCTTGGACACTGGGCCACCAACCAGGCAGAATGCACCAGCAGATACGAGGCCCAACACACATACAGCAGAGGACTGCCTGGTCTGGCCTCAGGAGGAGAAGCACCTAACTCTGGAGAGACTTGAGGCCCCAGGGAGTAGGGAGGTCTGGTGGGGTGGGAACATTCTCTTGGAGATGGAGGAGGAATGGGATAAAGAACATTGGAATGTGGACCAAGAGGGATATAGCAACTGGACTGTTAAAAAAAATGATTAAATAGTAATAATAATAATAATAATAATTTAAAAGGAAAGAAAAAATAAAGATACTGGCAAAAGTTAAAACAACAACAACAACAACAACAAAAAAAAAAAACCCAAAGAAACAAAAACACCAAAGTCCTCTAATTCTTGTATTCCAAGCTGCAGGTAGAGTGTGCAAACACTCCGAGTCCTTGGTTTTTAAGTCATTAATTTAACCAGAGATCATTTTAAAGATGATGGGTAAAACATGAAAAATGTCAACAGTACTACTGCATGTCCCTTAAGACATTTTTGGCGAGTGTATCTTCATTGTTGGGCTTGCACAAGGTTCGTTCACACTGGCCAACTGTGCACTGATCTTCTTCGCCCCATGTCCAATCTCCCCTCGTTCCTTTCTGCCTCACATCAGTCCACCTCTTTTCCCTAATGTGCCCTCTACCTTCATACTCAATATATTCATGATCTTATACATCAATATAAGACCCAGGATACACAAATCATATAATTTTTCTTGGATCAGTTCGGCTCAAAATGATAATCTCTGGTTGCTAGTTACATATGCTTTTTTTTTTTTTTTACAAATGACACAATATTGCTCTTTTTCATGACTGTATAAAATTTCTTATATATTTATAAATATATGTAGTGTTATATATATATATATATATATATATATATATATATATATATCATTCTGTTCATTCTTCTGTTAACCAATACTAGGCAGAACTCATAATTTGCTAATGAGAGTAGTGTTATTTTTCTGAATGAAATAATTTTTAACTTTGTAACTCATAATGCATTAAAACATTTCTATTAGTAATAACATTGACCAATGAACTTACAAAATAATTCCCAACCTCAAGTCAGGGACAGTTAAGAGAGGTTGTCAAAAAACCCAAAGCTTAATCTTGTTATAATTATTGGTCCAAGTGCGACTGTAGTACCACTGTCAGTACGTCGCTCCTGTGGATGCCATCTCTTCCTCACAGAGCAGAAGAGAAATCCCTCTTCTTTTCATCTTAGGGGGTGAGGTGAGGGAAAAGCTATCCACAGCCTTGAACACTGGTAACCAAAGGATCACTGGTAACAAAAGAAGACAGAATCAATTTAAAGACTTGTTAATTCAGTATCTACCATTTGGAGGGGTGGGGGGAAGATTTATTTGTAAACTGTAACAAAACACTTGTTTCCATAATATCCCAATGAGCAAGATTCTAAGCGCTTGAAGGTAACTCTGATCAGTTTTCTAAACAGAAAACTGGGAATAGACTTTTTAGACCTTCGAATCGGAACTATAAAATGACCTGTTACTGTCTTAATGGTGCCATAGGCAAAAACATTAATATATCCAATTCCTTTAAAACACAGAACATTTTTTCCATTTTTGTAATGGATGTTTTCTAGAAAGTGATATATTGACATTTGGAAAACATGACTTTGTGTACCTATGAGTGTCAACTGAGACCTATCAGAAATGGTGGGAGCATCTAAATACGAAACAATGATGCGATGGGGTCACTTACTGTTCTGATGTTTGCAAGACCGTTTTGCTGTGCGGCTGACTATCCCGAGGATACGCCTCACAGAACAGCTGCCAAGAGCTGGCAGTACACCTTTAAAAAACATTTACGTCACATGAAAGTTTGTCTTCTAAATATTACTTACAGATTTGGTTTTGGGGCCATGTGATGATACACATTTGTAGACTAACAATCTTCTTTTCTATGCAAATAAAACATGCCAAAATAGCTCTGTCAAATTGAGCTTCTGAAAGCATTTGCTCCCAAATTTGTTAATTTCTATGTGCACAAACGTGCCAACTGAAATGATGCCACAAATATAGCTGTGCAGCACGTGACTCTATCCTCAGTCTGGAAAGTTCTATTGCGTCACGTGATTCAATATCGATGATAGAGATTCTCCAGTGCTTAGAATCTTGCTCATTGGGATATTATGGAAACAAGTGTGTTGCTACGATTTACAAATAAATCTTTCTTCCCCAAATGGTAGATACCGAATTAACAAGTCTTTACGTTGATTCTGTCTTCTTTAAGTTCAAACTCTACCGTAGGTTTCATGAAAATTTTTGCAGATCACTGTACTCTTTGACAGATTTTTAATGTTAAAAATGTATTTAGATGTCACTAAGTTACATTTTCAAAAGCAACTAGTGTCCCAAGGGGAACTAGTAGACTGTCTTCTATGCAAGCACGAGTTCCTGAATTTAGATTATCACACATGTAAACGTGGGTGTGGCTGTATGTGCATATGACTGTGGATGCCTGTAACCACAGCATTGGAGGGACAGAGACAGGTTGATCCTCGTGGGGGCTGCTTGTCATTCAGTCTAGTGGAAAAGACAATTGCCAGGCTCAGTGAGCAATCCCTTTAAAAGATAGTCTATACATACGTATAGAACCCCTCCCACATATTTATCTATCTATCTATCTATCTATCTATCTATCTATCTATCTATCTATCTATCTATCTATCTGTCTATTTATCTATCTATCCCCTCTACAGATACTACACACATATACATATTCATATCCTCTATACATACAAAATACTCAAATTTAAAAACAATCAATGTACTTATAATTCTAAATTATCCAAATCCCATGCTTCTGTCTTTCCTTGGTTAGCGATCTTCAGTTTCTTAACCTTTGTTCCCACATTCAATAAATTTATTACAAATTGGTGATAGCATTTGAATTGTTTCTTAAAACAATAGTCTGCCCTCTTGAATTGAGGCTCTAAGTTAAAGCACACTGACCAAAGTCTGAAAACAGTAGTTGTGTTTTCTAAACTAAAACTGTGCTCTCTAGGCGGCAGCTCCTGTCAACATTCTGCTCTAACATATAAATTATAAACTGCTGTAAATGACCTCCAGGCAATTAGCCCCCTCCAATAAAGTAGCAATATTATACTTATCTACATTTTGCAAAGATGCATAGTGAATAAAGATGGCTGTTAGGTGCAAATATGAAAGTTAATATATCTCTTCAAGTCATTAATTATTAAAACATATATCTATATGGAACCTGTGAAGCCAGATATTGTTACATCTTCCAAAAGAGGTTTTTACAACAGACTCGACGTTAAATTTCTAGTGGTTTTTATTTTTCTGAAGGCTGCTTTATAAGGCAACCCAGACAAGGAGTTTGAGTTCCTTAAAAGTGTGGCATATGCTTTGAGTTTCATTTCCTCTCTGTCTTCCTGAGACTTTAACTATAAGATTTGGCAGATTGTGTTTCATGACACGAGCAATCTCTCTCTCCCCTTTCTATTCCAGCCCTCTCTCATGTGTATGTTTGTGGTTGGGGATGGGGGTGTATGATGTGTGTGTGTGTATGTGTGTGTGTGTGTGTGTGTGTGTGTGTGTGTGTATGTATGTGTTTGGGTGTCTGTGGATAGGTAAGTGTTTGGGTGTGTGGGGGGGCATAGGTCAACCTCAGGGTTGTTTTAGTTACTTTCTATTGCAACGACAAAATGCCATCATCAAGACAACTTATAAATGAAAGCATTCAATTTGAGGCTCATGATTGCAGAGGGTTAGAGTTCATAACCATCATAACCAGAAGCATGGAAACCTGCAGGTAGGTAGGGGTGATATTGAAGCAATAGCTGAGAGCTTAGATCTTAAACCACAACCACAAGACAGAGAGAGCTACCTAGAAATGCCATGGACTTTTAAAACCTTAACACCAATACCCAGGGATACCTCTCCTCCAACAAGACCTTACCTCCTAAACTTTACCAAAGGATCCAACTTAGTGGGCACCAAGCATTTAAATATATGTGCTATGGGGGCCATTCTCATTCAACCCACTGCAGGCGTTGATACTTTTACTGCCCTAAAGATCATGTAGGCTAGTCTAGCTAGCCAGAAAACCCAGGAGGTTCTGTCTCTCCAGCTCATGACATGCTCACCCACCATATCTGACTTTCTCTTCAATGTGAGTTTGGGGCACTTGACCTCAAAATCTTATGTTTGTGCTGCAACCTTTCACCAACTGAGCTGTCACCCCAGCTCTGACACTGTATCATACTTTAAATCATACTTTCCAGATGGCAAGTCAGAATGTGACCATCTGAGCACATGGACAAAGGACATAAGGAGTTATGAAGTATCCCCCAGTAATTGTAAGGATATTTACATCAACGATACATGTACATATATGACAGTCTTCATTTTAATCCCTTTTGTGTTTCATACGGAAAAGGTATCTGATTGGAGAAAGTCTAAATGCTGATAGAAATGTAGATGAAATTCAGCTCTCAGGAAGGATCCTATATGCAGACATCTGCACAGTTATCACCAGATACATTTTGATATTTATAAATATGTATCTCATACCCACATTTTGAATAAAACTTTCCCTTGAGCCACGTCCCAGGGAAGCGAAGACTGTAAAACCTCCTGTAATGGGAAGCACACTAACTCAGAAGCTCATTGGTTAAATGGCATTAACACTGGATTATGTTTTCACCCTACATCCTTGATGATCTTCTCCAAGAAGAACTAGTAAACATGGATGTTCCCCTGCCCTACTTCCTGAATGTAGAGGTTTGGAAAACCAGAAAAGCAAGCATGGCTTATTAACAGGGTATACCATGTACAAAATGTATGCAAGAGAATAGATATGTTACACAGAGTCTGAGGTAAATATTGAAGTGTCAAAACTGGTTCCCACCTCACCCATGAAGATACCCAGTAGCGGATTTCATGATTCTTCACATTGTAAAGGTTATGATAATCTTTGACAGCTGTCCTTGTTCGTTTTGAAAATATTTTTACTAAGCAAGTTCCCATGCATGAAATTGCGGTGGTTTAGTGACAGCAGAGTGTCTAGAGAACCAAATGTTCGATGGCAATTAGAGAGAAAGCATCACACACAGTTGCTGAGTCGTTGGATTCTGTCTAAAATACATTACTTAAAACACTGACTGAGCTCTGCCTGGAAACTACACTTGTCACTTTAGAATCCTCCCATGTTAGCATCAATTGCTGCTTCGGGAGATCTTCATGTACGATACACATCTGTCTGTGTGGGTATGTATGTATGTGTGTTCCTATCCAACACACATGTGTTTGTGTGACTATATATACATACATGTGTGTGAATGTGTGTTCAAGTTGGGTACATATGTGTTTTTGTTCATGTGGAGTATACATGTGTATAGGTGTGCATGTATGCACATGTTCATGTATGTATGTGTATTCTTCTCAGGTGCACATTTGATAGTGGGTTGTGCCGAATAATGTTCCTCAGTTCCCGTGCCGAGGAGGGAATACCATGATGTTGGGTCCTGTGGAGACTTTGGTCCTTACAGAGCAGTGAGGTAGAGACTGGGTCTCTGGGCTCTGCACGCCTCTCTTCCTAGGACGCAGACCTGTGCACATCCTGGTCAGGTGTGGATGTGCTGATTGGATGGAGAGAGAGGAGCCCTGGAGAAAGCTGACTAGCCAAACTAGCTGAAGCCATGAGCTCTAGGTTCAAAAGTGAGAGACCTTTCCTCACTTTTGAGAAAGAGTATAAGCGAATTAAGCAAGACATCCAATATCAATCTCTGACCTCCACATACATGTACATACACGTGCATGCACACCCCACAGACAAATGTGCACCTGATATGCATATACATATACACATGAACCTGGACATGCATGTGCACCTACACACATGTACACCCCATGTGAACACAAGCATGTTCATGTACAACCACACAAACATGCTTGTACCCTACTTCAAAACACATGCATACATACATACATACATACACTCACATACATTGGATGTGTACAAACATACATACGCACCCACACAAATAGATATATATCCTACATGAAGACACATATACACACATTCACACATTAAAGCACATCCGTAAGATATATGTGGCCCTGACATAAGCATACATACACACATGCACAAACACCATACACACATTAACAGATACAGCGGAGATTTTGGCATCTAGAGCCATGCTGCCTGGGTTGGGATTCCAGCTGTGGCTTGTCCTAGGTTTCATTGAACGTGTTCTTCAGTGACTTCTTTGTGCTTCCCTCCCAGTGCAGTTGAGAGGCACTCCTGGGATAATGTATGGGAGGCAGCTAGGAGAGATGTGGTTTAGAGCCCAGCAAATGCTATTTACTATCTGCACTTCCTATAGGAAATGATAAGACCCATTGAGCACCCAGTTGTGTTGACATAACATACTCAGGAAGAACCTGGGCATTTCCACGAGTCGCTAACAGTGCAGCCTAGTGCTGACATAGCTGCATCCTAGGTAGCAACAGTAATCAGCATGGCTTCATGATGCTTTGGGGTTTTAACTGCTTCAGCCCTTATAAAAATTCATTCTGCCTCCTCAAAAATCTGAAAATTACTAATCACATTCATGACTTTTTGATTTCTTAATCATAATTACAGCTTCTATCATAAGCAGTCTCCCGGTTTTATTTTAATGCACATTTATTTTGCATATTTTGTTCCAAGGACAGGAATTACTAAAACTTATGTTAGGTTTTTTTTGATAAACTGGCAGTTATGCATCCTGATATGTTTGTGTTGGCTAATGTGAGGATTCAGGCGGGGTAAACAGTGTAAAGGCAAAGTTAAAAGTGTGCATGAGTGTGGTTGTGTAAGTGTTGGGTAGGTGTGTGTCTCTGTATGTCTGTAAACTGTATATCCTTTTTCTTTATTTCCTAAAATCAGCACTTATCAGGTAAAAAATTTAGACTTTAAAACTCAAAATGAGATGGTTTGAGGTGTTAAGTAGTTCCATTAAATCAGTCTGACATTTTTGTGGATCTTTTAGATTTTGTAGTTGCTGCCTAATCTGTGTTTGCCAAAAACTAACTGCATAATAAACTTGCATTTAATTTCCAAAGCTATGAAAAAAAATTAATAGCAGGAAGAGTAAATTTTATCTTGTTCTTAGGTTTACATGTTACAGATATCATATTAAATATAAAATATGTTCTTCAAATATATTATCATTTCTTGGCAGGTAATGCAGTTTTGAACCCCTTTTAAGTAAATCCTTTGACTCTAAAATGTTCAGTGTCCATCGAAAATCTCACCAATTAGAGTTCTTTGAAATGCTATTGATGAATTGCCTGTAGTTCTTTGTCTGTGGGTGGGACCCAGCATGCCCTTGTTTTGACTTTGTCTTTGCTGCCATTTCTAGGAGAAACTAAACACAAATTTAATTCAAAGTTCTTTGCAGCCCCAAGACATATAGTGTGTCATGTGTTAACAAAAAGCGGTAGATGGAGATGAGATGGAGATAGTCAAGTGCTAAGATTGTGCCTGACCCTGGGGTTGGCATGCAACAGTCGCCACCATGAATTCATAGGTCAGATTTTACAATTCTTCCCTGTTGGCTGGACAGGGGAAGATACTAAGATGGTTGCACGAATCTTTCTGGAATACAGATCTGCTCCATTACCAGAGTAGGAAGAGACACAGGGCACTGGACTGAGCCCAATAAGCCTAGAACAAGATTTACAGGCTGCCTCTCTCGCATTTCACACACAGCTGTGCCTGCAGATGATAAAGTCCCTTCCTCATAACATACCCAGATTTTTTAAAAGACTATAAATAAAATGAATGACAAGCGACCGTGTCTGTGGACACCTCAATGAGCAGGCGCAGAGAACAAATTCGTGCAACTGTGAAAAGGCTGGGCAGCTGTGTGTCAGTCATCCAGTGCGTTATTACCCATTAGCTTATCTCTACAGATCCAGTCACGTGATCATGCATCTTCCTAAACAGTCTGTTTTCATTTCACTGCAAGGAAGTAAGAGCGTGGGCTGAAAATCCTCTGTTTTAAAGGTCTGCTCCTCCTCTGTGATTGTCAGATCATAATTCATTTTGTGTTGTTTTTGTTTTTTTCACTCGATGAAAGGGAAGCCAGTTGAGGACCTAAGAAATTGAAATAAGCTAATAAAATCAGACGTGGCTTATATCCTGTAACTTTTATCTGTGAGTCTGTTCCCTGCTGTTGAAAGGGGAAGTGAGAGTGAGAACTTGGAGAGATGCTTCACCAGGAAGACAAATAAGCCCATGGACAGATGCTGAAAAGCATCTGAACTCAAGGAAGCAGCATCCTTAACCCCATGACTGCACACCCGCTGCAAACTAACATTACAATGGAAAGAGACTGGAACAACTCCTAATTATCGCTGGAATAAATAAATAAAACCCGCTAGGAGTCTAGGCAGAGAAGTCGGTAATTTCTTACAAAGGTATGCTCACCAGGCAACCCAGAACCTCACCTCTGGGCATCTGTGCTACAGAAATGAAAATGGGAATCTGTGCCAGAGCCTTATAGATTAGCTTTGTTTGTTTTCTCTCAATGTTGGGAAAAAGTAAGCCCAACTCATTACTTCTTACATGACGTCACACACATGATAGGACATCACTGTGCCATAAAAGGACCACCTATTGATGCACACGGCAACTTCGAGAAATCTTAGCAGCCCCTCAGCCACTCAGGAAAAAGAAATATGTGTGAGTAGTTCTGCAGCATTTTCAAGGGATGATGACACTGCGAAGGAATGAGGAAAGGATGAGGAGAGGTTGAGAATGCTACTAGGCATTCACAACACTGTATTCAATAAATACACATATCATTTTTTAACATAACAGAAAATGATATTTTATCAAAGAACTGTTCTATATTTTTTTTCTTTCACAATTCTCTTTTTTCATTTTTATTCTTTAATCTTTTTTTACAGTTCAGTCGTTATCCCCTCCTGGTTCACCCTCTGACTGTTCCTCATACCATTCCTCCTCCCCCATCCCCTCACCCCACCAGACCTCCCCACTCCCTGGGGCCTCAAGTCTCTCTAGGATTAGGTGCATCTTCTCTCACTGAGGCCAAACCAGGCAGTCCTCTGCTGTATATGTGTTGGTGGCCTCATATCAGCTGCTGTATATGGGTTGGTGGCTCAGTGTCTGAGAGATCTCAGAGATCCAGGTTAGTTGAGCCTGCTGGTCTTCCTATGGGGTCACCCTCCTCCTCGGCTTCTTCCAGCCTTTCCCTAATTCAACCCCAGGGTCTCTGGCTTCTGTCCATTGGTTGGGTGTAAGTATCTGCACCTGACTCTGTCAGCTGCTTGTTGGGCCTCTCGGAGGGCAGCCATGCTAGGCTCCTGTCTGCTTTCAGACATCTAACTTTTATGAGGAGATATTTAGAGAGATTTTCCCCTCAATATAAGCTGTTTCCAAAGCTAAAATTCTTCATGGAAAATAATCTGCCAATGAAAAAATTCAAAAATTGAAATACATAATAGAGTCAAGTTCTTGAAGAGCCTTTCCCTTTGGACTCTTCAAAAGCAGAGAGAACCACAGCTGGGCAGAGTTTGCTTATGATGGGTGAGTACAGGGCGGAGTTCAGTGGACATCTCCACTTCTCTAATTAGTTATTCTGTTAGTGTTTAAATCTGTATAAAAACATATCAGATCCATAAACTCAGACATTATATTGCCTAAAAGAAGGCCATCTGTAAAAAAAGAGTGAATTTCAAGGAGCATTTATGCAAGTTTATAAATAATATATGAGCAAAAGATAGCCCAGAAATCAGGTGAAAATTGAGAAAACTGAGTAGATTACGGTTTATGGAGACAACCTCCATTTATATCACACACAGCAGAAGAGAACGTGTTATTATGTGAGAATAAGAATATGATCAGATGATTAATTCAAATAAAATAATCATCTTTTCTTGAACTTAGAGGAGAATATTATATCAAGAACATTGACTCTTTGAATGTAGCTGTGTGTATATGAATGTATTATACCATCAAACTGAAATGCAGAGCAGACAAGAGAGACTTAGAAAATCTAATAGTAAAAAAAAAGAGTAAATCCAAACAAACATCGTGTCTCATTCTATCCCTGTTAAATTATGCCCAACATCATCCTTTATAGCCTCAGTTCATTATTTGGCCATGAATAGTTCAATAAAAAAAGTAAAAACGTACTAGTGTACAAACAAAAAAAAAAACCAGTTCATTTCATGTTGTTACTGAACCGAGAGTTGTTTTATGTGAGCATGAATATGAATATTGAAAGAAAGGAGTGACATTACATATTGTTCGGATTGAGGCTCTTTAATATAGGTCAATTGCTGGTAAGCCTGTGGCTAGTTTATGTTTCCACTACTCTCGTGGTTATTTATTTCTCATTTGGTTTCGACTAGTCTCAAGTGTCCTGACCTTGCTGAGGTATTTTCAATATTGCGTGAGACAGTCATTCATTTCCCTTCTAACATGAAAACACTATGCTTTTAATACCATTGGCTGAATGGTATTCTTTCTTTCGTAAGTAATATGTTTTACTAGGTCCTCACATGCTCCTGTTATCAACTGAATTCCCACGAATGCCCCTATTCAAGTGTCTGCATCTGCCCTCATTACAAGGAATTTGAGATACTGTATTTAAAGTTGCTTAGTTGAGTTTTCTTTTGTTAAAGCAAGTATTTAGGTCATCTGCAAGGATGCTGACAGTTTCATCCAGACTCGTGCTTTCAAGTAGAAAGAGAATCCACACTGATATGAAACTGCATTGAATATAATCAAGTACACACACACACACACACACACACACACACACACACACACACACTGGTTAGAAGTGGTACTTTAAGTTCTGATCATTTGCCTAGGAATTTCGTGAATTCATTGTTTTTAATTGCAGAGTAGTATTCCATTGTGTAAATATACCCAATCACAAAAGAACACACATGGTATGCAGTCATTGATAAGGGGATATTAACCCAGAATCTCGGAATACCCTAGACACAATTCGCATATCAATAGATTTCCAAGAAGATGGAAGGAGAGACCCCTGGTCCTGGAAAGACTGGATGTAGGGGAACGCCAGGACAGAGTAATGAGAGGGGGTTGAATGGAGAAAAGAGGGAGGGAAGGGGGCTTATGGGACTTTCGGGGAGGGAGGAAACGGGAAAGGGGAAATGATTTGGAATGTAAATAAAAAAAAATCTTAGAAAATAAAATAAAATTAAAAAAAAGTGGTACTTTAAGAGTACTCTCTTTCCACTAAAGAATAAAATATTTGTTTCTTGAGTACATAGAATATTTCCTACAATAAAATAATTTAATTCTAAATTTCCCTTACCTTTTCTGTTGAATCCATTCTGGAAATTTTATGCCATGCAAGGCTGCGGAGAACTTTTTCCTCTGTAATGTGCTTTTCCAACCACTTATAGAATATTACTTTTCTGGTGTACAGCACACCATTTCGTATTAAACCGGTTTCCATGATAGGTGGTTCTTAAAGATTTTCTTAGTTTGTACCTTAGATTCTCTTGGCTAAAGATGGAAATCAAGTATAAATAAATCAGAAGCGCTTAGCACGCTTGCACCTCATTGGGAACCTTTTGCTAAGGTCTCAGACAGTAGGAACCGGGCAGGCAGTGAATGTTAATATTGAGACATCAGAGCAAGCCTAGCCAAACTGTGTTCTGCATGGGCTTAACTGCTGTTTGGTTTGCTGGGGTTTACCTTCTTTTCATTATTTTTAGTCAGTCCTAGGTTGGCACATAAGACTGATGATCACATTTCTAAGGCACACATGTCTATGCCTCCTCCTGTCTCCACCCCTCCTGCAGGTCCCCTCCACTGGCTAGTGTTACTCCTTCAGATTTGCCCTCTTAGCATTTGTTTACTGGGAAGAAGGATTCCTGTGTGTCTGGCTTTTACAAGTTTATGCTTGTTTCATACAATGCCTGTGCACACCTCTGTCATTCGAAGTTACAGGATATAATGCACAACATCATTGGCATTAAAAACAGCTGGAATATGGACTTTTCTCAGTAAGCTAAACTGTGTTGGTTAATGACATTCAGTGTATAGAAGGGGGCACATCTAAATTTCCAACCTATCTTTAACTTACAGTTTGATCTTGTGCCCTTTGCTTTTTCTTAAAAGCCATTTTATGGTCTTTGTACTGCAGTCAATAACAACAGCATCCATCATTTATAGGTTCTATGAAGATTATATTGGATCATATATGAAAACTTCAAGGTGTACCATCTGACATTGTTGAGTAAACATTATTTGTGATTATGATTTCTGCTGTGATTATCTTAAAATTAAAATTGCATCTCATTGTAAACCCCTCTTGAATCCTTTAAGTTATACGAAGTCTGACATAGCTTCTGATCATCTCCCATTGACTGTAGTGTTTTCCATTAGACTGTATGAATCTTGAATACCCTACATTTGTCTTGGTGTCTTAAAACTCATAATCTATGAATGAGAAACGGTATATTTTATGGTTGATTGCACTGCAAAACTCGCTTACTTTCTCTTCTTCTTTTTTTAGGTTCTGATTCTTGATTTTGATAGGGAAATTCATTTTACACATCCTCAAAATACCAACTGTGGTCAAACTTAACCCAAACACAAAAACTACCTTGTAAGCCACAGTTCATACTACAAATGAACCTTAAAAATAAAAAGGATACCCTCTAAACAAATATTTATCTTTAGTCAAAGGAGTTATTTTATATTTGACTTTAATAAATAAACACATGACTGTTTTATGAATATGATTAAAAACCAAAGGCAAATCAAGCATAGGGTGTAAAAAGTAGTTGGTCCTTGTGGTATTTCCCAGGGTTATGTTAGGAATCCATGAACTGTTCTCTGTAGAGTAAATCTGTTGTGTTTCCTGTCAAATAAAGTGAAACAATGATAGGCGAGTCCCTTTGCATATAGCTTGTTCCCATAACAGGTCAGCCTTACTTTTTTTTTTACCACTTCTTTATTTCTCCATCCTGTGTGACATCAAACATGATGAACATTTTCCAGCTTTTATATAAGGATCATGGTAGGTCTTGAGGCTAGGACCTCAATGGGAGCCATTTTGGAGCCAGGTCCAATTATAATGTCATAGGCTGTGATCCAGTATTTGATCTCTATGAAGTAGGAGTGTGATAGTACAGAAGCAGAACTCCTTGGTTAGGTCTCTGATATTCAATGTAAGTTCCTAGGTTGACTGAGAGACAGCAGATACATAGATAAATGTATGTAGGTATAGGTAGAGGTAGATATAAATGATGTAGAGAGCTAGAGAGAGATGATGCAGTTAAGGCTAAAAAGATGTGAAAGAACTTGGTGTATTTGTGGAATATGAAGTGGTCCTCAGTGTGGTACCAGGAGCTTTGAGGATGAGTTAAAATTGCAACTGGAAAGCCTGGCTGGGTAAGATTCTGCCTAGTAGGAAGAGCTCCGTATAGGTCTGCTCTTACCTTAGCTTCCTGGTTCTCTTTGTAATCTTCCAAGATGCTCATTGGAAATTATTTTCCCATAAACCAGGTTGAACATAATCTGTTTCTGTTCCAGAATTATTTATTCGATTGCAAATCATTTCTACAGAACTTACACCATTATTGCAAGACACATGAGGCATAGTTGAACCCTAGGGCTGAGGTCGTGACTTTAGAGGAGCCTAGGGAGATCAAAAGCATCAACCATGGATGACGTAGAAATGGGAATAAAACGGAAGTGAGGAGCGGAATGGAAGCCAGGTTATGAGCTTCATTGAAAGTCATATGTTTCCCGAGTTTAAAACACCAGGCATTGAACTGCAGTACGCCACCCAGTTGGACCTAATCCAGCTGTAAATGCCATCTGCTTTCTGCCAGTTCCAGCTACCCATCTCTTGCCTTCCAAACTCTTTGCCATGTTTGCCAGGATGTTGCATAGATACTGCATGCTCATCCCACTGAAAGGCGATCCTAGATATTCTGCAATAAGACTTCATCTGCCTTGCTCAGCACTCTGGCCAGGAAAGGCAATTCCACAACCTCAGATGCTTAGATGTTAAAGCTCTGCGTTGTCTTTGACGGATTCCATTTTATCTTGGAAAGTGTTCCGTTACAAGGTCAAGCTTGTGCTTCTTCCATTGCCAACTGTATTCCAACTTCACCATGCGTGTGTGCGTCAAGCTCTCACACCACACACTTGTCTCAAAAGCAGCCAAGGAGAGACTGTCAGTGCAGTCAAACCAGGTCATGCTCTGATTTAGTCAAACCTTTGCCCGTTGCCCTTCCGTGATTGCCCATCTTAGAGTAAACACTGTCTTCAAAATGGCCTCCAAGACCCTGAATATTCCATCTAAGCTCCAGCATCATTAGTATGAATTGTCCTTCACCTCTCTGATATCACCTCCCTTCCTTATCTCTAACATGGTTTGTTTTTTTTTAAACCTACTCTTTGGGGAAGACTCTTAGATTTTCAATTGAGTTTCTTGCCGCCGCCGATTGCTGTCTCCACTATCCATTCTCACCCTAGCACTTCTCTTGATTCTACTCTTATTTGCTCCTAGTCATTCCCCCACCCCACCTCTGACATTGGAATGTTCCCATCTTGAGACCAAGGATTTGGGCTTCTTTATTCATTACTCCACATTCAGTCTTGAAAGGCACCGCTGTGTTTCTTCATTTCAGGAAGGAGTGTAGGCAGGCAGCATTCCAGAAGCTCCCTACTCAATAAAGCTTTACTCAGGGATGGATATTGATCATTCAAATAGGAGCTTGTGCTTTGGAAACTGCTTATCACATCATCTGTGAAGACCTGCCATCTATCGTGGGTATAAAACCCCTCAGTTGGTGCAGCTGCCAGAAAGACGTGATGAATGCCGTCTGCAAACAAAGTGCCCTGGGAAAACACAAAATGCCAGTCCTCATCATACTGAGGTCAGTGCCGTATCGTCCAGAGTTCATGCACGAGTGTGAGCTTCAATGGTGGGAGAGCGCTAAACTTTCCAATAGCTTTTGTACTGCTACAAAGATTCGTGCCTCAGACCCAGAAAAGCAGCAGCAAGGGGCCAGGCACTTTCTTCCTGACCTCGGGGCTGTTCTCTGTTTTTCAGACTTTCCAATCAAAAGATTATGCAGAGTAATTAAAAAAAAAAGAAAGAATAGAAAAGAAAAGCATAGAAAAACTCTCTGCATGCTGTGCTCTGGCTTGAGAGTTTCTTGTTCATTGGCTGTCCAGCATTCTACATGTGACCCACAGAAAGGATTACATGCCCTATACAAAAGAGACACTTAAAATCACATAATACCTATTTCTCTATTCCTCTTCATATGAGATACTCAAACAAATTGCCTTTGAGCCTAGTTTTATTTTTATTTATTTATTTATTTATTTATTTACTTACTTATTTATTTATTTATTTATTTATTTATTTATTTATTTATTTATTATATTGGTATCTGGTTAGACAGACAAGAAGTCTCTTAAGGGCTAATCTAGTTAGCTCAATTGCACTGAGATCTACTGAATAGTAAATTCTGGGTGAGTCCCATCCCCTCATTGGCGTTTACATGAGTCTTGGAGCCTTAGACTCCAGTCCTCACACTTTAACACTTAGCAGTCTCCCTAGACCTGCCGTTCTTGTATAGGTGGCAGTACAGTTTTAAGAGAGGTAAAGACACTGTACTGTCCCTGTCCCACATCTCCAAGTGCATTTCTCACAGTCAGCCTTAAGCCCCTCCGAGCGCGTGAACTATTTCTACATTTACAACTAATTGCCTCGATGACTAGCCCTGCTTTCAGGAGCCTGGTACTCAGAAACCACTGTAAACTCCACAAAACCGTGGGTTAAAATGCATAATTACGATAGGTCAGTGATTACCTCTGACCATCTAAGGAAGTGGTGGCACACATCTTCAGGATGTAAGGAAGCATCAATATGCCTGATTGACGGTGATGCTAAGAGTACAGCTGCTTCCTTCACTTCGCCTAAATGAGCAGATGGATCTGGCGTGATACGTTACAACAAAGCACTCCGAGAGCGTGCTGCTTGGAAGGCTGAGAAGCCACTTCTCCAGCCGTCCCTGCCTTCCAGAGTCACACTGTCAGATTTCGCAGACCTCATGAAGGAAATGAAACCACTTTACAGGAGTGCAGGGTATAGGGCAATTTTGAGACATGGGTAAAATGCAAGGTTTTACATTCAATCAACTGTGTGATAAAAAGCACTTTGGTAAAATAGATATCAAATTCATGGGTCCCTCAAGCGCAGAAAAGGGAGTAGTCCCATGGTAAAGTGGATACAGGTTGATAAAATATAGTGGGAAATTTGTAAAAAGAAATCGTAGACCTGTATAAAATAGAAGAAAAACATGATACAAATGCACTCACGCACACACACACACACACACACACACACACACACACACACATGTGCACGTGCATACACACACACACAGAGAGAGAGAGAGAGAGAGAGGCAACCAAAACCCACATGTGAATCCTATATATTAAAACACTTTTATTGACTAGGTTAGAGGAGACCATCTGGCTTTTACTGGAGTCATACTGTCCCCTGATCTTTAAGTAAATTTGGGAAGAGACTCACTCAAAGCTGTCTGACTTATGACATCCAGCTCACTATTTGATGTCTTCATCCCCAGCTTTTTACTAGATGGAGTAAATGCTTCAGTTCATGAAGACAAAGTCTTCACGGATCAGTATAAAATGGTGGCAGGGTAGTGCGGAAGGGTCCCGTGGTAGCGTAGAAACAGGGTAAGCATGCTCAGCTCACCAACAATGTTTCTTAGCTTGGATCTGAGTCGTGGTTTAAAGCCACAATGTGACTGAAGGTCTCATGTGTTTGGAAGTCTGGTTCTGAGGCAGGGTGCACACATTAGGTATCTTTCTTACGTGAGGCTTTTAAAGGTATCAGCTTGGCTCTGCGTTTGGTCCCCTTTTTTTTTGCTCTCTGCTTGCTGCATGTAACTGGTTGTCTCACCCTTCTGGTTACACGACTGATCTTCTCTACCCACCATGAAGCCTCCTTCAGGATAGACAGAAACCCTCATCAAATCATAAGTCAGAAGGAATCCAGTGAGCTCCTTCTGCCTTGTAACCTATCAGAATAATGAGGAGAATGATGAAAAATGTAGCCAATATCTCTAACTAATGTATGTCACAAATAATGTTTGTTAAAAACAAAGCTGAAAAAAGTGAAATAAAGGTGCCTTAGTATTGAGAGTTAATTTTGGTTCATGGGAGTTAACTATGATGTTAACTGCAGAATAAATCAGTCCTTGCTAGCAAATCAATGAGACATAAAGATCTGCCTATGAAGCTAAGGAGTAAATTCACAGTGACAAAGTGGTCATTCAGTGGGCCTCCCTGACTTTTACTTTCTTCCTGTTCATTAAGAACAAAACCATTACGAAAGGCCTGCTATTTCTATCATTAGATATCCCTATAAGTGAGGCCTCCGATTTCTAATGTTAAAGGGATCCTCGTATCAAAGTAAGATGCGTGACATCCAGCAGTTCATGGTTAACTCAGGTCCAGCCATCCCTTCATGCTAGTTGTAGAATTTAGTTAAAGGAACAGACAAATATAAAAACAACATAGACACAGTAATCACTTCTGTAGTATGCTTTTTCCATAGTCATTATTAAAATATCTGAGTTTTGGATCTGGAAAGGTGACTCAGTGGCTAAGAACACTTTCTGTTCTTACGAAGGACCTAGGTTTGGTTCCCAATACCCACATGGAGGCTGGGAACTGCCCCAACTCCAGCTCCATGACATACAATGCTGTCTTCTGACATCTGTGGGCACCAGGCATTCACAAGGTACACAGACATACATGAGGACACGCACACATAGACATGAAGTGAAATAAATTAATCATTTTAAAGTAAATAAAATACATTATTTTCATATTGTACTTTCTGGATGTTAATTGTTTTGATCTGTAGGTTAAATTGTTTACAAAATTATGTGAATTTAGCGCATGTCTCTTGTTTTGACAAATGATTGTCTATGGGTAGATATGGTCTGAAATAGCTGTGATGATCACAGAAATAGCAACTTATGGTCTCGTGGTGAAACACTGTTGACTGCATGGCGATGTGGCATTTTTACAGGTGAAGGTTTCTTGTCGCCTCTGCTTCATCTTGAAAGAGATGTTCTTGTTCAGTTTCCTGGCCCAATTGAGCCTCCCTTCTCCTCCCCTAAAAATATGAATTCCTCTCTTTCACCATTACTCAGGAATCTGATTGTGATCATACACAGTGCTCACACGGCATGTCGCCCAGCACATACTAAATTGTCTGAGTAATTATAGGAGAGTACTGAAGGGTCAGGGGAATTCAGAAGCATCCTGAAACTCTGAGGACTCATTATTAATGCCAGCTTATTGACAGGGTTCCAAGTACTGAGATAGATTTTCTAAGTTAATTAATCTCCCCAATCATCTCCTTTAAGTCCAGTTATGTTTAGCAACATAAACTCATTGACTTTTTTTTTCCTTTATGTGAATATAAGACATAAAATGCCCATGGCAACCCTACTTTAAATATATTAAATCAAAGTTTCATTTTCTGGGGCCCTGCCCTGCCCACCAGTATCAGTTGATTCTTGCAGCCCAGCATCACGTTAGAATATATCATCTGATTGGACATCCGTGACTTGGTTTTGGAGCTGAATTCAATGTTTCTGGGAAATTGTAGCTCATACGAGTTGACTCATTAACTCTTATCTTCATTAGACTTCACTTTTCCTACATTTATGTATTCTAGTTTACCTGACAGGAAGGGTATGAGAAATTAGGGATCTGTTGGTTCTTTGTTTGTGCTGTGTGCGTATGTGAGAAACTGGTTTTGTTTTCATGCTCAATTGAGTGCAAAATAAATACTATTAGCTACGCCAGAAACTCTTACTTATTGTATTCATCTTTGACTTTGAGGAGGTTGGTGGGTAAGTGAGAACAGGCATGAGCATCTCACTGTTCCTTGAGTGTCTGAAATCTTAAATGTCAGTTTGAAGAGACTTTTCTAACCCCATGCTTTGGCTGTCAAAAACAACTGCTATTGGGTCTACATTCTTAGCATAGCTCACAGGCCATAGAAAGAAACAAAGCCCCTGGGCCAACTGGCCTTCAGTATGCAAAGAATGTTACTGAAATGCTTAGTGTGTGTTCTCTATCTAAATGAACCTTCAAGAGGAGTCCGGGGTCAGTTAGGAAGAGTGGAGCTGTGGAGGTAGGACATGGACTTTTCTCATCAAATGGAAAAAGAACCAGGGGAACATGTGATTTCTAAAAGTCAAGCCTATAAAAGGCAGGTGTGTATAGACAGGCACTGGGAACTCATGAAAGTCATGATGGAGTGCTATGACAAAAATAGCCGAGCTTCAGGAGTTTCTGAACAGTGTCATCTGGATTCATTGTTTTCGAGGCCCATAGCAAGACAGAGGTATTAGAGTATCAGAGCTCGGTAGATGAAAGCTACTTACCTCACAGGTACCAGGAAAGAGAGAATAAGTCTTACTGCCATCAAATATTTTTCAATAACAACATTTAAGTATATTCTGTTTCTTTTTGATAGACTACAAGCTCCCTGATAATGCCTGCTCATGTAGATTAGGTCAGGAGAATCATAACATATATTCCAACGCTAGAGTTGAGGCTACCAATCAACTGAGTTATAAGACAAGTGAATTATAATCTGTCCACGTAAATAATCCATTGATATTGTAACCATATAAGAAATATTGGCTTCTCCCTTCCCAATTTGACGTAGACAGGGTGCAAAGATCTGCAGCTATAAATCTTGAGTTCTCATCAGGCTATATAAATAGGGAGAGAGAGAGAGAGAGAGAGAGAGAGAGAGAGAGAGAGAGAGAGAGAGAGAGAGAGAGCGCACATGGCAGCGTTGGGAAGAGATGATGAGTTAAGAGTAGAGATGCAAGTAGTTAAGGGGAGGTGATGGGGAGAAAGAAAAGGAATGCCACAGTAAAAACCGTTTGATATCATTATGTAGTCTAGTAAAAATCTGAATTTTCTCTTCCTAAATAATAGTGCTGTGGTATCTTTTTATGAGACTCTGCTCCAGACAGATGAGTTCTTTGAAGATGTTTTTGTCTGCTTTTGATTCTGGTTGCACGTAGTCACAAGTCCATGAGCCTTATCATTATTAATCCATATCAGTCCCATCAGAGCAGATTCACTAGAAGCCCTCCGACACCCCGTGCGCTGAGAATATGGCCAGTGCCCTGTTGAAACAGCAATGGTTTCTACAGAGCGCCACTCCACCCCGACCTGGAATCTTACACTTTTGTGCAGCAGTATTATCCCCTGGGGTGTCTTGCTATGTCCTCTCCTCTCTGGTTTGGTAATGTGTCTTGTCTCAGTATCATGTCTGTGCCTTGCCACTCTCTCATTATGATCTGGCAAGAGCTTTTAACTTTACATTGATTCTAACTAATGTTTCTGAAAATACTCATGAAGCCATCTCCCCCGTTGTTGATTTTATCAGTGAATATTTAGCAGCAGTGAGGCAAACCAGCCAGGCTCCCCTTTTCTCTGGAACCCTCTACCAGTGCTGCTGCCCTCTTCAAACATGTCTGTCTACTTGGAGCTGAGTCCTGTATTGCTTGAGTCTTTATTGTTTGGCCCAGAAGAATCTAGGACTTACAACAGAGTACATGACCATTCCATGCCTAGAATGAGGTAGAAGATGCTCCAAGCTCTGGGTACTTCTTACTGAACTTGCATTAGCCCCATCCCTCTTCTCATCGGGCGTCTCATGTGGAAGCCATAAAACCTTTGCAAGTTCTCCATCCACCAGTTCTCCTGAAGTCCTGCAGTCAGTGATCTTCCTGCACAGTGAGTGCATGAGTCCCGTTACTTCAGCTGTTGAGCTCTGCCAGTCTGCCTGCTCCCTGGTCCACTTCTGCACCTACCACTGAATACTGAGAGTTGGCACCGACCAGATTTAAGCAGTAGACGTCCCTCATCATGGAAGACTAGGAAACATTTCATTTTGACACATTTCACTCTTGGAACCTCAGGGTCACATAATTGCTGGTCAGTCTAACACTTCCTCCTGTATATCTTCTCCAAACCAGAAAATACACTATAATGGAAAAATCAATAGCAGCTCTGTCTGCCAAACTTGTTAGAAAGTCCAGCACTCTAAGCCTGCAAAATACAACTGAAAAATAATCAAAATTGTTAAATTTTTAGAAGTCAATTAAAAGAAAAACCACCTAAAAGTCTAAGTCTAAGTTTATGGAAGTTGTTAAAAAAAACAACAAAAAAAGTATAATTAACAGAATATTTGTCAATATCGCACAATATAATTATATATTGAATACAACAATAAACACAGAGCAGGAAGGAAAAAGTGAGACCACAAAAACAAAAGTTAGTCTAAAATTTATTCAGAAAAGCCAGTGAGTGAAACTCAAAGATTTTAGGGAAACATTAGAAGTGAAAATTCCCTTCAATGCTAAAAGCAAAAATACTAAATTTTATAGATCTAGATGGTACTTGTGAAGCCAGGAATCACGTACTAATTTTGGACATTATAGTCACACTCTAATGAGAAAAACTGGCATTCGTATCATTAGCTATGAAAGAATTAACAACTGGGGGGATGCTTAAAGTTGCCCTTGAGTTACAAGGATAAATGAGAATCTGCCTCAGAGGAAAGGAAGGGTGAATAAATCTGTGGAGACTGAAGTCTTAACAATGACAACTTTTAATTTTTGTTTTACATTTTTTGTTTGTTTTGTATGTTTTACTTTATTCTTCATCAATTTGTAAAAGCAGTATCTGCATGTGCTTCACACCTGTAGCCGAGCTGTAGGGATGCTGAGAAAGAGTAAATTGCAAGTCCAATGCCAGAATAGGCTTCATAGTGAGACATTGTCTCAACAGTATTGATGATGATGGTGATGATGAGGGTGATGATGGTGGCAGTGGGGGTGGTGATGATGATGTTGACGATGGTGAGGGTGATGATGGTGGCAGTGGGGGTGGTGATGATGATGTTGATGGTGGTGGTGATGATGATGGTGGCAGTGGGGGTGGTGATGATGATGTTGATGGTGGTGGTGATGATGATGGTGGCAGTGGGGGTGGTGATGATGATGTTGATGGTGGTGGTGATGATGATGATGATGATGACGATGATGAGGGTGATGATGGTGGCAGTGGGGGTGGTGATGATGATGTTGATGGTGGGGGTGGTGATGATGGTGTTGATGGTGGTGGTGATGATGATGATGACGATGATGAGGGTGATGATGGTGGCAGTGGGGGTGGTGATGATGATGTTGATGGTGGTGGTGGTGATGATGGTGGCAGTGGGGGTGGTGATGATGATGTTGATGTTGGTGGTGATGATGATGATGACGATGATGAGGGTGATGATGGTGGCAGGAAATAGAGATGGATTTAGAACATCTTTGAACATTATGATATTTTCTTCTGCAAACATGCTAAAGATTGGGTTGTTCTGTACATACTGATTAGATGAACCCAAGTGGCTTTGCCACCCTGTATTGTGGACAGAATGGAGCCAAGCATGGCTTTCCCACCAGCCTCTGTTTCAGCATAAGTCTCTCCAGCTCGTTTCGTATCACCTCATAGCCATACCAACACGGAAACAGCCCTAATGTCCGGACTTTTGTTGTTTTCCTTTGAGAATTGTATTAAACACAGTTCTTTTCCTGGATGTTGCGTGTCCTCTTTGGGCATCAGTAACTCCTGCTTAGAGATCAATCCGTGGCAACGACAGAAAGCTCCTGTGTCAAATTTCCTCACAGTGATTTTGATGTGATATTTAACAGACCAGTTTTTGGCCTTTAGAGAATGAAATGTCTGAGCTTTAAAAAGTCATAGTCAATATGTGTCCATCAGATAGAGCAGGACACATTAATTAACCACATGAGATTAGTATTTGCCTAACATTCACTGTAGGTAAATATCTTTATCAAAACCAATATTCTCTTCCTAGAATTTGCTGTGTTGCAAACATTGATAAAATCAATGTGAGTTTTGAACAGTAGGGATCAATACTAGCTGAGTATAGTCAGTCCAGTCTTGGGGTTACACTTCTTTAATGGAGTAGAAAAACAATCATATGTGCTTAATTTCAGTCCTGGAACTAGAAAGTATGTATGGAAATATTATAATAAGAAAACACATGGCTAAATTAAAAGCTAAGAATGCACGAAAACTATAGATTTTTCCATCTAATCAGGGGATAAAATGTACCCATGCCCATCCTGGCTGTCAGGCACCAGGAATCGGCAAAGAAGAAAGAAACTGTGACCCGCACCATTGATCTAAGTAAGTCAGCATCCGCAGGGACCTGCATTGCTCGAGGCTTGGAGTCTGGTAAACATACCATCAAAACTGATCTTCCCTCTCCACATCTACATTCACAGTAGAACCTAGGATGTCAGTGGTAGACATTGTATGGAACTTCTGACCAGCACTCACCAAAATGCCCAGTGGTATCACTAAAAGGAAAAAAATGAGAAATTGCCACAGTCATGGGGAGCCTTTGGAGACAGGATGGGAAGGTGTAAGGAGTTCTACATGCCATCCGAAACAGGTATCAGGCATCCAACTGGAGGCAGAATACATCTAAGAAAGCCAAATAAATTAGTCAATGATGATATGTCAACATTTATTCAATAATTTTAACAAGTATTCCATATTCATATAAAATGTTAATTGTCGGAGCTAAGTCAGGTAGGAGGCACACAGAGACTCCCTGGGAGTGTCTTCTCTAAGATAAAAGTAGACTCTCTGTTTAATAGCATAGTGGCAACAAGAGCAGAATGAGATAGATAACATAGAATGGTTCTGTGAGGTACCCAGCACTTTCGACGTGTCCAGTCTGGGCATGGGGGCCTATTTGGACAAGTGGTGAAGTAGGTATTGTGGTAGCCCTGAGAAAGCTCAGATCAGGAAGGGCCTTGCAGAATTTAGAAGAGACAAGGTCACATGCTTGCCCCCAGGCAGTCACAGTGACAGTGAACTGGAGATCAAGGTAGGATAGCTGTAGTCTGGGCAGCTCTAAGACTGAAGGGTGCATGGCCGAAAGGGAAGAAAGTCTCCACACTGGGTTTCAAGTCAAAGATGGATAGTTGAAAAAGTTGACAAAGTTAGCAAAAGGGCTTACATGTTGAAAATCCTCTCGGGAAAAGTCGTGTCTGTTGAGAAAGCTATGGGTGAAATAAATACTCAGTGGCTTGCATGTGCCAGCAAAGTTAAATTGAATATGTGGTTGATTGTTCTGGTACTGAACAGAGATCACATAGATCAGTGTTATTGCTGCTCCAGCCAGGCCAACAGTTCTGCATTTTTGTGGGGGGCACTGAGAGTGAGGGGGACCCTGAGTTTATGATATACCCCAATTTGCCCAACTTCAAGCAGTGTTTCTGATGCAGTTGATGTCATGTGGTCTTCCTCCTGAACCTACAAAACCCAGAAACCAACCCAGTGGAAAATCTCCCCCAAATATTAATACACAGCTTTTGTGGAAAGGAAGAAAATCCCATGCACATGGTAGAATGAGAACAACCAGAGGTGATGGGTTTGTGCTTGCTTCTGTAGATGCAGCTACCGCCCCAGAGTAGGAGTTATGGGTACTGGACCCTCAGCTGCACAAAGACAGGGTTTTAGACTGCCTGAGGGAGAGGGGCACTAAAGAAACATCTCTGCACTGTGCTCATTGTCCCTGGGCACCAGCAGCTACAGAAAAGCTACAAAACCAATGCCCTGTTCCATACCCTAGAGTTCTGTGGTCCGAGGAATGGAGAATGGCCGTACAGAGAGGAATGTGATGTCAGTTATGTATTAATCCTCTTTGTGCTATCTCCAGAACATCCCACTTTCTTGGGGACTTAAGACGGGGAACCCTCTCTCATGTGGAAACCAGAAACTTTTTCTGAAGATCACAAGAAACCCTTAGAGTCTCAGCCTAGGAGGAGAAGGTGTCATTTCTCTGGAGGGCCATGTTGCCAAGCAGTTCGTGCAAGAACCCCACAGGAAAAGAGAGCGCTATTCTTGAGAATGAGCTCAGAGTTGAAATTTGAAGATGAAGTCACTGAGCGGTACTTGAGCAAGCTGAAAGAAACAAGGAAAGGAATGCAGAGACCCAGCGCTGCATTAGGAAAGTCATGATGGACACTCAGCCCAAACAAGGCATTTGCATCTCCTCCTCAAAGGCTTGGAAAGCAGGAGACCAGGAGTTATTATATAATTAGATGTCCCTCTCCAATATTTGATACTTGAATAACTGAATTTTCTGGAGTAAAAGGATACCCCATGTAAAGCACAAGTTACTTTTTCCTAAACTTTATTTAATATATATTTGTTTGCCTAGTCTTATATACCTTCACCCATACATACAAACACAGGGAAAAAAATGTATTTCAAAGGACAGAACATGTTGCTAGATGACTTACACCTACTTCTTATCCTACCAAGGGTCAGGCCCCTAAGGCTAGAAGCAAGATTGAGCACAAGGAGACCTGAAAATAATGAATCTGTGGCAGTCACACCAGGCTCACCCACCTGGCGCCTCCATTATGACATAATGATGGGGGAACAACAAGACTGAAACCAGACATAAGTGAAGGACAGAGAGTCGTCACAGAGCCAGTCCATTCCCAGAGATGCCAAGCAGAGTCCACTGGGACAAGGAGGCAGGGCCTGAGCAAGGGAGTAAGCAACAGTGTCTTAGAGTTTTACTGCAGTCAACAGACACCATGACCAAGGCAACTCCTATAAGGACAACATTTAATTGGGGCTGGCTTACAGGTCAGAGGTTCAGTCCATTATCATCCAGGCAAGAACATGACAGCATCCGAGCAGACATGGGGCTGGAGGACCTGAGAGTTCTACCTCTTGTTCTAAAGGCAGCTAGGTGAAGACTGGCTCCCACGTGGTTAGGAGGAGGGTCTCATTGCCCAGCCCCACAGTGACACACTTCCTCCAATGAGGCGACACCTCTTAATAGTACCACTCCCTGGACCAAGTATATACAAACCATCACAAAGAGATTCCATAAACTAAGGACTAGTGTAGGCCAGAGCAAACACTGACTCTACAAAGACTTTGATTTATAGAGGGGCACACCCAGTCAGTGACATGGCAGCAGCCTTTGAGTAGACATATAGAGGAAAAACTATAGGGTACCTCTATGAGGTAATCATACCAGGACCTGGGCACTGGAGGCCTCCCCTTCTCTTTGCTTCCCTGTGTCCAGGCTTGCATACCTGGCTTGGAAAGTGACAGGCTACGGTTGTTTTAGACCAGTTATATATGTGTGTAGTGTTTAGGGTGCAGTTCGCGCATGTGTAGCGATATGACCATGGTGCAAACATTGTCTTCTCAATTTAGGCATTTGTTGAAAGGAATTGCTTTTTTTGTCTGTGCTGTGAGTGTAAGGTGAGATAGATGATAATGAGCCAACAGTGTCCTCGCTGCTGAAGGTCCCTCCGAATCCTGAGAGTGGTTACAGAGGTGTTGGAAGTATCATCACATCAGCTCGGCCATTTTCCTCCCTGCTAGCTCAGTGCCACAGATTGGTCAGTTGTAATGAAGAGCAGTTTATTTTGGCTCCTGGTTCTGTTCAGGGTTTGCTGGCTACAGTTTCTCGGCACAACTCTGAGGCAGCACAAGCCATGTTGTGACAAGAAATGGGAAGTGTGTGTGTGTGTGTGTGTGTGTGTGTGTGTGATGAGAGGGACATGGAGAGACAGAGAGACAGAGAGAGGGAGGGAGAGGGAAAGGGAGAGGAGGGAGTGTGCGTATGTGTGGTTTTGGAATAAAGCCGTCAAGGATTCAATCATGGGTTCCCTAGCCCAGTGATTTTGTCTAATCCTCATCTCTTCAAAACTCTACCTTTCAACACTATTCAGGTCAGATTTCTATCCCATAATACTGAGAGCAGGGATGAAATTTCACCTTGAGATTTCTGGAGCAAGCAAACTACAGCAGGCTCCGGCGTGTCACAGGAGTTGGAAAGAGTACCATTTTCATCAAAATGATTTTGTGGGTATCACAGTTGAAAGGCCGACTTTATCAGGGTACACTAAGATAAAAAGACTGCTAAGAGTATTTAACCATCTAAAAATGTCAGGGGAAGATATAAAATTTCATTTTACACTTCAGTTTTTAGACTTTAGCTTAAACATGGTGAGGCTGCGTTTTTTGTAGGATATGGGAGGCATTACCCATTTTTTCCTTTGCAGACATGGATCATTGAAGGGACTCTGTAAGTTGACAGGCCAGACTTAGGACACGGATGAAAGGCTTGGAACTCAGTGTAATTGTTATTTGCCCCACGTTTGCTTGCTTCCAGGTGACTGGCTGGAGGGCAAAGCCCTGTGTTGAAAAGTGCTTTTATCTTTGTAAAGGAATCACTAACCTTCCATGAAGTTCACTTTTAGTTGTACCGCTAATCTATTTCCATAAAATCTGCCATTAGGGAAGGCTACCCAAAAAATGTCATCTCCCCCCCTCGATTTATGCTGACTGTTGTCTTCGAGAGCTCTTCACTGAGTTAGTCATGTGTAAAGACTGTGGCAACGTCTCCATTTTTATTAGGAAATTCCAAGAAGTGAGAGCAAATTTCAGATGCATTTGGTCATCTTTTCTCCAGCATTTCTGGAAAGGATAAGCTAGACCAGCCTGCTAAGTGGATTTAATTGCTGTAATTGGTTTTAATATTTTCACAGTCTGCACCCTGTGGAAAGGGAAGCAGATGTTGAGTCACAGTGTGGAGCTTCTAAGTAGCTGCTGCCGAAATTTTACAGCTCAGCGTCCACACAGTCAGAAGTGATCTCCATTCTAGTCAGTTCGGCAAAAACGAAGGTGGCAGAAATGGTGCCTGGTTTCCATCTATTTAATTATCGAGCCTCGATATTAGAATACAGATCACGTGAGAGCACCCAGGTGCAGAGTTCCTGCATTAGTTATGGATTTACTTTTTTTTTTTTACCACTTGCCAGAACATGCATCCTATAATAATCCGAGGAAAAGTCCCCAGTTCTACACTGCATGCAGGGCCAGGTAGAGAGGGCTCAAAGAACAGCATACTGTAGGGTGGTTTGTACTATGTCTGGAAAATCACTAACACCCATGCCAACTCATGATTGGCTTCTTAAGAAATTGCTTCAGTTCTTCCAAATGACCAAAGCATCAGAAGCTCACAACTTGAACAATAGCCACAAAAGAATGTTAAATATTTTAATGTAATTGTTTAAGAAAAAAATCTCTCTCCCTCTCTCAAAAGATGTAAGCTACTTGGGATGATTTCAAAAAAGAGTAAAGAGAAACATAGGAGGGAGAAAATCATTTACAAAAAGCAAAGCAAGAAGAGACCCACCTCACCCACAGTACCTAGAGAATCAGATTTTTCTTCCACACGTTTGTGTTTGTAAAATAAAGTGACAGTGAATGAGTTCTCATATCAAAGTCACTACTTACATTGTGCCCAGACTTTTAGCTAGTAGGATTTATCAGACATTGTAGCAGTAATCTCCAAGCCCAATAAGTCCACATAGAAAACATACAACTGAGTTATACTTATAAACTGTATTCCTAGACTGTCAGAACTACCACTCCGCTAATCTGTTCATCACAGATGAGATCCCTTGCTTCCTGCAGCTTCTCCAGGTCATGTGGTTCTGCTCTCTCTTCCTTCCACCTCCTCCCTCTTCCTCCTCCTCCCTTCCCTCTCTTGCCCCAGTCTCTAAAACCTCACCTTTCTCTTCCACTGCCTAGCCTTTATTTGACCAGTTAGAATGGGGAGAAGGTTCACAGGAAATCACCTGAGAATGTGATCCCCTCCTCCTTGGGGCAGCCTCTCTTGAGGAAGCAGAATTAACATCAGAACACAGAGAGCACCAGGGCAACCCACAACAAGCCAATTTTTACTTCTTGAACTCTATGTAAGAAGTAGCCTATCTTGCCACCCCTGTTTCCACGTGTCTGTACAGGACCAGCCACTTCTCACTAATCACTGGCACAAGTGCTTGGGCTCCGGGACTCCCTTATGAGCTTCAGGTGGCCCAGTGGGCTAATCTCAGCACAAGCATCCTCATTTTTCTAAAAAATAAAAATACAAAAAAAAAACCATAAAAACAAAACAGACCTTGGATCTCTTGGCTTGCTAGGTTGCCAGGGCATTCTGGCTCCTTAAGAGGAACGTAAAGGAGAAAGCCATGCCAAAGGCCACCCTTGTATCTAGCTGCTTGGAGCTGTTACCCATTGATGTCATCTCCTGATGATGATACCACTAGTCTGCAGGCCCATTGCACTTTGAGGCCTGGGAAATTTCAAAGAAGATTAAACCTTTCCTTCTGCAATGATTGGCTGGGCTTATTTTTTCCCTAATGTCTGCTCAGTTATTGCTTTCTCCCCCACACCATGTAATATTTTTAATTGGAATGGAGTTCTATCACTTTATCCCCTCCCTTTCCCCATTCTGGCTCCTCCCACCTAAGCTCTCCCAAGTCCCTCTCATGTCCCCATTCTCTAGTGAATTGCCTCCTTTTCCTTGGTTATTATTGTGCTGCATATATTTGTATGTATATTGTGTATATGTACGCACAGATATGTGAATTGCTGAGTCTGTTTTCTTGTTTGTGTGTATATGGTTTCAGGGCTGATTGTGCTTTGGTCAACCAATAATGGAACTCATCCCTGGGAGAGACAAGTTACAAGTTCTCCTCATCCCTGAGATGAAGATCTAACCATTCCACATTAGCGTGTATACTGATGCTGTATTGGTCCAGTCTTCTTTATGTGGCTATTTCTAGGAGAAACCATTTCACAGCAGACTTTCTGATATTCTGGCTCTTACAGTCTTTCTGCACCCCTTCTGAAATGTTTCCTGCGCTATAGGTGCAGGGGCTGTGTTTTATTTAGAGCCAAACCCTTGACCTTACTGTCCCTTTTTCTTTTTTAAAAGCACTTTCTGCTAATATATGTGTATATATACATATATATTCATTTATTTTCTTTCCTTCCTAAGGAAAGTCTAGTCATTATTAAATAATCAGTCAATATCTGACTAATGAATGAATAAAATACTTGACATTGTAATTTTTAATAATGTTTTTTATGCAGATGCTCAGAAGTTAATTTTAGTGTCAGCTTATCACTCATTATCAAAACTTAGTCCAAAGTAATTAATTCAAATTTCTTTAAGATTGACTCTGATATGGGCAATCTCTTCATAGAACTTATTCCACAAATCAGTAGGAGATGGAAGAAGAAAACAGAAATCCTTCACTCTCATTTACAAATAAAATCCTGCTCATGAGAAATGCATTCCCAGCGAACCAAACCTAGCTGAATCCATAGCTTATAAACATCTGCATGTTTTGCCCAGTGCTTTTCATTTTGTTTTGAAAAACCATAAGAAACTGAGTCAGCATTTCTGCTTGCTGAGTCACATAATGATAAAAGATGCTTAAGATAAATTAGTTCTTAATATTGAAAACACATGTATGCATGTATCCTGAGGTATATAGCACAGCTATTCCAAAAGATGGGCCTTTGACTTAACTGTACTGCCCCTCTGACAATGACTAACCCAAGATGTGTGGGACTTAGGAAGGGATGCTAAATATCATTTTCCCCTCACACTGAGGAGGATCATATAACCACAAATAGATCTTACGGGCTCACAATCCCATATCATGGGAAGCATGTTAAATCATCTGCATGTTTATGAACTTGAGAAAGCGATGACAGCATCTACAGTAATTTTTCTCTTTATAAATACAAATAGGAAATTTGATTGAAATGTAGCTCATCGACAGAATATTGCCCAATATTATAATATTATGCTCGGGTCTCTGTTTTGATCATGAGCACCGCCAAAGATGGAAAACAAAGACCTGAAACAATTCAAGAACAATTATTTGAATTTATTCATATTTATGTGACTATACAGTTTAAGAGGTACATGGGTGGGTGAATAGATAAATGACTCTTAGATCTGAAGTTATTTATAAGTCCATTTTCAATTTTGTACATAAATCAACAGGGGGAACACTCCTAAGAGTGGATCATATACCAAAATAGGGTTATTATTTAAATACATTTTTCTAACTTGGCCAGAAGCAATAGAACATAATTACAGTGCATTCTAACTGAAATGTTGAAGATGAAGCATTTAAACTCGCAAAGCTATTATGCTGGACTTGTGTGATTAATCTTTGAGAGGGATGGCAAGCATGTTTTATTGAATTTTAAGTGTAAAACCGAGATTGATGGATAGTCCACACTTGAAATCAAGACTGAAGACCATGCAAAGGAAAGAGGGAAGACATATGGTCAAAGTCCATGTGGGACAGAGGTGGTCTCTGGATGGCTAAGTTTGTTGTCATTTTTCTTGTTTCTCTGCACTGTCATTGTTTGCTACAGACCTGTGTTAAGAAACACACAGATCAGAATCATATCAGCTCATTTCTTTGTTTATATTCACAAGACATACCATAAAAATAAAATGCTTTTCAGATCCCAGTCATAGAGTTTAGCTCTCATTGATATTTCTGATGTTGCCTTTCTTTTCTTATTCCTTTCTTTTTGGTCTCATAGACTGCTTTTTTTTTTGATATCTTTCTTTGTAGCCCCTTTCTCTATCATTCTGATTGTTCTGTATAATAAAATTAGACAACACTTCTTTCCTGGATGTAACTCTGAAGTCCTAAGAATACAGCCTGAAGCTACAAATGGTAAACACTGTCACCATCAGATTTTAATTTACTGCTACAACAAGGAATGAGCAGCAAAGGGCAGAAGAGCCAGAGGAGGCCAGTCCAGGGCCCCAGGCAAGAAATGTCTGGCATTTATCAGTGCACTGTAGTTGGTCAGTTCAGATGAATGCTAAGAAGTCATGCTATGCCTAGAGGAGAGAAAGTACTTATCTGAGCCTTATGCCCAACTGAGCATCAAAAGCAAGGAGTCAAGAACTAACTAATGATACTTCAGAATTGGCCTTTGTGGCCCTCAGCTGTTGGATTTGGCCAGGCATTGATGTCCTTGGCTTGGTATGAGTATCACGCCATGCCTTCAGACACTAATAGCCTATAGCGCTGGTTACAGGGTGGCCATTCATACCCAATAACCCTCTATGAAGACTGTGAAATCACTCTCTCCCCTACCTAACTACTTAGGATGTCAGCCACCACCACTGAACCTAACACAACCATATAGCTTGCCATCACCTGGGCATCAAATATCATTTGGAAAATAATTATGAAGTAGTAAAGTTAATGCCACTATATTATTAGATAAACATTGAGCTTTTTCTGGAATCTACAAAAATGTTTTATAGAATCTCCCGAAACAATAACCACATCTTTATAATATACAATCACTTCTTAGAAAATAAGTTTCACCAAATTATGAGCATGACAATTTGATTGTTCTCTGACTATATTTCCCTGGCTTAGTTATTTGTGAGAAGTTCTAGTCAAGTTATCCAAAACTATTGCAGTTTGAAAGTGAAAGATTTTATGATATTTGCTCGTTGGATATAGAATATGTTCCAGATGAGTTGGGTCAATAGCAAATTCCATAGTAACCTTAACCTTTGGCCTCTGACCTTACCACACTCTAAGTGAAAGTATTTTGAAGTTAAGAAATCTGTTTTGTTGGGGCATATTCAGTTCTAATATAACTTTATGAGAAACTCCTGACTGTCTTTCTTCTTACGGGAATGTTTTTTCTATCTGGCTTATTTTTATTTTTTGGTGTTGTACTGTGTTTAACATCATAACATAACATAACATAACATAACTGTGAATCAGTTTATACTAAGCTGAGTTTGCAACTGCTGTGCTCTCTACAATCCAAGCATATCTGTATAGGAAAGTGCTACACTGTTCTGGTCATATGCATATCCGTTCAACACATGGATATGTGTCTGTCAGATGTGCTTTTGTTCTGTGATCTACACGCTGAGGATCCATCAGTAAACAAGAAGGAAAGCCCCTACACTGCACCTAGAGAGCAGAGACAGAAGTGAAGTATACAAAGAACAGTAGAACAGAACATGGAATGAGAACCAGGGAGGGGTGCGTTGTGTGCACAACAGTCATTGGCAGTAACTATTGAGCATGGAACTCTGTAGGAACACAATAAATGATCCATCTTTGAAGGGTCACATACAAAGGCTCATTGATGCTGAGAGAACAGTCCACCTGAAATAGGCTTCTGGATAGAGCATCTCACCCTTTAATAATATAGAAAACTCATGTTTTGGGTTTTCATACATAAGTACAGCTGTCAGTATTAAAATATAAGAAGTATCTAATCTAGTATGTCAACATTTAGATGCACACACAAATCAAATCAAATTTCTGAATCGGATGGAGTTATAGAAACAGGTGGACAGTATTAGATGTAAAGTCCAAGCTTAGCTATTGATTGTCTCCTTTGGAGATGTCCCCATACTGTCCCATGTTTCTGTTTCTTCTTTGACTATTGTTTCCAAAGATGCTTTGAAATCTATCAGTCATCCCATTACCTCCATGTAGTGTAAGATTTATTAGGCCAGCCTGGCGATGATGACACACACCCTTAATCCTAGCAATTGGAAGGCAGAGGCAGGTGGGCCCTGGTCTTCAGGGTGAGTTCCAGGACAGCCAGATATAGACAGAGAAACCCTGTCTCAAAAAAACTATAAATAAATAGTTTAAAAAAAGATTTAGTAGACTGTCATAAGGAATGCATTGGTCTTGCTAATCTTGTACATTTGCTATACATATCTGTATGTGTATGTATAGGTATGTATATATATATACACACACACACACACACACACACACACACACACACACACACACATATATATTGTTAAGCCAAGAACCAAATCTGTTTCTGAAGGATCAAGAGCTCTCTGAAAGACCATGATCATAGAAATAGTGCTTTGTGAGAAAGGTCCAGCTTCATCAAAACTGCAAGTATTGCTTTTACAAAAAAAAAAAAAAAAAGACAATTTGATTAGATTTTGTTGGATCTCAGTTGTTTCATCAGTGCGCTGTCTCCATGTTTGTTATCTGTGAGGAGCTATCTAAATTCAGTTGCAGACAGTTGCAACGTGACATTGGTTTTAACGTATCTGTACAACCATGAAGAGCTAAACTGAAATACAATATTAATTAAATATATACTGCCATGTGTAGCTATACTCTTTCCATATACAAATGCATGATGTATGAATATTTTTATTATCACTAGACCTTGCTTAATATATCTCTGCATGTTTCAGTGTAGAAGTAAATGAACAACGCAGATATAAGTCCCATTCTTAGAACAGAGGTGCTTGGCAGTGTGGATTCTGGCATAGCAGGCGATACAGCAATACAGCTACATGGATAGTTGGTGTTTCTCTTCTTGCCCATAAAGAGAGAGAGAAAGAAACCTTTTCTTTTTTCAACATTTTATATTTAATAACAAAGTAAAGCTTCTCCTTATTTTTCTGCAAAAAGTAATAACTAAACCCATGACACTGTGTACCGAAACAAAGTTTTAAAGAAATCTTAGGGTTGTAGTGTTTATGCTATGGAAAACAGATTATTATTGTCCAGGATAGAAATTTGTACTAAATTATTTAGTTTATTTTTTTAAAGATTTATTTAGTGCATGTGTGTGTGGCGTGTGTGTGTGTGTGTGTGTGTGTGTGTGTGTGTGTGTGTGTGTGTTTCTCATACAAAAGCTATGCCCACTTGTGGAGAGCAGAGACAACTTGGCAGAATCCATTCTCTCTTTCCACTACGTGGTCCTAATAAACACATTTTTTTTGCAAGTGCCTTAACAGAATGAGCCTTCTTCCTGTCACCTGTTTAAAGTTCTTAATTCTGTAAATTATGTAGTGAAATAGTAACCCTAGTAAATACATACATACATACATACATACATACATACATACATGCAATCACTTTAGACCCTTATCTCTTATACTACATAGATGTCAGGCCATCCCCATAGTATCTACCCAAGCTATACCCAAGTCTCCTGATAATCAGGAGCACCTAGGGTTGAGTGTTTTAGGGTATTTCTACACAAGCCACAAGTGTGACTTCCTACAGGATATGTGGATTCGATCTGTCTTAACAAGAGAGAAGGTTGCTGCCTGAGCAGACATGGTGGGGAAAGCAGCGTTGGAAAGTGGGCAAATCACACATAATTCAATCATCCTTTCTGTTTATGGGACCAGGGGAACAAGAGCTCTGAATACACTAAGAGCTATCTCCTAATATGGCCAAGCTCATCTCGAAATCACTAAGAGTATCAGGTAAGTGTAATGAGTATCCCTGTATGTTTTCTTGAGTCTATCCACTAAGCCCTCCCTCCTTTGCAAACACTCAGGGCAGAGTACATTTATGCATAGCTAAAACCACTGCTGCCTCCATGATGCAAACAATTCTTAATCCCTTGAGGCACATCAAGAAGCGGTAGACCCTGTTAAAATCTACCATCTATGTGATTGAATTAGCTTGTAAGTGAGTGATGGTAATAAGTGCTTATTGGACCAACTGTGCAAAAACTGAACTATAATTTGCAGTCATGTGGTTGCTGTACCATACATAAACTAATATATAATACTAGATAAAAGTTTTACTGTTTTTAATTGTATTAATTTAGGTTATTTGTACTCTTAGCCTGTAAAAGGTTTGCTTTTTCTATAATGAAGAAGTGCCTGCCCATTGCCAGTGGGGAAGATTTATGCTGATCGAATCTAATGGCAGACGTCATATTGTTTCTCAAAGGCGTCTGAGCAAGCAAACTCTTGGTTTGGAAGGAAAGCAAAAGGCTAAGCTCTTATTTCATCTGATCCCTTTAACTTTGAGCAGAACAAACCTTCCTTGATAAGCATTAGTTATTATTATTTAAAGCAAAAAGTCATTTTCCCTCGTGTCCTTAATCTCTCTCCTGTGAGAAATAAATAACCACTCCTTGAATGGCATGATAGATAGTAAACCAAGAGTCAGGATGGAGGATGAGAGGGATGCAAAGGGAAGAACTGGGTACCACAGAACGTTCTAAGCTGTCTCCAAGGGATTTTAAGCACTGCCTCTTACCATTTAATCAGAAATCCCTGGCACATCCTGGAAGTCTAAATAGAGAACAGTCTCTCCAAAGCATAGTGGAACGTATTCATTCTGTATTGGCATGATGCTTCACCCAAATAGCCGCTTAGACAGTTTTCCCACTAACCACGAAAAGATCAGCATGTACTCCCATGATTTAGTAAACAGGAAAAAGTCAGAAAGGGGTCCAGACAACATGTTGTCTTGAGACAGAATGTCAAGATGGCAAAATCAGTAGGGTTCTTCATACCATGCTTCACCGTGGAAACAAAGAGGGGAACATAGTGATTCCCAGTTCTGCTTCCGAATACACCATCCTTCTGTATGCAATTCAGTTCAATTTCAGTCCGTACGGTTGAATGTCTTGATGGTCCTGATGCTATGCATTCTTGTAAGCCAATGCAAACAAAAATAAACCCCATGTACTGATTCTCTGCCTGTCCCATGTAAACCTTGAATAACTCTCAATACCATCATTGGGGTTTTGATGCAAAAGGAGGAACAAACTCTTTACAAACAGGTAGTTTCGTCACACTCAAAAACTACACCCTATTTTGAGAAAAGATCAAAAAATGTAGTACTATAAAAAAGACATCTTTATGATAAAAAAGTCACTTAATGAAAAATATGCACAAAATCTTCTGATGCCTATATTCTGTTACGCTGTCTCTTTACACATAGCTAGGAGTAATTAAAAGATTCTGCCAAAGGATAGACTTGATTTGAAGATGAACAGAATTGATTTTTAGCACATCAGAAATGCATGCTAATTATATTTAACACTGGTATCACCAATAAATACAATGGAAAATGTTCATAGAGAACAAAGAGAATGTTTGAGCTTAAAAAACTCAATTCTTTCTGTTGCTTCTCTTAAGATGTTAAAGCTCTCAGGTTTTTTCCAGTTGGTGTTGGATAACCAGTTGGGGTGCTCTTCCCTGGGTAGGACTTTCTAGTTTTCAGCATTCCTTAGTTACCGCTAATTCCCCTGGGCTTTCCTCCATCCACCTTAGCATGTATGTTCCTGCTGTCCTTGTTCAATTCATGTTCATGTAGTCATGTTGGTGAGACTTTACAGGTCCAGTGTATGCATATGTATATACATGCACATGCACGCACACTTGTACACATGCATGCACACATATGTAAATATATACTTATACACATATATGACTAATCAAAAGAAGCTGTGAATTTGAATGAGAGCAAGGAAATGGAAGGGCAGAAAGGGAAGGCATCAATGATATACTTAATATCATGATATACTTAAAGGAAATATGAAAAAAATAAATAAAATCATTTTAAAGCTCTTTGAATACAGGACAACAAGAGCAGAGCTTCTCAGACTACACTTTGTTCTTATTTATCCCAATTGGCTTCTGGCTCCTTGATGGTCTGAGAGCCTAAGTATTTTGGAACAGACTTCATATGATAGATAAGAATGATAGATATTCAGTATTGGGGGATTATGAAACAATTAGGAGAAATTGTGATGAGGTGTCAGTAAATCTACAGATGACTTAGTTTTATATATTCAGTGTAAGTAAAACCTAATTGAAAAACACTGGGCAGCTTGGAGTTCTAGTGGCCGAGATGTCAGTGTTAGTTTATAGGTTTCAGTACTAGAAACCAGCCTCTGATGTTAGCTCTCTGGTATTAATTTGTGATGTTAATTTGTGATGTCATTGCGATTTGTTGGTGGAGTGGTGTGCTTGTCACAACCCAACAAGCCTCACGCTGAGGGCCGAGCATTTGAAGTTCTGGGCATCTAGGTTTCAATGCTAGACTTCTTTGCCACTCTGGCTGTGAAGCCTTAGGCAAGTGGCTTCAGTCACCTAGAGTATGAAATGGCAAGTGTACCACTTTCTCCTCAGGCTTGTTGGCAGTGTCTGGTATGCCTGTGATGTGCCTAAAAGGCAGCAGGCAGCCAAGGCCTTGAGCACTGACAGGGAAGGCTCACTGGTGATTGGGTTGTAATCTTGTCCTCTAGAAGGTTTTCCCTTCAGTATGACATTGATCAGTGTTGTACATGTGTATTAGGATGTACTTTAAACAGGCCCTTGAAGCAAATATGTGCACAAGCTCAAAACGTCTTCAAATTTGAGAAAACTTTTTCTAACGCAGTTTAGGTTTCTTGTTTGAAAAGTTTCTCCTAAGACAAGATGGTATTGTAAGCTTTACTGAGTACAAACTGGAACACTGGTTGATGGACAAGCCACTGTAATGGTATTAAAGTCAGGTGGCATACATATTTATATGCAACAAAAATACAGGCCAGTGTAGCAAAATAGTTCAGTGGGTAAAGGAATTTTCTAGAATGGCTGATGACCTGAAATCCACTCTGCAAATTACAGAAGGAGAGAAGCACATCCCACAAAGGTTGCCCTCTGCTTCCACATGTGTACTGTGTATGTGTGTGTGTGCTCACATACACACTCCTTTGCACATGTACACTCATACACATATATACATGCACACACATGTACACACACACACACACACACACACACACAGAAACACACACAGATGCAGAAAGAGACATAATGACTACCTAAATAAGTTAATGAAATAAACATATTTACTAATAGAATGAAATTAAATGATTTTAAAAATTATAAAACTATAAATCAAACATTATAATTATACTTTTAACATCACATAGGCTTTAGGTTTAAAAAGAAAAAAGCTGAACTTCATGAAATAATCTCCTGGGAGTCAAAACCCAGTAAGATTCTTCTAGCTCCTCCCTGTTTGCAGTAAAACTTTTTAAAATTATATGACCTAAAATGTTTGAGTTTCTGAAAAATCTTAAGACTACCTGGCATTTAGAAAGAGTTTATAAACTATATTTGTTTTGTGAATTTTTAAAGACATACCATAAAATTTTAATCTGGCTTTGGTTTATATTTTTCCATAGCAACTCAATTTCTCTTTGTGAAGCATAAAATGCATTTCTATTTACCAGCATGTTCTCTTCATTAAATCAGAGAATTGCAATAAAATGATGTCAACCATAGTAGTTGAAAGACTAGGATAAAGAAAGCAAATATTGAATTCATGTGCCCTTTTTACGGATGTTCTGTTGCCTGGTTTGTCATCTTGTCTCTACTGGCATTGAGTACTTAGCCTAGAGGGATGTAAGAATTCTTATCCATGCAAACATGTGTCATCATTAAAATAAACTAATCTATGTTGCAATTCCTTTCTGAAACACAATCAGCCTATAGTGCAGATTCCCAACATGCCCTTAGAGTTCAGTATTTTTGCATGACCACACCAACCTGAGTGCACTCGAACTCAGCTAAGTCAGAAGTTAAGCAGATTCGGCCCTGGTTAGTAGGCAGATGGGAGAAGTCAGTATTTTACTCTGGTGCAATGGTGAGGTGCCCACACCACCACGCTACTGAGTATCGGGCTTAGGCCTGAGGAATTAACAGAAAACACAGACTCGGGTCATTCTGGTGAGGAGAATGCTGAAGCTTGACTGAGGGACCAGCAATATATACTAGAGGCCGGGTGAAAAACAACAGGAAAAAAGAATCATAGCCATAGGTCAGGCACCTGGGAAGTCCCTACCACACCACACCGGGCGGGAAGACAGAGATCAAGCTAAGCCACAGGATGTTCCGCTCTCAGGAAACCTGTGCAAACAGCTCAGCTGGGGGCGTTGAGCTAAGCTCACCGATGCCCAACAGGTGACATCACCACCCACAAGACATTCATACCCTCTAATCTTCCGTTGCGCCTGTGGAAGAAGAGAACTCTACTACAGTTGTAGTGTTATAGCTCCTTTTGCTATCTACAGCTCTGCTACCAAACTATGGATGAAACCAAGAGTGCAAGCACGCCGTGTGGAGTACGATGACGATGACGCAGAATAAATAGCAACAGTAGTGTCAACCGCACAGCGCTACAGATAACAATTAGGTTTCCCTCAAGAAAACACGCTGTGTCTGGTTAAGCTGTATATAATCAGGATTTTGTTGGAGTTGTCCCAGTAACATAATTCCTCTAGCAAAACCTTAACACCTAAACCTTCCCAAATGGTGCCACCAACTAAGGACTAAATATCCATATGCGCAAGAGGCATTTCTCATCCAAGCCACCACCCTGACTGAACACATTTGTGATGCAAATGCCGGTTTATAAAGCTCTTGTTGTGAGACCTTAAACAAATCTCTTTCCAGAACATCACACTGGTTGTGACACTAAGGTACAGTAAGGACAAGTCATGTATGGACTCCGTAGAGCTAGCTCAGGACGTGTTGGCTTCCTGTCTCCCGTAGGAACACACTAGATAATGCATGTGATAACTGTTGGTGTGACTCTCTCTGGCACTGTGAGTCACTTTTCAAAGGCTTAGGTGTACTCACTGGCATCGTAGCTGGAGGCGTGAGTGCTCCTTGCGGAGTGTGATACTCAGCTTAACACTGTAGTCACAGGAGCTTAGGAATGCCATCTGGAATGACACTTTCTATAGATTTTGTGTCTTTTAACCAAATAGGACCTCTGACTGATCCAAGTCTGATGTGCATCCCATCCACAGAAATGTCAGTAGTGATGGGTGCCGTGTGGCTTGGAGTGTAATGGGTAACCCACCACATTCAGCAACACTTAGGTTGTGAGATAGGTTGGAAAGGCAAAGGAGGGATGTGGGCACAGGGTGTTATATCATCCAGACAAAATAGCCCTTGCTAAATCAGCAAAGGGACATTTTACATTCAGCTTATGCTAATTCTGAGAGAGAACGGGCTTTCTAAAAGTTCTTTGGAGTAAAATTACAGCAAATAATACTATCTGGCAACCGTACAGATGGTGAACTCCTCAGGCTGACATTACAGAGATCCAGTGACGGTTATCTCCTGGACAGCTGGTGTTTATTAAATGCCTGTTTGCCAAATGTGATGGTAGATGTTGCAAGTAATGGAGGTAGCCACTACCCTCACGCCTGGGGAGGTTATATTCTGGTGAAGGAAACAAGTAATAGGTAACTGAGCAATACGTAATTAAATTTAATAGAGAAGTCGGAGTCACACATGAAGACTATTAAAAGCACATCATGATGCCATCAGTTGCATGTATGGAGAATCCAATACCTCGAAGCACCCTATTAACTCATTAAGTCACTTTCCTTGAGGGGAACAGTCAAGGCTGGTGTTCAGTCAGCTGGGTCCTTCTCATTTAGAAAATCCATGTGGTTTCGAACTCAACTTCATGTTGTATTTGGTCTATGACTTGGGCATGCCCGTCTCCCTTCCTGAGTCTGTCAGATGGCTCCTAGCCTCTGTAGGACCACCTGCCCCAGTTAGGTCACGCGGGGTGACATAGACTAGTATCTTGTTGAAAAAATGTTCCAAATCTTGGCAGATGCCTGAGCAATCAGTAACGATACAGGGCCACATGCTGACTGCCAAAGCCTGAAGATGCTTCCCAGTTCGTGGAAGGAGTCAGTCAATTAATATGCCATCAAAATAGGGACCGCGAACTGATTGACAAGACAATAGCTTGCCTCTTAAAGAAATGTCATATCTTTACATGACTTGAAATAAACAGAATGGTACTGACTGACCCATTACCTTCCTCCACTCCCCTCAGGAGACGCTTGTTCTTTAATCTATTACTTTCCCAAGGCTTGACTTGGGGGGGGGGGAGTATTTTCACATTTCAATTTCTAATCATTGTCAAGAAAACTAAATGCTCTAGACTTGTACAACAGACCTTCTCTGAGTGTATTAGTTACTTACATAATGTAATAGTGCCTTGACCAAACAAGGCATGGAACATAATCAAGAACACATTTTCTCCAATTCCCTCTATTCCTCTAACCCATATTCCACTTAAGGAAGCCCATTGTTTGGTTACTACGTCCATGACAACCATGCCATTTATCAAAGTATTCACACTCTTGTGCCTGGGTGGATACCTGCCATCTGTGTTGAGTCACCATATCTACCCACACCAATGATGGGCACCCTAGTATCTCCCTATTACCAGACTAAATTCTCATGTTCTGCAAATAGAAGGTACAAAAGGTGACTTCGTTCATTATCTGCAGCAGTGATGGGGTCTGCTGGGTGGATTGGTGCTCAGGCCACAGTGACATTAGATTTTTAATATAGGGTAATTATTATTACTTATGTCCAGTTCGCAGTTTGTTACTTGTAATTTTTGCCACCTTTTAGAAATCGAAACTTCCAGTTTCATTTAAACTCACAAAACTATTTTGCCCTTCTTCTATAAAAACAGCTGAAGGGATTATGGGATCCTCCAGGAATCCATGACGGTGCTACTCAATGAATGTTGAGAGAACAGGGTGTGCATATATGACTGAAATGAGGTTGAGATTAGGAAAAGTTCTAGAATCCTGTATAAGTGACCTCCTGATACCAACAGTCTACCATTCCAGCATCATGACCAACATCTCTACTCTCTTGGTGACGTGTGTCCCAGTTACCTACTGCCTAATCCTCTGTGCCCTTGATCTCTCTGCCCAGATACCCTTAAACTCTGAATCACTGCTTATAATCTACATTTGGTTCAGTAGCTCCATATTCCTTTGCCAACCTGCTCTCTGATACAGCTTGAACCTTGTTCAGAAACCTTTTCCCTTATAAGTGCACAGTCTGTAGCCAAAGAGCATCTTTCTTAGCTTCTCCAGTTTTAGTGAGGCTTGAGTTCTCTGGGTCCACTGGCTTGGAGGCACACGAACTTTCCAGAAAGACTGAGGGTCCTGCAACTCTTCATAAAAACATAAGTATCTGCTTGCACCTCATTTGATATGGAATCTTAGTTGTTTTTTTTTATCTGTGCACACCCTTCTTCCTATGACATTTGCATTTGATTGTTGAGGATGAGTGAAACTTCACTTTAGAAAATCGGTCTTGTGGCTATTTATAGAATTTATTGTCAGCAAAATCTCCAGGCAGTATGAAGTGCTTTCTTATTTTCAACTCTGTCTTCCAAAAGTTCCACTTCATTTCCCTTTGTTCCAATCATCTTTTTAAGTGACCTTCTCTGAATGGAGGCTTCTGTTGATGGGCCTCTGTCACTGTGAGACCTCTGTTGATAAGACATCACTGTCTGTGTATCAACAATGCAAGGACTTTCGCTGTCGTGAAGAAATCAAAAATGGAACCCGGAAAGGCAGCCAGGTTACTAGTCCCAGAAATCTCAATTGTTTTGGAGACTTCAGTACTTTCACAGCTACAGGTGAAGTGCAGACAGAACATACTATTTAATCACCATTATAAATAGAATTTTGTCCCTTAAAAATTCTTTATATGCACCGTAGGGTATTTTTCCCTATTGCTGTGATGAAATAATCTGACAAATTAAGAGACAAAGAGTTTATCCTGGCTCACAGTTCAAGGGGTCAGTCCATCATTCCATGGAAATCAAGGCTGCAGGGCCTTGAAGCAGCTGATCATGTCAAGTCCATAACCAGGAAGCAGAGCAGGACAAACACGTGCATGGGTTCATCACGTTTTCTCCATTTTATGTAGTCCAAGATCCACAGTCACCAAACAGTCCCATCACAAGTAAGATGAGTCTTCTTCCATCAATTAACATAACTAAGACAATCTTCACAGACGGGATCTACATTCTGTCAAGTGGACAGTTGACTCCAGTTATCACAGTATTTGGTTTAACTTGACACAGGCTCAGTGCAGGTACATTAGGGTGAAATCCCACTGGACTGATTGTAGAGTCCCTCAGTGTGAATGGTCCTCTTATATACAGAGGGCTTTCTGACACTGAGTAATGCAATAATGCAAAGTAGAGAGGGAAGAGTCCCATCTATAACTCATCCAAGGAGGACACCAAGAAAGACAAGGCAAAGACCCTCTTCCATAGCCCTTGGAGGGAGTGTAGCCTGGCTACCTGATGCCTTCAGACCTGCAACCTGAAGAATTCTGAGAACATGCATGTCGGTTGTTAGAAGACTCTGTTTTTCTGCTGCTCCAAGAACACTCAAACTTCTGCTTTGCCTCTGAGCATAAGCAGAATACACACACTCATTTGGAGATGGATAAGCCTTCTCCACCTCAGACAGACCCCAGCATGTGTGACCACTCTTCCCCGATTTATATAATGAAGCCCACGTCCCTGGACACCATTGAAGGACCTGTGAACATCCAAATGCTTTGCATGCATTCGATTGAGCTTGGGAAGAACTGGAGTTCTGCATGTTTAGTGAGCATTTGAATAAACACTTATAAAAACTCTTGATTCGCATTAAGCTGGACGACTTCTTCCCGTTGTTTCTTTGAGTCACTTACAGCTGGACATGTCGAAAAGGATTTACTTTTTAAAATCAATTGGGGGACAACCAAACTTTAAAAATGGAAAATGCTTTATGCATTTGTCACATGAATCTCAAACTTTAATAATTTATTTAAGTGATCAGTTTTTCAATAACCTAGCATTCTAATTTGCTTTAACTGTCAACTACACAGCCAAGAGTCATATGAGAAGGTTATCTTTATTGAAGGACTCAGTCAAGGGTCAACTGAGGTTATCTTTATTGAGGGACGCCCCAAATCAGATTGATCTGGTACCTGTCTTTAGAAGATTGTCTTCATGGTAGGTTGATGTAGGAGGGCCCAGCCAAGTGTGGGTGGTACCATTCTTTAGGCAGGCTGTCTTTAGCTATAAGAAAGCTAGCAAGCCACCCATGATACTGTAAGTGGGCTAGCAAGCAGGGTTTCTCTATGACTTCTGCTTCAAATTTCTGTCTTGACCTTCCTCAGTGACAGACATTAACCTATAAAATGAGGTAAACTCCTTTGTCCTATAAGCTGCTTTTGAACAGACTGTTTTTTAGCAACAGTATGTAACTAGGACATGTAGTAATTTATCCAGGGCCTGTGTCACTTGCGGAGTGCATTCGGTCAGTAGTTGTGTGCCGCATACTTCTATGTCTTTTAATTGTCCTGAAGCTTGGCATTAAGTCAATGCTAGGATAGCACAGTTAGCATCTTTCCAAATTACTGGTTCTGAATTGAGTCACACAAAGCCAGTATTCTACACTGTTGATGGAGAGTAATTAATCACTTCACTTATCCATATGTATAAGTGAAATTGTGCCATTGTCAAGCAGCCAGTGGACAGGTGGTATGCACGTGGAATAAATGGATTGAGGATAAAGGAATGAATGCCTACCCAAGGCCTAGTTGTTCTTATGCCCAACTGTAAGTTTGATATTATAATGCCATCTTGGAGAAGACATCTGTAAATCACAGAGATTTTGAAGCTCTCTCAAGTTTCACACTGTGGAGAAATAATGAAGATGAAATTTGAACTTGATTCTGCATGATTTCAACTGTCTCCTTATAGCGTAGATTTTCCTTCCATTATTTAAAGTTACTTATTTCTTAGGGTAACAGTATATAACTGAAGGGAATATACAGACAACTGAGAAAGAAATCAAAATAGAGGAGAAAATTAATTTAGAAGAGGAATTTTAACTACAGAATTTAATCTGCATACATCTGCATATTCATGTATAAAGATTCACACATGCATAGATCTCCCTTCACACATACACATACTTGGAGAATGAAATCAAAGACTAGTCTGAATTTACTGTTAGAAACAGGGGCTCTAGTTTACACTAATTCCACAGGACCAATGTCTTTTCATTGAGTCAAATCAATGCATATTCTTCAAATATATACATGAAAAAATATGAGTAAAAACCAATATACACCATTTTAACACCTTTCTCATCCTCCTTTTTGTCCTCTTCACATACTGGTAGGAAATGTAGAATATTTTGAAATAGAATGCATGTGTAAAGAGTAAAGAATATGTGACTATATGTGTGTGTATGTGTGTATATGTACTTGTACATGTATGTACATCATCCACACAGATAGATGATAGATAATGATAGATGACAGATAGGCAGACAGACAGACAGACAGAGATGGATGATTATAATCCAATAGGGGTAGAATACATCACTTGTTCTCACAATATATCTCATTAAAATATCTTTGTAAGCGTCAGAACTGATGTCAGTTCATAGCCAGAACACAGTGCATCTGATGTTTAGCCTGTATTCCCAGTTAGAGCACAGAGAAATCCTCTATAGAAGAGAAACACATTTCTCAAAGCTAACCTTCATTCAGACCTCCATGCAGACCCTCAACGAATAAAATATAAAGTTAATTCAAAACAATAATTTTTCTTCCACCATGAGTGAACTAATATTTTTAGTTATTATACCAAATGTATCTACTTTCTACTAATGTATATTTCTTTGCCTATTTGTTCAAGATTAATTTTAGATGTATTTCATAATACTGAGTCACTAGACAAAATCTACACAAAATATGTTTTGTGTATTCACAAAATACTGTGGTTTTCTAGTCTCCCACATATAAAACTCTTGCTATACCTACTCTGTACTCTTTTTAATATAGAAATGAATTATAGAAAAACACTGTTTCAGTAAAATTAACATATTATTTCCACATTTTTATTGAACAAAAGAAATGCTCGTGTATAGAATGTATCTGTTTACCTATTTCCCCAGCTTTAAAAGGAAAATGTGTTTAACAGATTTTATGTAGTGAAGTATATCTACATGGAAATGACGGTAAATGAGAAGATATAATCACAGCCTCAATTTCATGCAAATCTCAGTATCAAACTCCTGAAGTATTGAAATTACATCTAAAAACTTCACTTCTGAAAAATAAATAAATGTGCACACACATATGCTTTATGGGATATTAAACCAATACAATGAAAATTAGCACATATTCAAATGTGTCTCCCACAATCAAAGGCACAACTCCTACACTGGTGATTTACATAAATGCATATTTTTCACATACAAATGTAGCTCCAGTATATTGTGTTATAATAACAACATTCAACACAACATAACTGGTTTCCCTTAATATACTTCATGTGAGATATTCCTCAGAATGTCATGGGCTTGAGAAAGCTTTATCAGCACTGTTCAATCCTTTTCCTTAGAAATTGTAGATATAGAAATTATATCTATTGCATGATAGATATCTATTAATATAAAGATAAATTGAGTTTTTAATTATGAGATTTATGGGATCTAACAGATTTAAAAGGTTATATTTTTGTAAAACTAATATAAAGACATTAAGAGTAGAATAGCTAATGGCGTCTTTTCAATTGTTCATGTTCCGAAAATATTCTAAATAAGGAAATAACATACTGAGAAATATAGTTATTCTTTCCTGCTCTATTTAAGTGCATAATAAAATAAATTAGCCACTTATATATAGATATTATTTTTAATATTTAAGAAGGTTATATCTATACTTTATTTGAGAAAAATTGGAACAACAAAAATTAAAGACACATTGCTCTATTAACGAGAATTTCTACCATTCCAGTCTGTTTTGGACTTGATCAGTCTGCAACCTATGGATTTTATATAGTAATGTTTTATATTTTATATAGTAATCTTTTAAACAGTAAGGAATCTAACTTATTAAGACTCCTATGCCCTTATTGACTTATTAAGACTTGTAGTCTTAATATTAAATTCAGACACTGTAAAACCTTATGTGACTTATTTGTGAATACTTGCCAAACTTCTCAACATTATTTTTTGGGAAAAGAAGAGTTGATAACAATAAAATAGTTTTATCTCTTGTATCAATCCTCCCAATACCATCTCTGGAAATATGCCTAAAGAAAAGAAGAGTTTCACAAGGATATTGATTGTAGAAGCACAGAAATGTAGATAGCACTCAGGTAACATAAATCAGAATTTCTCATATATAATCAAAATAAAATCAACTAAATGTCAGAAACGAGGGGATATGAAAATACATTCATAGCAGTCAGGTATAAGGTCACTAAAATTGACTTATAAGTTCTGAAGAAATTATAGCTAAGAAAAATATGTTAGCATATAGTAATTGGGAAAATGCAGCCAAATATCCATAAAGATTTTCTGTGGCTTACAAAATTTTGAATGTTTAATATATTTTAAACTTTACTGACTTTTTTATTTTTTTACATTAAATACGTATTAGTTTTCTTTTTTTCAGAAATAACCTTAAACAATCAAGAGATATTTCACTAAAACACACATAAAGGGCTCTCATACCCACCACTGGGAACACAGTCAGACTAGAAATCCACATAGGCATATTTACTACTGTGAATTTTGTCACATAGTTAAAGGAAATGGGAGTGAGATAATTACAACCCATAATTAGGCTAATTTAAGTACATATTAGAAAAAGTACTTTGTGAACACTCACATTCATGGATGATTAAGGGACAAAACAGTCTGATGCTCCCCGTCCCCCATTCGGGCCCTGGAATGGTGCTGAGACCACTAACTCACTAGCTTCCTGGGTTCTCTTAGAAAGAATTCCAATGTCTTCTTGAGTTCTGAATACTTCCCATCTTTGCAAATTGTAAACATACTCGACCAATGGTGAAAGCTAGAGGAGCCAATTTTTAACTGTTTGAAAGGATTAGAAGGTATGACTTTGTTGTACCCTTCTTGGACAAGATACATCACTGGAATAGGCTTTGAGATTTTAAGAGCCAACACAAGGCTAGATATCTATTTCTCTCTCCCTCTCCCTCTCCCACTCCCACTTCCTCTCCCTATCTATCTATCTATCTATCTATCCATCCATCCATCCATCCATCCATCCATCCATCCATCCATCCATCATCCATCATCCATCCATCCATCCATCCATCCATCATCCATCCATCCATCCATCCATCCATCCATCCATCCATCCATCCATCCATCTATCTATCTCTCCATCTCTATCTCCGTTACTGTCTGCTTGCTACCTATAGATCATTCAGATGTAAAGCATTCATCTATTGCTTCAGCTCCATGCATGTCTGCTTTCCACCATGACAATAATGGATTAACCCTTTGAAACTGTAAGGGAGCTCCCAACGAAATGCTTTCTTTTGTAAGAATTGCCTTAGTCAAGGTATCTTTTCACAGCCACAGTAGAGTGACTAAGACACAATCTGACAGCAAATGTCCTGGTCCTCTGGCATAGGACACTCTTGAGCCATATGTGGAGGGGTTATATAGCCACAATTGATACACTCATAGTATATACTTTTTTTAAAAAAAGCTTAAGATGAGATGAAACTCCCATCATGTAGAAGTTTGACACTTTGATCAAATTAATCACCTACTATAATAATTGTTTGACTTGAACTTCAAATTATCCCTGGATAATTATATAGATATCTTATCCTATCTTCTCCAATGTAGCCCACTAACCAAATGAAGGATGGAGAAGGGACAGTATTGGATTTTCCCTTGTTGGATAATGCTGCCATCCTGGTGGCAAAATCACACAGAGATCCACTTTTTATAGCCTTCTCCATTCTCCAATATCTCATGCAGCTTAGATCTGTCACTATGAGTCTATTTGACACAAATGCAAGCCCAGTGATGAATGGTCACAGAAAGCTCATGCTGTTAAATTTCACATTCCACTCTGAAAATTCTACTTTGGGATCCCTGTACCCTGCCATGTATATTTTCTACCATACAAAATATTTTTTTTTATTATTGAGGGAAACTCCAAGAGGAAAAAAAAACTTGAGGATACATACCACTGTGCAACATGATTTTTTTTTACCTCAAATCAAAACTAGATAATAAATTTAAATATTTAAAAATACTTGACACATAAGTTTTAAGGATAACTATTTTGCAACTGATTTTTACTTAGAGAAAAGAAGAATATAGCAGAAAGAACCTAAGCCAGCATACAAAAAGATACCTATATAGTCATGCTTTTTGCTATACAATCCATAGATATGTTATAGATTCAGCTTGGATTCCCATCAACACATAAAGTTTGTGTGTGTGTGTGTGTGTGTGTGTGTGTGTGTGTACATATGTGTATATGTACACAGGAGATTTATTCAGCCATAAGCAAAAGAATTATGCCATTTGGAAAAAATAGAAGTTGATACTATCATATTGAGAGAGATAAGCTAGATTCAAAAAGACAAGTATTATATGTTGTCTTTTATATATAGAATCCATATTTTAAAGTGGTGTGTGTGTGTGTGTGTGTGTGTGCATGTGTGCATGTGTGACTTGAAAGTCAATGCAGGCCTATCGGGACAAAAGAGAGCCCAAGAAGGAAAGTAGATGTATAAAGGTGGGTAATAGGACTGAATACAGTAAATACATGAAACGAATCTATGAAATTTTCATAATAAAAGCCATTACTTGGTAGAATGACTATATCCAATACCAACAAATGAAGAGGCTTCTAATATACATAGGATTCATGGAGGGAGCTCATTTGCATTTTCACGTGCCCTGCTTCATGTTCATAAGTTAATGTTTTAAGGCAGAACTAATTAGGTAATAAAATGCAATTGAGATCCTTCCCACAGATTCTGTCTTCCCTTATCTCCTTTACATTGATTTCCATATTTAAATCATAATAAAACTATCAACAAAACTGTGGGAGAAACTCATTTTATTTCATTTTGTACAAAACGTGGCTTCTGCCTTAACTCTAATTTGATAGGAATTGAAAGGTGCCTAAGTCTTTTGCAAAGTAATCAAAACCTGGAGAAAACCTAGTGAACACCTTGAGAAAAGCTCCAGCAATGGCTGACCTGGAGGTTCCAGAAAAAAATGTAGTTGCAGGTAAAAAAAAAAAAAATACTATACGCATCGCTTGTGTAACTAAATATATCTGTGTATTCACACATTTTCTCACATCCAGTATGAAGGTCAATTTGTAAAGTGATCTGATGTGTCAGATTTGGGCTTTAGATGTTTGTTGTTTAATATTTCCAGAGATGCTGACCTTATCTGCCCCTCAATATAAAATTAAGCTCTTGCTGTTCCTCTCTTAGGAAGGGCTTTATGACTGATGTCCTCACTTACTTAGTCCATGGCCCACAAGTCCACCAACATTGTGTATTCCTAGAGGGTAGACTCCCTGAGCCCTGCCCAAAGGGGAAGGAGATATGTAAGAATCACTGGCCTGCAGGACAAGCCCCTCCCACCTCCACCCTGCTATGCCTTCCTGTCTTCCACACCAGTTTCTTTATCAGTGAGCAAAATGTAGAGCTACGATGACTTTATCCTCTTCGTCACTACTATGCATGGCCACTAAAATTGCACTCAGTAAGCACTCAAGCAACTGAGAACTGTTAATATTTGATAATTAGTAAATCTGGATGGAGATCTGGGCTCTAAAGTCAACCAACAATAATAATAAATAGTACAAAGTGAGGTAACCCAGATCCAGGAAGACAAATGCTATTCCCTCCCCCGCCCCATACACTCATACACACACACACACACACACACACACACACACACACATACACATATACACACACTTGCAGCCTCTCACTTCTTAGGCAAGCGTTTGTACCTTAGAATGCCTATTGAATCCATGAAACTAGACAAGAGGTCATCAGAGGAGAGGGAAATGAAGAACTCTTAAGGGAGGGAGAGAAAGAATACATGAACCATGAAACTACAGTTGGAGCATACTAGGGGTGGAAAGGGTTAAGCTGGGATGGGAGTAGGTGGAAAACAGAGAGGCAGCTATGGGTCAGGGCAAACCAAAACTTATGGATGCATTAGAAAGCCATATAGAAACTTATCTTTTTTGAAGCTCATTTTAAAATGCAGTAAAAGTGTTTGGACAGAGGTGACTCTCATGGGTGGATAATGCTCCTCCCAGGAACCAATAAATGATGAAAGTCTCAGGGTCAGGTGTGGAGTACCAGTCTTTGGCCAGTGAAGCCCTCAGGTTACTCAAAACACTTCTGGCTTTTGCCATTGCTTTCCTTTGAACAAGAGAACTGCATGGTAGGACCCTCTTGCTGAAGATGCGACGTAACACTGGTTGCCAGAGGTAGAGAAATCTAAAGCCTCCTCCATGCTAGCTCAGTTTAATGAGTCAGAAGCTGCTGCTAGGGGAGAAGCATTGTCTTACCCACTGAACCCTGTGAGCTACCATGACTTGCTGCTGCTGCTCATGGATTTTTGGTATTTGTTGGCTTGTAAGTTTGTTTGGTTTTAGTTTAACTCTATAACTACTTTTGTGTCTTTGAACTATAACACCAAAGTTGTGCAACTGCTACAAAGACCTGTATCTTCAATAGATTGAAGTATCTGGCCATTTGCTGTCAGTTTCCCAATCTCTGTATAAATGAATGTGTTGGTCATGTCTGCCATAGGATGAAGTTTATTCTGCACATTATCATGCCCCCCCAAAAATGTCATGCACTTTGCTAACTATTGTTCAAGCGTGTTATACTTATGCATGCTGTTTTCCACAGAGCTAACAAATCAGTCTGGTGCAATAGAAAACATGTTGCTTTTGACATGGCCTGTCAAATGTTTGAGCCAGGGATTTTAGCAATACTGTAAATAATTATTTCCTAACATTTGATTTTTTTTAATGTTAGCTCTTAAAACAATTTACAATAATTTAACGTGGAACTTGTGAAAAGAATTTAACATGATCACTAATTGCATTTTCCCATCGCAATGTAATATTCTTGACTGATTACATGTTTATCTGTCCATCTCTCTTTCCAGAAGTTTACTGACTGCATTTTGTTGCTACGTTGTTCATAGAGTCATAGACATCAGCATACGTCCCCTAAACATTTTCTCCAGTCATGACTGGACTTTAATCTCTACTTTCAGTTCCACTTTTTCCCTGTGAGGTACAATCTTCATATAAGGAAGTGTACAAATATTAAGAGTACTCTATTAATTGCTTCTCTGTTGCTGGGATGAAACAACCACGACAGAGTTAAGTTCTGGGAAGAAGAGGATCAAGGTCTGTAGAAGAGGTGGTACGACACAGATCCTACCCCTGGAGCAGAGCCAGCACGGTATGGGCCTCCGGGTACTGAGAGTCGTTAAGCATGAGCCCTGTTTGCATAATAATTACATGATTTAGTTATGTTCCTTCTTCAGAAAATAGTCTCCCTGCCATGGTTATTAGGGAATGTCCTCTCTGCCAAGGTTAATGACTCCATGATAATCAGAGATAGGACAAGTGGATTCTGGGAGGTGAGGGTGTGTCTAATATCCTTAGCAAAATGGTAAAAGCTGTGACCTTAAGTATAGCCCTTAAGACTGTGGGAAAGAACTCTGAAAACATGAGTTCAAGAATATATAAATTCTCAACTATGCACAATGTAAGTATGCAAAATGAATTGCATGAGGAAGTTCATGGACCTAAAAGAACAAAGGCAGCTGCACTGAGTTCAAGGTCAGCCTGGGACAGATCGAGTTTAGGCAGTAGCATAGTGGGAATGGTAATCTCAGGATGGGATCCCACCCATCTATCTTATTTTCTGTGCTTACAAAGGCAGGCTGATCTCTGAATTCATTTGCATTGTTTAAAAAAATAAATGTACTTATCTTTTTCTAAGAATCAAGGGCTAAGGTTGTAAAATGCTGATTCATGGGATAATCAAAAGGGAACCTGGTTGAATAAATGAATTAATATGTAAATAAAAGACTGAGCTTTGGTTTGCAAGAGAGAGTTTCCCAGAGAGAACTGCTTGGAGAGTAAGAGCAGCTCTTTTAGAATTTTTCTAACAGGATTTCTGACCTTGATTAAAAACAAACAAACAAACAAAAACAATTATTTGGAGAGCTAACAGGTCTTTCAGAATTTTTCTAGCAGCTTTTCTAACTTTGGTCGGAAAACCCATGAGCTCTCCATAGAGCCTTTAGAATTTTTTTCCTAGCAAGAGAGGGCTGTCTCAAGGAGAGAGAGCTGTCTCAAGGAGAGAGAGCTATCTCAAGGAGAGAGGGCTGTCTCAAGGAGAGAGAGCTGTCTCAAGAGAAAGCTGCCTGGAGCAGAAAGCTATGTCTAGCAGACTACAAAGCCAAGAGCTATCTACAGAAAGCTGTCTAGGGAGTCATCTCAAGCAGACTCCAGAACAGCTTGTACCCATGATTGACTTTGAGTCTTTTGTTTAGCAGTTCCCAAACACCCCTTCCTCAGGAACCCCAACCTAGCTGAGGCAAATCTTTGGTAAGAGAATATTTGTGCTTATGGATCCTAAGAGAGAGTCCATGATGTCAGGAACAGTGTGGCAGTTGGTGACAGGTATCTCTTTCCCGAGCTTCTTCCACTGATGGCACAGCTCTGAGATCTCTCCTTAAGGCCACATGTGTGTATACCCTGGTGTAGCTTTCTCTTTGTGTAGTAGGTTTCCATTGTCACACTCTGCTTATGGACAAAGAATGGAAAATTCCCCACATTGAAAAAGCTATAAATGAAGTTCCATTTTACATTGTATTTTCTTGCAAAATGTCTTGGGTTGAAATCACTTGGCCATTGGTTGGTTAGGTGTAGTTTTCATATACAGAGAAACTTCCTGCTAATCCTTCATATGTTTGTATAATTTGCATTCCTATAACTTCACACCTTTGCTAAGATTGAAAATGTCAGTCTGCTTAGAAACTAATCCCCAGGAATGACCATTTGTTATTGGGTAACCAATAAGCACACGCTTCCCCAGGGAAGATTGTTTCTCCTAAATCTCAGCATTTCTTAGTTGACTTCTTTGTGTAGGATTAAGACCTCTTGGGCTTTCCTCTATGTACATTAGCATGTCTATTCTTGTTGTCTGGTCATCCTTGTAAACATAGATATAAGTAACATCATACTGACTGAGTATGCCGTATTTATGTATTTAGGGATATATGTATATGCATATATATAAATATACATAACAACAACTAATAAAAAGAGGTCATGAATTTAAAAGAGATCACATATGGGAGGGTTTGGAGGGAGGGAGGAGTAGGGGAAGAGTGTAATTATATTGTAATTTCAATGAATAACGGAAATGATCAAAAATAATTCTCCAACTTGATATTAGGCATTTCCTTTTAATGTTCATCTCTCTGATGACTAATGATACTGAGCATTTTTTGTTATTGTGAATTATTATAATGTTGGTGTTTACTACCGAAATGACTGTGTTAAAATAAAATTACCATAAAAATTTGATGTGAAACACACACTCACACCAAACACACACACACAACTGTTATGTTACTTTACAAGAAATCCCACTCCCCCACCCTGTTAATTTTCATTACGTGAAGAATTCCAGCTGCATTCTCTGTAGGAGCACCTCAGATACATGCTGTTTCAAATATATATACCTGCACATACAGAGGATTATAGGGATCTAATGCCCTGTGCCCCTGGAGCACAGCCTCATTTCTGTGCCTTTTGTGGCTGCTGTTTTATCATTTCATTTGGCTTCTCCCATGGCAGAGACCGGCTCTTCTGCACTTTTCCCAGTTTCCCAATACACCTGAAACTGTGACCCATGTGCCTCCTTAGCACTGCAGCGAAATGGGAGTATCTCAAAACCCAAATTACATCCTGCACAGTCATTCCCGTCCACCTGTAGCTTCATCTAGAAATGTTAAACTGGCTTAAATAAGTTATTGATTTTTTTTCTTTCATTTTTGTCTCATGTCAGAAGTCTGCTATGTCAAAACTCCCATATAATTCTGTTTCTTTCTTCTGTTGAATTTTGTCCCATCATTTCTTTCAAGACCTTGCTCATATCACATTTGTGCACAAATGTCATCCTGGTGCAGAAAATCCAGGGTAAATTGTTTGTCCTCCCCTTCAGGTCTTAACGCGTTCAATGGGTGCTGTTTTGTAGCTTTCTGCACCGTCTACATCGCTACAGCAGTCTACACCATCACCCATTAATAATTTGCATGCTGTTTCCTTTTTCTCGAAGTCATAAGACTCCGAACTTTAACAGTTTTGTTTTAAATCTCAACTTTAGAAATCCAGAATACGGAGTGTGTCTAGCCATTTTAAAAGAATTAAATGAAATCTAAATTGTGTGTGTATGTGTGTGTGTGTGTGTGTGTGAGAGAGAGAGAGAGAGAATTAAATAAAGTCCAACATTGACTCATTATGCAATGAAAACAATACACCATGCTTAACCCAGTGTTTCTTTTTCTTGGGGATAAAATTACCTTGCAGATATTCGGTATGACTTGCACCTTTGATAGTCAGTCACGTGGCCACTTTCATTTAGTGTTGCCTGACAAGGAGCACTGTGGGCTGTGCACACTATTCTGATTATTGATTATGCTTTAACAAACCTTCCAAGCTCAGGGGTATGGATATACTTGTTCCAGGTCCTGTGTGTAGAGATTACACATGGAGGATATGGAGGGAGCTCTCCTATTCTTTGTGGCATCAGCCACGGCCTTTCACTCTAGCAGCCAAGCTCAGAAGTAAAGTTCAGGACCATTTTTCTCACATCTGCCCGGTCCCTGTGCCTCGGTGCAGCTCCTGTCTCTCCAGCTGGCCAGCTTGGGCTTTCTCACAGCACGATTGTCATGGTGTAGCCAAACATCATCTATGGAAGCCAGAGCCCCAGAGGAACTTTCATTTATGGAAAGGACTGACAGCTGAAGATCTCCTAAGATCCATCCTGCAGGAGATAGAAATTAACACCCCTCCCCACCTTTCAGCTTCTCCCTTTTATTAGTAGAAACAGTTCATTGGTCAGTTCAGTCTCAAGTGGAAGCAGAGAAACCACCATTTCTTCCTAAAGGCTGGTGATGGCGAGAGTGTTCCCAGTTTGTTTTAATCTGCCTTGGCATTGCTTATCAGACGTGTGTCTAGTTGCCTAGTTAGACTTGTCTTATCAGGATTGACTGCTTCCTTAGAACTGTGGAGTATCGCTCCAATAGTTAAGATTTGGATTCTTGACATTTCCATGGATTGATGGTGGTCTTTGCTGAGTCCACCTCCAAAAGCTTTTTTGTCACATTTCACTCTACACTGTAGAACACAAACTAGGGGCATGCAAGTAATTTAACACTTGCCTCCAAATAAGATCTTAGGAGGGGCAGTTCAGTGGGGGTGGGGATGGCATGGAGAACGTCCATACAAATCCATTGCTCTGTAGATTAATCGCAGTAAAGAACAGCTGCTGGATACTGTTGACTTTACAGAAAAAAAATTATTTCTGAATACTTCAATACAAGAATCAGGCTTACTCTCTCCTTTAAACAGTTGTGAGAGCCTTTAACCGCTCACAAATTCAACGGCTCATCCCCACAGAGTGTACAATTCATACTGATAGCATGAAGAATTCTTGATTGAATCTCTACAAAGGAAGAAAATGAGAGGCATAAAGTATGACCCTTATGCACAGTTTATCTCACCCAGTCAACCTGAAATTTCATTCCTCGTGCGTCATTAACCTGCGGGTTAGATACTGACGTTTCTCAGATGTCCCCATTCTAAACTAAGGCCAAAAGGATGGTTATATTTTTGTTGTTCTTATGTGTGGTGGAGGTAGAAGCATATGTGTGTACGTGTGTATGTGGTGTGCTCACGCACTCACATATGCATCCACATGTATGAATATGCTAATTAAAGGTTTCCATACCAGCATTTTATTCCATGTCATCTGAGTTTTTCGTATTAATGAAATAGTTTCAAAGAATCATTTTATATGTCAATAGAGAAGTCAGATTGAGCCTATTAATTACAAGCGAAGGACGACAAAAATCACATTTGATTTTCTTGTTATTTCTTCCTGGCTACAACAGGAAAACGAAGAAAACCTGAGCTCTAGGGAGAGGCAGGGTTCTCTTGGTAGACAACCACTGGTTTCAACCTTACCCTGCTTCTTAGAGACCCTTCCCTCGGGTTTCTGATGCAGAAAAGCCCAGTCACCTTATCTACCCTTTCCACTTGCTTTTTAAATTAAGTTGCTTATAATTACTGTACAAAACACTAGGTTCTGTTATAGCATTTGCACACATGCATACCATTGCATGTGGTGCCTTTTCTGAGAACAGGGCTCATTCCAGCAATTTGTTCAGGGCTGTGGGACTCAATGTGTCTGGAAAGAACTAAGTCAACACCACCCACTCATTGCATTAAGGTCATTAGGCACCTCAGGTGAGGAGGATTTTGTGGGTTCTTCTTAGGCCAGTTTAAACCAACAAATTAAAATGAAGGATGTCCTTGCTGGATGTTTCCCGTGCTGCTCCATCAAGCCTCACTCTGGAGTCTGAGTTCCCTGTTGTCTTAAACAAACAGGAAATCCTCAGGAACAGAGCAAGGGATATGTTAACGGCAACTGCCACTGCTGAATCTAGATTTATCTTCTTATAATTGTTCCCAATTAGAAGCCACTAGGAACACATCCCAGAACACTGATAAGGGAAAATAATGTTTCATTTAACAGGAAGCTTGAGTGAGTGAAATCTTGCAATAGGCCTAATTAGAGGGAGGAAAATTAGTTCACTCAAGTCTAAACATTGGACAGAACATCACTGAAAACAAAAGACGTCCAGTAAAGAAGGAAAAATCCAGTGGTATTTGAAAAGTATGTTCTTTTTTGCATATGTAAATGCAACCTTTGGAGGGGACAGGGAGAAGTAATTTCACTTTCTCTTTTGGAAAGGAATATACTAACAGTAAGAGAAAATGGCTGTCTTCCGCCATAGCTCAGGCTTTTCCAGTCTTTCTGCCCCTTCCCTTCAGCTGTATCCCACCTCTTCTCTCTGTGAGGATCTCTGAGCCTTGGGAGAGGAAGTATGATATAGAAGTGCGCGAACTCACAGCAGCTGGGATTGCAAGAACAAGACTTTTGCAAGATCGTGACAGAATAGTTAGGAGAGAGCATCACAAAGTCCCATCTCTAGCTGGGGAGGCATTGGTAGTCAATGGCTGCTAAGGGAAGAATCCTCACTCTTCTCCAGAGATGTGAGTCCATCGAGGCTAAGAGAGAGCCCTATACTGATGAGAACAAAGGCAGGAATGAGTAGGTTTAATCAAGACATTGTGTGTGTGTGTGTGTGTGTGTGTGTGTGTGTGTGTGTGTGTGTGTGTGTGTGTGTGTAATTCTCAAGTAATAAATAAGAAGGAACCCAAAAGACAAAACGGCCGTGTAAATTTAGATGTGTAAAATATAAAAATAAAATTTCACCATTGTTGATGGTACACTATTAAATGTAGTTAGTGTTCTTAAAGGATTGGCCACATAGTATGATGGGGGCGGGGGGGGGGTGTAGAGGTAGCAGGGCATGTCTGACTGGTGAATGTTTTTATTCCAGACAAGGTGTGCCAATCAAAACATTCACTCAGTTATTCCAATAATGCTTTATGGCAAATATAATAAACTCACTCTTGTCATAGTAATTTTCCAAAGAAGATAGAATTCTTTAAAAAAAAGGGAGAAGAAGGGAGAAAGTTGTCACTTAGAATAGTATGAGGACACTCTACACTGTCTTCCTTATGTTGATTCCTACCCATGAGCACACAACGTGTGAGCCCCAATCCCTGAACTCCATTCACTGAAACACAAATTATGTCAACAAGCTTTGATAAGTAGTAAAGAAGGGTGGAGTCTCAGCCCATGCAGAGCCTGAGTCAGACACAGCTGAGATGAGGGCAGGCTGCAAGAATGTGCACAAGCCCTCCAACCTCTCCAGAAGCCCTGGGTTCTGCTCACACATCCATGGACAGTTTCTGACAGCGTGAGAGCTAAGATTGCTCGACTGGATCCTGCAATATCAACAACAGGAATGCTGTGCATATTCCATCGGAGCAGAGTCACCCCAGGCTTGAGGTTGAGCGACTAGGTGTAGTGAAACTGAAGAGAGGCAGATTGCTAATACTCTGCCCCTCAGAACGTCACATCATGTAGTTGCCGTGCTATCCGTGAGCCATCCATCCTGTCGACCCAATGTACAAAGCCCACTCCACATATAGGATATAGTATGCGAAAGGATCAGAGAAAGCTGCTATGGAAGGTAGGTAAGGGACTTGAGGGTTGGATAGCTGCAGGCTTATCTTGCAAGCACAAGAATATAAATATCAATCCCTCAGAACCCACATTAAAAAACAAACAATCCTGTGTGTGGTCGCATGTGTCAAAAATACTAACCATGGGAAGGCAGAGAAAAATAAGGGAGAAAAATATGAATGTTGAATTATTAGCATAAATTTTACCTTTTGTTTATGCTGCTCTATCCCTGAGTGGGTAATTTAGGTGCTGGATCACTGAAAGCACGGAGCACATAGTGCGTGCCCTGTGTGTGTGCATTTGGCTCTGTTAGGCTCAATGGATACACTGCAGAAATCAGCTCTCTGTTTCTGTCCCACTGTCCTGACATGGGCAGGTTCAGCATTCTCCTACCCAGGAGTTACAAAAGTCCAAATAGAGTCCCTCTGTGACTACTGCGTCTCGTCATTTTAGCTTGGGTATTGGCTGACAAGGGAAGGAGCAACAGGAGGAAAAGATGCCTTAACTCCTTGATAGTTCATGTTTCTGAGAAGAGCTTGTCCTCCTCATGCGGAGCCACGATTCAGAGGCAAAGCCTGGCCTTGTGGACCTGTTGACACTCCAGGTTACTTCGTACTTAAGACCACACACACACACACACACACACACACATACACACACACACGTTGTGTGTGCTCTGAGTCTCATTCAGGGCTCCAGCTGGAAAGGTCTATATGTAAATGAGCAGCACAGGAAGACCCTATGGTGTGCATAGTGCATAACTTTCATACACACGCCTGGTCCTCTCCTGAATGGAGAGAGTCTTGCTTGTACAGAGCATATCCAGTGTATAGAGCAGAGAGGCATTGCAAAGTTCTAGCCACGGCAATTAGGAGTATGGGCATCAAATGCCACTTATAATAGAAAATAGGCATAAATAATAAATAATATCAACTAGGGAGGTGTTCTAGATATCTTAAGATCTTTTAATTTGTGACTGTATAAAAGATTTGAAACTTTGTTTTTTGCAAGCACTACCATTGTTTAGCGAGAACTCTCTTTCAAGTCCTCATTTCTTCCTGAACAATGTAGTTCAGAAAGAACAGTTGTTTTGTCACTGCATAAAGTAAAGGGTCTGATCTAATCTTTCAATTTCAGTTATTCTATACAAAACTTTGTAAAGTAGTTTTAAATGTGTAATTTAAATGTTTATGATAGTACATGTGGAAAGCAATGGACAAATCAAGGAGTCTGATCTCTAGGCACGGGGTTGGTGGTTTATAAGACATTCACACAAATGTGCTCAGCAGTCACTCCCCTGCAAGATAGCAGGAAGAACAGGAGCATACCCATCAGGCAACAGGTTCTGTTTTATAAATGTTTGCAGAGAGAGAGTACCTTGCATATATGAGATCGGGATTTTAAGAGCACGCATTAAAACTGGCATTTTGCTCCAGGATATGGAGCCATATATCACTTTAAATCTTTCTTCAAATCACAGGACAATAGAAAGAAATTTGGGCTTCTGATGAGTAGACAATCTGAGGTATAACCCATGACCTTTTCACCAATGACAAGGTAGTTCTTGCACCTGATTGGCTTTGTGATTACTATATTCTATTACAGGGCTAAGAGCTCATTCACAGAACAAAGCATCAATGAGCCTGGGCAGGTCCAGTCAGCTCTGATAAGAATAAAGAATGAAAGGATAGTCACAAGTGAACTCATTCTTTTTTCCTTGTTTTTTGTTTTTTGTTTTTTTTTTTCCTGTATGCTCATCTGTCTTAGGGTTTTACTGCTGTGAACAGACACCATAACCAATGCAAGTCTTAGAAAGGACAACATTTAATTGGGGTTGGCTTACAGATTCAGAGGTTCAGTCCATTATCATCAAGGTGGGAGCATCCAGGCAGGCATGGTGCATGTAGAGCTGAGAGCTCTACATCTTCATCTGAAGGATGCTAATGGAAGACTGACTTCCATGTAGCTAGGATGAGGGTTTTAAAGCCCACACCCACAGTGACACACCTACTCCAACAAGGCCACACCTCCCAATAGTGCTACTCCCTGGGCCGAGCATCTACAAACTATCACACTATCTCCATCTCTTCCTTCTCTGTCATTATTCCAGTATCCCCAATCTTCATTTTGTTCTAGTTTATATTACATGAGAGAATAAATTAGCAGCATCATGTATACAGAAAAAAAAAAAAAACAAGTCAGAGTGTAAAAATGAAGCATGGTCAAACCACACATTAGTTTTGTTTTGGCTTTTATTTATGAATATTTACAAACTCATGAAAATACAAAATAAATTATACAGAAAGCTCACTTGTAACTATGCCTGTTTCCCTGTAATTATGCCTATCTCACATATAAGGCATTAGTATAATCCAGAATTTCCTACTTTTAATATACACCCTCCATGCGTGCAAGTGTGTGTGTGTGTGTGTGTGTGTGTGTGTGTGTGTGTGTGTGTGTGTGAGAGAGAGAGAGAGAGAGAGAGAGAGAGAGAGAGAGAGAGAGAGAGAGAGATTTGTGTGTGTGCTTAGGTCTATGAGAATGTATCAAACTTTGTGCTATGCATCAAGGCTTTGTGTTAGTACCACCGATATCAATATTTAAACCACTCCATCACAGAAAGTCTCCCTCATCCTGCATTATCCCCTGACCTATCCTTAACACTTAGCTGTCATTGATCTTTTCTTCTGTCCTCTGGTATTGTATTTCAAGACTGTTTTTTCTTTTTAAAGGCATCTTAGTCTTTTGAGGATCACTTACTGTGTATCAAAGCCATTCTTTCCCTTGCTGAAGAGGTTTCCATAGTGTGATATGTTCTGCCATTCACTGCTCAGCTGATGAGGGATGGTTGACTGGTATTCTAGCCTTTGGTACATCCATTGATTTTTTATTATTATTATTATTTTTAACTAAATGTTACATGAGTTCAGGTGGTTCACATGGTCAGAAGGCTGCTATTGCCTTTCAGGACGTAAAGATGGAAGATGTGATGGCCACTGGTGTTTATGGATGCCCTATGGTTTCTGCTCTATGAACAGTCAAAGTGTACTGTAACTTTGTAAGCAGAAGTAGACGCAGAGGAAGAATCCAAGGTGCAAGAAGTTCTGTGATTAGGGTTCTGTAGTGTGACTTCCAGTTTCTGTTGTCTGCACTTCCTCTTGTCTTCATCCTTTAAGGGAGTTTCATAATTAGTTCAAAGAGCTGAGCTGTGGTACAGACCTTTAATCCTGTCACTTCCTGGGGCAGATACAGGCAGATCTCTGACTTCATAGGCCAGCCTATGTCTACAGAGGGAGTTCCAATAAAGCCAGGGCTAAACAGAGAAAACTTGTCTTAAAAAAGTCAAAGTGAAATTTTATTTTTAATCAATTGTGTATTGTTACTCAAATTTCTTTTCTCTTACCTGAGGAATATGAGACGGTTGCTTGCATATATTTCCATTGAAGATCTAAGAGGAGTAAACATCATTTATCCTAACAAATCATATTATTCTATTAAAATATGTGCTCAGGATTTACCATGTTTGCAACAGGTTAGATAGACGAACAGATGTATGTATGTATGTATGTATGTATGTATGTATGTATGTATGTATAGATATGGGAAGGAAGAGTGGGATAATGAAAAGCTAGCAGATTGATATGCCTTAAAGGAACAGCAAAGTGAGCCCTACACACACACACATACACACACACACACACACACACACACCTTCATAGCTTCATATGCACAGGTATACACATGCTCCAGAATCAATATTCACTCATACGTAATCACTGGAAACAAGAAAACACGAGTTTAACCTTGTGTTTACTTAGTGAGTAAGGAGGTATTTTAGCTAAGCCATAGAGGACTGATATTTGGAATACCTTGCTGGGGGCCTACTCTAAAATACAGTAATGGACCACCAGCTTCCAGATGCAGAGAACTCTCTCCTCGGCTCATGCTGAAGTTCAGAAATGAAGAGTTGAGATTAACATCTGGCCGAGTTACACAGGATGTCAAAGTTGACTGATCAGTGTAGCAATGTGCAGCCCAGTAGAGTTAACACATAAACTTCACAAATGGTTCAATTAAATGATTTGGAGAGCACTTTACAATAGTACCCCTACTGATCAAAAATTGCAACTTAAGATACTCCAATTTGTGGAATGCCCACTGGCAGAGATATTATGATAGTTTATTTTCTAATGTAGTTAGATATATTTCTCCAACTACAATAAATGCTTTGTGTACTAGTAAAATCATTTAAAAATAATTCCCATCCCATGCATGAGGAGGTTCTCAGGAATCTGTGGAAGGAAATATAGCTTGAGAAATTCATATTTTATAAAACCCCATTTGTTGCTGCTTCCAGTATTGGATATTACACATAATGTGCCTCTTGTAATATAGCCACAATCAACTCTGAAACTATAACATTAATTTCAAGAAGAGAAACTTGAATGTGTTTCCTTCCCATGGTAAGAGCTTGGCTTCTGTATCGCTAGCATAGTTTGGATGATGGAGCCTCAGGCTAATTCTTTGTGGTTGTGACAAACTACAGTATTTATTTAGAGAGAATTAAACCCAAACTGAATAGTGCTCTTTCTTTTGCTTAGCTCTAAATGGCTTACTTCCACAAGTGACAGTATTGTGGCCCTTTTTGATAGGTACTTCAGCCACTTAAGTCCAGGCTTCCCTGGGGGAGCATTAGTCCTTTGCCTATCAACTGCTTGCATATTTTGTCAGTCATCAGTCATCAGTGCCAACAAAATTAGGATGGGGGTGTGAATTTCTTCTGCCTCAAACTGAAAAGAAATTCATAATAGCAATTTGAGGTCGATATATATTTTCTCACACATGGTTCTGAAAACAGTTCCTGGTGTTAGCTATAGCAAGAGGGACGGCAAACGCCGTGAGAGACCATCTGTAAGGTGCTGATTGGAGAGACTTAAGAGTTCAGAAGCAAGCCATCTTTCTTTTCAAATCATACACTCATTTTTTTTTCAGTCCCTATTTTAGTTCTGGCGAAAGATAGAAAGCATAAATTCTTTAGAACCCGTGACATATTAGTGTGCTAATATTTTATCTGTCCCCAAGACACATAAAAAGACAAGTTGAATTCAGTGTGACTCTCCCGTGGAAGCTCATTTTGTTCTGTGAATTGGCAGTTCTTTCTCCGGCTTTCCCTCCTTTGGCTTCTATTCACACTTCTCTCATGATGTTAAGCCCTGTGTTCATGTCATGTTCTGTGGGTTTAAATCCTTTACATTCTTACTTTTCATAAAATTCCTATGAAAAAGATATCCAGTGAGAAAACTGTGCTGGCTAGACGGCAGGCGATGTGTTTAAGGTCCTTGGACCTGCACCCAAAGGCCTTGAACAGGAAGACGCTCGGTGTACTGCCCCCCCCCCAGCCCTAGGCACGGGACTGTAAATGTCCCTACCCCAGTGGCATTATGTAAATGAGCTTTCCATCACTGTAACAAAATGCCCCAGATAAGTTATGTAGAAAGAGTAAAATGGTTACTTGGGGTCCCAAATCTTCAGGCTTCTCTCAGTGACTGGTTGAATTTATTTCCAAGCGCATTGCAATGAGAACAGGTGATGAGGCAAATTCCTTGTCAGACAGCAAAGAGAGAGAGAGAGAGGAAGGGGCCAGAGTCCCACAGTCCCCGTTCGAGGTCATCCTCAGTTGTCAGTAGTTCCTAACCTTCCTAATGGTGAGACCATTTAACACAAGTCCTCATGTTGTGGTTACCCCAACCACAAAATTATTTCAACGTTACTTCTTCAAAACTGTAATTTTGCTACTGTTATGAATTATAATGTAAATATCTGTGTTTTCCGGTGGTCTTGGGTGACTCTGTGAAAGAGGTCACGATGTGCAGTTTGAGAACTACTGCTCAATGGTCTAAAAAATCCCTATCTTTTAAGAAGGCCACAGTGTTTCTATTATGTCCCCTTAGGACCATGACTTTAACACATGGGCCTTTGAGAACATTCAAGTAGCAAACTATAGTGAATGTCATGGAAAGCCTGTGATGCCTCCTTTCTAGATGCTCAAAGTCACAAAGGGGTGCTCACCCAGAAAATGTGCTGTCTTTGTTGTGGCATCTTCGCAACAGTAAACGTCCAGAAATCACTATGCATGGCGTTCTTTTGTACCAACTGCTCACCTTTCCCGTGACTATTCCCATTTAGACCCTCCCACAGACAACTTCCATGTACTACAAAGAAAAAAGATAGAGTAAACCATAATCAATCAACTCATAATTACTAACACTGACACCAAAAATTTACAGTAAGCGATTATAGTCATGGCCAACTGTGATTTATAAACGATTTCAATCCATTTTGTATTTCTTAGGTGCTCTAAGCCCCTAATCAGCACACATTTAAACACTGGAAATATAGGAACTGATTGAGTCCTCACAAGTTTAAATGCTGCCTACTAAACAGTAGGACTGAACCTATCAGAACTGGGCCGCCACACAGTCTGGTTTCAGCGACCACCCTGGCCACTGCTGCATGTGTGACATCCTGGTTTATCCAGGTGTTCCTGATGGTAGCCCTTGTAGCCCTACAAAGTTGTTTATAGTTGATATAATATTATATTATATATTGTGTTGAAATAACCAAGACAGAAAGATTTGTGATATAAGAAAGAAATCGACATGTCATTTACAAGGGGGAAGACTGTGACTATTCATTTGGGGCTATTTCAGAGACAGAAGCTACGAGGCAATAATGAAAGGGAAAGAGAGCTGTTCGCCATAGCAGAGTAGGAAACAGAACACACATATAAAGGGTGGCAGAGGCCTCTAGGAAAACACTACACACCAAACAGACAAAGTCTCATCTTCACCATCCCCACAGTATCCCATCTTCATCATTCCCATAGTATCTAAGACTCTTGACGAAACTCATTTCGTTTTGCAATCACTACATTCTAGGGTGGGGTTCTACATGTGAAATTGACTACTAAAAGCTCTTTTCTGCTGCAACCAAGACGTACAGATGCTATCAATGTGTATCTTTATTCCTGTAGGGTGGAATCAAACATTAGTTTTGAAGCAATTTACTTTTATAATAGCTTCCCCTGGCTTATGTTTTAGGTGCGTTGCTCAGTTTCAAAGCCAAGTCAACAAAAGACTCATATTTCTGTACCTTTATTACATTTTGAAAGACGTCAGGAGCAATAACGTTCCACCTAGTTCAGGGTGGAGACCAATGCTTTAGGCACCCAAAAGTCACAAAAGAAAATATACTTGAGTGGGTCCCCCAGAGAGAGTCAGTAGAAGTGGCTTGCTTTGTGTCTTTTCCTTGCATTAAGAAAAGCTATGATCTGTCATACACGGTCTTCATTAGAAATGGCCCACGGGTGAGTGAGATGATCATCAGCAAAGACAATGGTAGAATCCACTTTGCAGGGAGCTCAAGGTGACTCTCTAGTCTAAACTATCTCTGCCACACACATGTACATCATGCCCGAAGAACATGAGGCTATCAGCCATTGATGGCTAACTAGAAATGTTCCAACACCTCTACTTTACTGTTTTTTCAGAGAGATATTCTGTCATTCTCCTCATATGTGACATAGAGGACAAATGAGCTATGTCTTTCTCAAAGTGCATTTTTCCATTTTTAGATGCATAATTGAGAATATTTACTGTAGATAATTCCTAATCCTGGATATGAGAGTATATGAAAAGCCAGCCTAGTCTGTGATGATGTAATGAATAGTTAGGTTTGTTAGCTTTTTTTTTTTAAAGAAGTATCCACCTTATAGCACTTCTTAAAAGAAAGGAATCAAACACACACACACACACACACACACACACACACACACACACACACAACGTGCAATTTCAATGAATCCCAGAACAGCGAAAGGAAAGTACGCACTGGAAACCAAATCCAAACCAGTTTCCTCTGGGGACATCTGCACTCTGTGATCGGTATTACTGCTAATGCATTTTAACTGTGTGAAAAGAGTCAAGGCAGCCACTGAAGTGATTAATGCTTTTGTCTGCCCCAGAGGAATATGACTTTTTTCTGGGAGGACATTTCTACATTATCATCAATAGTGCTTTTTCTCTCAACTATGATAATAATAATAATAATAATAATCCTTCTCATTTCTACGGTATCATAAAACTGAAATAATTTAGAAAGAGAAGGACCAAAGAATAGCTGTGTGGAAATATGAGAATGTTGAGTCTTGCAAAGTGGTTCTCCTGTTATTGTAAAGGAACAGACAAACCCTCAAATGAGCAAAGCTACAGGCCTCATCTTTTCTGTGTCGGGATTGCTGTGGGACACTTCCATCCAGCCCCATCTTGGGCAGAGAAAAGTCAAGAAGGAAGAACTGCTTGTGAACACCAGCAGTGGCCCATATCCCTGTGGATTAGTAGAACATGAATCCTACAGAGTCAACCTTCAGCTTCAGAGTTTCTCTACCACCACACTATAGATCTGACCACCTTTCTGTGTGGGCTGACACAATGTCCATTCCTATGGACCCATCCAAACACAGGGTTTAAGTTGATAGAAAGGTTAGAAACTCATGTCTGTGCTCTAGCGGGAAATGACACCCTTCACTTCTTCCCTTGGGGTCTTGTGCAGCCCTGTCTACACATAATGAACTGGGCAGATGTGCATCCCAGTGTCCCATAGAGAGAGGACAGAACACCGCTGAGCCCGAGGGGTGGCTCACTTGCACTGCTTTAGATATGAGGATGCTTCAGAGGAAGCCATCCCCCTCGCCCCAGTGGGTGACTTCCGATTGTGAATGAGGACTTTGCATTGAGTATTGTGCAAGTTTCTTCAAAGCTTTGATGAGACTATTAGGAGCTGGGTGGCCACACTCCTTAAATAAGTTTTGCTCCTAAAAGCAAGAGAAAGTTGGTAAGTGTTGAGAAATAGCAAGGTCTTGCTAGGAAATAAACCTTAGAACCAAATGCTTGGATTGCTATGGGCCTGTAGTAGTTTGGAGGTAGTACCAATTTCTTTATTGTATCAGAAAAAAAAATGAGTATAATTCCCTGGGACTGCCATAAGTGTTCCTACATGTACCTGGCTTAAAATTCTCACAGTTGTTGAGGGCTGAAATTTGAAGTCAGTGTGTTAGCTAGGAGACAGTTCCTAGCAGGACTGAAAAGGAAGCTCCTCTCAAACCTCTTCCTGATAGTGTGGCTTCCACTGAGTCTTCACTTGTATCCGAGACACCTGGTCTGCACCCTCACCTTTACCTGGCCATCTCCATGCCTGTGTCGATCCCATCAGTCTCTTATAAGGCTATCTCACTCAAATCCCTACCATAGATGGCCTGTCTGAAGACAGTCAACCATTGATACAGCCTTGAAACCCTCCACCCAATTAGCTGAGCGTGTACACATTTCACGGGTTTGATCTAGAGTTTATTTGGGGAGAAAGCCACTATTCAGCCCAGTGCAGTACGAGAATGCTTTCTGTTCCTACACAAATAATGTTCCACACTTAGAAGGTTATGCCACATTGAGAGTTTGTCCAGCCTTACAGTATAAAATAACAGAGCTTGGGTTAGCTTGGGTAAGACAAGGAGTGTCTTACCTAGTGAATCTAACATTCATAGCACACAAGAAGTGTATAACTTGATTATTTAGAGCACACACTCAACAAGGCATACAGATTTTCTGAGCTCGTAGACTTCTAGTGGGCTTCCACTTATACCTTTAAGAAGGGCTGCCCATGATTGTGACACTAATAATATGCACTTAGCATTACTCAGAATCAATATACCCAGATTCTAGTGCAGTCTCTGAAAATGTGCAATGGTATCAGTGCATAATATTAGGATCATGACAGCAGATACTTGATAAATAATATTCTCAATGGAATAACATAGCTGTGATGGTGATGGTTCAGATGTATCCTGGTGATTCTTGAATTTTAATATGGAACGACCTTATAGGTAATGATACCTACTAAGGGAAGCTGCTTTATCATTTTTAGAATATTGACATGGGTATTACATTTCTATGGTAAGGGTTGAACTCTGTAGTTCGATATAGCTCTTAGATAACACTATATCTCTTTAATGGATGCAAGAGCTTCATGGAAATGAATTTGTAGTTACCTTTTCACGTGTCAGATCTGTCTTTAGCGCTTAGCATTATAAAATTCCTTTCCATTTTGCTAATATGAGTTGGCTCAGGAGCAAGACACCCTATAATAGTCATTCGTTTCTAAAGGGACCATTCTTGTTCTCATTTACATCAATCATGGCTTTTCTGAGTGCTGATTTATTCCAGATTTCCCCTTTCCCACATAAATGTATTCAGAAGCTGCCTCTGAGATACAAATTAAGGGTCTAAAACCCACTTACTGCTAAAGGACTGATGAGCTATTCATAGAAGCTGCTTGATCAAGGCAAAGATCTGGTAAAATACATGGAGAAAACCATTCTCAAATGGTGTCTGTCATTGCTATTCTTACTGATCGTCAGATATTGACAGAAAATGGCGGCGCCATTAGAACATGCAGAGGAAGTTGTTCGCACCCAAAAAATCTAAATGTATTCATCTATTTTATGTTTAATAAGTCATACAAAATAAATCAGTCATCTATGCAGGCCTACTCTGAAATATCACAGGCATAAATATGGATATATATATATACATATATATATGTATATATGAACAACCCTTGGCTCTATCATTTTGATAAGATATGTTGTTAGGAGAGAATTTCAAAATATATTCAGTTGGTAGTAATATGTTCTTATTTTAAGTCACGTTATTTAAGTCACAACAATCAGCTAGAAAGAAGAACTCATAGGAAATGTTGAAGTAAAGGCAAAAAATTATTTTATCTTGTTTTTAATAAACGGGGATATATATTTCTTTATTAGGCTACTTTGCAAGGTCTAATACTAGGCAGACTTTAGGTATTCTCAGGTAACTAAAATTGAGTAAAACTGAATTATCCATAAGCTATTGCTTAATAGGTTGGATTTGTGGAAAAAAAAAGAGCTATCTTTATGAAAATGACTGAACCATGTCCACTGATAGCATGGTATCATCTGCAAATCAAAAGGGAATATACGGCAAATGCATGAAAATTAAGATTCCATCGCAATGGACCCCTCTGCTTTGTGTAGACTGAGAAAGGTTCCGGGAATCCAGCTCTCCTGCTCTGGGGTCCCTGTGTGTCTTGTGTTTAGACTACACTCTCTTCTAATTAGCCCATTACAACTGTGTGTTCTCTTCCTTGCAGCTCAGCAGGAGAGCAGTTTCATTGGCAGACACAAGGTAAAGTATGGCCTCTTGATAGAATCTTACTCCTTCTATGTGAACCGCTCCTGATTAATTTCATTATGAACTTTAGATTTCTAAAGGTGAATTAGAAAAAATATGTAAAAATTAAGTGAAGTTATGCTAGCTCATGATTTGGGGGTGAGGGAGTTAACGTCTCTCAATTTTCTGGTAACTTGATCTTCTCGAAAGATACACGTGATTAACTTTGGCTTCTCTGCTTTATGTCAAGGCTTGCAAATGTGTTGACTGATAGAGCAGTGGGTGGTTGCTAAATGGTAACCTAAAGCAATGGTTCTCAACCTTCCTAATTCTGTGACCCTTTAATATAGTTCCTCATGCTATGGTGACCCCCAACCATAAAATTATTCCATTGCTACTTCTTACCTGTAATTTTGCTACTGTTATGAATCAGAAAGTACTGTCTGATGTGAAGTATATTTGATATGCAACCCCTGTGAAAGGGTCATTAGAAGCCCAAGGGGCCACAACCCACCTCTTGGGAACCACTGACCTAAAGCTTTATTGTTAACCTACCGTGTTTACCACTTTAATATATCTCCTTTCAGATGGCCAAAAAGATATTGAAGATGAACTTACAACAGGCCTTGAGCTGGTGGATTCCTGTATCCGCTCTCTGCAGGAGTCGGGCATTCTTGACCCCCAGGATTACTCCACAAGTGAAAGTAGGTGCAAGGGCAGACTCAAGTCTGGTCCTAATTCCTCCATCTCTGGGAAGCTGGGGTTATAGGCATATGTCTCCACACCCTGCTAGCCCAGTGCTAGGAATGGAATGTGAGCTTTATCCTTAGGCACGCTTGCCACAAATAACCTACATCCCCAGTCTCAGTGACCCCACTGAAAGGGAGGGAAAGTAGAATATGGTGACTTTTCACAACACAATACCTTTACAGGTTATGCTAGTACTATTTGCTGTTCTGGTAAAACACCATGATAGCAGAGAGGAGGGCTGGGCAGCAGGGAGGCAGAGTAGGAAGCTCTCTGCTCACATGTTATGATCGTATCAGTACACATGGAAGGCAAACTGGAAATGGCAGGGCTATACACTCCCAGGACCAGCCCAGTGACAATCCCTTCAGCTAGTCTCCCTGTCCTAAGCCTCCCCAAACAGTGCCACCAACTGGGGAACAAATGTTAGATGTGCAGACTTTTTTCATTCAAACCACCACACAAGCCATCTATAATAAAAGCTTCATAATGTATTGATTTCTCTTCACTCTCAATGGTTCTCTCCACACTAACAAGGTTGCAAACACTCCTGAATCAGCAGTTAGAGTCTAGGTGTTTCACCAGATTTTCCACTTCTAGACAAATATAGTCTGTGAACTCCTGTAGATATAGATACAGATATACATGATATAGATATAGATGTAGATGTGTGTGTATGTTTAGTATATGTAAACATACACACACATACACACACACACAAGAATTTGTTTAACCAGCACAAGACTGTCTTTAAGTGAACTGGAACACGTACCAATCATTGTTGGCAGAGATCTTCATGATCTGCAATTATATAACAAGATTGGTTTTCCATATAATATAATCATTTTTGACAATATGCAATAACCTTATATTAATATACTTAGTAAATTGCATTACTTCTATAATATTTTGAGATTGTTTGTTTATTTATTTATAATTATGTTTTCTTGCTAGAAAAGTTAAAGCTTAGAAATAAAGAGCACTAACAGTAGACTAAACCCATTCTTAATAAATTGTAAAATTCTATGGACTTACTCTAATAAAATTTCACAAATGACTGTGTCACACTATTTAAAAAAAAACATGTTATCTTGGTAATACCAGGATAAAAGAAATCAATGAGGCATCTAAAAAGATGAAATAAAATAGAATTGTCTTGAATGCACATAAAGGTTAGTTATAAAAAGGAAGACATAAGAGTAAGATATAATAGTTGTTCTTAAAATATTTTAATTCGCATATTAGCTTATCTCACTGTAGTACAAGTGATACCACTATTATGGTAGCTAATCACTGTGCATATCCAGACATGGTCAAAGCAAAATTCCTGTGTTTATACTCATAAAATAAGATACAGGCTTGCCATCATACCTGATCTCCACATTTATATGTTAAAATGTGCAGTCATCACTGCTCTTTTGGTTGCAATGTTTGATTAACTAATGCTTGAGAAGCACAGCACCTTATTACGGAGTGAGGAAAGCAGCACACAGCACTGAATGTCTTCTTGCTCAGAGCAGGGCGTGAGAGCAGATGGCTCCTCCTCATATAATAGAGAGGCACATTTGATTATGAGTGCAGGAACATTTAATAAATGGAAAAGATGAATGAAAGAGAAAAAGGAGAAGCAAGCGAATTAACACAGGCTCAATCTTCTAAAAATAACAATAACCCGGGTATATGGCAAACAAAAATAAAATTGTTATGTTTACATGAAACAGGATCAACGAAATAAATGGAAATTAAAAAACTAGACACATTCATGCTAGCAATTGCACCGATCGCAGAGTTAAGTGACACTGTTAACGTAGAATAGAAATTAATACAAAAGTCAGGGTCTCGAAGAGGACTGTGGGGCGGCAGAGCTGTTTTTACTTATAATCATACAATAAACCTAAGACTATACAGGAATTGAATAGTGCATCACACACTCTTGGTGCTAAAACATAAATCAAAGCGTCAGCCCTGAAATCATACATACATGTAACATTATACATACTGAGCAGGTTATATTTAGGAATGTACATGTCTGCATGTGTGTTTGCAATGACAGTTATTGGAAACACAGGCCTTGCCAGCATGGAGGGGGATATGGGAGGATTTAGAAGGAGGAAGAGGAAAGGGTGTCTGATGTGATTATAATCTCAAAAATAGAAACAATAAATAAAAAGTGTGACTTTGACCTTTTTGGCACTTATTTAGATAGAAAGCTAAAAGAAAAGAAAAGTAACAGAAGATTAAACCTTACAATGAATGAGCAGAGGCTCTTGACGTGGTCCCACTGACGGACTGCTCACGCAGCACACACAGAACCCAGACTTCCATCCCCAGGATGGGGCGTAATATCTAAATCTTAATTCCTGAGACCTGGAGATAGGAGAATCAGAAAGTCAGAACCACAGAGTGACTTTGAGGCTCACTGGATTACATGAGATTCTATCTAAATCAATAAAAAATAAGTAAATATTTTCTTAAAATGGACATATTGAATAGACTCTCAACTTTTATTCATATGAGTACAGAAATTTCTAACTAAGAAATCTTAACAAAATGGTCAGGTAGAAAATGAAAACATCAAACTAAAAGATCATATTCACTGAATATGATTCACTAAAATTAAAAGCAAATTAATGATGTTATAACTATATATAGGAAATATCCTTCTAGACAGCATTGATTCACATGAAAAAAATAGGCACTATTTTAAAAAAACAGAACAGTCCTTCATAAATAAACTTGTATTCAGTGGAAATCTGAACTTTATTTTTAAAATACAGAAATGTTGTATTTATTTTTGGAAAAATCTCTTAAAGAGCCAAATAAGGGCTGGAGAGAGATCACGGTAGTTTACTGTGCGTGGAGCATTTGTGAAGGACTCCAGACTGGCTCTCCACACCGCGGCAGGAAGCTCACAACGACCTCGAATTCCATGCCAGGGGGCCCTCCTGATTCTGTCTTCTGTACTCTATAGGAACCTGCACACACATGCATGTGCAATCCCTCTCAGAAACACACATATACACACTTCTTTAAAAATAACTACAAACAAGCTAAATAAATAAAAACAGAAAGAAAGGTGGAGTGGGTAAAGGTCCTTCAGAAGTAAAAGAAGATGAAATGAAGGAGTTGAAAGGAAATGAGAGCAGGCACACAGGCAGGGTGTTTTACTGTAGTGAATAACCACGGAGACTTTCTCCATTGAGAAGCTCTGGGAGACTCAAAGGATGTCCAGTGAACGACTTTCCTCACTTGGAGTTCATGCTCCAGCTCCCCACAAATGGCACGATGCTTAACATTGCAGGGCAGCTAAACAGTCCAGTTTTGGCAGATATGTTTCGTACTTGCTCTGTGTTTTAAGGAAGATTACTAACTTTCTATAAAGTACTGGGTAGTCTGATGAAAGATAGCTAAGATTTTCTCCTGAGCTCTGGCATTCCGCTGCAAAGAAAGAAACTAAAGCAAACAGGCAAACTCAAACCAACCTCTGCCTTCCGGCAAGGCGGCTTCTCTTCAGGCCTCTGTCGGCTTTCTGGATTCCATACAAGCACGCTCACATAGAATCCACTTGTTTTGCTTTGCCTCCTGACTGTAAGATGTCTCTATTTTGTTGCAAACAGTAGTTAACTTTCATCAGTAGTAAGTAGATTTCCATTTTGAAAATATATTACAATTTATCTGTCCTGTAGAATGTTGATTATTTTTGGCTGCCTTCTGTTTGTACCATTAAAATAATACATATGTATGTACTTACATACATACATATGTACTTATATGTATATACATACATGCTACATACATGTGCACATACATAGTACATACCTGTATACATATGTACGCACATATATGTACATACACACATACATGCATACATACATACATGCATATATACATACATACATACATACATACATACATACACATGTTTATACTTTTAAAGTGCCTGCTAACAGACCCAGCACCCAAACCTTTGTAGCAAAGATTTCTGAGCCACAGCCGTATGGGTAATGTTGTTGCTCGGGACGTTTGTTCTTAGCAATTTCAGAAGCACTTTGAGAGTAAAGAGCCATATGAAATACAGGAAAACATTTTGGAAATATTTAACACATAACCCCAGTGTGAGATATCAGTATACTGCTAATGTCAAGTGCTGAAAGGATCTGAAAACTGTCAGTTGTTTCCTGTATGTTTATCAGTTAGGGGTCAGCATAGATTAAATATTCTATTCAGGAGTGTAGTTAAAAGCAATTTAATTAAGAGACTATTGACAAAGAGGTGGGCAAGATTAAATGAGAGGAGGCAGCGAATCCTGAAACTCCTAGGTGTTAGCAGCAAACTGACAGAAGCTATCACCATCCTTGGACCTGAAGGAACCTGTTGGATCTGGTAGGAGCAGAACCGAGGAGCAGGCATGCTAAACTAGAAAAAAACTAATCTCCTTCCTCCTTTCCCAGATTTCCTCCTCCTGCAGAATAAATCCACACACCCAGTTTCCTTGTCAATGGAGGGATAGGACAGGAGTGTTCGGGTCAAAAGTTTAGCCAGCACAGTGGTCCACTGTGTAGTGCTGTAGTATCCCCGATGTGGATGCCCTTGGTCTAGAAACAGCACACAGATATGTAGCGCTCTTGGATACATCCATCTAATTAACAAAAGCACATCAGATTTGGGGAGTCCCTTGTGATTATTTAATCAATGGATTCATTAGCTGGAATAGCTGTGAACTAGCTAATGCTAAATTGAACTTGGCATCCTGCCCTTGAGAACCAGTCTCCTAGTCCCCACTCAAAAGGGACTAAAACAATGAGAAGTAAGTCTAAATCAGCCTGGAAAAAAATATTAAATAGAAAGTACTTTAATACCTGAGCAAGTGGAACTTCATATGTTATATTTAAGGCTTTTGTTATTTTTATTTGCAAGGACTGATTAAAAATAGGTGTTGACTCATAGTAATCATGGCTTCCAAATACCATGGTGATCTGTAACTACCTGGCTATGCTAACCTTATGTTGTGATAGTTGTAAATATATTCCAATTCTATCTCTTAAAAGGCACTATCCTAAGCAGTATGTGAAACATGAACAACCTTTGCCACCCCCAGCCCCCATTTTCTCATGGCTGCTGGCTGTCTAATCTCAAGTCTAACAAATATTTCTCAGTCACTAGACAGTGGCTTCAGAAATGGTGGTTACTTTAGTTAAATTAAACAGAACATATGAACAACAAGGACAGTTGACTGATGGATGCCCGGAGCCATTAGCTTCTCAGTGTCCAGAGTGGCTTGGCCAGTCAGTATGAACATGGGTCAAGGACTTCATTCACCTCATGCTTCCTTGGAGATACAAACTCAGAGTTAAGAGAGACAAGGGTGATGATATCTCAGCCAGGAACTAATAAAAATGCTGTCAATCAAAATCATAACCAAAGTGAGGACAAATAGAGAAATTACAGGACAGCTTGGGAGGAAATGACATCTATGGTAACCAGAAATTAAGTTGTCTCATGTATTTTAAAAGAGCAATTATTCTTTTATTTGGCGAGCTAATGAATTGGAGATCTACTGTATCATGTTTAATTCTACCATTCAGTGGGTAGCCTATGAGAGCTCATATATGAGGAACGTCTTTAAAATGTGCGTAATTCTGAGCTTTCTTTTTTTTCTATTGGATATTTTCTTTATTTACGTTTGAAATTTTATCCCCTTTCCCAGTTTCCCCCCAAAAAATCCCCTATCCCATACCCCTCCCCCTGCTTCTATGAGGGTGTTCCCCCACCTATCCACCCACTCCCACTTCCCTGCCCTGGCATTCCCCTACACTGGGGCATCAAGCCTTCACAGGACCAAGGGCCTCTCCTCCCATTGATGTCCAACAAGACCATCCTCTGCTACATATGCAGCTGGAGCCATGGGTCCCTCCATGTGTACTCTCTGATTGGTGGTTTAGTCCCGATTCTGAGCTTTCGAATCAATATTGAATTGCACTTAGGGCAGACAGGACCCAAGTAGGTGCCATGCAGTGAGGTGACAGGGAATGCGTTATTCACTATGGAACTATAGTCTGGCCTATTTTCATTTCATTAGAAGAATACAAGACTATATCAGGAGAATTCACAAGAGAACCTTTGAGACATCAAGTTATTAAATGCTGTAAAACACAACACCATATATCCGTATGATTCATAATATTAAAAATGAGAGGCACTTTGTGAAGAGAAGCTTTCATAACCCCAGGATGGAACACCAACAACGGAGATAAAAATAATAGCAATGAAGATGAAGCTTGTGAATCCCACAGGAAAGCCATAGTCCAGGGAAAGGAGGTAGTTTGGGTTTGTTTTTGTTGTTGTTGTTGTTGTCTGTCATGGAGACCAAGTCTAGACTCAACAAGGTAGAAAGCCTTAAGCTCTACATGGCTACTTTGTGAACATTGTCCCTATTTCTTATGACATAATTTGTCACGTGGAGAGATACTGATACTCTAGCCACAAGCATGTAGCTCTCTTAAAGCATGCTTGGGAGTTCTTGGAAGGGGTGGTGTGTGCACCAAGACTCTTACAGAGAACCCTCAAAGTCCAATACTTGTCACAACAATGCTCAGAGATCAGTGATTTTTATTTCTCACACGTGGCAGTTCAGAGACACTTTCCTGAGACCACAGGGCATAGGATGGTGCCCATTCTATAACAGGAACTATTGGCTGCCAAGGGTTCTGATTTAGATATTCCAGAAAATGCCACAGCATATAATCCGTATCAGTAAAAGCTGTTAGAGGTCCTCAGTGATGTATAAGGGCACAACTGGCTTGTGAGACCAAACTTTGAGAGTTGATAGAATTGACAGATGACAGAGCATCAGCACATCTCCATGCAGGAAGATATATCATAAGAAATAGGAACAAAGCTACCTAAAGACAGCAAACCCCAGGACAGGGACTGGTCCACCATTATGAGGCATCATCATAAACCGGTATGACCCAGACACTGGCTGCTACATTTTAGATTTAGTTTTACGTTTTATTTCTTTCAGAACTGGCCTCCATTAATTTTTCCATTTCTTTTTAAGATTGCTGGCCCTCAGAGTTGAGTGTGGTTTCATTAGATTCTTAACTTATAAGAATATATATAGTGTTTTTCTTTCTTGTTATACAATAGAAATACCTAACAGAGATAAGCCTTTATGAAGAACCCCTTGGGCACTGTAATGTGAAATGAAAACACTGTTGTATGCTTACACTCCAGGAGCTGAAAAATTCTTTAGCAAAGCACTGCGAACCAAAGTTTTATATTTGGCTTTTGTGTCTTTGGCAAATATACTTTCTCAGTCCCCTCTTTCATGTACAGATCTAAAGGAACACACTAGGTTCATTACATGAGACCCTTATCAACTTTGAGTCTGTGACTGTGTATCAGACAAGGATGCAAAAGCAAGAAGACTGATGTTTGTTGGAGTTAAGTCAGTATAAAGGCTAGGTGTGAGATTCAGTCTTCTTGGGATCATTAAAGTTTTAATTCTCACATAAATCATTGTGCACATTGGAACCAACTGAGCAGGTATAATGTGTACTCTGGATATGGTGACAGAAATGAAATCTAAATGCCTCTCTGTTCATAAAACAGCCTTCTGAACTCTAAGCCCACTTGTGTAAAGCAGGAAACTTTAGTTCTCAGTTGTTTTGAGCTGGTGGGCATGCTGGACTACTATTTCTAGGGAGCCTCCACCCTGGAACTCATAAATAACTAGTGAATCTTGGGAGAAAATAACCAGGTTAGCCCCACTGTCTTCCATGTGGCTTGGTAAAGTGACAAGTTCTCTTAGAATGGATAATGAAAGAAGTCTCTGCCATAGATGAAGGATGTGTGGTTCATTTTAACAAAATCAGTGTTAATATTCTGCAAAACACTTTGTGATTACTATGAACATAGTAATCCTACAAATGACTATCAGTATTTTCTTCAGTTTATACTTTATAATAATACATAATCACTACCTCTTATCTCACTTCACCCTTCCTGGAATTTTCAATAGACCGGACTCCCTCCACCCCTTTTTTATTTAGTATTGTTGTGAGAATTCATGCTCAAGACAAACAAATCAAAAAAAAAAAAAAAGAAAAGAAAATAGGTGTTCGTTTTTAAATCATTCTTAACCTTCTCCAAAGATCAAGTAACAAGAAGGCAGAAATAAAGTTTCTCCATTGTTACAAATGTATGTGAGATTTGGAAAAATTATTTTCATGGCTTGCATAGAAAGAAGTTTTGTGTTTTGTTTTGTTTTGTTCTGTTTTAATTATCGGGTAAGAAACAGTTTAACCCCAGAATGCAGCATGTGTCTATTCTTTCTGATAAGCTTAAATTTAACCAAAGCTACTCAGAGTGTGAGGTCTCCCTCCCTGGGTGTGCAAGTGTGACAGGCCTCCATTCTTAAGGGTATGAGTCATTTGCATGTTTATTTTTCTGCTAATTATCCTAAATTAACATTCTCACAAAACATCTCTTTGGGTATCTGTTCAAAGCTTACTCAATCCTCTTCTGTTCTGTTTGTTTGTTTATTCTTTTTTTGTTGGTTTGTTTATACTTTATTTATGTGTTGGGGGAGCAGAGTCTCATGTTTTCCAGATTGGGCCCAAAGTTCCTATATAGCCAAGAATGGTATTGACCTGCTGGTCTTCCCATCTCTACGTCTTTTTTCTTTCTTTCTTTTTCTTTTTTTTTTTAATTGAAAAAGGAAGTAAAAACATTTTATGATAAAATTGAAGATTTACATGGAAAAATATTTCTGACAAAATTGAAAAAATATAAAGGAAAACACATTAAAATTGACAATTTTCATGGAAAATTAAAGAGTAAAATGGTAGACATAAAGAACATTGCTAAATTAGTTGAAAAAGGAAGTAGAAACATTTTATGACAGAATTGAAGATTTATGTGGAAATATTTCTGATAAAATTGTAGAAAAATATAGAATAACGTTAAAGTTGAAGATTATCATGGAAAATAACACAAATAAACTGGTAGGCATAAAAATATTTCTATGTTGATTGAGAGAGGAACTATAAATGTTTTCTGATAAAATTGAAGATTTACATGGAAAATATTTCTGATAAAATTGAAGAAATATAAAAAAACACATTAAAATTGACTATTTCAATGAAAATTATACAGATAAAATGGTAGGCATAAAATATTTCTAAGTTGATTGTAAGTGGAATTAAAAACATTTTCTGATAAAATTGAAGATCTACATGGAAACTATTTCTGATAAAATTCAAGAAATATATAAAAACACGTTAAAATTGACTATTTAGTGGAACATTATACAGATAAAATGGTAGGCATAAAAATATTTCTAAGTTAATTGAAAGTGGAATTATAAACATTTTCTGATAAAATTGAAGATTTACATGGAAAATATTTCTGATAAAATTGAAAAAATATATAAAAAATGTTAAAAGTGAAGATTATCATGAAAAATAATACAGATAAATGGTAGATATAAAAACATTACTAAATTAATTTTAAGAGGAATTACAAACATTTTTTGATAAAATTGAAGATTTACATAAAAAATTCTTCTGTTAGTCTATGCCTTTTTATTGGGGGAATTGAGTCCATTGATGTTAAGAGATAATAAGGAATAGTGCTTGTTGCTTCCTGTTGTATTTGATGTTATTTTTATGTTTGTGTGGTTACTTTCTTTTGGGTTTGTGGAAGAAGATTACTTTCTTACTTTTTCTAGGGTGTAGTTTCCCTCCTTGTGTTGGCATTTTCCAACAATCTTGTGGAAAGATATTGTATAAATTTGGTTTTATCATGGAATATCTTGATTTCTCCATGTATGGTGATTGAGAGTTTTGCTGGGTATAGTAGTTTGGGCTGGTATTTGTGTTCTCTTAGGGTCTGTATGAGATCTGCCCAGGATCTTCTAGCTTTCATTGTCTCAGGTGAGAAGTCTGGTGTAATTCTGATAGGCCTGCCTTTATAGGATACTTGACCTTTTTCCCTTACTGCTTTTAATATTCTTTCTTTGTTTAGTGCATTTGGTATTTTGATTATTATATGACGGGAGGAATTTCTGTTCTAGTTCAGTCTATTTGGAGTTCTGTAGGCTTCTTGTATGTTCATAGTCATCTCTTTCTCTAGGTTAGAGAAGTTTCCTTCTATAATTTTGTTGAAGATATTTACTGGCTCTTTAAGTTGTAAATTTTTGTTCTCTTCTATACCTATAATCCTTAGGTTTGGACTTCTCATTGTGTCCTGGGTTATTTTGGGTTACAAGCCTTTTGCATTTTGCATTTTCTTTGACTGTAGAGTCAATGCTTTCTATGGTATCTTCAGTACCTGAGATTCTTTCTTCTATCTCTTATATTCTGTTGTTGATGTTTACATGTAAGATTTCTTTCCAAGGTTCTCTATCTCCAGAGTTGTCTCCCTTTGTGATTTCTTCATTGTTTCTACTTCCATTTTTAGATCTTGGATGGTTTTGTTCAGCTCCTTCACTTGTTTGTTTGTATTTTCTTGTATTTGTTTAAGAGATTTTTGTTTCCTCTTTAAGGGCTTCTACCTGTTGACCCATGTTCTCCTGTATTTCTTTAAGGTTTTTCTGTGTTTTTTCTTTAAGGGTTTTTACCTGTTGACCCATGTTCTCTTGTATTACTTTAAAGGGAGTTATTTATGTCCTTCTTAACGTCCTCTATCAACATCATGAGATATGATTTTAAATCCAACTCTTGCTTTTCCAGTGTGTTAGGGTATCCAGAACTTGCTGTGGTGGGAGAACTGGGTTCTGATGTTGCCAAGTAGCCCTGGTTTCTGTTGGTAGGGTTCTTGTGCTTGCCTTTCGCCATCTGGTTATCTCTGGTGTTAGTTGGTCTTGCTGTCTCTGACTGGAGCTTGCCCCTCCTATGGGCCAGTAAGCCTGTGTCCATACTCCTGGAAGACCAACTCTCTTCTGGCAGGGTCTGTGCACAGAAGGCTGTGGAGCTGCCTGGCGCAAATGGCTACCAGAAGACTCCTGCCCCAGCAGCTCCACTGATCTTATGCCCTGGTGTGCTCCTAGCTGTTCCCCTCCAGAGAGAAGGTGGAGATCTCACCTCTGCACTCAGAAGTGAAAGTGCTGCTGGGAGATCCCTCTCTCCTAGGGGGCCATGCACTGAAGGCCATGGAGCTGCCTGGCTCCCTGGTGCAAATGACCCCCCTGTTTGTTTTTCTTGGTACATCTTCTGATTTCTCAGTGCATCTTGCATTTATTTGCATAGTGCAGAGTGCATCTCTTAGTGTCTTTCTCATTGTTTTGGTTTTCTTAGTGCACTTTTGACAATGGTAAATAATTCTTTAAAGTTAACTCTATAATATCTGACCTTTGGAGACCAACCCTTTCTCCTTGGAGTCTTTACACTCTGCTCTAAATTTTTATTTCCATATGATTGAAATATGCTTTTCAGTTGCTTGGGAAATTATTAAAGAGTAAAGCTCAGTTAGAATCTGACGCTGTCCTTAAGCTCTGTAGATGAGTTCCCACCATCTTCTTTGCTTTTGTTTCTAAACTTTTATCATTATTATTATTATTATTATTACTATTTTAATTTATTTACATTTCAAGAGTTATCCCATTACCCCGTTACCGTCTCTCCCAGAAATTCCCTCTCCCTCTGCTTCTATGATTATGTTCCTCCAGCCAACCAACCACTCCCACCTCCCAATCTTCGATTCCCCTACACTGGGGCATCTATTAAACTTTCATAGGACCAAGGACCTCTCCTCCCGTTGATGCCTGACAAGACTGTCCTCTGCTACATATGCAGCCAGAGCCATGTGTACTCCTTGATTGGTGGCTTAGTCCCTGGGAGCTCGGGGGGAGGGGGGGGTGGGGCGTCTACAGGACTGAAACAGGAAGCCTGGCAGTATTCAAGCACTAGGCCCCACACTAGCCTTCCTGCCCCTTTGGGAATGTGTGATGTCATCCTTGGGGAATGTACCCCCTCACCCCACCCCACCTATGTAGTCACCCATGTCCTTCTCAGTTCTTTTCAGGTCTCTTAAATGCTTACCCTTTTTTGTCTCCTTGCTTCCACTGTAATTTTCAAAATCAGCTGACTTTTTTTGTACTGCAAGGACTGTCCAGTCTTCAGACCATCCTGCTGCTAAGCATAGTCCTGCCATCAGTTTTAATGTCTGCAGTTTTATATAAGTACCACACGGGAACCCATGTTGCCACTGTAGCATCCAAGTTTCTGTAGTTACAGCTTTCTTCCCCTTTTCCCTTTGAGAACCTCTTATTATGCAATACAGTACCCATGCATCAAGCTGATGGACTGTTAAAACTTTTTGTGACTATAGAATTAAGGTAGCCTGGCAGGACAGGGTTAATTCTCCTTCGACAGTCAGAGGTCAGGGTGAGGTGCACTGAGGAGGTGATCTTTACTTACATGACATTTGAGAATGAGATTCACAGTTCCCAGAGAAAGAAATTTCAGGCCAAGAAAACAAGAACAACTCTCTCCTGATGCCAAGTTTTTTAGCTTTTCACCTCTTGACTGTGACAATAGATGCCTGTTTGTTTGTAATTTTTTATTGCAGCAGAGAGCTTTGCTAAAGAGCTTATTAGATAATATCCACCCAAAACATGAAATCATAAAGGGTGTTGAAAGACAGCAGTAAGTAGTAGTATGTGAAATAATGCTATAACACGTTTCCAAAAAGACAAATCCCAACCAGGATTTTACTATTATCAGAGCACATGGCCTTGTGATTGAGCAATTAGTTAGATAATAATGATAATGACAATAAAGATAATAAATAGTAATGCTAATATGGTGTAAAAATAATATGGTTCACATGAAATCTTGCATTCTGTCACGAATCTTTAAACTCACACTTGGAGAGATTAAAACGTGAAGCAGGAGAAGGAAGGCCTGGATGAAGCCAGTGCTGCAGCCAAAGTCATCCTCACATCCCCAGGGGCACCACGGGCTCGGCAGCTGAGGAATGCCCCAGCAGCAGAGGGACTGGTTGTTCGATTCCTTGCTGAGACTCTTTTAAAATTCAATTTGTTAATAGGGGTAAAGCGCTCAGTACAGTTCTTTCGATCTAGTAAAGATCCAGTAAAGAGCACCTGTTAATTCTGTCACCACAACTACCATCGGCATCTATGGCTGTGTAAATGCATAGGAGGACAAACCCCACATCTGCTGACTTGTGCTTCCAGATTGATTTTTTTTTCAGCACATACCCCATCATTTTGCTAACATGGTTGTGACTTCTTAAGTGATGGTTTGCAAATGTCATTTAGGAGGCTCCTGGCCTTTCTGTGTTACTGCACACAGTGAAGTTAAATTAGGATTTAATGTATGTGGGACAGATGTTCAGCTAAATCAGATCAGAACTTGGAATTCCAGATGAGGTCTCTTTAAACCTGCGCAAACATATATACATGATAAACCACACACGATCAAAGATACTCTTAGAGCACCTGATTAATTTCATGAGAAAGTGACTTGTATTATAATAGATATATGTTAACAAAACCTGTAAGTGGGCCTAATGCTTTATGTAAAATATAACATTTCAACCATTGTATTTACTGAGATTGACTGTCTCACCAACAGTAGGCACTGAGCTCCTGCCAGCCTCTGGTGGGACCTCAAAGTAGCAGTTCACTAGGGAAATAGTGTAATCTGAGAAGTGAGGATTTCTTCTGCAGCAAGAGAATGCCAATTTTGTAAGATCCGTTCACCCTTAAAGTGCTTATGTATACATGAGACTCAGTGTTGGAGGTTAAAAGACAACTGTTGCTAGAGAAAGAGAAGTCAGAGATTCAGGTCATCTCCAGCTCCTACGTCTGAGATGCCAGCTCTAAGTCTGTCTATCCACCTCTGTTCATGTTCTGGGGACAATGAAAATTTAAAGTTCACCTTCTCTGGCAGGTTGCTGTGTCCTCTTCTAATTAGCTCATGCACTCGAGAGAGCGTGTTGAGGTGTTCGTTAGCAACCCCAGTCAGCAGCCCATGCTTGCTGCATCTCTTAGAAGTAGTTGGATCAACTGTGGTAATTCCTGGCCAATTCCCCCTCTGTCCTGTCAGAACAAGGACATTGAATAGACCAAGGACAGAAAGACTGTCTAAACCACAACTAACCGAGAAAGGGGTTCATCCCTCTTCCTGGCTTGCAGGGAACACTCCTTCTCAGTTGATTCCAGACCCATTTTCAGGATTCTTTTATGATGAGCAAACTCTGCAGAAATCATTGAGTTGTTTTTATTGAGTACTGATCAAGTACATGGCTGATCCTTTGAACTTTCGGGTTTAGAAATGCATGTATCCAGAGTATGGCTTCAGTTTTCTGTAAGCAAGACAAAAGTCCTCTTCCTCTGCTGCTGGGAGTTCGGGTGTCTTGTGCTGCAGCTATTTGCACAGGAGACAACAGTTTCATCCGTGGAATTCAAGGAGGAACTGTCCTCTGCTTCCCTCACTGATGCCTTCCCCATCAGCCCATCATCCTCCAGTACGCACTCCATTTCCTCAGGATTATTGCCCTTGTTCGCCTCTGGCCCAAGCAAGCTTACATAGAAATCCAAAGTTCTGAAGGGGGAAAAAAGAGAGAGAGAGAGAGAGAGATAATTTGAATCCCTAAACTAAATGCCTTAAAAATCTTTGGCAAATTTATGTTTTCTGCCTCGATACACAATCATACTAATCAACTAATGGAAATTTGCATGCGAATTTGACTTCCATTATTAAAGCGATTTAGGGACATTGTGTGATTTTTTTTAACCATTTTCATATTTTCACGTATACATGTTCTTCAAAACTGGAGAAAAAAATAGATCTTGTTGATCTGAAGCCCAGTGATCAGTGGAAAAAGTCATTGTAAGAAGCACACAGGGTCTGGGCTATTGTCCTGACCGTTTTGTCCTTGGCAGATGACAAGTCAGTGTTGTGATGTTATGATATATTGCTTGTTGGTGCAATTACCGATGTCAAAGCACATCTTGGTTTCAGGGCTTGAGATGTATTAGCGGGATAATGAGATAGGGAATCTTGATTTGTTTTCATTGAGTATTGATCAAGTACATGACTGATTCTGTAAGAGATGGGCAGGTTTGATTACCCCATGAAGCATTTCTCAGGAGCACATAAACCGTAGTTTTAATTGAAATTCTGTTTGCGAAGGAACCTTACGTTGTTATTCGAAAACCCTGTATAAACAGCATTTTGTGCCTTTCTAGGAATAATTGTGTGAACCTATTCATGAAACACAAAGTCGTTTAACTCGCTACTCAAGAAAGTTCATTGGAGCAAATTCACACTGTCTTGAAAGGCAAATAATTTCAACCTATGGCCATTTTGCTTTCTGGATCCTGTTAAGTGATGTGAAAGTAAAGGTTCTCCTTTATTTTACTTTGTGGGGATTCCCAACTCTGCATGGTTGCTGAATCTGCTATAGCCTTCCTTGCCTGTGCACTGCTGTAGGAGGAAGGTGTGCCCAGTGCAGGCTGTTATGTGCCCATCTACTTTCCTGAATGAATAAACAAAATAAGACAGTGCAAAGCTTCCTGTTTCAGGTACATCAGTGACTATCAAGAAAAGCCACTGCCCTTCTACTTGAATCCACTCCTTCCACTAAATTCTGGTCTCCACTAAGGACCAGGACTAAAGCCCTTGGCCAAGCATCAATGTGGACGTCTGTCTCTTCTCCATGGTTAGCCTCATGTCTCACTACCCCAGACAAACGTGTCTACATTCCAGAACTCTGTCTGCCCATTGTCTAGGACCTAGAGAGCAGCTCTTGATTTGCTCTGCCTGGTGCTTCCCGCACTGCTAACAGTACAGAACTCCTGGTATCCCGAATAAAGCGGGATGCATCCCTCCACAGAGGTACCATCATTCTGGTGATTAGACTTGGAGTACCATCAAAACAGACTCCAAGGTCCTTTTGCCAGCTGCTGAGACCAGGACTGCGTGGTGCACACTGCTTCCCTGGGATTGCGTTTCGTGTTAAATGATAAGGAGTTTCAGTTGGGCTTTGTTGAGACTTATTCATAATAAAGTCGGGACTGGATAAACACATGATTTTAAATGTTATACTCATGCCACTTAGAAATGTCACGAGGGAATGAGGGCAGACAGAGACCATAAACCACAAAGTTCCTGAGAACTAATACTACTAAAAATAGGCACGTAATAGTTGTTTGTTTTGTTTTTTTGTTTGTTTGTTTGTTTTGTTTTTCGAGACAGGGTTTCTCTGTGTAGCCCTGACTGTCCTGGAACTCACTCTGTAGACCAGGCTGGGCTCAAACTCAGAAATCTGCCTGCCTCTGCCTCTGCCTCTGCCTCTGCCTCTGCCTCTGCCCCTCTCCCCCTCTGCCCCTCTGCCCCTCTCCCTCTCTGCCCCTCTGCCCCTCTGCCCCTCTGCCTCTGCCTCCCAAGTGCTGGAAGTAAAGGTGTGTGCCACCACTGCCCAGTGGCACATTATAGTCGTGCAAGACGGGTTATGGTCACATCTAGGATTTCCTTTGGAAAAGAATGCCATGTTTAAAGACAAGTAAGGACCCTGTGGTTTCTTACTTACCGAGACGAGACAATACTGTTAGTTTAAGAAAGTATCAAGAATGATCCAGGGCTGTCCCATAGGTCCTATGTCTTATCACTCTGCAGGAATGAAGAACTGTTTTGTTATTTTTTTTTAAATCATACTACTTTAAAAAAAAAGAAGCATGAAGAAATTTGTATTCACAGGATCTGGCTCCTCCATCATTCTTTGTACACCAGCCATCTCTCAAACACACTCAAAGGAAACTAGCAAATAAGTGCTTACTTCTCCAGGAGGGTTTAAATGCCTGAAGTGAATATTAAGTTTGAGTTTTATTTTTTCTTCCCCTAAAACAAAGCGTGTAAACTCTTGAAAGGATTCCATTAAAGTGGAATCCAAGAAAATAAAGCCAAATTGCACATGAAAATGTAACTAAATCAAAAGGCCAGGACCTGACCATCCTTTCTCATTGCTGATAAGGCACCATGTTAACAGTACCAGTATTAACACCCTGTCTTTCTCTTTGTTCTCTTGCTAAGCATTGCTGCGATGGCAAAGATAACTAGTCCTCAGGGACCAGGGTGAATCTTACATTGTATGAACAGCTATTAATATTTTAAATACTGTCTGCTCTCTGGCACTGTGGTATTACATCATCATTTATACAATAGAATCTGTCACTGGCTGGAAGGCTTTGAGTGTTTTAGCATGCCAGGCATGAAGTGGGATATAATTATATTAATGCCATTAACATGTACAAAAAGGTGGACTTCTTTTTAACTTTATTTCAAATGTTTCTGATATTGTCTGATCCAAAAATAACCACTTGATTAATTTGCCTCATAAGATATATCTCTATGTAGGTCAGGATGAGATCATTTGAAAAATCTACTCCTCAGAGAACTTTTAAGCCACCAGAAAAAAAAAGAAAGAAAGAAAAGAGAAAAATCTCATCTGAGAGTTGGAGCTGAATTATATGGTCATTTTAGTTCTCAGAATTCAAAGCAGAGATGGCTAGAATCATGTGCATGTGATAATTCTAGGCTACTCTCAATAAATAATACATGTCATTTCTGCTTCACTGAGACTGTCACTGACTGTTCTAAATGACTTTCATCCCAGGGCCCAGCCTGCTCTCCCAGAGTGCACTTCAACTCAATTCCAAACCTGAAGGGTCTTTCCAGTATCCGGCCAGCTACCATAGCAACCAGACCCTGGCCCTGGGTGACACAGCCCCTTCTCAGCTCCCAGCACGCAGCACGCAAGCCCGAGCTGCCGGCCAGAGCTTCAGCCAGGTAAGGGTCTGTGCTCTTTGTGTGGGTGTAGAATCAGAGAGGCACAAGGAACACGGGATCCAGATGTTTTATTGTGGGAGTGTCATACAACTTACAAAAGGTCCTTTGCTGTACATGAAGGAAAGAAATGACAAAATATTAGTGGAGAGTAATACAAAAGGGAAAACATTTTCTTTAGTTAGGTCTGAAAGTTGCTAATCTTGTATCTCTGTTGCGTGTATTTAGTTGCATGAATATGCAAATGGGCATATAGTTACCATATTTACATCTATCTGTGTTATTAGTAGATCAGACATTCTGAATTTCTTCTTTCACCTGATGAAAAGAAAATAGTTTAAAAGTCATGCAATTATTCTTTGAAGATAATCTTATCAAGGAACAGTGTAAACTCTTAATCAAGTGTGTAGAATTAGACTATAGATAATTGTATTAAGTTTAGGAATAGTTACACTTTGTCAAGTCAGATTTTGAAGTATAGCCTAAATTTTTTTTTCTTTAAGGCATGAGAGTATTTTTATAAATTCAGTGAACAAATTCATTATCTAACTCAGTTAGAAACAACCAGATCTAATGCATGGAAGTGTTAATGCACAGAGAGGGTACACACACACACACACACACACAGATGCACACACAAACATACACACATGCTCCTTTGAAAACTTTTATGCCATTTAAATGAAAATTGTGTTTGTGTGTGTGTGTGTGTGTGTGTGTGTGTGTAACATTGTTTTTATGACTTGGATGTAGTGAGCAGTATATATTCAATCAATCCACCAAAATTAATATATTCGAGGATTATCTTCTTAAATGAAACTTTGGGCATATTTCCAGCTGTATAAGATATTCTGACCTTCTATGTTTTTGATTCTGGAATGACGGTCCAACCACTCCCAACTTTGAAATGAGGAGGCTGTTTATTTCTTAGGCACTTATTGAGTACCACATTTACCAAGAACCCTTCCCAAGTCCCAGGACCCATCGCTGAGTTCTGTAAGCCTTCAGCCCACCTCTCTTACTGATTTCCTGAGAGGTGCTTGAAAGCAGGCTCTCCTCTATGCAGCAGTAGGATCTAGTAGGCCATGTGTACCCAGATAATATATGCAGAGAGATTTAGATTAGAATGGCCTAGTATAGCTACAGCAGTCAAGTGACATTGAGCATTTCTTAAAGTTACATCATTCTGATAACCATATTTAAAAATGACTTCTTTCCTCAAACAACTGTCTTGCCAGATGTGGTTTTGTAAATGTTACCTTCTAGTGTGCTGAATGGTAACAACAGAAGACAGACGAGAATTGTAAAGCAGTCCACAGACTTGAATGCTTGGCTCTCTGCTTCCCATGAACAGTTCATCAGAGAATGTCATTACATTGTAAAGTTGTCCCAGCTATGTATTTGGAGTTACCAGGGTTGTGATTTGAACAGACCAATGAATGTGAATGTTTGAGATATGACTTTAGCAGGAGTTAAATGTTGTGGAGTGGAGAGGTAGGATCAAGATGTCTGAACTCACGCCAGGCTCTGATGACTAATGCACTTTCTCCAGCAGAGCTGAGATTGGAGTTGACCAACACAACTCTAAACAGCTCAATGGTTGTTAGTGATTGGAAACATGGCAAATTCCAGCTGTGTGTTGTATATGGGGATCTGATTCTCTGAATAGCGCCATAGGACCTGTAACTTCAGAGTAATAGCATAGAAATGTTTGGATCGGAAAACTAGCAATTAAACCAAACAATTAGTGTTACACCCTTGGAAACAGAGCATGCAGGTCCCATTTCAATGGCATCTCATTCGGATCCATTGGTTTTACAAAACCCATGTGAAATATTCTTGCCAATATCCTAAAATGCTGTTCCAGCTCTCCAGGAGAGATTAATTTTGTGAATGTCTTATTGTCATCAAATGCTACGTGGGCTAGTAAGCCCAAATTGTGGCTAATGGATGATAAGCCGAGTAAGACCAATGGCTAACTGAAAAATATTTATTCTTTCTCTCTAAAGATTGTAATTCTAAGGTGATATCAATGGTTTTTGACTAGCTCATAAATTACATCCCCGTGTGTATATGAAGTAGCACCATGAATTTCTAAGATGCTGGTTTCGATTCTTAGAAAGACTCTAGTTTGCCCAGTAGCCTGGGGCTTTATTGAGTGACCGTTACCAAATTCTCCAGGAGGCCTTGGAGACGGATGCGAAACCTCAGTGTTTCCATCTCAGAGTCTCATCGGTCACAGGTGCTGCTGTCAGACAGTTCTCTTGTGTTGTTGGCTACTCTTTCCTCAAATGCTAAGGTGGTCCATGAAGTAGAACTGGAGGACAGAAGATAAGTGGCACATCATTTCCAGGAGGCAGTGTCACCTGATTCACATGGAGTTCTCTCGGCTCCACCACAAAGGCTCTGCTCATCCGAGCTACACACTTCTCATAGCTTTTAAGAAGGCTGTGGGTTACTGCTCCCTGTCTGCACATTTTTAAGCCAGTGTTGGCCTTTCAGTTGGTACCTGTAAGCACTCCCAACAGAACTGCATTTTTCCCTGTGGACTTTGTCTATTACCGGATTATTCATTAATTCAGTTAAGACATTTAACTGTGCCTGGTGGTGTACTGAGCCTGTATTCTTAGGATGATAAAGTATGGAAAATTGATACGGTCCTTGCCCTCAGCGAGCCTTTATGCTAGCAAGTGGGCATGAAAACTAGCAAATCAGCACTTGAAATCAGCAAAGTGCATAGACTGTATTTGTAATGTATTAGATTGTGATATTTAATATAATAATTATGCTGTATAGATAATTAGATTATGACATATAATATATTCGTAATAGATTTATATTATATTAGAAGGTGATGGCCACTGAGGGAAGGATATGGACAGAGAATAGGATGATATTCGGAGAGAAAAATAAAACACTACGGAACACTTTAAAGGAGATGTTTGGGTAAGGTCATATGGGAGAAGCTCCTGTGCTATCTGTGGAGTGGTGAGCGTAATGGTCTCCAGTTGCAGCTATCTGACATATTAGCAAAGCAGCACATAGGTCAGGGCAACCAGAGCAAAGGGTCAGGGATTTGCAAAGTGACTTGAGACTGAGTGGACCATTGGTAGGACTCACCTTTGAGTGCAGTGAGAAACCAGAAAAGAGTCCTGAGAAGAGCCTGACAATACGTGGAAGGATTGTCCTGGCAGATACTATTGCATAAAAGACTCCCCTTAGCTTGATTCAGGGCAGAGCTTCACCTTCAGAAAATCATTTCTACCCCTGTAGTTACCAGCCCAGGATCCACCAAATTCTACCCGGCTCTGCCAGAATCAGAGAGAGTCACCATAATGATACTATACCAGTATCTGAGAAGGTTGATGAACAAGGAGTTAACTAGCCTCCATGTTTTGCCACTTCTCAAAGAAACAAAATATATGAGAAATATGAAATCGCCTATCTGTGGACACAACCCTGGAAATGGTCTTGGAGCTGAGAGGTTTTTTGCTTTTGTTTTTTTAAGCCATTCACATATTTCTGGGAAGGACCAAAGGATGCTATGATACTCCAAGGAAATGGCCTACGGGAAACTGAGAATCATATGACATTCATATGAAATGAAACTGTATAATAGTGGATGTCCCAAAAGAGGAGCAAACTTTTCTACAGAAGAAAATCTTCTCTTCAATCCGGCCTATCTGTTTAATGTTGTACTGACTTCAGGGCTTAAAAGTCCCTGTGTATGCTATATCATAATTATGAATATGTCGATATTCCTGTCTCCCAAAGGCAGATGAGTACATCATCAGACCATTGGCCCTTGAAAGGCTGCTTTATGATTAGCAGTAAGGTAGACCATAAACTCGCATACAGTGCAGAGGGGAAGAAAATTCCTAATAGTCAACCAAAGTATAGATCTCCGGGTGGGGAGGGCCACTCTCGCTTGCTTAATTATAAAATAAATTTTCTTGAAGTAATACTGGTACTTTAATTGAGATACTAAAATTGCAGGTAAGATCTCACTGACAGATTCAACTTTACTGAAAAATGTGTGGTAATCCCAAGGATTTCCAGAGTATAGTAGTATAGTCTTCTTCCTAGAAACGTCTGAATAGCTTTAAAAAATAATCTCAGGGTTCCAATACCACTATTCCAGGGTTGTGTCCACAGATGTGTAATAGTGGTATATTTAAAATATACAACTTTGCATAGATGTAGAAGTCATGTAGAAGCCACAGAGTTCACCCAGCATGGGGCATTCAGGGGAGAGAGCATGTTGTTTTATGTATTTTCCTTGGAATATCTGTGGGCTCTAGCAGGAAGGTTTTTTTTCTTCTTCTTCTTCTTCTTTTTTCCAGATAGTTTGAAAATGCTCAGTTCTTATAAATCTGCATTCCTTGCTTTGCTTTCAAGTCTTCCCCACTATTTTCTCTCTCTAGCATAAACATGTTTAATCTGGCTTTGACAATTGAAGTGTTTTGTATTGCAAGGAGTGTATATTTGTGTTCCAAGCTGACATTCCCTTCTCTGTGCAAATATTTAGATTATTAAAGTTGTGCTGACAGAACTTCATGCCGAAGTGAAAGTTTCATGGATATATATATATTTTTTGCCAGTGTTCCTGTAGACTTTAAAAAGATCTGCCACCAAGATACCTTTCCTATGTATTATTCACGATAACTGTCTGTAGGATCTTTGTCCTTGTATTGTTTTCTTCTCCACTTTTCTTTCTATTGGGACTTACAGAAATGGCTCTACATGAGTGCTTAATAGAATTTTGATACTTGGCATCCCCTGTCTGTAAGGCTAGGGGCAGGCATCTTGCAGAATCTTTGAGTGTCTGTGAGGTATGTTCTCCCTGTCCCTCCTCCTCTTCCACACCTTCTTCTTGCACATTCTCCTCTCTCCTCTGCCCTCTCCCTTTTCCTTCTCCTTCTTACTACTCCCTTTACTACTTTCCTTGAGTTTTGGACCCTCAGGTAAAGAGGAAGCAGTAAGGGTTGCCTCCATGATGACGGACAAGATGATACTTGGCTTTTGGCCCTTTATCTGAGGGGAAAAAATATCTATATTCATTTATTTTAGTAAAGTTGAATTTGTCAGTGAGATGTTACCCATAATTTTGCTAGCTGTTCCTTTCCCAGTGATGATCACCACCTTGGCAGCTAATGCCTTCGAGGACAATACAGGCCCTGTGCATAAAAGCTGTCTCTTCTCTTTATGTTATTTATCAGTTTTTATCAAAGCCGGTACCCCTCGAGGGAATGGCTAGACAAGCATCACATCATTTGACTTGACTGTTGCCAAAATCACATCTTTCGTACAGTACCAGGATTTTTGTTCCTTTGAAGTTAAAGGTTGGATCCCCTTCTACAGACCAGTGTAGAGGAAAAGTTGTCTGTCTCCTGCGAACAATCACAATAATGCAAAAGCAAATTTGTTACAATCCAGAGATTAAAGTCAGGGGACATAGCTTATTTGGGAATGTAATTATATCCCCTGGGCTACATTTTTTTTGTTAGATATTTTCTTTATTTACATTTCAAATGTTATCCCTTTTTTGGTTTCCCCTCCGAAAATACCCTATCCCTCCCCCCCTTCCCCCTGCTCACCAACTCACCCACTCCTGCCTCCCTGTCCTGGTATTCCCCTATACTGAGGCATCAAGCTTTCTCAGGGCCAAGAACCTCTCTTCCCTTTGATATCCAGCAAGGCCATCCATTTTATACAATAATTTAATAAACTATTTGCTGAAGAGTTGGTAATTTCTTCGTGTTTAAAAGGTGAGAGCGTTTACAATGGCTTTGTCCATTCTTGTGTGATTTCCTGAGCTCTACACACACGTATCCCAAGAAAGCAGAATAAATTCTCTAAAGCTTCAGTCAGCACAGAACTGGTGTCACTAAATTACCTTACTCGATGGTTCTCAATGAGACATCTGTCTCTCCAGAGCAGTCACCGCAGTGAGTGTCCTTCATTGTGGCTTCCCTGAGTCACTGGAAGAGTACACGTCAGTCCTTAACTTACTCTCTTAGGACTTTGTCATTATCTAGACCACGCTGTGTTAAGATGGTTCCTGCAAGGGCCAGACCATGGCCTTCCTGATGCAAGCCATGGTCTCACATTCCTGTAGCTCTCTTGACAGCCCGGAGGTGGAAGCTCAGTTTCCTTTGAAATGTGCTCTCGCCCTTTACTGACCATGACCCTGTCCTGACCCAGAAGCACTTCTGCCAACAGAGACTGAGTCAGCACTATTCAGAACGGTCTTCAGAGGGGACACCTCAAGTGACAGCTCTGCCCCTGTGTTGTAACCACAGGAATCTGAGAAAAGGAGGTGCCAGACTCATGGGTATTGACGAAGCTTGCTCATCTTGGGGAGTCACCAATTAGTGACTTCAGTTGTCCATTCCTGACTTCACTGCACTGGCTGCCTAGCGTCCTGAGCAAACATCGCTCCTCTCCCAGAGCTGGGGCCCTGCTGATTGCTTCAGCAAACTTGGCGAGTCTCAAAGTGTCCTCACAAGGACTGTCATAAATCAGGGACCTATTTTATACTATGTGGTTTCATTTAGAGCCAGGGTATACTCATGACTGGGACTCAAGATTCCTGAGGGCGTGTTGGCTGTGAGGTCACTTGAGAGCTGGCTGTATGCACTGGGGTTTTGGGGGGACACTTGCTCTACTTAGTGACTGGTGCAGGTTACTAGTGTCCTGATGCATCCGGCTTGTGCCCTGCGATGTTTGGAAACCATGTGTGTGTTGCCTGCTTTCCAGATCCAATTGTATTTCTGTAGTGATTGGAAAATATATCCTCTATGAAACAGTTCTGTCAAAGAGGCATGAATCCACAGTACAATTGCATAAAAGATCACAACAAGCAAATGAGTAACACACACACACATACACACACCACACACACACACACACTCCACATACACATACACACATGCCACATGTACACACCACACACATATACACACACACCACATAACACATACACACACACCACACACCACATACACCACACACACACATACACGCACACTACATGTACGCACACCACACACACACACACATGCGTACACACACCACACATACACACACCACACACACCACACACACACGCACCAAACACATACACACACACCACACACATGCACACACCACATACATCACACACACACACACACCAAACACATACACACCACATACATGCACATACATACCACACACACACACCACACAACACACACAGACACACAACACATACACACACATACACCCCACACACATATACAAAAACAAAAGTGGAGCATGAAATGTACAACTGTAGGATATCCTATCCTAATTCTGTCCCAACCAAAACTTACAAACAAGACATGATATATTTGTTTTATAAAAGCGTTTAGGAGTTTATGGTTTCTGTTCTTCTTGAGGATTCTCTCAGAAGAGCAAGATGAAGCAGGGCTGCCCTGAACATTTCCACCCCAGCTCCAGCCTGTTCAGTCATATCACCAACTTGATAGCGACTTCCTTCTTAGTTCCAAAGAAGCGGACCCCCACCTTCTCAGGGACAAAGGGACAGTTGTTCTGGGACTGATGTGAGGAACTGGGGGGGAAGAGCACAGGCTCCTGCCAGCCTGCAGAACCGTGGCCAGGGTCACATCAGGGCCCACTTTGTTCCAAGTTATTGCGAAATATTTTGTGTCACTGTTCTTCTCTAGGAGCCTCTTCAACAATGACACATTTCTTCCCATCCTCTTTGCTTATAAATGCTCGACTATCACTATGGAAAGGAGTCTAGCCCTCAATTTTTAAACAGTCAGGGTTTTGGTTTTGTTTCCCTGAAATCTAATTTGAAAAGTAGACTTACAGTTTTATTGTATGAACTTACGTTTGAGGTACAACTGGACCCCTAGGTGAGTGGATTAAGTTCTTTGCATCTAGTGTGTGGTTTGTTTTTTTGTTTTGTTTTTTTTTTAATTCAACAATGGGTTATAATAAGCTATCTTATGAATTGTGAAGTAGAGTTAAACTGCAGCCTTATGGCTCCCAAACTGACCAAGAGTCACTAAATGAATTTATACAGTGAAACAGAAGCAAGCGCGTGCTCCCAGATTCCCATTTTTTGTGCAGATGATGAGCTGTTCTTCAACATTTATTACTCCATCAGCTACCGTGATGGACCACAGTATCCCTGGACCATTTGTTATGAGCTATAGAGGAGCTGGTACAGCTGTGCAGCCCAATAACTTAGACCCTGGTTACATGTGGCCGTGTAAATTGGGATTAATCATGTGCACAGTAAATCCAGTGCTTCCGTTGACAAGCAGCGTTTGAGGCCCTCAATGAGCCTGTCTAGTGAGTGCTAAATTGAGACGTGCCAGTTTGGGACATTACCAGGCCTAACGCAAGTGGATAGGGCCATGATGTTCAACAGGTACCAATAAGGCTGGTATACCGGGAATGCTGACAGGGGTGTTTAAACGGAAACAACAGGCTAGGTTAAATTTGTCTGTTAGCACACACACACTTAATAACACTATTTACTGCCTCAGAGACAACCTAAAATATTACTGCGTCTTTCTTCTTCCCCCTTTTCTCGTTAAAAATTCTATAAACTTATTATCAAGATCCTCCTAGATGTCTATTTTTGACTTAGACACCTTGGCTTTCAAAGTGTCTAGAAGTAATATGACATTTTCCAAAATTTCTACAGATTTGGCGACCATTTAAGGAAAGTTTGTAGATGTTAATATTCAACATAATTAGTACTCTCAAACTGCATGTTCCAGCAGATTAAAAAAAAAAAGCAAAACTGGCAAGGTATTTACAAACCATAGCTTTCCTGGGATACACATAAGTCAAATATATAAGTATTGAATAATTATTCTATTTTATTGGTAAATTAGCTTATTAATTAAATTAGTTCCTTTTAAATTATATTTTTCAAATTTTCTATACAAGTAAACTGTATTTACGGTATTTCCACTGCTGCCTCTCCATGTTCCAACTCCTGCATCTCAAATGTTCTACCTCCTCTTCCTTAGTTATTGTTCTACGCATGCACACGTGCATACACGCACACACATGGCCAAGTCCACCTAGTGGTGCTTATATGTACATGTAGGGATAACCGCTTGGGATTGAATTTGCAGGGAGCTCATCTGTGGAGAGAAGGCATCCTCCCTCTCTCTCAGCAGTCTGTAGCTCTTCATCTAGGGGTGTGGCCTTGTGAGATTTCCACCCTCCACACCGACATGCCGGGATGTCAATTCGCGTGATTATTTTGTGGATCATGTTTGTTTAGGCAGCCACGTTGTTGAGATTTCACAGGTGCAGCTTCCCTGTCACATAAAAGACACCAGCATTCAGCAGATGTCCTGTCTTGTCCTCTGTCTCGTACAAACTTACCACCCATCTCCAGCAACAACCCTGAGGCCTCAAATAGAAGGGCTGCTTTACCAAGTGGGGCTAGGCATAGGGCAGTCCTTTATCTATGTATTTTGATTAGTCATAGGTCTCTATACTGGCTTCCGTTGAGAATTTCATGCATGCACACAATGGTTTACAGTCATATACCTTTCCCACTCTCACCACGATTGGCCCTTCTTCCCCTTCCCAGAACCCCACATATTCCATCCAACTTCATCTCTGTCCTCTTCTCATTGGTTTGAAACCCAACCAGTCCAGTCAGTGCTGCTCGTACGAGCATAAATGTAGGGTCATCTACTGGAACATAGACAACCTACCAGGGTTATACCCCAGAAGAACACAGATTCTCCATCCCTCGCTGAGAATTACCTTTCCATATCTCCTGGGTGGAACCATTTGAGATACTGTCCTATCATGCTGGGCCTGACTTGATCGTATTAAGGTCTTGTGTAGGCATACATCCTCAGTGAGTTACTGTTGGAATGGCCCTGTTGTGTCTAGAAGACACTATCACATAACGTTCTTTTCTGTTCTCTAACTCATAATCTTTCCGTTCCTTCTTCCATGACGGGCCTGAGTTTTGAGAGGAGGTGGTGGAATACAGCTAGGGCCGAGCAGATCCAAATCACTTATTCTTTGCATTGTGACCAGTTATATAATCTCCATATCAACCTCCATTCACGGCTAAAAGGACAGCTGCATTTAAATTAGGTACACTTATCATTATTCGTTAAAAAAAAGAATGCCATCGCTATTGCCATTGTTAATGTAATAGAAGGCCATTATAAGTGACATAGAAGACGTAATAGAGTTTATTGAAAGCAGGGGACTCCCTATTCTTAATGTTTCCGCCATTATCTTCCTGTGTGAGGCTCTCCTGCCACTCGCTAGCCAGCTACGAGGTTGTAGAGATCCTAGGCAACAATGAACAGAGGAGAGCCTCAGAGGGAGAATATCTGTGTGCTTGTCAGAACTTTTAGGATCAGTACCATCTACCTCCCTCGACAGACTGTTATCAACCCCAGGACCCACTTCAGACTCCCAGAAGCAGATGGTCTGCCACTGTTGGCTCGCAAACTTTGGTGGAGACTTCAATCACCTACAGAGCGTGTCCAAACGGAGGTAGTGTGGCCTCCACCAGGGATTCTGTTCTATTCGAGGCAGTGATGCTGTTGCTTGGTAACTAGGCAGCACCCTCTGGAAACCACAGCTCTGAGAACCGGTTCTCATGTGTGTTGGGCGTTCGAATTTGCTGGGAAGCTGGTTCACTTACCTTCTGCTTAGGTACTACCTTCAAAGACTCTGAATTCGATGTCTAGGGTAAACCTCAGCTGTTCCAATAGGTTTTAGAAGTTCCCTGGCAATCTTCACCTACCCTTTGATTTCAGAAGCCCAGCCTCTTATGGTCCTGCTAAGGGAGAAGCTCTAAGCTTCTCGGTTTGATGTCAGGCCCTAGCTATGGGATTCAGGAAGATGCAAAAGCTCGCAAGGCCAAAACCTCAGGCCAGATTTATGAATCACTCCTCCATTGATTGAGCAAATGCTACCGTTGTCTCTCTGTGGCTCCGGTCCTCTTGTGGTTGCTAGAGAGACTCCTTTGAGTAAGCACATGGAGCTTCCATCCTACTCCTCCTGGTAAGCTTAAAATAAATCCCCTTCAGATTAGGATATGTAATGTGCTTACGCAATTTATATTAAACATAACACGTTATACGTAAACAAATGTGTGTGGTAGAAATACACATATATACATACCTTCCACAGAGAGTGTCTCTCAACAGAAAGCTGTCTCCCTCATAAAAAGCCGTGCTTAGTGTGCCGTGTGTGTGTGTGTGTGTGTGTGTGTGTGTGTGTGTGTGTGTGTGTGTGTGTGTGAGTGTATGTGTGTATGCATGAGGGTGCATGGACATGTTCTACCCATGTTGGGGTGGGGTCAGAAGTTACCCTCCCTAGGTTCTGTACACCTACCCCCCCCCACACACAAAAGAAACCAAAAGAGCCAAGTTCTCTCATTGGTCTTGAACTCTTCTAAAGAGACTACAGTGGCTGTTCAGTCACAGGTTGTCTGTCTGCCTCCCTAGTAAAGTGTAGCAGTAACCCCATTTGTCCCCTAAAATGTGGGTGCCAAGAATCAGACTGGACTCCTCAAGCTTAGGAGACAAGATATTTCTAGAATGTCTCCCCAGGTCCCAACTTGTTCTTAATTCAGGATCTTGATGTTTCCTGTGTGCATCCTAAGTGTTTCTCCAGACAATTTGGGATGATGCTGTGTGCACGCAAATGAAGTGCCCGGCCTCTCACTTGCCAAATGCCATCCCAAAGGGCAGAAGCACAAGGAAGTTTCCTGTGGAGAGCATCTATCTGCTCTTCTTCCTTCCTTCTCTCCACCTCCTTGCTCTCTTCCCAGCCCAGCCCAGCCGGCACACTTCCTTCCAAAACCTTCCTTTCCAGCTTCTCTCTCACACAGAGTGAGATGCTACTAGCTATTCGTACCGGGGACTCCCTCAGACCCTTTCTCCTGCCCTGGGTGAAGCTTGGAAAATCAAGACCTTCTGGCTGGAAGTAGCTGACAATTCAGTTACTTTCATTCTAATGCAGATTTGTACCTGAGCAAGATTCAAGGAAATTGCCTTGAAATCTCCCTCTTTCTTTTTTTTTTATTTTTTATTTTTTTATTTTTTTAGGTAACATTTTTTTTTCTTTTTTTTTTAATTTAATTTAATTTTATTTTTTTAATTTACATTCCAAATCACTTCCCCTTTCCCGTTTCCTCCCTCCCCGAAAGTCCCATAAGCCCCATTCCCTCCCTCTTTTCTCCGTTCAACCCCCTCTCATTACTCTGTCCTGGCGTTCCCCTACATCCAGTCTTTCCAGGACCAGGGGTCTCTCCTTCCATCTTTTTAGAAATCTATTGATATGCTGATTGTGTCTAGGGTATTCTGAGATTCTGGGTCAATATCCCCTTATCAGTGACTTCATACCATGTGTGATCTTTTGTGATTGGGTTACCTCACTAAGGATGATATTTTCAAGTTCTGACCATTTGCCTAGGAATTTCGTGAATTCATTGTTTTTAATTGCAGAGTAGTATTCCATTGTGTAAATATACCACATCTTCTGAATCCATTCCTCCGTTGAGGGACATCTGGGTTCTTTCCAGCTTCTGGCTATTATAAATAAGGCTGCTATGAATATAGTGGAGCATGTGTCCTTATTGCATGCAGGTAAAGTCTCTGGGTATATGCCCAGGAGTGGTATAGCCGGATCCTCCGGAAGTGTCATGCCCAGTTTTCTGAGGAGCCGCCAGACTGCTTTCCAGAGTGGTTGTACCAGCCTGCAATTCCACCAGCAGTGGAGGAGTGTTCCTCTTTCTCCACATCCTCGCCAACAACTGCTGTCTCCTGTGTTTTTGATCTTAGCCATCCTGACTGGTGTGAGATGGAATCTCAGGGTTGTTTTGATTTGCATTTCCCTAATGACTAAGGATGATGAACATCTCTTTAGGTGCTTCTCAGCCATTAGATATTCTTCAGGTGAGAACTCTTTGTGTAGCTCTGTACCCCATTTTTTAATAGGGTTACTTGCCTCTCTGGAGTTTAACTTCTTGAGTTCTTTGTATATCTTGGATATTAGCCCTCTGTCGGATGTAAGGTTGGTAAAGATCATTTCCCAGTTAGTTGGTTGCCGCTTTGTCTTTTTGACGGTGTCTTTTGAAAACCCAGAATAGCTAAAACTATTCTCAAGAGTAAAAGAACCTCTGGGGGAATCAGTATCCCGGACCTCAAGCTGTACTACAGAGCAATAGTGTTAAAAACTGCATGGTATTGGTACAGTAACAGACATGTAGATCAATGGAACAGAATTGAAGACCCAGAAATGAATCCACACTCCTATGGTCACTTGATCTTTGACAAAGGAGCTAAAACCATCCAGTGGAAAAAAGATAGCCTTTTCAACAAATGGTGCTGGCTCAGCTGGAGGTCAACATGCAGAAGAATGCAAATTGACCCATCCTTATCTCCTTGTACTAAGCTCAATTCTAAGTGGATCAAAGATCTCCACATAAAACCAGACACACTGAAACTAATAGAAGGGAAACTAGGGAAGAACCTTGAACATATGGGCACAGGGGAGAATTTCCTGAACAGAACTCCAATAGCTTATACTCTAAGATCAAGAATAGACAAATGGGACCTCATTAAATTACAAAGTTTTTGCAAGGCAAATCTCCCTCTTTCTAACTCCGACCCAGCCCTGGTCTTTTGTGTTTTTCTATGAATAGGAAAGCAACTGGCTTTCAGTTGGAAGACACAACAGCAGGGGTGTTGTACCGAGTCATCTAGAGTACACTTTTAATATCCAGAAAAGAAAATACTTTTAGTGTTTCCAATTTTAATTGATTTGTTTCCTCTAGATTTCTTTTTTTTTAGTACTGAAAAACCGACTTTACTCTTGTGACGTAGCACTTTTCCCTCCCTTTAACCCTTCCCCAAAAAGAGTCTTAACAGCAAGGCTGCAGAAATAAATTCTAAGTAGTACATCTTTTATGTCCCTATCTAAGTATGCAATTCGGTCAGTTTCGGGTGGCCGAAAGTGTGTCTCCTGGAATAATGGGAACGTTTAATGCCTGGAGTTTTCATTAAAGCTAGCAGAGAGAGGGCGTTCTGGGAGATCACCGGCTGGGTGGCCTTTAAATGTTTCTCTTCTGTGACTAAAACCTCTTGGAACTCGGAGTAGACGCATGCCTCTCGCCTTTTTGCCAGTCAGCCTCTGCTAGCCCGCTCCTTTCTCCTTGGAAAGGGACTCGGCTGGGAACGTGTTGGGGCGTGGGTTCGCGTCCCTCTCCACGCGTAGCCTGGGCGCAGAAGTTGTCCTCTGCAGTCGGGCGGGGCGGGCGAGCGGGCGAGCGGGCGGGCGGCTGCTTCTCCACCTCTGAGCGCGCACGTTCTCTGCTCTCCCGGCACAGGGCACGACCGGCCGCGCCGGGCACCTGGCGGGCTCCGATCCTGCCCCACCGCCGCCGCCTCCGCGGGAGCCGTTCGCGCCCAGCCTGGGCAGCGCCTTCCACCTGCCCGACGCGCCGCCCGCCGCCGCGGCGCTCTACTACTCCAGCTCCACGCTGCCCGCGCCGCCGCGCGGGGGCTCCCCGCTGACCACCACGCAGGGCGGCTCGCCCACCAAGCTGCAGCGCGGAGGCTCGGCCCCCGAGGGTGCCGCCTATGCCGCGCCGCGCGGCTCCTCGCCCAAGCAGTCGCCCAGTCGCCTGGCCAAGTCCTACAGCACCAGCTCGCCCATCAACATCGTCGTGTCCTCGGCCGGCCTGTCCCCGATCCGCGTGACCTCGCCCCCCACCGTGCAGTCCACCATCTCCTCTTCGCCCATCCACCAGCTGAGCTCCACCATTGGCACCTACGCCACCCTGTCGCCCACTAAGCGCCTGGTCCACGCGTCTGAGCAGTACAGCAAGCATTCGCAGGAGCTGTATGCCACCGCCACCCTCCAGAGGCCGGGCAGCCTGGCAGGTAAGGGACTTGGCGCTCTGGCGTGACTCACATGGGCGCTTGGCGGGGAACCAGGGAGACGGGATCCAAGCAGCAGGGCTGGACATGTCTTGGGGCCAGTTTTCAGATTCTGGGGCTGTGGGGGATGCCAGGGCTTGTCTGGAAAGACTGTCAGCATCTGTCTGTTCAGGTGTGCCTATCATGTGGGTCTGTCTGCCTCCAACACCAGACTGTCTTCCCTTGTCCCTTCCTAAAGTCTGAAGACTTAAACCAAGCAACAAGGTTAACTTAGTAGGACCACACAGACCTGTTGCTTGCATTCAGAAAGAAATCAAGTAACCATCCCAGTTGGGTATGATCAGTATTAGTTGCCAGAAAAAGTTACATTTTCCCCCAAAATTCGATTCTGAACTTACATAGGTTTCAGCAGCAGAGTAAACGTAACCAATAGGAAAGTGTCTTCAATGGTTTACCTACTTCAGTATAGGCAGGCAGTGCGGTACCGGGGGTTGCCTGAGTTGGAGAGGCTCCTTTTCTCTGCCAAATCAGAAGACGTGACATTTCTGTGGAGCCTGACAGACCAGGCTGAGCTGGCGACTCTACTGCTAATGCCATATGCTTGGTTTAAACAAGACACTGTGATTGAAAAACTAATGCTCCCTCCTAAGACACCTGATATGTAATCTGGATTTATCGCCTATTTCTTTCCTTCTAGAAGTATTTGGTAATTTTGTGACTCTAGTAACAGATGCTGTGCTCATATGCTTCTTGTCTTGACACAAATAGATGACTGTGAAGACAAATAGGATTTTTTTTTTATAAAAGGATCTTGTCACAGGCACAAGGCAGGTGGCCAAGGGTTTCTTTAATTCAAACACGGTAATCGCCAGCATGGACTAGTTAGTTAGCTTAGTGGGATGCAGGCTGGGATATGCTGCCCACAGGACTGTGCTAGGTACGTTTGCAGAAAAATAATCCATCTCACTGCTTTGCCTGGAGAGTGGAATTTTGGAAGTAGCCCATCATTAATGCCCGAATATGTCTAATGTAGCCACTAGTTTGAAGAGTATCCTAGGAAACAGGCAGCAAGCTTCATGTTTGCGAGGTCATACCAAGAAACAGAGAGGTGATAGGTCACCCTCTCGTCATCCCCCAGCCACTGTGGAAAAGATGCAAGGAGTTCAGGTCTGTAGACTTCTAAAGCCCATTGTGTTTCGGTGTTGGCCTGGTAAAGAACAGAAGGGTGGTTTTGCTGTTGTCCGGTGTTTGCTTGTTGGGGGAGGGGTCCCAGCTCTTCCTTCACCTGCTGATGTGTGACAGACATGCGTTTGTCACGTTGTATACCTATGGCAAAGCAGAGAGTAGAGAGGTAGCTGAATGTGTAGGGTTTTGAGGAAAGGTTTAGGGAGTGGAGATACAATAACCAAGAATGCAACAGTTCCTTGCAAATTTTGAAAATGGCTTATGTTTTAAAGTCTGCCATGAATGTTTCAAAGGCTTTGATGGAGGTCAGTCGGGGTTGGGGTGAAGGTGCCCGGTACCCGGTGCCGCTGGTACGTATGCATTCACGCTTCTGTTTGTTAGAGGTGAAGACCCTTCTCTGGCCAGAAGGAGAGCTCCAGTTAACCAGCACATTCCCATCTGTTCCTCATATTTTCTTGCCATATCGCATTTTTGCTACCTAGTGAGGGGGGAAAAAAACTATTCAATATGCCATTGAAGAGATGTAATTTTAGAGTTGCAGTGAGCATTTTAAATATTTGAATTCATTTGTTTAACATACATGTTAAAATATTCATTTAAAGACTTCTTCATGCAAATCACTACTGGTGGGTTTGAGTTCAGAATTATCCTGTCAGAGTATATGAAGGATGGATTCGAGTAAGATCTCGAGTTCCATTTGGAAAATTATGACCCGTGACCAAAGAGAGATATCAGAGATGGACTACAGTATGTGTGGGCTCACAGATATCCAAGCTTTCACACCCTGTGTCCGATACCCTGTGTTTGAAACTATTCCAAGTATCATAAAGTTTGGAGCCACCTGGTTTGCCAACATGAAAGATCACAAAATAGATTTTTGTCTCAGTAGAGCTGTGAATCAGGAGATCTGTCACTGACAACCAGAAGTATCAATAGAGGGTAGAGACACTCCCTGCCAGCTAATGTCTCAGTTCTTCACTGTTCTCTCTGTATTCCAGCCCCAGTTCAGTCGCTAGAGATAATGCATCCCCAGAAAGCTCTAGACTCCTCTCAACTAGAGAGGAAGGAAAATAAGATACTTTCAGTGGGGTGACTCAGGAGGTGGCTTTGAGTCTTTCCTGAGCCAGTCAGCCCTGTGAGGACTGGGGCAGGGTGTTCTCAAAGTAGAAAAGTGAGCTCAAAGGCCGGGGACTGGGAGTTTGTCTGCTGTGCTCAGAAGGGAAAGCACTGAGCAGGGGGAAGGCTTGGCCATGCTGAGGTTGGCTAGATCCAGAAGGCCTTGCAAGACAGTGAGGAGAGCAGGGACAGAACTGATATAGTCTGGCTTAGTTTGTAGCACGCTTACTCTGGCTTGATGTTAGCAATCCGATTCAGGGATCAAAGGCAAAAGTAAGGATGTCCATTGGGCGTGATTGCAGTAAGCTAAGTTAAAGGTAACTGTGGGAACAATATACTCACACTGAAGGTGATGGAACAATCGGGGTGTGTGGGTGCGTGGATGTGCACGCACACGTGTGCACGCGCACACACATGTGCCTATATGTTTTTCTGTGAACTAGGTGAAAAGGGTAAGAAAGAAGATCACCAAGAGAACGGAGTTTCAGGGACAGAGCTGGAGCACGTTGCAGAAGCACCTGCATAGGTTTAGGGAGTGTGGAGAGAAACTAAGTCCAAGCTGTTTACATATGATGGCACTCTGCCAGAGTCCCAGTACATGTGCCTCGTAGAGAGTTGGATACGTGGGTCAGAGTTTTATCCAGGACTTGTTTTCTTAGCTAAGAGCAGGTCCAGGGGTGCAAGTGCTATCGAAGGATGTCAGGCTGTCTGTTGCAGAAAGCACTTGGGCAAGAAGTAACATATCCCACTTCTCTCCCAGATGATCTTCCCGATGACAGAGGTTGATAGAAGCTAGGCCAAGATTTCAGAGATGTCACAATCTGGATTAAACTCTGAAAAGTGTTAAGTTTACGAATTTCAAGTCATTAGACAGTTGTGATTTCTTATTACCGTTTCTTTTCCTGTGCCATTATATGTCTTTTTATTGCATAAAGCTGAGTGGAAATTGGTCTGGTTTGGCATCATTGGAGGTCGCAAACCTCCAACACACTGGCTGCCTACTCCATGGTACACAGAGGGTCACTAGAGTATCTATTTTTACTGTCTCCCAAGTCACTAAGGAGTATTCCTGACTCATTAAATGTTAACTTCAGTTGTTTAACAGATAACCAACACTTAGAAATGGGTTGGAAAGAAGTCATGCATTTTTGTCATAAGCACGAGGCAGCTCTAGTGATCTGGAAAACGTCCCACACGTTTGAATGTAAAGAGGGTGTCATTACTGTGTTCAAAATGTACAGCTTCAGTTGAGAGTTTAAAACAGTGTCTCACACTGCAGCCCAGGTTGACCTAGAAGTCACTGTGTAGCTTGAGATGTCTCTGAACACAGAGCCATCTCTCTGCCTCCTCTGCCTCCAAGGTGCCTCCACAGTCATGACCCACCATTGTCAAGTTTTCACTGTAACTGCTCCAATTTCAGCTGTAAAGCCAGTGTAGAGTAAGACAGAGCTTAGTTTTGATGGGAAAACCCACAAGGGACAGATTAGTCAGGTCACATGTGTGCCCAGAATGCTTCTTTGAGGAGAGCATCCCAGAGTCTTAACTGTAAGTGAGAAACTAGTGAGAAACATGCCTCAAACTAACTCAAAGCATTGGTATCTACACGTAGTAAGGGGCAGAGGACAGAGGACCAGCACGGCTGTGTTTGCTCAGCAAAGATAGGTGAGTGAGGAGAGACACCAGGGTACCAATGAAAGAAGGTGGCGCAGAAAAAGAGGAAACGGATCCCACCCTAAAGGGCTTGTGATGTCATCCTCTCTGCCTGAGATGGGTCAGGAGTAACGGGCAGGCAGACAGAGAGGCCTTGAAACTGTCCTGTCCTGCTAGATGTAAGCATAAACCCAATGCTGATCACATAAAAAAATGGCAGAGGGAGAACACTTTCCAAGTGAAAGTGGTTGCCTTCTACTTTGTTCTCCTGACAGTCTTGTTGCTTAACTTAATCGGCTGTGCATTGAGTTAAATGTGTTTATCATAATGAGTGAACACATTAAATATTAAGGATGAACAAAATTATATTGAAAAATACATTATACTGCAGAACATTTGCCGTGTGTAGCTTAGAGCGGCACACTCTGCAGTTTGCGCAACCCGCAGGCTCCAACAACTGATCGAGACAGTGTGATCTTTGCCTCTGTCCCTTAGACTTTAGCTAAGGCCCAGCAGTGATGTATTCCTTCCCCAAATCTGCAGACAACAGGAATCTAACCTAGACAACATTGCGTAGAGTCTTTATACTGTAACCTATACATAATCCTGTGAGTAGAAAACTTACTTTTCTGTCACTAAAGAACAATAGTAAGGGCATAGATATTTAGTACAAAGTTGGGTGGTTTTATGTTTTTGTTGTCTATTTTGTTTTGTTTTGCCCACCATTATTAGTTTTTATTAAATCTCTAGCAATTTTGAAGAAATAAAAAGCCTCTCAAATGCATGCCAAGATCCTATTGAGTATGATTTCATGCACGCCAATTTTTGTTACTTTAAAATAAGATGATCTTCCATTTTCTGAGTTTAGAGCCAAATTAATGGTGCTGGAAATACAAATGCAAGCTGCAAGTGTGTATTGAAGTTATTGGGCTCCAGAAGCTTTCATTGAGAGAGAGAGAGATGACAAGTGAAATGTAAATTCTTAACCAGTGGTTTCCATGAGAACTGACCTTATAAGGAGAGCTATTTAGTCGAAGCGCGATTGACTTACATGCCAGCCAAACGGACACAAGCTGTCCTGTATGGGGTGGACCATGCACTGTAAACTCTGAGTTCCATACTCTGAGCCTCATTCAATCTCTGAGTGACTCCCACGTCTCATTCTTCTAGTTTATACAAGGGAGAGTGTTGATCAAAGACCCTGTAGGCTCTGCTGGACCCTACATGTTTCCTGGAGGAGATGGTCCCAGAGTAGAAGGGCACGGTCACTTGGTAAGTTCATAGCGAGAGTATGTAAAGCTCAGCTCTGGGATACGGTTCAGAGGCAGTAAGATGCCTGCCTCCTGTTTCCCATTTGTCTTCCTGGAGCTGAAGTCTTCCTAGCCTGTAGACGCGAGCAAGGATGATTCGCATGTATACCTGCCTCCTCATGTACTAGACATCACTGAAAATTCAACCTTAGAAATTACCCCTGTTCAGATTTACATTATCCGCTTATTACTTGATCAGCCTGCCATCTTAATCAATAGCTTAACTTGGGTGAAGAGACTTCTCTCATCAGTAACACCAGCAGATAGCTTAGGAAGGGACTTCTGGGTTAGCTACCCAAGCCAACCACACCCTTGATAGTTCCACTGCCCACCTCTCACCCAACAAACCCACACACCCTACCTCTGGGACTTTCTCACTGGAAGAGCAGTTCCTGCCTGGAACATTTGAATCTGTAGAGAACACACCTCTGTCACGTGTGATGGGTACACTCTGAGGCTTTTGTAATTCAACCCACCGGCCTTCTCCTTCAGAAACTCGACACCTCCACTTTACAATAGCAACCATGGTCTTACTGCCTCATTAGAGGCTCATGTCATCAGCCCTCCTTATCCTCCAGGAAGCAGACACTTGACTATGGCACACTGTCCTTCCCGTGTGCAAGCTAACCCTGTCAGAGTCTCCTTCTGCCAGCTGTCCAGAAATCACAGTAGAATCAAATCCTCTACAGCAGCAGGAAGTTAAGTTGATGTAGCATCTGCCTCTCGTGGTTCTTGCTATCTAATTTCTATCTGATCAGGATCCAGGTGAAACAGTGGTAGGGAAAGCCTGGCTTTCCACATCCTCTTCCAGGAAGTTAAGGGCCAGAGTCTTGGAACGGAGCTCATGTTGCTAGAAGCCCAAGAGGCCTCACTATCACTATATGTTTTTCCACATTTGACTCACAGATAACAGTGCCTACTCTTCTACCCTCCCCACCCCATACCTCCCTTGCCAATGAAAATGTGATATACAGATTAACTTGTTAGGGGAGGGGCAGTGGTTATCTACATTTTGAAATTTTCAAATAATACCAATAGTTACTTGTATCATATTTAATTACCTGGGAAAGATAAACCAAAAACTTAATTGAAATCACCAGTTGTGGTTCAGCCGGCATCCTCTGACTAACATTCACAGCCTGGAGTCTCAATGCAGCACCCCCCCAATGCAAATGTAAATACAGTGGGAAACGAAGTCACCAGAGACATGGAACACACACTCCATTATCACTGAGAAGCAAATAAAGTGTTTTCAGAAACTGGAAGTTAAGGGGTGGATCAGAGCTGGGCTCTGTAGGGGGGAGGGGGTGCTCCGAAATGTGGAGCTGAAGATGTGGAGAAGCAGAAAGTTCCTGTTCTCATCCATCTCGCCCTCTGTGTCCTCACTCCTCCCAGAATGGCTAGGGCTGACTCCAAGAAAAAAGTAGTACCATCTTAACTAAACCACAAACATTGTGAGACTCCCGGTTCAGGTGTTGGCATCCTGAGTGAAGTTTAAGTCACAGAAGTGAACACAGGAGGGGAGGGGAGGAGGAAGGAGGGGAGGACGCTGCTCACCACCCGATCGCTCTGAAGGAAGATGGCCAATGTGCATTACCCTTCCTCCTTGCATTACCCTTCCTCTTTGTCATAAAGTTACATTTGGATTCCGTACCTAGTGGGAAACACTTCTATTCACACACCATGGAACAAATCTGTCCCTGGGTTTTTGTTTTTCATCCTCAAATATGATAAATTAGTAAGGATTACAGAGGAATGGGAGAGACTTGCTGGCTTGAAAAAGAGACTAAAATAGAAAAATAAATTACCCCTTAGAAGAAACAGATCATTTAAGGGATGTAAGAGATTAAAAGACATAAGCAAAAGCTTTGGGTCTAGCATTCAAGAGGATTTAGGAAGATCTTGAATTCATTAAATAAAAACTGAATAGGATATGTAGATGGAAGAAAGAATGTGAAAATCCTTCTAGGCTGTAAAAATGTAACTCAGAAAACTAAAACAATAATTGATGAAATGACTAGGAAACATTTAAGGAACTTACCCAGAAGGGAGCGAGGGAGTAAAGGGACAGAGGCAGAGGGTGTAAGACTGGTACAGGAAGAGCCAAGTCACGTTCAAGAGATGTAATGTGTGACTGGGATCTCAGAAAAGGCATTGAGGAGGTAAATTATCAAAGTCATGGGGAAGAATTCCTCAGGGCTCATGCCCTCCTCGGAAACACCTTGTGCTATGAATTGAAAGTGTTTCTTATACTACATCATGAAAATTCAAAGTACCAAGATGAAAAGACCCCAGTGTCTCTGGAGGGAAATAAAAGACTTTACCTGACTAAGCAGTCACAGCTTTGGACAGCATAGAACACGAGGTACTGCCTGAGTGGCTGAGGGAGTAATTCTCAACCTGAAATCTCCACACAGCCTATTTCCCATCATAAAGTAAAATCCAAACATGCTCTAACATGCAGAGCCTTGGAAAAATTCATCCTGTAGGCATACTGTCCTAGGAGAGTACTGTATTTGAAAGTTGTATCCTAGCTAAATAAAAGCATGAAATGGGAGGAAACGGTATCCAGAAATAATTCTGGCTAGCAGAGGGATGAAGAGAAGTCCGGGAAAAGGCCCCAGGCAGCAGATTAGGAAGCAAGAGAAGGGATACTCAAGCCAAGTCCCACAGGATCTGTGTGATGTCATAATCCAAGGCTAGAAAACACGAAACACCAATGAGCTTCATTACAGATGCAGTAGAAAGAGTTGTTATACTCCTCCGAGTTCTATAACTCCAGAAGGCAGCTGTTGAGAGATTTAACAGCTAGACAGATGTGTGAGCATAGAGTTCCATCCCTTCTTAGCTCTGTAATGCATTGCCATTTCCCCGAAGCCAACAGAATTTAGAGCATACAGTTTCGTGCCAGCCACTCCTCTCAGGGCTGGCGACTCACCTGTGAGCAGCAGGGGCCAAAGCCCTGGTGTTCGTAGCACTGATATTCTGTCAGGGGTTAGATGAGAGCAACCGTGGGTAGGGAATTCAGAGGTCAGAAACAGAGCAGCGGGTGACAGATATCCTTGGAGCAAACCTTTGAAGGAAGGAGAAAGGACATACTTGTTGAGAACCGGCTCTGGGGCAGAGGAAACATTGAGTCCAAGAAGTCTGAGGGAAAATCATGCACTGTCCGTTAGAATGCAAAATGGGGTTTCTCGCATCATTGACTGACTCTGTAGTACAGGAAAAAAGATAATAATAAACAATTGCAGTCTTCAAGAAGAGCCTCTGAGATTGCAACTGCCCCCTGTTTAGCGTGTCCACAGGTTAAACAGACTTTATAATTATGTCTTGTTACCAAGAACATCATATCTGAGTCTTCTGGGCATCCAAATATACACGGGTAGGAACCCAGGACATAACAGTCAGAGTACTGGAGAGTCAGAAGAAACTTGTCTAAAACAGCATGATATGAAGAGAGATCTGACTGAGGGGAACCTAAGAGAAGAGGGTTCTCATATGGGAACCCAGGACATAACAGTCAGAGTACTGGAGAGTCAGAAGAAACTTGTCTAAAACAGCATGATATGAAGAGAGATCTGACTGAGGGGAACCTAAGAGAAGAGGGTTCTCATATGGGAAGAGGGTCCAAGGAAGAATTGTTGAAATGTTTGAGGTACATTGGGTCACATGTGCATAACAGGGGCATTTATACAGTTTGCCCTGCACATGAATAATTGAGCAGACAGTTCATGAGTCTTGGGTACAGTGTTTTGACTGCATTAGTTCATTTTCTGTTACTATTAAAACATCCTTGAGTCTGACTACCTGCAAAGACAGAAGAGTAATTTATGTCAAAGTTTTAAAGGCTGGAAGACAGTGAAGGGTTTACCTCTTCAATTTGGCCTCTGGTAAGAGCCCCTCAGGTTATGACACTATGTCACCGTTGACCTCCGAAAGACAGCTTATGGGAAGAAAGTCACATAGTGAGATAGGAAGTTAGGTTTCCTCCCTCCCTCCCTCCCTCCTTCCCTCCCTCCGTCCCTCCCTCCCTTTCTCCCTCCTTTCCTTTCCTTTCCTTTCCTTTCCTTTCCTTTCCTTTCCTTTCCTTTCCTTTCCTTTCCTTTCTTTTCCTTTCCTTTCCTTTCCTTTCTCCTTCCTTCCTTCCTTCCTTCCTTCCTTCCTTCCTTCCTTCCTTCCTCCTTCCTCAACATCTAACCCAGGTCCCATAGGAACAGCATCAAACTCATCAACAGCTACATCCTCAGTGACTGTTCTTACAATTAGGTCCTGCCTTTTACCTTTTCCACCATCGCATCAGAACACACCCACTCCTAGGACCAACCCTCCAATTTCTGACCCTTGGAGACAAACTACATTCAGATCATAGCATTTTTTTTTAAAGCAAGGTCCGATTTTTATTTCTGAAAGAAACGAATTATACAGAAATACGAATAAGATTCTTCGCACATTGCCCTAAGGGTCCCCAGGAGAATGGGAATGAATCCCGACAGCATCAGAGACTGGAGGCGACGTGAGGGTATGAGAGAAAATTAAAGAGGAATCAATTAAAAAAGGGACTGCTTCTGGGAACCAAAAAATGAGCCAAATGCAGGGAAATGTCCTTGTCCTTTGAGAAGTAGGCTGCCTGATGAACGAGCCCCATGGTTTGCTGGTACTGTGTTTCTTAGGAGCTGCAGAGAGGTGACTAGTACATCAAGCATCTACTGGGAACCGCTCTTCTGTACGGGCTGGAGTGGTGGAAAGACACCACGGGATGGGAACGGAAAGACTCAGAAACAGGCATCTGCATGTAGGTGGGAAGCCGTGCCTGGGGTTTCCTTTTGGCTCCTTAACACCAACTGTGGGGAAGGCTTAGTTGATGTTGGGGTTGTTGGTGAGTATATTTCTAACTTCAGAGCCTTTTGCCTTAGATTAAGTTAATGGAACACCAAGGAAAAGAGAATAAGCACACATATTCACTGCAGATTAACCAAAGAGGATGTGTCTAAAACCTCTAATATCAATGGTTCTTTATATATTCATTATGGTATGCGCTGACTTTTGACACCAAAAAGAAATTCTGAATTTTCTGGCAATTAAAACAAACAAACAAACAAAAGGCCAAAAATTTGCATAGTGTTCATTCAGGGTCTGGAAAGACAACTAATGGGATCTCTACACATCTAAAGCATTCTATTATGTCTCCTGTAATAGATGTCAAGTCTGCAAATATACTGGCTGGCCATGGTAAACAGAGTAGCGTGTGAAATGGTTGAGGTTGGCAAATAACCAAAAGCCACATTTATATCGACCAAAATGTGAATACAAAAAAGATACGGGATTATGTTAGTCAGAATTCACATTGCTATAGTTAAAATACCTAAAATAAAATTTAAAAATTCAAGGGGGAGATTTATTTAGTTCCCAGGTTCAGAGATTTCTGCCCACCATATGAGGAATTGCTCTAGAATAGCTCACCTCACACCTGGCAGCAAGCAGAAAGATGAAGGAATATTAAGGAGCAGGGTAAGAAGTCACAGCCAATGAAACACACCAATGTCCTTCTTCCTCAGCTCAACCTCGCCTTTCACAGTCCCTCCTCCCAAGCACCTAGTGAAAAGTTTTATCTCTCAATGAATTAAAACCATCTATTATCTCAGAGCTCCAACAATCTAATACATATGGAAACATGCCATAGAAATAGCTAAAGGTGTACTTTTCTGGTCTCCTTGGTGTTTCTTAATCCAATCAACATGGTAACCAAAATTAACTATCGTATAGGTTCTGCCTAAAGTGAGCAGAATGATAGAAGTCAGCAAAAATCAACAGAAATAGGGTGACTCTGAGGAACACAGGAAAGAACGTCTGTGCCTTCAGCACTTCATGGTTCTCTAGAAAGTGTCTCTCTTTCTTAGGTCTGCGATGTGGGATGTATGGACACTTATAAAGCAGGCCATGTAATACTATAGGCCTATTAACCAAGTGAACAGCCACAGTATAGGCCTGGGAGGGAAGATTATAACCATTCTATATTATTTCTTGACCTTATGTTGTCAGTGTACTGTGGACCTTTCAGGAGCACACAGCAATAGGAATCTAAAGAAAAGCTTCAATAATTTGACTAAGGAGCGAGTTTGAGCAAGCCATTCCAGTTTCTGCTTACGTTGCCAGTATCTTCAAAGGGACTTGCCAGCTGTGGTTTCTGCCTGCTGATCCTCCTGGATGGTCTCTGAGCTCAAGGTGCTGGCTTACTATAGAGGTGGAGTCAATCCCCGAGCTTCCAATGATAGCTTCTGACTCCAGTCTTAGCTCTCTGTGTTTCGACAGACAGCATGGTGTAAGGAGGTAAAAAAAAATAAATAAATAAAAAAAACTCCCTAAAAAAAAGAAGTATCTATTTCAAGAGTTAGTGTAAAAACATAGAAGTCATTGTTCCTTCTCATGAAATACACATCCAAACATGCACCACATACATGTAACACACCCCCACACACTCATTCAATTTCGTCTGGCTAGATGTAGAAAATCCCAAAGTCTTCTTTATTTATTTCATGTTGATATATTCTATTTAAGAGGGTTGGAGAGATGGCTCAGCGGTTAAGAGCACTGACTGCCCTACCGAAGGTCCTGAGTTGAAACCCCAGGAACTACATGGCGTCTCACAACCATCTGTAACGAGATTTGATGCCCTCTTCTGGAGTGTCTGAAGGCAACTACATTGAACTTACATGTAATAGATATATTATATTTGGCTTGCTATAACAAAAAGATCATCATTTTTTTTTAACAATGGAAATTTACATGTCACAATTCTGATGGCTACAAAAAAACAAAACCAAACGAACAAATAGACAGACAGCCAGGCGGACAGACAGACAGACAGACAGACAGACAGACAGACAAAGCTAAGGCCAAGGCGACCAAGGCAGTAGTAGATTCTGTGTGTAGTGAAGCCCATTCTGGATCATTGAGAAATGCTTGTTGCTTTCCCTCCTCACGGTGGAAGAGACTTGAGAGATCTTTCTAGGGCTCGTTTTACAGGGGCGGAAAATCTCAATAATGCAGGCTCTGTACCATCCCTGTTGATACCTCAAACTGAGAATGAACCTGAGAATTAGTGGAAGACACAAACATAATACCACAGTCTTCTATGAACTTGTTGCTGTCACATACCGACAAATAGGCCACTCCTGTTGACAGTGCTTAGTAGCATTTCAGCAGGACACCGGTGTCCTTTATGTCTGCTACGAAGAAGTTTGTGCTTTAACAAGGGTGACGGGCATTCAAATGGCAGTGGTGCATAACCCACCCAAAAATTAGCTGAGCTTTACAATACACATGCTCATAAACACACACTAGAATGTCTTCTGAAAAGAATAAAATCCAAAAGCTAAATCCTAATGGAAACTGTATAGTTCACAGTATAATTCTTGTCTTCTCAAAGCTTTTTTATATACAAAACTCCATTATGAGAGGAATTAGAAAAGATAATAAAATATCAATACATAAAGAGGTTATAAAATGTAAACATAGGAATAATGAATCTACAAAGTTTATATCTGGCATTTTCTCTTTGTAAATTTTATTGTAATTTAATGTGTCCTTTTCCTATAGAAGCCACAAAATCCTCTCTCTGCTAATAAATCCACTGCAGACAAATAAGAGAGAAAGTGCATTACACCATGTGTTTGAAGCTCAGTGCCTAGTTCTTAAAGGAGCTTTGTTCAGCCTATGTCTGCTATATGGAAAGTAATCTAACGAAAAGGCTTTTGTTTAAGATGCAGAATGCAAACCATCTCCAGTCATGGATTTTTAAAATTGCAGCTCAGTGTGGCGGTGCAATTTTATTTATTTCAGACCTTGGGAGGCAGAGGCAGGCAGATTTCTGTGAGTTTAAGGCCAACCTTGGTCTCCATAGTGAGTTTCAGGCTGGCTGGGGCCTTCATGATGCAACCTTGTGATTTATGAAAGCACCTGTCTGAATATTATCCCTTTTGTTGAGCTAACCCTTCTTTCCACACTGAAAATTTCCTTTGTGGCCCTGGGGCAAAAGCCACAGAACCCAAAAGAGAGACATCTTTGTTTCAGTGGTGCTTTGAATAGCTAGTGAGAGTTGCCTTGAAGCTTCAGCCTGCCTGTGCTCTTTAGATATGAAGATGTTCCAGGCCCACCTTGTTCTGGATGCTTTCCAAGGAAACTCCAGGGATTATGTATAACAATGAGATCTGGAAACCTGACAATGTAGATGCTCTGTTTAAGAGATATCAAAAGCAGCTGCTGAGAAACAAAACGACACCTGTTGAGTTTTAACCCCCTTCTCTATAAAGACAAGTTTGGGTGTCAATGTAAGATTGACCATTAAAAACTCTGGGAAGTGACTAATTATTAAGGTAGCAAATCACAGATTGCTTTCATCAGTAGGTCATTAGGACAATAAGAAGATAGGAGTGAGCCCAACTTGTGCTCCGTTCCTGCTAGAAACAAATTCTGAAGCAAATTACAATAACTGCAAGGCTCCTCCCAGGTAAAAAAATTAAAGTTCAGATACTAAACTTCTTCTGCTTATAGATGTCCAAATGTTTTAGTTACACGTTTCGAATGTAATTGTGTTGCCCTACATAAAAGTACAATAACTCAACTCACCCTGACCTTGCCAGCAAAGGTTTGAGGCGTTTGGGTGGGGTCTTCTTGAAGGTCCGTTTGCCAGGCTGAGTCTTAGGCTGCTGTGGAAGGGACATTCCTAAGCCAGGACTGCTGCACCCTGTCTGCCCAACCCCCAGTCTTTATCCTAGACCTGCAGACAGACAGGATGTGAGGGTAGGAGAGGGATATGCCAGAATATCTTGATGTCTACACTTGGCCACAGCCTGTCAGGCCCTAGGCTCTCCCAGCAGGATGCTACTTGCAGCACAGAGTAAAGAATGCTTTCAGCAAAGCCCATATTCCCCCCCACCCCTTCCAAGGGCATTCATTGCTAGCTTTCCCTGAAAGCACCAGAAACTAACCCTCTTCCTAGGGCCACTGTACATACCCACTCAGGAATGGATATTCCCAGGGCTGTTCTGATTCCCAGACTCAGGGAAATACCAGAGACGAAGCCTTGAGTGTGGGCAGAAGATGCTACCTACATCTTACCTACACTCTACAGCGACCATTTAAACCAGGTCCCTTCTCAGAGGCACCCATCCACCTAACTGTTCTATTCGCTGGGCTTTCTTCTGAGGTCCTTGTCTGGGAAGGGCCTCCTACATAAATCCTCTTTTTTTTTTTTTTTTTTTTTTTGTCTCAGAGGTAAATGATACACATATTTGCCTGGGGTGGAGAAGTGTGCTGACAAAGAAAAGTGGAAGATCAAGGAACCTTTGTTCTGCAGGGCGTGTACACTGTGGCTGCGCAGGGAGCCTAGGCCCACACCAAAATCAAGATAACCTCCACAGAAACATTCCAGCCCATCCAAATATAAATAGCCTGATCGACTGAAAAAAGAAAATTTCCTTTTATTTTACCCTTCTGACGTGGCTCTTCTCCAGATAACCCTACCTTTTTCAGACCCCGGAGGAAGGGTCATTTCTTTTTCTTTTAATTAATCATTTTATTTGTTTACATTTCAAATGATATCCCCCTTCCGGTTTTCCCCTTCGCAAGCAAACTCCCCATCCTATGCCCCCTCCCCTTTACCTCTAGGAGGGTGCTCCCCTACCCACCTACCCACTCCCACCTCACCGCTCTAGCATCCCCCAACGCTAGGGCATTGAACCTTCACAGGACCAAGGGCCTCTCCTCTCATTGATGCCAGATAAGGCCCTCCTCAGCTACACATGCAGCTGGAGCCATGGGTCCCACCATGCGTACTCTGTTTGGTGGTTTAGTCCCTGCGAGCTCTGGGTGGTCAGGTTAGTTGGTGTTGTTCTTCCTATTGGGTTGCAATCCCCTTCAGCTCCTTCAGTCATTCCCTTAGCTCAGGAAGAGCCATTTCTAGGAGTGAAAAAAAAAAAGAAAAGAAAAGAAAAGAAAAACAAAAACCATTTGTGGTCCCCTGGTGTGGACTGGCTATGTAGAGACACACAGCAGTTACAGGATCAGTCCCCGTGGTCATCAGGACATGTGCATGCTGAGCTAGACTGCTGAGCACCTGCTAAGGTCCACCTGCATGGCCAGTATCCAGCTACACCCTACCCTGAGTTTTTGTTGAGGCCACTGGTGTTTGCACAAAAAGTCAGGGGGTGGTTATGGCGTTGATGCGTCAGCCTCTAGTACTCAAGGCTGGTGCCTTCATTGAACTCCTCTAGCAATCAGATGGGTATTCACAGCAGACCAACAGCCCCTGTCTTCTCCGCCAGAGGAGTAGCAGGAACTTCCTCTGAGAGTCTGTTAAGATGCCCAACCTCAGGCCCTCAGAAATGCGGAGGGTGAACCTGAATTTCAATCAGGACATTGTCATGCATGGTATCCCATGAAACAGATAGCTGGTCCGGGAGGAGAAAACTGGCTTACAGACAGTGCTCGCACCACCGTCCACCTGGAGTGTTTGCGTCATCCGGGACATCTCAGACAGTCCACTCCTCATTTCACAGTGGGAAGTAAAAATGGGCCTGTCAAGCTGGCCATCTTAGCAACAGAGGTCACACTGCTTGTGTTCACGATTACTCCTGCTATGCAAAAGCACTGCCTGCCACTGAAGAATCAAACAAAAGAAGTCTGTTTTCCTAAAAGAAAGAATGCTTGGGCTTAAACAGCGGGTGTAAGATCAAAAGACCTCTGTTTGGCAAGAGATTGGATCACATAGACACAGTTGAGGTGCTGTGGGGATCAGTGATTTTGGCCACTGATTTTATTTTAGTTTAGTTTAGTTTAGTTTAGTTTTACCAGAAAGTCACAGTTGGTGACAATATTCATTTGGGAAAGGGGCAAATGGAATATAGTAATTACAGAGCACTGTATTGGCTATCTCTTTGAGAAAGTGATGGAGGGGGGGAGGGACCTGTGTTGTGTAGGTTGCCACTTTGTATACCTCCAAGGCCCCATGAGTTTCCAAGGCCCCGTGAGTTTCCAAGGCCCCCATGACAGCAGCAAGCTACATGACAGAGAATATGAAAATCTAGTTTTTATGAGATACAGGAAAGAAGGTGTTTTTTCTTTCCAAAACCCAAACTATCTCAGAGCAATTTCATATCATTACATGGGAATTCTTAGGTTACAATGCAGTTTTATCATTGTACACATATGAATTAATCATTTCTCTCACCAACATTGATCTGAAACATGGCTCTTAGTCTACGTTCGAACTGTATCCATACAGCTTTGCATTTCTAACACACGAGGTGCGTTGTCAAGTGAGTCCAATGAGTTGGTATTCATTTGCAAATAAAATTTGTTCCATGAATTTAACTCATAGGCCGTGAAGATTATGCTGGAGTTCTGTAAATACTAAGATTAGTTTTTTTTTTAATTAGCACAGGAGTAGGAAGTAGATCTTGGAATCCCCATTTGGATCTGATTCCAAATTTGAGAACTGAGTCTGGAAGGAAGAGCACCGAGGGGCTTTTTAATTGTCTTTCTTGTGGCTTTCCCTTGTCGAAATGACGCTTACTCAGGATCCCAGGCTGCAGAGAAAACCACAGCCACCCTCCTGCCTCAGCCTCTTTAGTGGTGGGATTTCCAGCATGAGCCCCTACAGGTCAAAAGTGGGCTCACTTCCTGCCTACTCTCGGAGCACTAGCGCACAGCACAACCCTAACAATTTTCTTTTGAGATCAATTTTTGAGTTTCAGTCCAATGATATATTTTTTTAACTCCTCAGTTCCACAATGCAATCTTCGTTTCCCTGTCTACTTACATGGTGTTCACTTACGCGATTATAAGACTAACCAATATTAGATTTTATATCTTTAACTGGTCCTATCCAGATAGCACACCTTCCTCTGAGTTTAATCAAGCAGCAAAGGAAAACACTGTAACTTCACGACAGTTATCAGAAACATTTGAATTACTTAAGAGTGTCTCAAAATTAAATCTCCAGGTTTGTGTTAGAAAAGTATTTAACTGTTTTTATTTAAATCAACCGATACTTACACAAGGGCTGGCGTCCCTACTGGAGACTGAAGTACAGTGGCCGGAAGCAACTTCTGCTCACCCTGGCTCGACCCAGAAGCGCTTGCTGCCAACTGCAGAGCACTCAGCCCACCGCCACCTGTTTCAGGCTGTCTTGTGTTCCTCTGTTTTATATATATACTTGAGGGCATTAGGGATGAGAATCTTTTAGTGCATTATCTTCTTTCACTACAGTGATGAGAGAGTCACGTGTGGGCCAGAATTTATAGCTAATTCTAACTTCGAGCTCCAAAACTAACGCAGTAGAAACAGTAAATCGTCCTTCTAAGAGTACCATTTCCGTTTACATCTAAGTCTTAAATGTCGTGGCCGACGCGCCAGAGCCACCTTTCCTGTGCGTCATGAGCCAGTGTGTCAGACTTCTAAATAGTGGTTACATGCGTGAGTGACAGACAGGGTGTAATGGGGTCAACGCAGAAGCATGGGGCGTTTGAAGACTTGGACCCTCCAGCTTACCAACTCTCACAGGCCCTAGCGTTCCTAGCATAGAACTGAACTCCATCCTCCCTGCCTCCAACACCACAGTCAAGTGGTCTGAACCAACCATCTGCAGCCACGATGAGATAACTGGGGGCTCAGAGGTAGTTCTGGTAAGAGCTGTCATGCCCCAGTACTCTGTCAGTCTGACAGGTCTCCTCTGGGGCTTCACCTCTGGGAGCTGTGGCCGGCTGGAAGACATACTGTGGCTATTCTATAGCACCTAATCTTGTGTGTCATGCTCACATTCCGAATGCTAGTCTTCAAACATACTTTCGGAAACACTGTATGACAAAACAGCCAGGGACTGAATTCTGTGGCTTCTGAGTTTGTATGAGAAATAGGATGAGCAGGGGACACATGGTAGAATTGAAACCCGAATACTAAATGACTGCATAAATAAGTTAAAAATGCTGCGTATCGACATTATCCTGGCAAAAAATGTACTTCTGCAATAGAAAAAACTGTCCATGCAACTGGTCTGGTATTTTCTTTGGTCCATCACATTTTGATTGCATTTTGCTACTTTTCAGCTCTGAGTTCCCAAGCTTGGTTAAGGGCGAGTTCCCAGAATTGTTTGCTACTAACATAATTGGTAAGGGCACTTGACCTTGACATTAGTGACATTTTAGACCCTGCCAGAAATTTTTCACAGCATGTTTCTTCTCATAATAGCATAGTTTTAGTTCTTGGGAAAGATGTAAGTATTCCTGAGTGGTGGTTAGCATCCTTTATGGTGCTTAGAAATGCTGTCAAGTAGACCGTGATGACAGAAGGACATTTCTATGGAAGCGAAGTACATTTTGTGTGAGTCAGAAGATATATAAAGTATCTAGTGAGATTCGGATGCTGTTTTCCTACAATTGGTTTCCATGTAAATCGTTTCCTTCATAATGGCCAAAGCAAAAATAGATATTTTTATATGTATCTGATGATCATTTCTCCCCTAAGCAAAGCCAGTGAAAATTCATTTTAACTTGATTCATTGGTCTCCTTCTGGTCCACGGTCCTTTTTTTTGTTTATCTTGATAATAACTGTGTCTACTCACAAGGTCTTTAAACCTGACCACAATGGATAAAACAGAGAGCAAACAGTACTCTTTTGAGAAAGGCTTTCTCAGTGTTCTGTATACAGCTGAAATGTGGAATTTCCCTAGCACCGCTGTTCTCATGGGAAAACACTGCAAGCTGTTAGTATCACCCATGATATTCTAATATTCGATAATGCCACTATTAGATGTTTTGCTGACCATTTGCACTCTTTATTGCTTGAGAATTTCAACACGCAAGGGATGGGTCTGATATATCCCATGCCCACCAGTTCCTCCTCTGTCTTCTGAAACATATTCCCTCTCCATTTCATATCTTCCCTTTCATTTTCTTCTAAGCCCACTGAATTCGCTTAATGCTTTTGGTATGTGCAGGGTTTAGGGCCATCTATCGGAGCAGGGCATCTTCCCAGGGCCCATATTCCTAACAAAAACCGAATATCAAGTATGATCATTCAGTGACTCAGAGACTAAGTCTGAAGAGAGTAAGAAGCTGTAGAGTGCTCAGCCCTAAATGGGATGTCCTTCCCAATAACCATTGATTGCCAATGCCTCCTCAGCTAGAGATAAGACTTCCGGAACACCTCCTATCTCAGTGCTGGGATTTCGTCTGGCTTCATCTTATATAGGTGGTATGTATGCTGTCACAGCCATTCTGTATTCCTCAAAGCAGCTGATCTGTTGATTCTGGAAACCAATACTTTACTGTAGCCATCTACTGCTTCTTGCCCCTGTGGTCTTTCTGTCCCCTCTTCAGTGGTGAGCCCTGAGCCTTGGGAGGAAAGGCTGTGGTAGAGACGTTTAGAGCAGAGCACTCTGCACTTTCTTATTCCCTTCAGACTGAGCAGTTGTTGGTCTCTGAGTTAATGAATGATAATACTTGTAATAGTATCACACTGAAAGTATGATTTCCATAAAGACGGGCTTCTTGTTAGGATATTGGCTCCTTGCCTAGCACCCGGATTGCTAATTTGGTGAATAGTACTAATAAATAAACTCCAAGAAGCATTTGCACTCATGTCTCAAAGTCGCCGCCAGAGTTCAGCAGCAATCCGCATCGTCCATCGTGGCTGGGACTGGTTTTTTGTGAGATTCAGAGCAAAGAACTGATGATTAATGCTACCACTGGAGTCCTCCAGTCATTGCTGTGATCGTTGGGCGGCTCTGGAAAGACCATGCCAGGCCAAACTCGAGGTTTACTGAGAGAGAGAGAAAAGGACAAGGTGGTGGCAAAAAGAGAATGGGGGAAGAGAGAGGGAGATCAGAGAGGTCTTCCTTTTATATATGGATAGAGACGTAGTTCCAGGTATGGGGGGAGGTGAGCCAAGCGGATTCTGGAAATATGGTGGGTGTTGCCTTGGCAACAGGTGTGCGAATCGAGCTGTCACCTAGATGTGATGTCACTGGTGGGGTTCGGAGATCCTGACACCAACAGCCATGCTTGATTTTAGTCGCTCATACAATATTAGAATTAAAATGAATGGCTCCTTGTGTTTTAGACTTTGGGGAAATCTCAGCAATATCAACTGAGCCCGCAGGAGGCAGAGTTGACAGCAGGCGCTGGAAGCACACTGTACTTAAATTTGTATTCCTGGGAAATCTAAACTTGAGCTTCAGGGAGGGAGGGGGAAGGTGCTAGCATTTGGAAAATCAGATGCAATGAACCTAATTATGCAAAAACAGTCACTTCCAATCTGTCATTCATCACAACTCTATCTTAATCTGAGATTATTTAATTATCAACAAAGGGAAACTGCTTGCCTGCCCTGATCCTTCCCTTCCTGAAAAGAACCCAGGGCTTTTATTTTTATTTACTTTTTTTTGAAATTAAAATATGATGGCATCATCTCCCCCTTTCCCCTTCCTCCCTCGCCCTTCCAATGCAGCCCCCTAACCTCCTCTTAATGAGCACCAAACCCCGGGCTGTTGAGAGGCAGTTTGCAATTAATTCCCAGGACGGCTGGTTGGTGTCAGTGTGGGGTGTGTGGGTGAATGTTAGGCCGTCCTTGTAACACAGTGTAGGCCCCTTTGGTTCTGATGGGCATCCTCTGCTCAACACAAAATACATAGCACTCCCCCTTGTTGCCCCAAGTTCGTCTAATGACACCATTGCCCTGACATTTTTTTTTCTCTTGATTTGGATGTAAATCAGCATCTCATTTATTGGTAGCCAGCCAGTGCAACCAGTGTAAACTTGATTTTTACAGGCAGGCCTCTTTATTGAAGAAACTACCTCAGGGTCCCCTGTTTTGTAGCTTTGCTCCACAGGGACACTTTTTCCAAGCTATGCAGGGAGTTCCTGCGAATAAGAATTCACAGATACAGATACGGAGAGCCAAACCACTTATAACGGATTCATAAGCCAGTTAGTGACAAGCATTTGTACATGTCCAGAGGGAGGCAGAATAAATGTAAATACAAACAGGACGCAGCAACCTTACCCTTAAACATCTGCTTCCCCGCAGGAGTAAGGGCTGCTTACGGTCCACTCTTCTTACCCGTTGTCCAGGGCAAAACCTGCCGAGGGCAACAATTTCTGGTTCAGTTTTCAGGAGCGAACTGGAGTGTTTTCATTTGCTCGCCCTTTAGAATAGTTTCTGTAGTGCTCAATGGAAATGGTGCATGAACTTTGAAGGTTGTCTCTCTGCCTTGCATCTCTCGGGTAAAGAGGCAGGTTATATTCATTGGGCATGTAAAAAAAATTTTTTTCAGTGGTCCTGTTTGATGTGGATTTGTTTGAGAAACTCCAACATCCATCCAGTGACATCAGCTTTGGATGTAGAGCGAGGCAGCTGGATAGGGTGATAAGCTGATTAGCCTGGCTACCATTTGATATTCTTCATTTGAGGGTTTTGGGATATTTCGATCACTATACCCTTCTATTCACAAATTCTTGGATACGATACCGTTTGGATGTTGGCTGAGTTTTAATGTTCCCCTGTTCATTTGTTTCAGCTGGGTCTCGGGCCTCGTATAGCAGCCAGCATGGGCACCTGGCCCCTGAGCTGCGGGCCCTGCAGTCCCCAGAGCACCACATAGACCCCATCTATGAAGACCGCGTCTATCAGAAGCCCCCTATGAGGGGCCTCAGCCAGAGCCAGGGGGATCCTCTGCCGCCAGCACACACCGGCACCTTCCGCACGAGCACAGGTGTGTATTGGGAACACATTCAGGCCTGAACATGGGCATGGGGGGGAGCATGGACATCTTAGGAAACTAAATCATTGTTCCTAAATGAAAGGTGTGCATGTGCTTGTGTGCATGTGAGTGTGCATGTGTGTGTCTGTGTGTGTGTATGTCTATGTGTCTGTGCATGTGTGTGCATGTGCGTGTGTGTGTGTGTGTGTGTGTGTGTGTGTGTGTGTGTATGTGTTTCCAGACCAAGCCTTATGGCCTGCTTCTATCATCAGTATCTTTGATGATGTCTGAAAGAGATTGTAACTCCAACTGAGCTCCCTAGTGATGCTATAAGTGGTGAAGGCACAAAGAGACTTGTAGAGTTACTTTATCAAATAGAAAAACACAGAAGGCTAACATGACTGATGTCTTCAGTCCCCTCAATAGTTTATTTAATGACTATAAGTACTCCACAAAAGCAATCAGTACCCCTGTCATAAAATGTAGATGCATGATTATGGTAAGTCATTTTTAATGATGTATTCTACCTTTTAGCAAGCTTCAGGATCAAAATATTTGTTAAGAATGTGACACATTTTGAAAGATGGACTTAGAATGTGTTTCGTGCACACTAATAGGCTAGAGCATTCAGAATTGTTATTTAAATGTTCCAACTCGATAATTATTGAGGCCTCAATCAACTGTGTAGTTCTCCAGGATTAATTTTTTTTTTAAGTTGTACCTAATCACAGGACACATGGAGAATGGCAAGTGTTTCCTATGACCTGTAACCATTCATAAATAGTCTAAAGTTATGATTATGTTCCTAATGACACTGACCTTAATAATAAATACAGAAAAATTAGACACATGTTGAGAGGGGCATTCATGGTCAAACCTCGCCCTGCCAGGTAAGTGGCAGAAATGGCCCTGCTGGTAAAGCTTGCCCCTTCTCTGCAGCGCATGCTGCTAGCCGCACCTGAGGCATGGGACAGCCATCCTTTCGTGTACAAGCTTAGCCCAGATCTCTGTAACCTCAGCGAATCGGAGCTTGAACTGACCACCAAATACAGTGCAGTGATTTTGTTAAACTACATGTGAGGCTGAATTACATGTTTTGAAGTCAAGGGAAGCTACTCTTGAAGTTGATTATGGAAATTTACATTTCACTGTCCCACCACATCGAAAGAGGAAAGGCTCAAGGCACTCCCTGTGACACTGTAAATGGCATTCATTATTAATAACATATATTTAGATTTAGATAAAAAAGTACACTGATTTATGCTTGTCAAATCTCTTACCCTCAGCCTGTTACATCTGTAGCTCTCGAGTCAGGCCATGTGAATATTTATGTATTTACTTATTTATTGCAAATTATAAGTTAAGATAATTTTATTTCCACATGCACCACTTGTGAAAAACACTTAGTTTGAATAAAAATGAAGAAACAAAAGAAGTTTATTAAGCCCCGGTTCTATATGTGCCTTTAGAATTGTATTTTGTTAGTGAACATTTGGAAGATTAGTAAAAATAATTAACTACAATAAAAACAGCCAAGCACCTAGTTCACATTCTAAGCAGTAGATAGTCTTCACACTTAACAGGAAGCCATTTTGATCAGTTGCTTTTCTATTTTTTTTATTATCTTTAATCTTTTTTTTACAGTCTAGTGGTTATCGCCCTCCGGTTCTGCCCTCCCACATCCCATTCCTCCTCCCCTGTCTCCAAGAGGATGTCCCCACCAGCCCCCACCCCCACCCCCAATACGCAGAGTTGAAAAAGCAACTTAGAAGAGAAAAGGATTCAAGTTAGCTTATATTTGCAGGAAAGGCAGGGCAGCAGGCAGGCCTGGTCTCAGAGCAGGAAGCTGGTTGATTGCGTTTCCACACACAGGAAGTAAAGAGTAAGAACAGGAAGTGCGGTGAAGCTATAAACTCTCAAAGCCTGCCCACAGGGGCAAATTGTCTTCAGCAAGGTTATACATCTTCAAGGTCTCATAACCTTCCAAACACCACCAACAGCTCGGAACCAAGTGTTCAAACTCATGAGCCGAACAGTAGTGTTTCTCGCTCAGATTAGACACTCTGATACCCTCTAAACCTATGATGGGCAGACAATAGCTCACAGGCCAAATCCGGCTGGACACTTGTTTTAGTCACACTCAGCAGCTAACATTGGTAATTAAGACTATTTAAGTAATAGTAATAGTAATTAAGTAATAGGGAGGATAAGGAAGAGATGAGTAAGGTTTTCTGATATGTGGCAATGACATGGACGTTGAAATTAATGTCCATGAGTGAAGCTGTAGACTGCACCCTCAGGCTTGTGTTGAAGTGTCCCTTACAGGCACTTTGAGACTCTGCAGAGACTGTGGTAGACACCATACAGTTCATAGAACCTGGTTTCTTGCTGAAATGTTGCAAGCCTACGCCCAGATACTAATGGGAAGCTGTCTTGAGCAAAGCAATGCTATTCTTTCATTCTTCCTTTGAGGGCAAGGTAACCAAGAGTCTCCTCAAAAATGCTTCCAAGAGTCTATTGTAATGACAGCCACAACAGAGACCTGCCAAGATGTGGGAGTCAGAGGTCTAACACCCTCTGCCAGCTGGAACCATGGAACTTGACACAGCTTTTGAGCAGGTGTGATGATTCACACAATGCTATGGACATTTTTTTTTTTTAGCAATCATAGAAAGAAGAGAGAAAGCGAAGCCACAAGCCGCAAGACCCGAGCTCTCACACCTGACTCCTGCTTAGGAGACTCTGTGCCTGCATCTGGCCTGCTTCTTGCTCTCACTCTTTTCTTGTCCCGTGACCCACTGCCCTAGAGCCTGAATGTCGAAAATGATGCCTTTGGTATACATATATATTTTACTAATAGACCAGAGACATATAATAATAATATAAATAATAATAATAGCAATAATAATGATGATGATGATGATGATGATGAAAACAACTGTATCTACTACAGCATATACCCAAAACTAGAAGTTTATTAAAAGTAGGAGTTAAAAATGATTATAAAATAGCCATAGTGAAATATTCTAAAATTGCTTCTTTGTGTCAATTGTTGTTTTATTCCTATCTCCAGTTTTGTACATTCAGGACGAGAATAACAAACCTTGGGAGAAGAGGTCACCTTCTAATGAGGCTCGTAGGTTAGAGATACTTCTGTCCACCATTGTTGGCTCTGATTGATGGCCGAGGTGTCATGAGCATGCAGGCTTACCTTGTCGCCTTTCGGTGACAGGGGACTGGCTGTAGCTCATTCAGTTCTGTCCCCCAAACATTTCAGACAGTGCTTTAGCAAAACAGAAATCTGATCAGTCTCTTTCACCACACCCACCCATTCTTAGAAATAAGGATGAGGGAAAGGTGATTCAGTAATTAGGGAGTGAGCAGGAGTGTTAAGAACAAGGTTGGGTCTTAAGATCAATAGAGAGCACATGGATACTTTCAGGGGCACTCTTCAGTACATTTAATATATTTGCTAATCCTTTAGCTGGGGTACATTTTAAGGCTAGACATGAAGATGTTGCATCCAAAGTCACATAGGTTGCATGGAGCCAGCCTTTGAAAGGTCACACCCAAGCTGTCTTGTCCTAGATCCTGATCTTGTTTGATCTCATGTTTCTAAATACCATTTGAAAGCAAAACAGATTTATCGTCACCCATGGAGCTTAATGGCTTTGGACATTCCATTATTAAAGTAATGTCTGCTAAGATCCACTGTTTGCTTGATACACTGGCTTATCCAGCATGGCTTACAGGCTACTGCCTGTCTCTGAGCACATTTCATTTCACGCAGTTTCCTAAAGGCAGAAGAAATTGCCTAACAGAGGATGGGAGTGTCAGATAGGTCAGTGTTACAGATGTGTTTTCAACCTGCCGGCTCTCCTAAGCCTCCTACTAAGTCCATGGCAACTGTCTCCCTGCCCTTCCCTCTTATATGCTGACTTCACATGAGGGCCACCATGGTGCCTGCTTACAGCTAATATGAATAATAAGCCACTCTTGAGCAGAAAAATTTGTAGGGAGATAACTGCACAAACAAATAACAACAGCTTGCCTGTAGCCATTGAAGGTAATGCACGTTAAGGCTCTATAGATTTCTCTCTCACAGGGATATCTCAGACATTGAAATTACGACTCTACAGACATCTCAATTAAAGGGATGTCTCAGATGCTGAGGTTAAGGCTCTACAGATGTCTCCATCACAGGGATGTCTGAGGAGTTTCTTGTACACATTCATCACTACCATTTTTCTGTTCTTTCCAACCACCTTCCTCTTTTCTTTCCTTCTCAGCTTCCAGATGGAAGTCACCCATGCCGGTTACCTTTATATGGGGACTGTCTCAGATACCAGCTTAGACAATGCCACCTTTTTACTTTAATGTATTCAAATAGTCCCAGACTCCTGAGCCATGCATGGGCTACTTACCTGTCATGTGATTGACTTCATAAACAGGTTTGTGCTGGAGCATCAGGAAGCCCAAGTTCGCCTCTTCATCTCGCCTCCACTGTGGGCTTGTGGATGGCAAAACGTCATGAACAGCTCACTTTTCACACAGCCATTGTTTGGATTCTACAAAGCCAAGCACAGTACGTTAAAGCCATACCAGAGAACATGCTCTAAGGAATCCTCCACCACGCCCTGTCCAGTCCCAGCTCCAACACTGTCTTTCCCAGGAACACCAGGCCACTGCAGGACAGAGCCTACTCCTTCCTTTTGCTACCCAACCTAGTAGAAGGTTTCAGGCTCTAAGAATGAACTTGGACACATCACTTGTCCCAGATGCGCTATAAGTAGAGATATACAAAGGAAGTTCATTATCCATCCCCTTACCTGAAGACAGCAGTGATTGTCAGACATCAGCATGGTACTCCAGAAATACAGCATCTGCTGTTTTCTGAGTCAGCAGTGTCTCCTTGTCAACTAGGCTTGCCATCCCATCCATGACAACCCTTCCTTTCATTGAGGACCTACAAATGTGGGTGGTGAGATGCCAAGTAAAGAGGGCCACATACTGGAAAGTGATACAGTCAGTGTTGTCCAGGAAGGTTCATAGTAATTCCTTGAGCATAACTCTATTCATTCTTGCTTCATATCAGAAGAGAGAGCAGTGCTGGAAAGATTAGAGCCGAGGATGATGTGTCAACTGAACAGTGACTGTGACGTCACGTATAGTGTTCACATAAAGGTTTAACAGTGCCAAATGTCAGAACATAAGATCAATTAAAATGTCTGCAGAAGATGTGCCTCTGTGGACCCATAACTACAGAGTGGCAGCTTCCGCCCTCCACTCAAGACGTTGTCTATCAATTCATGCTTCTGGTAGCCCTATGTCTATTCACACATTTTGGGGGACCCTGATACTCTGCTTTTTGTAGAAGCAGTGAAAACAGTCTGAACATTAGTCATGGGAACCCCACTGTGAGTGTACCCATGCTTGGAAACACTTCTCTCCAAAGAGATAATGGCATTGAAGTTACAATACCATGTTGTATTTATTCTTTTTTGGGGGGGGGATATTTTCTTTAGTTACATTTCAAATCTTATCCCCTTTCCCGGTTTTCCCCCTCCCAAAAACCCCCTATCCCATTCCCCCTCCCCCTGCTTCTATGAGGGTGTTCTTCCACCCACCCACCCACTCCCGCCTCCCAGCCTTCAATTCCCCTACACCGGGGCATCTATCGAGCCTTCATAGGACCAAGGACCTCTCCTCTTAGTTACCCATTGACTATCACCAAGTTCAACCAGTGTTAAGTACAGAAACTTGGAAGACACAGTTCAAGTCCATAACAACTTTGAGAGTATTTCAGATTAGGACCAAAGACATTTTATCCTTCAAGTAACGGACTTGAGAGCTCTTGGCCACGCTATCAGCTCGTGTTCTGATTAGAAGCACTGTACCTTAATCACCTTCTTATATGTTTCTTCTGTATTGAATTATCTAGTTAACACATGTAAATACATGTTGTGTTTTCATTTTTTACTGTTTATATAAATACATAATGAAACATGAGGCTAGAGAAGTAACTCAGCAGTGAAGAACACGGGCTACTCTTTCAGGGTACCTCAGTTCACTTCCCAGCATCTATATGGTGACTTGCAATAATCTGTGTCTCCAGTTTCAGGACTCCTGAGGCACTCTTCTGGCCTCTGTCAACACTAGAGAGCTACATGGTACACAGACATACATGGAATAAATAAATAAACCCATACACATAAAGTAAAATGAAGAAAATATAAATAATATATAAAATCAAGGGTCAAAACAAACAAATATAAAACAGAACACCATTTTTCTTATTCTTTGCTGAACTCCACTTTCTATTCCTCATAACAGTTTCTTACCATGTGCCTCGATTCCTGGATTTTATTTTCTTCATTTTTTTTTCCTTTTCAGTAACCATCATTCACAAAGCAATGTTTGGATTTACCAACAAGGATACATTGTCCCTCTCTCAAGGATAGCGCACAAAGCATCTCTATTTTGCCTTGGCAAACTAAGGTTTTATTTGCGCAGCTTTGCAGAAAACAAACAGATAATTTCAGCAATGGCACAGGTGTCTGTCGAAGTGTCAAATCCCCTGCAGAAGGCCTAGCTTGTTAAATCCCAGAGAGGCTGGCCACTCAGTCCATTGAGTCCTGAGGGCTCATGGGGCAAAAGGGGGCTGTTTGCAGAGGAGGTGAGAGGAGAGGAACACGTTTGTGGAGCTAATGAAGTGCCAACTCCTCCAGATGTTTGGCAGGAGGGTGTTCTGTTAGGTGGAGTTGTCTGCAGGGTAGACGGAGCTCTCTAACTCATATGGGAGAAACTGTTTAATGGCAGACGTTAAGAAGGGTCATTAAATGAAAGACTTCTCATAGAGGAACGATAGTTGTTTATCCATGTTTATAAACAGGTCTGCTGTTTATGAGATGTACAAAGAGCTGAATAGCTTGACCAATCAGAGGGTAGCATTGAACCTTGACTCTTACAGTGTTTTCCCCAGTACCAGCCATCCCACCCCATGAAATAGCAGTTGTAACACTGTTATTTTCCTGACTCAAGGTTTTGCTCCGTAACCCAGAATGACTTCATATTCCCAGTGTAGATAAGGGTGGGGCTTAAACTCACAATCCTCCTGCCTCAGCCTTCTGGGTACTAGGGACAGAGTTGTCCATCACCATCCCCAACCAATTTTACTTTCCCTAATATGACTACAACTGTCCATTCACTCAGTGTTTTTTGTATACCGGATATCTAAAATAAACTGTGAGTCTGTGATCCCGTAGGATATTTAAAACATTTGCCTTAAATATAAGGAATTTCACCATTGCATTGCTGGGGGTTATGGCTTCTCACATATTTCGTTCTCCACAGTCATAGGATGTGTTCTTTACATTTATCATATATAATATAATTATATATGATTATATACCAGATATATATATGATTATATAATTTTATATCAGCCCTCTTGGCACAGATAGTCACTTTATATTTGTAGCTATGTCATTCTAATTTAATAGTATAGATTTTAATTTAACAGTATAAATTTGAATTATAAATTTTTATCTTAAAACTATCTCTCTTACTGGGACCTACACAGAGGTTTAAGTCTCCATTAAGGTCTGCCTGGATAGCGCAGTAGGTAAAGTCCTTGTTGTCTAAGCAAGAGGACCTGGGATTGAGTCCCTGAATCCCATGGGGAAGAGGCTAGTTGGTGCTGTGTATCTCCTTCTCAAGCCCTGTGTTGGCAGAGAACCGCAGAAGCACAGTAACCAACCAACCATGCTGGGTCACTCAGCCCTGTGTCCTGTGAGAGATCCCTGTCAAAAAAAATTCAAAGTGAGGATACCTGATCCTGAGGAAAGACATGGAAGGTTGATCTCTGGCCTTCACATGCATATGGGCATATTCTCTTTCCCTACCATTCTTCCTCCCTCTCCCCCTTCTTCCTCCCCCTCCCCCCCTCTCTCCTTCCTCCCTCCCCCCTCTCTCTTTATCTCCATGTTCATGGGTGATACTTGGGGGGGGGCAACTTATCAAAGTTAAAATTACTAAATTCAAAGTTATTGTGATTTCTTTTTTTTAAACAATGAGAACTACTGGAAAGCTTCTCATTCTACTCAGATTTTTATAGCTCACAGCACCATAGCCTAACACAGTAATATCATTGATGGGACCAAAAAACTCAAGGCACTTTAAAATTAAGTCAATTATATGCATTCTTACATTTGTCTTCTTCAAGTGAGAAAAAAGTCAGATGCTTGGAATATTTTTATATGACTTTTCTACATGTCCTTATAAATTCAATTTTATAAAAATAACATAAACTAGTTTACACACCAATCTATCATAATTTCTCAGTGTGATATTCAGGTGTTTGGTTCCTGGGATTAACCCATCTCTTTCTCTCTACCTTTAGTCAACATTTCCTCTAATTCTAAGCTCTTTACAATTATTTAAAAATTCACTCATTCTACTAAGTAACTCACAAGTATCTGCCTAATCCTGGTCTAGGGATTGGTTATAAGCATAACATCTGGAGACTAGCTCCAGGGGCTTAAATTCATTTTCCACAAGAGACCACTCTGGTAGACAGCTTCATCTCTCCAAGCCTCAGTTTCCCATCTGTAAAGTAAAGCTGGCATGCGTCCTCTTTAATAGGTTGCTGAGGAAATGTGACTAAGATACAAGGACCTTTCCCCTTGAGGCCCCTTGCACAGCTTTGTGCGGTGCTGCAGATTTCAGCCTTGGTAGTGGACTGCTCATGAGTGTACCATTTTCTGTGTGTTATATATCAGATGCTTTTCCTGCATTCAACCAAACAATCTCCCAGGAGGCCATTTGTTCCCTTCTGTGAACTCCAGGGTTCCATCTTGGAGAAACCATTACCTTGTCCAAGAGCAAGGACTGAGCAAGGAGTCCAGATCTGACTTCTGACACTGAGCACTCAATGAACTATGCGGTCTTTCCCTGTAAAAGGCCACAATGAAAATCAAGCAAGGGAATGAAGGGTCGTCTCAGTGGTTAAGAGCTCTTGTCCCTCTTGCCTGGGACCTAGCACTCACATGGTAGCTCACAACCATCTCTATCTCCAGTCCCAAGGTATCGACTGGCCTCTTCTAACATATGCAGGGACCAGGCACACATGGATTGCACAGACATACATGCAGGTAAAACATTCATATACACAAAATAATAAAATTAATCTAAACAAATCATCAAACCAAGTAGGGACTTCGCCATCTCCATCATCCCTTCCTCATACCTAGGCGTTGCCTTCCTGGTTTGCGGTAATAGAATTTCACACTGCTGCGCATTCTGAACCCGTTCCCTCCCATTCTTCACAGGTCTGGGGCAGCCACTCATCAGTCTTTCCCCTTAACCCTTCCCTCTTCTGCTTTAACTTGGTGTCCTCGGACATACTGGGGGACAGTCATTTTGTTCGTCTTACCTATCCCATCAGTACTTAAAAACGGCCTTGTGGGTGTATGATATGTGAGTATGGACATACGTGTTCGTGTGTCTGCAGGAAGATGTGTGTATTTGGTGTGTGAGCAGGTACGTGTAAGGTATGGAAAACAAGCTTATGTGTTGATTGCCTTTGGGACAAGGTGCGGAGCTCACCAATTAGCCTAGACTGGCAGCCCGGGGAGCCCCAGGGATTTGCTTGTTTCTGTCTTTGAGCATGGGGCTGGCAAGCCCCCTCCACCATGCCCAGCTTCACCCCACGGGTCCAGGAACCCAACTCAGATCCTCCTACTTCACAACTAGCACATTGTTACCAACTGATTGTCTCCCAGCCACCAAAATGGCTTCTTTACATTGCAATATTATTTCTGGGTCTCTACTACATGTGCCTTCTTATGTGAATCACCAGGATTAACAACAACTGTATGTTTAGAAAAGAATTTATTTTTTTTACCTGAAAACAATTTTCGGTTAGAATAAACACTGATGTTTAGTTTTCTGAATGAAGAATGTACCTCTAAGAAAATGAGGCAGTATACTTTCTCCATTTGCCCTTGATTTTCTTACTAGCTTATCATAAATCTCCATGAAAATGAGGTTTTGTGCCTGTGTTCTTATCTAGATTTTAAAGTGCCTAGATTATAGTATACAAGGTATCATTAATGATATTTTAAATCTTTTATTACATTTATATCTTTATGGAGATTGAGAAGGGCACCTGCCACAACTTCAGTCAAATGCAATTGAAAAACCGTGTCTAGCAATCACTGTAGAATACTGCCTCTTAGGGAGTGTGGACGCCTTTTCTCCATCACTGAAAACAGCAGTTTTCATTGTCATGTATCCCTGTTCCCCTAAAATATCTGCCCATTGCATCATAAATGATGAAAAAATGATTAGAAAGGTAAAGTTCTGAAGTCATGGGTTCAAATCCTGACCTCAACAGGAGAATCTCATCTCCAGTTTACTTTGAACATTTGCTGTTTTGACAGAATTCCTTACATGCTTCTAGCAATTGTTTCTTTGATGTGACATAATTACCTTTGTGTCTAATTTGTTATATGGCCCTTATGAAAAAGATGACAAAAACATGACAACATCATTCTTGGGAAGTCAGAATCACGCCGTGTGTCTCCATACAGTGCACTTGGGTGTGGCATCCCGTCTCTAGACGCTTACATAACTCAGTGTCTGTATGATGTCATAGAGTTAGTGTGTTCACAGTGATTGCGGCTGACAGTGGCAGGAATAGCAAATACCCCGTCAGCTCCCACACATAGGACAGATGATATTTCCATTTTAATGTGTCAGTTTGACATTAGATGTAAATATTTTTGAGAGACAAGATAAAAACAGTGTCCCGACATCATCTTAAAAAGACCTCAGGAAAGAAATGAAAAATGGAGATTCGGTTTGGAAACAGTGGAACTGATTTTAGTAACTTGTGTGAAATCTCAAAGCAACCTAGACATATCGAAAGAGTGCAAAGACTCCGGCAAAGGCTGCATCAGCTCCTTACCGCCACTTTGCTGCTGGGTGGTTTTCCTCCCCCCACACATCTACCGTCTCCCTGGTGCATTTGTCCCTGTCACAGCTTTCGGAGAAAGAGGGACATGAAACCTTTAGGGATTTACTTTACAGAAAGGAGAAGAGCCCAGCCAGGGATGCTGCCGTCCTAATTATGCATCTTGAGTCCTCCTCTCTCCACATCCACCCCCAGTTATACACTTCGCCTTCCCTTTCCTCTACTCTGCAAAAAATGACTTGGCTGCTAAATTTATGACGTACTTTGCAAAGTTAACTGAACGCTCTCCGTTAGAACAGTGAAGAGCTTACTGTCTGAGCTTCTTTATAAAGTATTCTCTGCTGGAGTTTAGCTTAACCTCTGCTGGAGAGCAAACCCAGGGCCTTATGCACACCAAGCAGTCGCTCAGCCAGAGCCACCCTTCGAGCCCAGGTTTTCGTCTTGAACAGTGTTTGTGTGGGGGGAGGTCGGTTAGCAGCACACACTCAGCCTGTGTGTGCCCTCTCAGTATTTCCCGCTTATTTCTGCAATGCGCTTGACGTTTCACTAGATAACCATTGGCTGCATTGATTGAGTCACCTGTGACAGATTAATTTTGTTTTATTCTTCCGAACCCCTATTTTTTTTCTTTTGTGTGTAATGTTCCCCCAACCCCACCCCACCTCTGCCTAGACCTGGTTAACCATTTCTGTGAGCAGGTCCTCAATTTTTTACTTTGTCCTTACTTTCCTGTCCTAGCCCCGTCCTCCCCTGGTGTCGACTCCGTCCCCTTGCAGCGCACAGGCAGCCAACACGGGCCACAGAATGCCGCGGCGGCCACCTTCCAGAGGGCCAGCTATGCTGCTGGTCCAGCCTCCAACTACGCAGACCCCTACCGACAGCTGCAGTATTGTGCCTCCGTTGACTCGCCCTACAGCAAATCTGGCCCCGCCCTCCCACCAGAAGGCACCTTGGCCAGATCCCCATCCATCGACAGCATTCAGAAGGACCCCAGGTGGGTAAAAACCTATTTCTTTACTTCGAGATGTGTAAAGCGGTTTTGTAACCTAGTTTCCTCTCGGCACGCTGTGAGCTGTTACTGCCTGCTTCTTATTGGCTGAGAATGAAAAGGTTGGCTTTTTTTGGCTTTATGATTTTTTGTTGTTGTTGTTTGCTTGTTTGATAGGAAATAGGAACATATAGGATGGACCCCCTAATATCTCCTATGGGTACTACATGAAGAACTATTATAAGAACAGCTTTGGGTGCCTATGGGTGTGGCCATCTAATTTGATCTGGGGGTATCCTCAGTGAACTGAGAGCAAAGGGCAGGAACTGGGCAAAGTTCTCACCTGCCCTTCCACGTCACGGTCCACTCATGCTCCTGTCTGAGAGAAAGAATTGATTATCATCCTCTGTCTTCCTGTTTACCAGAAAATGTAAAGCACACCTGTCCAAATTACTCTCAAACTTGAAAAGTCGGAAATTCCATATCACTTTCATTCTTTAAGTCTGGAGATATTAGGGGGGGGCTGTTTAGGGAATGGTAAGAAATTCTCTGTGGATTGTTAAAGAAATGGTTCTGTGGTGTGCATCTCTTTCACGTTCTTGTTTCCAACGGCAGCAGGGACTTACAGGGTACCCTGTTTCTGAAGTTGGTCCTGACTCCCTGTGAATTTATGTAGATACTGTCCCACGTATGCACACATGCAGATGTGTGTGCTCACACACACACACAAGTACATATACACATATACATACATACACACACATATATGTAACCGGTACCTGTGAACACTCTAGAGAGGCTGAGAATCTGGTGTTTGTTTGGGACTTGAGTGTGATGGTAAGTTTGAAATTTACCTCCGGGCATTTCCCTGATGGAGCGCATAGCTTCTAATGTGCTATATCGAGAGTTTGCATGGTTTTTCTTATAAAAAGAAATTGCTTCTTCAAACATGAAAGGCAAAGGGAACCATTTCCTAGTGTGCTTTGACACAGCCATCTCAATACAAATGAAACCAAAGTGGAGGACCCTTGCTCAGTGTTGTGTTTGGTACAGGCTGCATTGTAAAGCTGAATTGTACTAAAGCCTTCGCTCTGGCTGCAGGGGATTGAAAGCCTCATCCTAGGTGCTCAGGGCTGGTGTCTGCATTTTCAAGCTTTCACCACAGTCAAAAGTCTTTGAACTGAATCCTGCCTTAATTTTTACAGCATGGAACATTCTTCCGAAACTATTTTTATCATTTTTTTTATTCTGACATAGGTAAAAGACATATGGAAAATTTAAAAAGCATTTGTGAAAACAGAAGACGTGTTTACACAGAACACTCTGTCAGAGTTGACATTGTTTGACTTTAACATCGTGTATTTAACTTGTGGACATATGTGCCTATATTGTATATATTACATATATTCTAATCAACCCCCTGTTGCTATAATAAGACAGGGACCAAAGGGAGCTTGTGGAAGAAAGAGTTCATTCGCTTACATTTTCCAGTCATAATATATCACTGGAGAGGTCAGGGCAGGGACCCAACGAGGACCAAGAAGCGGCGTTCTGCTTCCTGGCTCTCTGCTTCCTCACAAGTTAGGGAATGGGTGACTTCATCACACAGGACAGAGCCACCTGTCTAGGAATGGTGCTATCCATAGCAAGCTGGGCCTGCATCAATTAATAATCTGGACAGTTCTCCCATCGACATGCCTACAGAGCAGTCTGATAAACACTGCCACTGATCCAAGAAACTTTCGCTCAGGTGACTCTAAGCTGTGTCAAGTTGATCGAAAGGTAAATATCCTCTCGGTTGAAGGCAAGGCTGTCTCCTAACTCACTATGCCTTCCAAGCTAGCCTCAACCTTACGGTCCCCTGCCGCAGCCTCCCAAGTGCAAGGATTCTAAGCATGAGCCACCTCATGAGAATAAGATTTTATCTGTGATAAAAAGGATTTAAATGCTCATATTAAAGAAATTTGGCTTAATAAGAAACTACGTTTATATTTCTCTGGATGCAGTGTAGTGTTTTAGGCTGTGTGTTAAAAGCACTTTTATTTTATTAAATGGAAGATCCTTCCCTTTTTATATTGTTGTCACCTTTATAGGTTTGTTTCTTTCTGGATGTTGTCACAGCTCTGACAAGTTATGGATTATGTCATTTATATTTATGTAGCGCCAGCTGTAAACCAAGTAGAAAGGGTAGAAGGGATAAGAAAATCTTGACCACTAATCTTTATTAGCATGTGGTAAATTTGTATGTGAATGAGTGCTATGTGGATTACAAGTTCACCTTTGTTTTTAACAACGTTACATCCTGGCCTTAAGTATGTGTGTAAATTCTGAAAAGTCCCAGCATTCTAAGCACAGACAAACAACAAAAATAAAAATAGGGAATCACAGCAAGGGCCAGTACAGATTAGTTCATCTTGATATAAAAGACAAATAAACCCAGGGATCGCTGGAATGAAGAGTAAACTATAGTAATGTCTCTGTGCAGGTTTTCGTTAAAGCAAAAGACTCAAAATTATTATTGTTGTTATGGATTCAAGAACCATGTGACTCCAAGTCCAAAGTATTCACTTTGTAGAGACATTTTATATTTCCTTCAAATGATAATTCCTGGTTGCTTCTGGGTGCATACTGGGACTATGTGTGCTAGAACAGAGATATCTAACTTTCAGGGCTCAGGCTTATCTAGTTTGTCACTAGAATCTTTTGAGCCTCTCAACTCTTTTCATGTTATTATTATACCTATTATTCATTAGACTAGAAGCAGTGTTCAGTTTGCAGCCTACAGCCCCATGAGCTGAGGACACCTACGCGTGCTGTCCAGTACCCGAGTCCACAAACTTGCTGGTAACATCATGAGAGCATTTTGTGAGCTTTGTGTGGCATGTGCCGAGATGAATAGTTTGGTTCCTTTTGCATCTTCTCTGGCTTTTTCAGGTGTGGTCCACAGTTCTGGGCAGCTGTGTCGCGGCAGGAAGCACAGAAATGGTTCCCGTGGCTCTAGGGCAGCTATTTTGACACGTGTGGTTTTCGTTGCAGTTATTCAGTTTTTCCAGCATCTGACACTTTGATCTTAACAGAGACCAATTTATTTTTCATTAAAGAGCTATACAGTATTCTTCACTAAGAAGATTCCGGCAAATACTGACTTTTAACATAAGAACTTGAAGTCAAGAGAGTCTTGTTTACTCTCTGATCTAAAGTTCCAGAGATGGTTCCTGAAGGCTTGGAATTTCCTTCTTGATAGTTAGTGGGGCTCAATCACACAGATTTTGCAATGTTTTGGTCTTTTCTGCTTTTAACTGTAGACTCTTAAAAAGTGTGTCTGTGTGTGTGTGTGTGTGTGTGTGTGTGTGTGTGTGTGTGTGTCTGTGTCTGTGTGTGTGTGTGTGTGTGTGTCTGTGTGTGTGTGTAATGTTGACACATATGGAGATGCACATGCTAATGTGCACACAGTAGCCACGCACTGGATGACCTGGTATGTTGTTTCTACCTTATTCCCTGAGACAGGATCTTGTACTGAAGGTGGGACTAGGATGGCAGCCAGCAACCCCCAGTGTCTACTCCTCTCCAATAGGGCTGAGTTTCTAGACATTTACAAAGTTACATGTGGATTTTTATGTGAATTTTAGAAATTTGAACAGAACTACTCACACTTGCACAGCAAGTGTCTTTATCAGCTGAATCATTTCTCCATCTCCAAAAAAAACAAAAAAAACCAAAAAATATATATAAATGCAGTTTCATTTTGGTTTGGGTTTTGTTTTCTATAGAGAGAAATGCACACAGTTGCATGTTTTTAATGAAGATATTGTGCCCAAATCAGCAACTGCATTTTATCGTATGTTCCTATCCTTTGGAGTTGTTTTAAGTTGAAACATTGATCAATAATGTAAAATAGACACTTTTAGGAAAGTATGTAGTTATGACTACTATGTTATTTGATATTTTGAGATATTATGAAAATTATTTTATGTGAGACATTGTATTTACTCAAACATTATTTTTATCCTTATTAATCAATGAGTAAACCTCAGTAAATCAATGTTTATCACACATATTATATATATTGGACCTTCAGGGAGAAAACAGTATTCTAAAATGCCTCTAGAAAGGTATAGGTTAGAAGGTTTGTTTTTTTTTTTTAAATCTTAATGCCTAAACAGTATTATTGAGTAATTTAGATTATTGTATAGCTTAAGTCATTTTGCTGGGATGTTTGCAACTGAGTATGTGTAATATTCCCTTAGTCTACAACTCTTGGATTATGAATCTCTGCAGAGCCTAATATTCATTTCCAATACCCAGTTCTCACTCGCCTAACTGGAACTTCCAAGTTAGAAAGTCATTCATTTCAAGCAGTAGTAGGACACCTTCTCTGCCCCACCCAGTCCCTGCAGAGTCATGGTAGGTTACGCCAGACCCAATGATATTGGTGATTTTGATGATTGCTGTTGTTGTTGTTGTTTTATGGGTTTTATTTTGGATATGCCTCACACAGCCTATGCTGTCCTCTAACCTGCTATGTAGCTGGAGATGACCTTGAACTTCTCATACCACTGCCCCTGCACTGAGATTATAGGTCAGTCACTGCTGTGCCCTGCTGAGAATCAAATCCAGGACTTCACACTAATAAATGTTGAAACAAAGTCTATGTCTCCTATAGGTTCATTCTCTGGTCTTCTCTCTTATCTTTGAAATTATAGGAGAATATGACAGTTTCCTCTTCAAAGAAAACAGTTTTGACGACAGTTACTTCACCACCACCCTCTACCCACAATGGCCAGACCCTCTGTTCCTCTTCTAGCCTCTCACTGTCCTGTCTGGCTTTCTTATCTGCCTCACACCTTAGCATTATTTGTAGAAGGGGAACAAAAGTTACCTTGGGCCATCCATTATTTAGTGTGATCATTCCAAGATCTCTGTGGTATGACTCCCTCGTTAATTACCAGTTAACCGTCATATTAAAGATGCTCCTGGCATGACTGCCCATCTGTTATCATCCTTAACCATGTAACGCTACACATCCTGCAGATCTCCCTTCAGCATAACCCACGTGCAATATAACATCAGCAATGATTCCTCATTGTTCTTATTAGAAATGTGATTGTTTATCCTCCAAGTGCTTCGAAGGATGGGACTGAAGTGGCTTGAAGCTTCAGAATTCTGACTTGTATTCATTCAAGACACCTCTACTACTGGGTGAGACCATTGGATTTATTGTCGCCAACTGTGTGCGTGATAAGTTTTCATGATAGTATAATTGATGTGGGGAACTACCTAACTGATTTAAGTCAGGAGAAAGATAATGTTCTCCTGGAACAGAGCAAAGAAGAGATAAAGCTGCCTTTAGGTAGAAAGGTTAAAGTTCTGAAATGATACCTCCTATCCTCTTGCTTTGTTATTCCATCACAAGTGAAGATGTGAAGTCCCCTCACTCTACCACGCACAACCTGCTCTGGTGTGTCACTTGATGTCATAAGTCGCTTTTCTTTACCATCTTGCATTGAACATTTAATTGCCCACAAAAAAATGGAGCACTCAAGATATTTGTCATTACCAGACACGTGGTAGCTGACTGTCAGTTGTTAACCAGTGATGATTCATTTCCATTGACTCTTGAAAAGCTCGGCAGCAAATTAAGGTCATTAATTTGGAGGTTCTGGCATTGGCAGAGAGAAGATTAGCATTCAAAGTCAGAGGAACAGTACATTTTAGCATGAAGTTCCACTGTGCATGGCATAACCTGAAAAGTCCAGTAACTAAAAAAAATCTTCCATCTACTGAGCACCCATCCAACCACTTGAATGGGCTGTACTAGGTGTGTGTTATCAGGGAGTAAATGTGTTAGGAAGACTAAATACATACATACATACATGCATACACACATACATACATATGCATGCATACACACACATACATATACCCATACATACATATGTACATACATACCTATCTACATATACCCATACATACATATGTACATACATACCTACATACATACATGCATACATATGTACATACACACATAAATGGAGGTTGAAAGAGTAAGAAAGGTCATCAGGTATAGCAGTGGGTCACAGTTATATAAATGAAGCATTTATGGGAGGAAGTAAAGAGTATTCACATACCCTTGCTGAATCATCTTCTCAATTTCCTGAGACACTTCTATATGAGCTTTGTTCTTTGCCCATGACTGTTGTTTAAACTTCCATATCAGAGCTGAGCTACTAGCTTGGGAGCCCCTTCAGGGATAGGACACACATTGAAGAATCTCACTCTGTGATAACAGGGTCATTTGTAAGAATCCCTGAAGCTCAGCTTTCAGTTTGCCACATACGCAACTGCTGTGTACTAAGGGGTGCCGTTAAGGCTGGCCCTCCTGACTTTCAAAGTTAGCCCGGTGGGTCCTAGTATTTTTTGACTCCACACATCAGTTTATTTTTGAAAGCTCTGTGGGTACCAACAGAGAGTGACCACTCTTTTATATTGCCCCGAAGCATCCCCCAATCACTTAAGATACCTGGAAGAAATGACTTTGAATGTAGGACAGGTGTTTCAATAGAATAAAAGTAGTCTTGTGTTCCCCTACATCCAGTCTTTCCAGGACCAGGGGTCTCTCCTTCCATCTTTTTAGAAATCTATTGATATGCTGATTGTGTCTAGGGTATTCTGAGATTCTGGGTCAATAGTCTTGTGGAAAAAAAAAACAATGTTGGTTAAAGATAGATGTTTGGAAACCACTGACTGAAAAGCCGCATTGAGGGAGGAATTACTTCTCTGAAGAAGGGAGTGACAAACATAGTTTAAGGCATTCGTATATATCCACCTCTGAGAGTGTGAAAAAGATCATGCTGGCCTTTTATTTGCTTTACCTACATAGACTGCTTTGAGTATTCTTGATGGATAAGTGAGTAGAATATTTCTTCTTAATATATTTTTTGCTCTCCTTAAAAGCATTATTTACTTTTAATCATTTCCAAAAGAAATCTGTCCTTATGTACCATCTCATATAAAGTAACAGTAGTGAAGTTGGAGGTCAAGCGCTCGGCATGACCCCAGGAGCACTGCCTTCTGCGGTTCAGGTCTTTTATCACCGTTGTCCACGTTGAATTCAAGCGGGTCTGTGTGAATTCATAGCAGAATTATGCAGAGGGGAAGCTTGTGGGTTGGGAAAGCAGAAAGCAAATCAGAAATCTAGGGACACAGAAGCAGGGTAGAGAGCCGAGTTTGAAGGGCGGCTTCCCACTGCCATTTGAGTCTCTGGAAATTCCGGCTTAGCCCTCAGGCATGGAGATAACCATCCATTGTGCCCCTTGTCCTGGGTTCCCGTGCAAAGACACCATGAGGTATTCAGTATCGTGATCACTGGTTTTAGTCATCGAGTCACAGGGTGAGTTGTCAGACTGAACTGAGTCACGTTCTCCATCATCCATCAACCTCTGCTTTCAGCGTCTCCCCTGAAACCCTTTATTTTCTGCTATTGAAAATGGAGCTAGTCAAGAAGTTAGCGTGACCGGCATGTTCACCAAAACACAAATGGGTAAACCAACTATGTCAAGGATATGCACACAGTGTTCAATACTGATATGGAATGGAGAAGTATGGGTACATTGTAACGTGGATGAAGCTGAGGACATTCTCAGTGAAATAAGCCTGGTGTAGGATGGCAGATTGTTCAGCAGACTTCCACAAGGCAGTAAAAGTACCAGATTCACAGAGCCGTAAGGTAGAATGCTGGTGACCAGGGGGTGTCAGAATGATAGCGAATGTGTAGTGAGCAGCAGCTCTGTGTTCGGGATGAGGATTTACTAGAACCGGGTTCTGAAGGGTTTGCACAGAACTGGCAAATGTGCTTAATAGCACTAGCCTCGAAATACCTAGAATGGTAAAAATCTCTGTATATTTTATAATGACAAAAGCTAATCAAGGGAGCTGGTAGGATACAGCTCAGCCAGGAGAGTGCTATGTGCACAACCATGAGGTCCTGAACTCTTTATCCTCAAAACCTCTGTGTAAAGCTGGATGCGATGGGATGGCCCGGCACTGGGAAGGAAGGCAGGAAGATTCTTGGGGCTTGCTGACCAACCAGCCTAGTCAAATTGGTGAGTACTAGATTCAGTGGAAGACTTTATAGTGAAAGAAAAGAGGCACAAGACAGGAGGTGGCTCGGTGGTTACGAATGCTTACTGGCTTTCCGGGTGACTCAAGCTCCATTTCTGACACCCAGATCATGCAGTTGACAATCAACTTTAATTCCACTGGTGTGCATGAGCATTTGTACTCATAAGGTGCATGTAAAGTTATACAAGCACCAAGTACACAAACACACACACACACACGAATGAATGAATGAATGAATGAATGAAGGACTAAAAAGTCAAGGAATAGAGCAATTGAGAAAGACACCTAGTGTCAACCTCTTGCCTCCACGTGTACCCACATACCTGTACACATATGTGCACACACATGCCCATACACAGGGCCTGACATGTACACACATACATGTACACATGTGTGCACACACATAGGGTAATGGCCAGGCCCTGCTTCTTATAAGTAGAAGCCCACACAGAGGCAGAATGAGGAAGCCACAGAGAGGATGAGTCACACGCTGGATCCAGGCTCTGACAGTTTCCAAGCTGTACCTTCCACCACCTCGCAGGAAATGGTAAAAGCCACTTCTGTGGAGATTACCACAGCATTTCTGCTTCTCACTACTCCTCAAATGGGCCCCTAAATTCTATAAATATATTATAATAATATATTTCCTAATTATAATAACCACAATACCATGCTAAAGAACGAACGTAAAGTAGCTTTTTAAATTAGATGCCATATTGTTCCAGAGAACAAAAACATTTATTCACACCACCTGAGGATCAGTCATACCATGTGAGCATCTTTCTCACCTTCAGTTTGAGGCATTTTATTCTTTTATTTAGCAAAAGATTTACCGAGCAAACTGTCAGGCACTCTTTTGGGTACTGAGAAACATTTGCAGCGGGTAAATGGTGAGGCGAAAGAGTGACTAGGAAGTACACAGGAAATAGTCATGCTTAAACTCATATCAACTTTAAGTAGAGTGTAAATGAAGAGTTAACTCTTCCATCTTTGTTTAAAATCACCCTTAGTCACCGCTTCGGCCAAGCAGCACACAATTCTGTTTAATAATGCCAGTTCTCCTCATGCTGCCTGCTGGCTTCAAAGCCACAGGACCAGTCCGACTCTGTCCATCTCCACTCGAACAGAGGATGAGGCACCAAGTCACCACGAAAGCCGCCAATCATGAAGCTTCCAACCCACACCAGGGAATCCGATAGATAGGAAAGCATCCTGCTCTCCCAAGAGCCATAAGGACTCTTCTCCTGTCTCTTCACAAAGCTGTTGCCGGGGCTCCAGCCAGGCCTGGTGTTACTAGAAAACAACTCACTAAGGTAAATCAAGCCGGTGACAGTAGAGCACTTGTACCATCGAAGGGTGACATGTTGTAATGCCAGGGTGTCTTCAGGTGAGTTGGTGTGTTCCCATCAGTGCCTCCGAATGTGCTCATTGTCTTCTGTTCTGAGGATGACTCAAACGTGAACAGATTTAAATTTGTCATGAATCAGATTGAGAGTGACAGAAAATGACAGTGTCAGCATTGCAAATGGGGCTTTGCAGCACAAATACTGTATGTGATGTATGTGTATATGAAGTCATGTGTAAAATTCCTTGGTGGACACATTTACACAGATATCCACCACAGACACTTAAAACACGTTCAGATACATATACACGAACATCACACACACACACACACACACACACACACACACACACACACATACACCATGCGCACGTGCACAAACAAATTAGACCTATGTCTGTCTACGTGCCTTTAAACATAACTCTAACCCCAAGGGCAAGGCACCAGATCATCAGAAAGAATACATTTGCATTCTTCAAAAGCAATGCAATTCCAGTTTTATTACTGACATTATTGGTTACTAAAAATGGAGGCAAACTGGGCAGTGTACAAGAAGCCCTTCAGCCCCTAGGCCAGTACGATGCATTTGCCATTCCTGCCCATGCTCCAGGCTGAAGCGCTCATGTGTAATGTGCTGCATTAGCTCATTCTGCACAGCGAACACTTACAAGTTGCAGGGAATGAGAATGCACTGTGGCAAAGCTCAGTCAATAGGAGCTTGTTGTAAGTTTCCAGAGAGGCCTGAAAGAGACAGGAAATGGGCTCAGTGGCCTCAGCCAGGAGGGCCTCATTGAAAACCAGTTCACAGGCTCAGATACAATAGAAGCTTTTGGAACCCGGGCAGGATCTCTGAGAATGGTGCTGTGGACAGAATGAACCTGCCCTGGGCCTCACTGCAGCCTGTGGTGAGAGGTCTAGGCCCCCTACCCTGCTCCGCCGCCTTGGCCTTGTCACTCACCGTTACCTCCCTCCCATTCCTCTCGTTGACTCTACTCACCTACGCTGTTAGGACAAAGATCGGACTCTGACTTGGGCCTCTGCACCGTCTTCTGTATGAACTCTCCAGCACCCGGAGTTCAACCTTGCAACGTTATGGACACAATACCCTCCTCTAAATTCCTATGATGAAGTCTTAACCGTTAGACTCACAATATGTAGAAACAGTCTCCAAGAGGGTGATTAAAGGTAAACTGACACCCCTGGGTTGAGGCCCTCATCCCATAGGACTGATGTGCAAGACTTATGTGAAGACAGTGGGAGTCCAGTACTGTGCCAGTTGAAGAAGGAGGCCTACGAAGGAGGAAATACAGGTAATACAGTAAGTGAGCAAAACTTACTAGCACCTAGAGGCTTGCTCTCCACCGTGTGGACCTGAACGTGGGTGCTGTGGGAAATTTAGAATCCCAGACCTTACTCCATGTCTCAGACACCATGATCTACATTTTAGCCAAACCCCAAAATGAGAACTGTGCATGTGATAGTCATTATCACTGACTCTATTAGAAACACCTCTCAGCCATCACATCCTGTTTATTGTAGGAATCAAACAATGGCATTAAGATGTTGCTCTGACTAGACCATGTTAAATGTGCCTGATATTCTATTACAGTGTTGTGCCAGAATAAAATATTAGGATTATCTTATTTTTATAGACTCAGAGTGTCTCTTAAGTGATAAAAATGTCTGAATTTGAGAAGCCAGGCATTTCATGAAATTCATATTATAACCCCCAAAATGCAAACTCACCATTTAAAATATCTGAGTATAGATGTTTGAAGGTATTTTTTTACCTACTAAAATTTTTCTTGCCTTTGAAAGGTTTCTATGTTCCCATCTCCCTTTCTCTAGCCAAATCCTTTAAATATACCATTCTTCTTCGACTGAACCATTCTCAGTTTGATGAGGGAACCTTGAACTCTTTATCTCAGGATTACTTATCCTTGCTAGAGCCTTATCATTTCTATAATGCTTTGTTTCATTCTTTGTCCTCAAGCTATGCCCTTGACCGCCATCAGCCCCAGTGAAATGACCTCATCCAGTCTCCTCTGATTGCATCTCAGAAGTAGCATCCCTCGCCACTCTGAGATCACTCAGTCTGGACATGGACACTTCCTCCATCGACAATCTTCGCCATCTGAGTGAAGCATTTTGTCTGTCTCCCATGAGATAGATGCTCCTCAGGAAGTTCAGTCATGAATATCTTATCAGCGCAGAAGAACATTCAAGTCAATGTCACCAGCCAAGTGTATCTATCACATTGCAGCCTGCAATTTCTTGTTAGGATTGCAGAATCCTGTATCTACTCCCAGACCAACAGATCAAAATCTACAGGGTCACCTAACATCGACTCCTTTTACATTAAAGTTTAAGAAGCTTCTATTGAAAAATCAGGGTTGCTCAGTCCTTCTCCTGAGTTATCAATAGAAGGTAGCAACATTCCATATATCTTGTCATGGTGATACGAATGTTTGATTTGGGGCTCAACTTTTAGGGACTGAGGATGAAGGGCCAACAGCTGATTTTCATCTTTGTAATAGAGGAGAGAAATGCAAATGCTCCCAGAAGGAAGCAGCCTGGCAAGCTGTGTTACTAGACTAGATGTTCTCAGAGATTGGCAATAGTTGATGCTTCCCTTGAGTTGTCAATGAACACTTCTCAGGCTGAGGTGGTGTATCTGAGGGTAAGGAGACTCCTCCTGTCCCATGGCTGACCTGAGTCGCCATCCCACAAAGCCCCTTTCCAAATGGTCCCCTTCACCATTTTCCTGCACCTTCTTCACACACAGTGAACAATCTCCCACCTTTGAAACCCACTTTACATCAGTAGCATTTTAAAAACTTACATGTATACAAAACAAAAATAGGAATATGAGTGGACAAACAACCTGTCCCATTATTGAACATTCATTGACAGAAATAAAACCATCTCTGCAAATGTTGTATTTTTCTAAAAAATTGTACTATTTGTTTCATACTTATATACCAAAATATTATATCCTTCTACATATTTTTGACCAACTATATACTACTAATCATGATAATCGCTTCACTCAAAAATTAAAAATTAGATCTTTAGTGTTAGAAGAAATGAATTACACTGGTATAGTTATGGGTGTGTATATTTTAATGAATTATCAGAGTACACTTTTGATCATTTCAAAAGGATAAAACATGGAAGTCCCTTTAAAATGTAGAAATGCATCATAATCTACGTTTTATTGGGTCAAGTTCTGATGCTTTCATTAGGCCTATAAAGGAAAATAAGACTTTGAAGGATTCCATTAGGCTTCACCTTTGAGCCAATTTCTCAGAAATAAGAAAGGAAACAGTCTCAGCCCCTTTCAAACCCCAGTTCAGGCAAAAAGGGGTCAGTTCTTTAGCTACAGACTTTGATTTCCATTTAAGGCTTTTATTCTTTAGAAAAACAGAATAATGTGTTGGGTTGAAAGCTGGAAAAAATGAAACTTGGCCTTGAGTATTTTGAGAAATCAGTACCCATTCCTTAGCAGATTTCAGAAGTAAGTCTCAAAACAAATGGGTTCTTTCAATTAATACACAACAAATAAAGATGTTTGGAGTGCCTTAGAAACAATGGCCGACTATGCACTCTCCCAACCTGGTACTCTTCACGTTCAATGGCATACTGTCGCAGCGATGGCATGCTGCCCTCAAATGGAGAAGACTTGGGCGTTTCATCTTTTCAAAAAAGCCAGAATTCTCCCCTGCCAGTAACCCGAGATGCCCCGGCCTTGTTGGAATAGATACCATCTAGTGTCCCATTATTATTTGCTAAAGTGAAGTAACCCTGGGAGATGCTTTCAGATACTTCCCAGATTCTTTGTACAGGCAGACACCCGCTTTTCTGACAGTTATTTCGGCTAATAGGGAAAACTCCTTTGGTAATTTTTAGCAAGAAATAACTGGGCCTCCCTGTGATCATTGACTCAAGTTTTCACTTTAAGGTTTGCCTTGCTGTTCCAGTGTTAACTGAGGAGCGTGTTCTATTTTATAGGGTCTGGTGATGGGGTCATAGTCTATATTATTGTTTTGGTTCCATTGGTGTTTGTCATGCAAATTTCAGGAAAGGGTTACCAGGATCTGTTTCAATTCCCCTTATACCCAGAATCAAGTTCAGACATCCCAAGCTCTAGAGACAACCCAGACCATGTTAGAGCACATCTAAGGCAGTGGAGCTCAGCATCTCAAATGTCTCAAATATTTGACCCTTTTCTAGAGCAAACAATAAGAGGTAGTTGGAAGATAACCAGTTCCCACGGGATATGCTCTTGATGAGTTTCCCACAAAGCAAAAGTACGAAAGGTTCAGGGACGCCTTAACCACCCAGTACAGAAGACACAGATGTCAAGAGAAGGTACTCTGTAAAATCCAGTTTTCAACTTGACATTCTTCTGAGTTTTTGGCCTTTTGAGGTGGTGGATAAACAGATATCTCTATCATACTTCCAACCAAGGCTCCAAGGGGTAGGAAATGGGGATGAGGTTTATGAAGTTCCTATCAGCCTCAGGATCAGACATGAAAGGGCCATGTGTCAGTCAACATCCGTATTCACAATCTCTAGGGAAGAATTACAAGGAATTGCATCTGTATATATATGAGCACATACTGTAGGATTAGTTCTCTCATCTCTTTAAAGTACATGGGTCTGCTGGTAAGTGTCCCAGTGTTTCTCCTCTATTAGGTCAGCACTTTGCCTCTCTTGAGTGTATCACAAGTCCAGCTTATGCCATTTCAAGGTGATATGAGTTGATAAGGCTATAATATGGGATGGGTTTGCAGTAATAATGGGGATTTCCTAAGCAATACAGTGTGACAGCAAAGTCCTTACTGTGTTTCTCATCCAGAGGCTGGGCTTTGATCCTTTAAACTCTGTCCAGGTCCTACTATCACCTGGGAGATGTATGGAGCTATAACTAGAGTACTGGGCCATTAGCCATAGTGCAGTTCTCCAGAGTGCAAACATTGCTTTGACCTAATGACCTTCATTCCAAATATACCTACAGGTGACACAAATGGAAAGTTAAATTCCCTTTCAGTGTAACAGCATATGTTTTTTTCTTAACTTTTTCTATTGTTTTGTAAAATACTATCCATTTTACATTGGGTTTTCTTTTTTATTATTATTATTTATTTTATTTTATTTTTTTTAATTTACATTCCAAATCATTTCCCCTTTCCCGTTTCCTCCCTCCCCGAAAGTCCCATAAGCCCCCTTCCCTCCCTCTTTTCTCCATTCAACCCCCTCTCGTTTCTCTGTCCTGGCGTTCCCCTACATCCAGTCTTTCCAGGACCAGGGGTCTCTCCTTCCATCTTCTTAGAAATCTATTGATATGCGGATTGTGTCTAGGGTATTCCGAGATTCTGGGTCAATATCCCCTTATCAGTGACTGCATACCATGTGTGTTCTTTTGTGATTGGGTTACCTCACTAAGGATGATATTTTCAAGTTCTGACCATTTGCCTAGGAATTTCGTGAATTCATTGTTTTTAATTGCAGAGTAGTATTCCATTGTGTAGATATACCACATCTTCTGAATCCATTCCTCCGTTGAGGGACATCTGGGTTCTTTCCAGCTTCTAGCTATTATAAATAAGGCTGCTATGAACATAGTGGAGCATGTGTCCTTATTGCATGCAGGTAAAGTCTCTGGGTATATGCCCAGGAGTGGTATAGCCGGATCCTCCGGGAGTGTCATGCCCAGTTTTCTGAGGAACCGCCAGACTGCTTTCCAGAGTGGTTGTACCAGCTTGCAATTCCACCAGCAGTGGAGGAGTGATCCTCTTTCTCCACATCCTTGCCAACAACTGCTGTCTCCTGTGTTTTTGATCTTAGCCATCCTGACTGGTGTGAGATGGAATCTCAGGGTTGTTTTGATTTGCATTTCCCTAATGACTAAGGATGATGAACATCTCTTTAGGTGCTTCTCAGCCATTAGATATTCTTCAGGTGAGAACTCTTTGTTTAGCTCTGTACCCCATTTTTTAATAGGGTTACTTGCCTCTCTGGAGTTTAACTTCTTGAGTTCTTTGTATATATTGAATATTAGCCCTCTGTCGGATGTAAGGTTGGTAAAGATCATTTCCCAGTTAGTTGGTTGCCGCTTTGTCTTTTTGACAGTGTCTTTTGCCTTGCAAAAACTTTGTAATGGGTTTTCTAATAGCTGAAACTGTTTTGATTCTCTGTTTTTTGGTGGCAGGTTCATTATCAGTTTGATTGTACGTTGCATACTATCTAAAGTATTAAAGTATGTTGAGCTCCGCGTGAATTCAAGGAAAGGAAGAATGAGAGGTGTTAAGTTTTGAATTTATAAAAACATAACTTGTGGTATTCTTGTTTTGAAAACATCTTCATGCTTATCAAGCAAAAGAACAGGTTACATAAATCAGTGTTAAGTTCTGTCAGCCCCTTCTTGGGAATTGGTGTCATGTTAATAATGTTGAATATTAAACAGTTCTTGTTTTCGCGTTGCTCCAACTCATTTTCCTTTTCCTGCTGAGCTGATTAGATGCTTAGTATTCCACCCGACTCCCTCACCCACAGAGCCTTTTTGAAAACCATGACATAGTTGCTCATTTGTCTAAGGGCACCAATATTTAGATAAACAAAAATCCTAATGGGAAAGGCAAAATTGCAGCTACTGTTCTTCTGAGCATGAAAACGAAAGGTATTAGTTCCCAAGGAACATCACTGTTTCTGCCAAAATCTGTCAACTGGAGCCTTATAAAAACTAACAGGGAAAAAGAAAGTTAGATGAAATGTTGTATTTGAAATTGACTTAATTTACTTTTGATGGGTGCTGACCTTAGCGCTTGACCTGTGGCTGTCAAATGCAATTAAGCAAGTCCTGTGACCAGACGAGCTAGGATGCAAACTCTGTGGAATGGTCGGAAGCCCTCATCCTCATTCCCAGTCCAAATTCCATTAGTATTCTGAACCGTCAGATCAGTGACGGACACCTGGTCATTTCAACTGAGGACTAAGAAGCACCCCTAAAAGCCTCATGGAAATCGAGAGCATGTTATCTGTTGCAGAATCAGATGTGACATGCCCAGGTATTCTGAATGTGTGAAAAATCAGATGCAATTACAGATTTATGCTGTGCTTTGTCGAACTTAAAATTTACCAAACAGCCTGACGGTTTTCTGTACACATTACGTAGGTGGTCACAAGGTGGCCAAGGAAAGACATGTCTGAACAGAAACCTGAATAAAAATTGAGTATGATCCAGTAGAAACCTAGTGCTAAGCAACAGAGGGAATCCAAAATTCTAAGGCCCTGAGAAACTACAGCAAAGATAATCTGGGAATCTGGAAATACCAACCTGGAGATATGGGGCAAGAATGTGGAGGGTTTTGCAAGGCCCAGTTGTGGGGTGTCCCTGTTAAGACTGGGTCTGTGACAGATCAGATGGAGAAGCATCAGCATTTCTATAGATATGGATATTATATTTTAAAGCATCCCTGGGGCAGGGCATTGAGTAAAAATGATCCTGAATGGAGATAGGCTAGGGGAAGGGACATCTTGGAGATAGATGCCACTGAAGACCCAGAGGGTAAGAAAGTGGTCCAAGCCTGAAATTGGAAGGATGGATGTTTATCAGAAGTCTTCAAGTTGGGAATGTACTGAAGATGGAATCCACAGAGTTCTCTAAAGAATTTAATTCGGAGTTCTCAGAGACAGGGACAGGAGAGCTGAAGTAGTGTTGTCCTGAACGGCTGGGAAGAATTTGTTTCTCAAAATGAGCCATTCCAGATGAAATTGGGAAGCAGAAGTTCCTTGGAAGGGTTGGGGCTTATCCATCTCTATCCAAGTACAGGTGTGTACCCAAACCCAGAGCACAGACCAGGCTGGAAGGAAGACCTGGGCATCCCAATCCTGGGACTCCACATGGGTCAGATACTGGTTTAAGTGTTTGCCCATATTACAGCAGTTTCATGATTCCTAATAAGGTAAGCTCTATTCTTACCCTAATGTGACACTCGAGCAATCCACTCAAAGTCGGCAAACAGCTTTGAACAGAGGAGAATTTGGCAGAGAAAACTGAAGTGATGCCAACCGTAAAAGTAGGAGATCAAAGGGTGCCCAACCATGGAAAGCAAGGGAAGAACGCAGGTAGAGGAAGGGCAGACCTGGGTCAGCTGCTGCTGTGCCATCTCGTACAAAGGCTAAGAATGAGCCACGACAGGCTGCAGCTATAGATCTGGGGTGATACATCTCAGTTTGCTGGACTTACCAGCATATGGAGGTGAAAATACTAAAGTTATCGAGTACAGTGGAGTTTAGAAGCCAGTGCAGTGTGGCTTCAGGAATATGGGCTATCTCGGTTCAAATCTGATCGTCCCCATTTTGGCTGCGGCGACCTTGAACTGTTACCCGCATGTTCCTCAGTTGTTCATATCTAATATGGTGGTAATAAATCTCACATTTTATTGTCAGTTGTAGAATTGTTGTGGCGCTACGTGCAAACTACATGAAACAATGCCTGACATTATATAGGGATTTGTCATTTTCAATACAGCATTGTTATCAAAGGCATCTGCAGTTATTTTCCTAAAGGTGAGCCTGGGGGAAGAGGGAGGTGAGTAAGTACCGAGACAGAGAGAGAGAGAGAGAGAGAGAGAGAGAGAGAGAGAGAGAGACAGAGAGAGAGAGAGAGAGAGACAGAGAGAGAGAGACAGAGAGGAAAGAGACAGAGGCAGAGAGATAGACAGAGACAGAGAGAGACAGAGAGAGACAGAGACAGAGAAAGAGGAGACAGAGAGAGAGACAGAGACTGTGTGTGCACATGTGTGTTTCTGTGTATGTGTGTCTCTGTGTGTGTGCATGTGTGTGTGTGTGTGTGTGTGTGTGTGTGTGTGTGTGTATCTGCGTGTCTGTGTGCATGCACATACACTCGGGTGTGTTCTTTCCAGTAACAGATTGGCTAGTATGTTCTTTGCTACAGGATAAAATGTGTTAGCAAACTGATCCAGTGTGGGGTGAGTGTAGGGTCCTTATGAGAAATGTTTCGTTTAACAGAAAGATGGATTTAGTGGCCTCCAAGGATAAACGGAGTGATTTCAACTATCTTAACAAGAAAAAGGTCTGAGTGGATAGGAATAGGCTCAGTCAGGATGGAGGATCTGAAGAGAGCATCATCTTCTGTTTTCTGCACAGGGAAAGAATTTCAAGTATCTCAGGTGAACATGAAGAGGGAGCTGGAGTCTGGAAGCCCCGGCAGCCTCTGCAGGGTCAATCTTTGGACTGTGGCAGGGAGGTGGTGGTGCGGGCAGGGTTGAACGGTGATTAGTGATGAATGAGAGTGGACGTGGCATAATCAGATCCCAAAGGCGGGACAATGGAGCCATGCCAGGCAGACTTGAATGGACAGTAAAGGATCCACACCTTCATTACGCCTGACTCTGAGCCCAGGCAGGGAGATAGCCAGGATCTGACAAGCCACAGGCAGTGCACAGATCTGTGGAGTCAGCATACTAAGGAAATTCTTTTGGGTTAATAAAGAGCTGGGCTCCCTGAGTATTCACAGGCAGGAGCAGTGAGCTAGCTCAACCAGAAATTCTGCCCCGAAAGAGACTTCCTTAAGATCCCGGGAGACCTTCCAAGCATCTTATACTTGTTCCTTAGCAAACAGGCAGCATTTGATCAAACTCCTAAGTCTAGGGCTCTCCAGCTCTGGCAGGGCTTTTGATACAAAGAAACAATATTATACTCTATTTAGTACTGCACTGGAGATCTGGGACTCTTCAAACATTGAAAGGGGCTCTTCACATTTCCACCTTTGCATAGATCCTCCGGTAACCTTGATAGTACATGCAGCATCCAAAAGTGTATCAATATAAAGATGGTTTTAAATGTACTTATATTTAACACCACAAGATACTTTAAGTGGAGAAAATAGGGTACAGAATTATATAAAGAGTAATTCCCAGTTTATTATAGGGTGTCTTGGTTAGGGTTACTATTGCTATGATGAAACACCATGACCAAAAACAACTTAGGGAAAGAAAAGGTTTTATTTCACTCACAGTTCCAAAGAACAGCTTATCATCAAAAGCAGTGAGGGCAGAAACTCAAGCAGGGCAGGCATGTGGAGGCAGGAGCTGATGTAGAGGCCATGGAGGAGCGCTGCTCACTGACTTGCTCACCATGGCTTGCTCAGCCTGCCTTCTTATAGAACCCAAGAACACCAGCCCAGATGGTGGGTTGGGTCTTCCCACATCAATCATTAATTAAGAAAATACCTTATAGGCCTGACAGCAAATGGATCTTATGGAGACATTTTCTTAATTGAGGTTTTTCTCCTCTCATATGGACCCCAGCTCGTGTTAAGTTGATGTAAACTATCCAGCACACAGGTGAGAAGTGAGTGGAAGCATAATGCAGACACTTAGGACATGAAGAGCGCATGTTCTCAGCCCATTGCCCTTGCTAACGGTGCTGCCATCACTATCAACCCACAGTGGGCAGGGAGTGTAAGCGAGAGGACACACTGACAGAATTCACAGACTAGACTGATGCTAATGTGCTATGAGGCAGCCCCTGTAGTAAACCTCACTGTGCTTCAGTTTCTAAACCTGTAAAATCAGGATAAAATGATGGTACTTGCTTTGTAGGGTTCCTTGGGGGATCGAGAAAGAAGGTGTTAATGGCTAGATATGATGCTTTTCGCACGATTGACAACTAATACAGAAACTCATAAGTGATCAAAATGATGACTGAACAGCTGTGAATGCTCAGCCCTAAGTGGCACATCTGTATCACCTTCTCAATGACCCAGGGAGTCTCAGAGAAGAGGAGACAGAATGATAGAGGAGCTGGAGATTGGGGAGGAGCCCTAAAAAACACTGTCTCCTGGACATGACATGGCCATTTACAGTCATGAACACACAGGAAACATGACTGTCAAAACAAGACCTGCACTGGATGGGTGGATGGATGGATGGATGGACGGACGGATGGACGGATGGACGATCAGATGGATGGATGGATGGACAGATAGGCAGATAGATGATAGGTAAATGGATAGATAGATAGATAGATAGATAGATAGATAGATAGATAGATAGATAGATGATAGACAAGTGGGTGGATAGATAGTATAGATAGAAAGTATCTTAGTCAGGGTTTGTATTCCTGCACACATCTTGACCAAGAAGCAAGTTGGAGAGGAAATAATTTATTGAACTTACATTTCAACATTGCTGTTAATCACCAAAGGAAGTCAAGATAAGAACTCACACAGGGCAGGAACTTGGAGGCAGGAGCTGATGCAGAGGCCGTGGAGAGGTGCTGCTTACTGGCTTGCTCAGCTTGCTTTCTTATAGAACCCAGGACTACCAGCCCAGGGATGGTACCACTCACAATGGACCCTCCCCCCTTGATCACTAATTGAGAAAATGCCTTACAGCTGGATCTCTTAGAGACATTTCCTCAAGGAAGACTCCTTTCTCTGTGATAACTCCAGCTTGTGACAAGTTGGCACACAAAACTAGCCAGTACAGAAAGATAGATGATAGGCAGATGATAGACAGGTAGATGGAAAGATAAATAGTATGTAGACGACAGATAGATGATAGACAGGTGGATGGATAGATGATAGATTGATGATAGATGATAGATAGATAGATAGATAGATAGATAGATAGATAGATAGATAGATAGATAGATAGATAGATAGATAGATAGAGGATAAGAAAGATGTGAAAGTTGGAGATGAACTAGTTTGGAAAGAAGAAGGTGGTTTGCAGATGTGAAAGATTTGAGGGAACAATAGTAGGTAAATTTATTCATAATACATTGCTTTTCATATGTGAAAATGTCAAAATTAAATTAAAAAGGAAAAGATGTTTAAGGTGTTTAGTAAATATGTGACAAACCCTCAACCACTAGCAGCTACTCATCCCAGTTTTCAATATTAAGTGAGAAAATAATTCTTATCCTAATTTTGCGTTCCACCAAACCTCTTTTCCCCTACTGTACCCTAATTAGCCTTGGAAATACTATTACTATGTAGAATTCCTGTTAGTAAAAGTACCATAAACAAATCATAACTAATGGAGTAAACACAGTTTACCTCTTGATTTCTTAAAGCAACTTAACCTGGGTAGGGAATGGTGAGAGGTGTTCATTTAGTGGTTGCTCCAAGCACAATGAGAAATTAATTTGTACTCTCTATTTAAGGCTTGTTAAAGTTTTTCCTTTCATGACACTCTTTGTACTAGAAATGTTTCTGTGACCCAGGATAAGAAGCATACAAGTAAAACATTTATTGCTAATAAATTATAAAGAAATAATTTAAAAATCAATTCTCTATTTTACATGTAATTTAATTGTTTATCAAAGACGAAGGCAGATTTGTACAGTAAAAAGACACATGTGCTATCTTTACATAAAGAAAGCTTAGCTGAGTAATTAATACGGCAGCATATAAAGCATCTTCAACATTTTCTGGATTGATTGATATTTTGATTTTATAAATTCCAATATTGGGAGTGCCAGTTTACATAAATACTATAGAATGACAAAGGCATATTTAGGACCGTTTCAGAAATAGTTGGCCATTCTATTCTAATCCTAAGCCAAAAGTCTTATAAGCAGTTTGTATGAACCTTGAGTCAGCAACTCTCTGCCATCCTTAACATCCAGGCATTCTAGTGTAGCACCATCTAAAGTTGTCATCATTTTGCATGAGGAGGAATGACGGCAGCGAAATATTAAGTCTGCTTCCACAACTAAACCATCATCTTTCTATTAAAAAAGGAAACTTGTGTGTACAGTAGAAACACTGCAGTTTGTAACACAGTAGGTCTGAAATCTAACCCTGAACATTTCAGGCAGTACTTGTTGGTGCGCAGTGGGACAGCACATTCAAGGAGACATCACAGTGCTACACAAGTGCAGTCACCGATGTTCGGCACATTCCCAGTTGTCACATGCCTAATTTGATTAAGTTTTGGTCGTGGAGGGTTCCTAAAACTTATTGTTGCCAAATTTCTCATGACCCCACATTTAGTTACATGTTCCTCCCCCCATGTAGTTGGCAAGCTGAACCTGAAAAAGCCGGTGACTGAATTCTAACCCAGTGCTATGGATATTCTAGACAGTTCAAGCTGTGCTACTGAGCTTGCTGTAAACAACTAACCAAAGAGCACTAAAGTTCAGCCATCCAATTTTCACTGCTAAGACTGGGACCTTGTCAGTAAACTTAAGAGACTAAAACCCAGCGTTTTTGTCACTCAACTCTAAGACCTTTACAGAATTTGCTGGCTCAGTGCTGTTTTGTTTTGTTTATTTAATTTTTTTATTAGGTATATTCTTTATTTACATTTCAAATGATTTCCCTCTTACTGGTTCCCCCCTCCCCAAACGTCCCATACGCCCTCTTCCCTCCCCCTGCTCCCCAACCAGCCCACTCCCGCCTCCCCTTCCTGGTATTCCCCTACACTGCCACATTGAGCCCTTCCAGGACCAGGTGCCTCTCCTTCCTTCTTCTTGGTATCCTTTGATATGTGAATTGTTCCTTGGGTAGTCCAAACTTCTGGGCTAATATCTGCTTATCAGTGAGTGCATATCATGTGTGATTTTTTTGTGAACAGGTCATCTCACTCAGGATGACATTCTCCAGTTCCACCCACTTGCCTAAGAATTTCACGAATTCATTGTTTTTAATAGCTGAGTAGTACTCCATAGTGTAAATATACCACATTTTCTGTATCCATTCCTCCGTTGAGGGACATCTGGGATCTTTCCAGCTTCTGGCTATTATAAATAAGGCTGCTATGAACATAGTGGAGCATGTGTCCTTATTGCATGTTGGAGAGTCTTCTGGGTATATGCCCAGTAGTGGTATAGCTGGGTCCTCCGGTAGTTTTATGCCCTGACTCAGTGCTGTTAAGAAGAAAATCTGAGAAGAAACACATTTTTATTTCCTGGTTAAGATAAGTTAATGTTTGACATAAAAACATGTTCATTTAGATTCATATATTGATAATTTATTTCAAGGAAAATATCATTAGTTATAGTTCCACAGTTGTGCTAGGCTCTGCTGGCAATGGAAACTATAATATAAGCCCTACCTTGAAATCAGTTTTTAATGAGCAAAAGAGTTTTTTAAATTGAGCAAAGTGGCATCAACAGCACAGACTTACTTATAAATTACTTTAATAGTTTTTCTGATGTGGTCTATAAAATAACGTAAGGTCTCTGCTACACCTATAGTGGCAGCCTCTTCAAACTAAAGAAGTGACAAAAAAGGAAAAAAAAACCACACTCAGTGACCCTGGTTAACATATTGAATCATCCATGGCGTTTGGTCCATTCCTTCTACAACAAGACAGAAAAAAAAAATCATGGTTTGAAAATTCTCATTCTTAGTAAACCCTGATCTATTAGCTTTTATTTTACCACTCTTATTGTTTCCATAGTGAAACAGAATCACTGGGTAATTGTACAGAATTATTCCTGCTAGCAAGTTAATATACACAACATTCAGTTATATTTGAATTCCAGGTAAACCAGGAGTAATTTCTAGCATGTTTGCTAAAATATTTTGCACATGATTTTTTCTATATTTATTCATTATTTGTATAAAATTCAAGTGGGACTAGCCATCTCCCTCAAGCTGACCTTCTAGCTACTCCCCTCCCACCATGCACCAGGGAAATATCTTCAGGGGAAGAAGAACCAGGATCAGGAGGATGCTACTAGGCAAATGCAGATGGGAGAGGAAGATTTGGTTTTTTAAAAGCCAAGGTGTAGTCATGATGAGGGGTTATGGGAGGAATGGCTGGAAGAAAGAGGTAATAGAGGAGGGTGGAAGAAAGGGATAGGAGAAGAAGTGGGAAGAAGGGAGAGGGGCCGTCTAGACTCAGTAAGACAGGGAAGGCAGGAAGGCAGAATTCTGTACAAAGGTCACACACATCCTCTGCTCAAGTAGAAGTGCTGAGGGCAAAAATTACCACAGACTTTAGGCACTGCCATAGAGAAGCCCCAATTCTGCACAGAGTGGCAGGGTTTAAGATGATCTAAAGCATTGTAAAATGGAGGAAAAAAGTGTCCCGGAAAGATAAAACATCAAAAGCGAAAGCCCACTCAGAAAACAGAGTGTGTGCAAATGGGTGTGTTGTCTGAGCAGTGTGGTTGGCTTTAATGAGTTTGTGGGGTGTGGTATGTGTGAGAATGGGCATGTTAGTGCAAGGGACTGCGTCTGTAGTGTGTAAGAGTGGATGAGAGTGAAGAGAGGTGTTTGATGGTGTACTCTACTGTGGGTGTGAATATACAAGAAACTGAGCGCTCGTGTTCCAAGTGTGTGTGTGAGTATGTAAAGAACACAGTGTATGGGGGAAGTGTCCTTATGTGTGACTGTAGACACAAGTGTTTAAGAAGCTAAGGATGCGTGTGCAATAGTTTATTTGATTGTGTAAAGTTAAGTGTATGTAGAGCATATGAATGCATGTGTGTTTGTATACAAGGAACGGAACATGTGCGTGTGTGTGTGTGTGTGTGTGTGTGTGTGTGTGTGTGTGTTTTGAGTGCATAGGGTGGAGTGAGTGTCTTGCACATGAGAACAGGCCTCTGATGGGAAGCTCAGTGGAAGAACTGGTCAATCTTTTCCCTAGCGTCTCCCATGATGAGGCAAAGACCTGTGTTTCTGAAAGCCAAGAGCTCCCAGGTGTTAGGAACAAAGATTGATTGGCAGAATCAGCGCTGAGCTGCAGGAAGATTACAGTGATTTTACTGCGTAGGATGGAGTGAAGAGATGGATCTGTGAGCTGTCACAAGAGATGACTTTGGAATTTTTAAACCATAGAAAACAGAGTTATAAATAGACACAATGGAGGTAGGAAGGGAACCAGAGTTTGAGGGAAACTAAGGATTCACTTCTGATGTGTCAAACAGAATATGGCAAGCTGCTTGGTCAACAGAGATGTTTTGAACATCTCTTAGAAGCCAGACCTGTGCTCAACACTGCAGTGGGCTGGGGGTAAATGAGTAAGATGATAATCCAAATGTGTATTAATCAAGACGACTACATCCAAGTACAAAGATCTCATCTGAGCAAAGAAAACTTTCCCTTGGATTTGCATGGGTGTCCATTCAGTATTTCCCGTGTGTTTTTGCCTTGATTGAAGCCAAATTTGTTTTTAAAAATAAAATTAAAACACGGCTAAACTGTCAGGACCTACTTAACCTGTCCTGTGTTATCTCCAATTCTGCACGTGTGACTAACAGAAGCTCAAGGGAAGTAAGTCCCCTTCCCTAAATCAGGGCTGGCAAACAAGAGCCTGGAGGTGAGATCTGACTCCTAAACTGCTATTTTCCATGAAGTTTTCTTGTCATGCTCAACTCTCAACACATTGTGAGTGGCTGCTCACACAGCACAACTAGACTGACTGAGAGAGACCATCCTTCACAGACTGGAATATGTACTCAGAGGTGACTCTCTGGAGGAAAAAAAAATCACTGAACCTTCTTTGTAAAGCAATAAGCAAGAAGCCAAATGCTTGTTTGCAAATGCAGTGTATAGCTAGTCCCCCGAAGTAGTTACAACTAAGCAAGAACATAGAGTAATCTCAGCTAAACTGCTCTAACAAAATACCAATAAAGAAGGTGGCTTAGAAACAGAGAAATGTCTTCTCACACACCCGCCGGTTGAGCCGTCCAAAGTGAAGGGTGCCCCAAATTCAGTGTCTCATTTGGACCTTCTTACTTGTCAATGGCCAGTAGTCATCTTCTGTGTCCTTCCTGTGGCATAAAAGGGTTAAAAGGACTCTCAAAAGACCACTATGACCTCATGACCTTGCACAAGGATTTCAATATATGCATCCAAAAGCAGCATGCTGTTCACTGCACAGCCAGCCCTCTCCCACCCCTCTGAGTTAACTACAGCCAAGCTTTAACAGGAAGTAGCACTGAGCTACTACAATGAGTGGTGAAGACCACATCTCATTTCAACCTGAACATCTGTCATTCGTATGTTTGCCTCTATTAACCAGGGTTTGTCTGATTTCATTTAAAAACAAATGAACAAAGTTTTATTTTTGGAAAAGTGTTTACTTAATACTAGTAAACATGAGCTTCACCGTTGTAGGTAGTGGATCATGCCTAACGTTCCAGCACTTGGGAGGCTGAGGAAGGAAGGCTGCTGTGTGTTCACAGGCAGCTTGGTCCAACATGGACTCATTTCAGGTCAGAAAAGGCTGCAGAGTTAAGACTCTGTTTCAGAAAGCAAAAGCAATAAAACACAAAGCCATAAAATGATCCTCCAACCTCAGTGGATCATGAGCTGATGATATAGTGTACATTATTAGGAAGAATATACTTTCAAATCTAGGCAAAATGTGACTAGTGAAATTTCTCTCACCCCCTGGCTCCTATTCTTAAAGCAGGTCCCCAAAATGGCTTCACATGGTCTGTCTCATGCTAAGAATAGGCCTTTTCTCCCAGCAGGCTGCCTTCTAAATTCGCCTAGCATGCTTTGCAAGCCTGACTCATGAGTTAAAGCACTGTATGCAAACACACACTTGAGCATGGGACACACACAAACACACACACACACACACACACACACACACACACACACATACCCCACAGAGGTAGGGCTATAAGCTTGGGGACAAAGGCCTCTGATCTCCCTTCACTTCATTACTGACACAGACACGCAGAGAGAGGGATGACATTTCCAAACCAATGACGTGGAAAGAATTGCCATAGCCAAGACGACGAATTCATCTGTGGGGATGGATAAATGACTTTGAAGGCAAGTCAGAAAATGCTTTGCATCACACTTTGAGTAAGCTTGCCTCATTGAACTAAGCCGTGGCCTTGGTGTCCACTCTGCAGGACACCTATCTTTTCCCCCTTCATCTCAGAAACGTGGCTCACAGTTTCCAAAGTGCAAAGATTAGCCTACACTGTCAGCACTGCACAGAGAAGGGGCCCCGTCTTCACTGGCGTGACACTCAGCTCTGTTCTATGGCATATTGTGACAGTTGTCACTAATGACAGAAAACTGGATTGTCTGAATTTTAGACCAACTTCAATTCTTTGCCTTTCTTTTGAGCACAATAAAAGCTGAACCTTTGAGGTATTTTGGCATTTCAACTCAGCAACGTGGTTGAAAGATGACAGCATCAAACACCCCATGCACAGATGTGGATAAAAGCAAACTCATACGTTTTAAAGATAGTTGGGCCTCGCATGCCAAGGTCCAGGGTCAGCCTGGAAATTCTGCAAAGATAGCAAATCAAGGAGGACACAGTCTTTCTGTTTCCAAGGCAACAGAATCACAAATAACTTGATTTTTAATCCACTGGACAGTGTGAAGCTTCTTGTACCTTTTCAATGGAAAATTGTCTGTAGGAAAACAGATATCCCAGGATCTACCCCATGGGCCTGTTTTCCTAATAGAGTTTCTACAAGATGCCCTAATAATGTTGATGGAAACAGCTTCCCGTTTCTAATTTCTTATAGTAACAAATAAAGACAGAAAGTATAGACACAGAAGACTGCATAAAATATGACATCATACCAGTTATCTAGGTGTGTAGGGTCAGTTTTAGTGCCTTACTGGTTGACTTATAAAACCTTGAAAATATGCACTGATGGAGGAAAAGTAAAAAGACATCAATCAGGCACACTGCACAGTTAAGAAAGCACAGGTTAGCTATAGCCACCAAGTCTTGAGGGATGACTAGAAACCAGAAACAAAGAGGTGAGGGACACTGTATAGGGTGAAGCCTCCTGGGCTTTCCCATGTCCATGTTAGCATGTCCATTATTGTCTTCATTTACTGTCATGTTTAGGCAGTCATATTGGTATCATTCATGGGTATAGCTTCTGACATTACAGGCAGCTAATGAGTGCTAAGAGCAGAATAAACAGTCTTCTCCAAGGAAGAACACAATACTTGATTATCCAATACCGAATGTCAGCCCTAAAAATATGCAAATCAGTAACACCATACAGGCTGAACCATTTATATTTATATATTTTATGATTATCGAAGAGTGTGTGTGTGTGTGTGTGTGTGTGAGAGAGAGAGAGAGAGAGAGAGAGAGAGAGAGAGAGAGAGAGAGAGAGAGAGAGAGAGAACAATTAATAAATGGGAAAAGAGGCCATGACTTTAAAAAAGAGCAAAGGGGGTATATGGGAGGGTCTGGAGGAAGAAAAGGGAAGGGAGAGAAAATATATTATAATCTAAAAACTAGGGAAGAAAAATGATGTAAGAGACAGCAGAGACTGGATGAAGAAGACAATCAGTGTTGATGGTAGGGGACTGTTAGTAACAACATCTTGGGCCATGTAGAAGGCACCCACAGGCTTACTTGGATGAAGCAGAAGGGTGAGTAACTTAAAAGAGGAAGCTGAAGTTGTGGCAATTGCCATTTCTGGATATTTGGGTATTACACTCAAACCTCTATTTAAAATGGAAATCAAGCGAGGTTGGGTGGATCTGGACACAGTTGTAAGAGGGATGAATATGATCAAAATACACCATATGAAACTCTCAAATAATACAATACTATTTTTTAAAAAAGAAATCTAAGTAGAATCAGAGAGAATGTAAGAAGAATGTGATTATGTGTAAAGACTGTTTTTAATGTGCATGATACTTTAGCCCTTTTAGGGGTCCTCTGTAATGAATAGGAAAACATCAACTCATCCTCTGGATGGTAGGGAGGCTGATACAGAGGCTTATATCTGATAATGGCCAGCTTGCAGCATTCCCATGAGATGGAGGACAGCAAGGAAGAGAACATAAAATGAGAGCATTAAACTCCACATTTTTCTAATGAACTCCCTATCAGGATAATAAAGCCACTTGTGTGACATCAACTCACTCAAAACAGTAGAAGCGTAGGAACCTGCAGGGCCAGAGACTGAACAAGCTAAGTAGCTCCTTCCCTGTAAGTTTTATACCCAGCTTTTATACCCAGCTTCCGTGCTTAGCTTAGTTCAAGACTCTAAATGGACCAACAACATTTCTGACTCCAAATCCTGCTGTAGAGTCATCTTTCTTGGTCACTCTACAAGTCCTACTTAGGGTAAACATATTCTCAGAGCTCACTCGGTTTTTCTTGCCCCTCTTAACCAGATTAAGTCCAGTTCCTTAAAAGATTTCTTATCACCCTTAATCTTTCCATCCTCCATTCAGTCATATTTCCCAGCAGCACACCAAGATCTGTGTGTTCCTCCTTGACTTTGGGTTTCCCATAGCACTGCATTGCGTGAATCATTAGCACACTCCTGCTAGACACCCAGAAATATTTATAGACAATGTGGGAGAGACAGTGCTGAGTTCAGGCAGCATACATAAACAATTCAGATGAGCATGACACATGATACCTGAAAGCAAACACACCACAAGGCATGTGGAGCCCCATCTGGGGAATCTATCTTAGGGGTGTTATCTGAGACGATTCATAGGCTACTACATTATTAGCCTGAAGTATAGGCACTTGGAGAGAGAGAGAAAGAAGGGTTAGGCAGTCTAGGATTAGGACGCAGGACATAGAGCCAGATGTTCAGGTCTACTTCCTCTTTTAACTCTTCCCCTTCCTGTTATGTGATCCTGGAAAATCCACTTAAATCCTCCTAGTGCTAGATTCCTTATCTGATAAACTGAAACAATGAAATAGTACCTTCCTTGCCAGGTTGTAAGGTGCAGAAGAGTTGCTATTTGAAAGGCACTTCAAACAGTGCTTCAAAGGTAGTAGGAGCTGGATCAGCATGTCACATTGCCAGTTGTGATGATCAGAAAGCTGTGGAAAGCTTCACTGCAGCCAAAGATGCCTCTAGGATTGCTGACTGGAAACTGAGCAGAGCCCAGCACACTGTGAGAAAATGGGCACGCAGCAGTTCATAAATTCATGTCTTGACCTCACTGAGCCCCAGTCTGTGGGAAACTCATGGCGTTGTCCACGAGAGGGCAGAATAGGTAGAGATGTGGAAGCACCAGAGGAGGTGACCCACTTCCAACCTGTCATAGAGTCATAGCTTGTCTGACTAAGCATAGAATATATTTGATCATACCTTTGGGTAACATGGAAGACTTCAGATTGAAAACTCAAAGACCATGAGTATGTCATACTTAGATTCACTGAAGCTTGCATAGCTGTGTGAAGATGATATTGGATGAAAAGTGTATGAGCTAATGTGTGTTAGTTTAAGTGATGAAATCCAGCAAAGCCTATTTAGATTCTCTGCACCTCTGTGCAGCATTCCTTCCTTGGGTATGAAACAGGACCTCTTCTGAGAGAGGGGGAGGGTCTTGTGACCTGCTATCAAGCAAAGTAGGCTATAGACTCTCTCAATTCCTTACACAGAATGGTTTGGAAAAGGTTAGGTTTTATGACAGCCTTTGAGGAAATGGGGCTATGACCCACTTGGGGAGAAAAGAAATTCTGGTTCCCAAAGTGTCACTGTCATACTGGGAACAAAGCAGGGGTAGGAAGAGGAACCCAAGACAATATTCCCAAAAGAAATGCATCTTTAACTTAGCACTAAGAAGGAACATAATGGGGAGATTCCCTGCTGTTAATAATGGTGATATAGTTTCTCTAACTCTAATATAACAATGTATATATTAGGGCTGAAATGAACACAAAGAATAATGTGTTCTTACCTGCTCCCTGCCTGCTCATAAGCCATACTTTATTGTAGGACTGAGGAAAAGTAAAAATTTATAAATGTAATTTATTTTCTGTCAACAGTGTAACTTTAGGGGGAAGAATAATGTTTACTTTCTTAGAGGAGTCCTAGGAAACAAGTAAGCAAAGACGATAACATTTGAGGATGTGTTTCAGAAACAAGTTATTGGTGGCTATTCCTATAAAAAATTAAATATATTAATACGTACAATTCCTGGTGAATACTTCACCCCACAGTGTGGAAAGCACATTCTGGGATGGACTCTTCTTTCTCCTGCCTTTTCACCTACTCTGAGACGAGGCCCTCAGAGCTGTTTTCTGATCACTGGACCCTAGAATGAAGAAGCAGATGGAGAGAGATGTCATACCAAGAGTTCCCGTTTGATTCTGTTTCATTGTCTTCTCCTGCCACCATCTTTGATGCTCTCTAATATCCAGGGAGGAATGAGCAGCAGACCTATATTTTCTGAGGAGAACTTCTTCCTGTTTCCATGTAGGGAAGAAGGTGTCCTGGAGAGACTGGTTCAGGAATCTGGGGATGCTCAAAAGAATTGTGTATGATTTGAGGAAAGGCTGGAGTTGCTGAATACAATGAAAGAATCCCTGTTAGGCTGAACTGCAGGTAAACAACAGCTTTATTTTTCATCCCAGATTCTACCGGAGATATACCTCAACTAAAATGTAGTTTGTTGAGATATCAAGTTTAATCAGGACTCCTATGATTTTTATTAAGACGTCTCCAAACTATGAGAGCGAGAACAAGACAGGTGATGCGTATTTTCAGTTGGTGGAGCTACAAGCGTCACCACCATCACATGGAGAGTGGAAGTAGCAGAAACTACAGGGCCCATGAATCCCTGAGGAGGGTGGATCGTACACTCCTGACATGTGAAAGTGTGAACAACGGCTTCCATGTGGTTGCCAGTGACAAACAAGGACTAGATAGCCACACAAAGAGCCTGCTGTGTATAACCATCCAAGATGGCAGATAACCTCGATCTTTATCTGTTTACTCCGTCTCATAGGAAGCAGGCTTGTTCCCACAAGCATTACTCTCCCTACGACCGCTATGTATAAGTCCTTATCCTGGAAGCCAAAATGAATCCGTCCTCCCAAGAACAAGCTTATCACCTGTTATTCATGCTCAAAGGATCTGAGAATGAAGCACAGACTCTGCAGTTTGATAGATACAGTCTGTAGAAAGAAATACTTCCTAGAAGAAGGTCTCTGCTCCCCCAGAGCAGCAGCCCCTGTGAGTGATGATCAGACACACCTTAGCAGGAGGAATTTCAAAAAGGAGAGGGATGGTGTGATTGTCATGTGCATTTCTTGCTATCAGAAAACCCCACCAACAATGCTGCTAATAAATAGCTTAGCCTCTCCAGATGTAGAACAAAAGCATCCAGAGGTGTCAGTGGATCTTTTAAAATCCTGTGTGATGTTAACATATCCCACAACAATTTCCTTTCAGATCTTCTGACTACTGACTTCTATTACACAACTTCTAAAGGGCTCATTTGTTGATATCACTGATAAGTGTGTCAGGAATCATTAAGAGCTGGGGAATTTCCCAGGTCTATATGGTGAATCTGAGCTTCCAACATTCAGTGTTTCTGCAAGCTCGTGTGTGAGCAGTGGTGAACAGTGCTGACTGGTGGGTTGGTTTCCGTGAAGTGAGATAGTTACTTTTGTTCACCTTCAAGAAAATCACTTGCAAATTTCCCAAAGTAAATAACTACATTCAAGAAAAAAAAAAAACACCCGACTGGACGGACAACCCACAGAGGCTATTACAAGAGAGAGTCGTGGCACAGCGAACTGTTCTGTGGACTCATCTCTGTCACTCATAGCATTAAAAGATTGGTTTTCCTGGGTCAGATTCCATAAAATTGGTCAGTTTTATGACCCAATCAAGATCACTTAACTGGAGGTGGCTTTCCTTGTGTCTCTTTGTTTGCTTGCTCTCTTGCTTGTTTTTTCTGTAAGTGGTTCAGTATTAACGCAGCATCACTGAAAGCAGTTTGGTGTCACTTCAGAATCCATGTTCAGTGCCCAGTAATTTCAGCACCGTGGCTTCTTTACTATAAACGTGAGTAAAGTCAAAAGGGAAAGAGTGACCTACTGTCAGTATGTACTGTACAGAGGATGTATATGTATTTGAACTGGGGCTCAAATACCTGAGTCTGTGGGGGCCACTTTTCTTCAAAGCCCACACAGTGGCTGTGTGGATTTTCAGGTAGCCTGACCCAGTGGAAAGAGCTTGGGTTAAGTAATGTCCTCAGTTTACTCAGTAGACGCCCAAGCTTGCGAGTCATGGTGCTGACAGTTCAGATTGGTCAAGGCAAAATGAGAGTAAAAACATTTCTGGACTTTAAAGAGGAAAGATAATGAGTCTCATGCTACGTTGCTAAAAATACATGGAATAAATGTCTATCCTTCAAATTGTCAAGAGAGGAAAGGGAAACTTGCATAAGTTCTTGGGTTAGAACACTTGCCTTTGATTGACATAAACTGTCCAGCTGAAGAAGAGAGATGGGTCTAGGCCAGGGCTTCTGACATCGAAGACAGAACTGTGCTTCATACAGACTAAGAAACACTATTCCTTGAAGATGGTTGGTGTGTGACCACTTATCTTTCCTCCTGTTCATGTGCTCAAGTTCTTTTCTCTCTGTCACCGTTCTGACGGAACACTCTCACTTAGGACTCAGTTAATTCCAGTCGTTTTAATGAATCCCACAAAACTGGTTGCCATCATGGAACCCTTTTGAGGGACCCCTGGGCTCTGCTTTGGGGTGTTCAGTTAGAGCAATAGCGATGGTTACTTTATGTTAAAGCAGGAGGATTCTTATGAAAAGACTCCACTTTTGATCCTTCTCTTTCAATGTCAAAAGGAATGTGAGAAAGAGGTTCACACCGAAGCATCGAGCGGCCTCCATGATCATAAAAGAAAGGCCAATAATGGGCAAAATTGGTGTTTTCAATAAAATGTTCCCTTTGATAGAATTCTTTTATACTTTGTTTAAAAGCCCCCTCTGAAGGTCAGTTACAGTGGAACCCAAGGTCATTTTCAGCAGACATGATGCAACGATGGGTATTTATTTGGATGAGATCCTCCACGTTCGACCAAGTCATGTTTTTGAGACAGGGCCTCAAGTCAAAGCTTGCGCCGTAACTCATGCACCACACCACCCAGAATATAATCGTAAACATAAAACTCATAGACATTGACATCCAAGGAGAAAGTTAAGTTGGCTAATTGCTCACCTTGCCAACAAGAAGACTTAATTTAGATTACCCAAGACACACATAAAAAAACTCCAGCCCAGCAGGGCACACTTTTAATTCAGGGCTGGGGAGAAAAAGGATGGTGGGCTCTGAAGTCAGTTAGCCTAGGTACCAAGGTACAGGATTACGAGAGACCCTGTCTCAATAAATCAAGATGGAAAGCATATAAGGAAGGATACCTAAGGCTGACCTCTGACCTCCATGTGCATTCGTACACTCTCACCTGCATATATACATACACACAGAGACATACGAAGCGATCAGCCTATAAAGTCCTAAAGGCATCATGAAGATAGAATCAGTAAAATGCAACCAGTCACTTTCATTGTTGGAACTGAAAAGTGAGTATTGCAGACTGCATCATCTTGACTTGAACAACAAATTGCCCTCATAAGAAATACACATACTCCAGTGCATAAGGCTTAACTCTTACTGTACAACCAGCATCCTGTTCTAATTCTTTGCAGGGAGCCACGGACAAAATTAACAGCTGGTGACTTTGTTTCCATATAGCTTTTAATCCAGTCTAAGGGAAAGGATGCAGAACCTTTAAAGTTACTTAAAGAGACCTATGCTTTAAAATAATGAATCTTTTCTCATAAGCGAAGAACAGATTGCTTATATTAATGCATTTTATGCAGCAGAGCATGGAGATATAGCTTGGAAGCATATAGCTCATGTCCTGCCATTTATAAGTCAAGGACAGTACAACTCCATGCTCTCAATAACAACTTTCTCCATTGCTGGCCCGATGGGTTGCAGGGAGACCTAGGCACTTCATAACTCTGGGTGGACTTCATGATTAACCCACAAATGACTGGAAGCCCCACATCCTAGTGACAGTAACTATTTCACTATCTAGTTTCTTAGTCAAAGTTAAGCCTGTGGAGTCCTTTCCCTGGTGCTTTTGTACATCGGGACGTGGTGGGGGTGTACGAAAGGGGTGATCTGGGTTTATATCTGATGGTGAACAGTGAGTAATGGAGCCCGGAGTGGCCTCTGAAGCGATGGGAAACAACGCTGAAGCATTGAGGGGTGTCAGGGAAGTGAGTCCTGAGATGCCCTTGAGTCTGCTCTTTCCAAGGTTTCAATGTTTCTGAGAACCCAGAGATCAGTAGCGGAGTCGTTCATTTACTGGTTGGTTGGTTAGTTGGTTTGATATTTATCCTGTGGGTCTTTCTCATTTACATGAAGAGGATTCTACCTGGTGGTAAAGGAATTCATCAGCAATTTGACTTGCAGGATAGTGCAGCTATCTTTCTCTGCAAGGATACCAGTTTCTCAGTTCTCTGAAGGAATTCTTTTGGCCAAATGAAGGGCTTGAATTTTATCTTTCAAGCTTTAAAAGATAACCCAAGGTGATGTGACTCTGGGTTTCTCACAATCCATCTCTCACCACCACCAGATTCTAACCTGTCAGTGAACCTTGCAACATCCTTACATTAGAAACTTCTTTAACATGAGAGCATCCGCACCCTCACACACATGTCCTCACCACTTCTCATCCTTTCTCCCTGCTCCCAACTTTGCTGGGGATGTTACTCCTTTTCTCCCTAGTAAACCCCAATCACTATACAACTTTGGCAGTGAGTTTTCGTGATGCCCTAATTTGACATCTTTGCCAGTAGAACCTGAGACAAGGGCTTGTGTACAGATTAAATATTTAGGAAGTGGAGAGGGCAGACAGAGCCTGCAGGCACTAAGTGAGGAGTGACTCTGTTTGCACTTGGAAGAAGCAGGCTGATTCCCCTCCTTTCGCACTTGCTGTCTATCAAGGCAGGCTTCTACCAGCCAGCTCCCACTGGTCTTTCTTGCCCTGGGAACCTTGACTTCCCTGTACTTCTGGGCTGCACTCAGGTGGAAGCAGATGGTTTCTGTAGCTTAGGGGAGGCTCTTGGCAGAAAAACTGACAAGGAAGATGCCCAGCTGTGCCCCCAGCTCACAGGGACTGTCCCGTGCAGTGTCGGTTTCTATTAGAGCTGGTTTGTAATGCCTCTTTTGTCCCATCCTGTGGTCCTCATGATGTCTGTCATATGAGGAAGCATTTGGGTGCTTTCTAGCGACAAAAACACAGCCAGGAATGGCATCCAATTCCTGAAACTGTGCCTCCTCCCACTCACCCACAAGGCTGCCAGTACCGTTGAGCTCCTTTCTCTTTTGTTAAACTAATTTGCCTGATAGTCCCTCGAGAGTGTCCCTATTTCATAGCATAGGAAACTGTATTTACACAGGCAAGTTATTTGTTTTCTGTGCAGAAAATGATCCCTTCTATCTCATTTGAATTATTTATTTTCCTTTGAAGAATGCCGAGTATAAAGGTTCATTTATATCCCTGGCATCTCAGAATCGATCCTGTCAGGAATCCAGTAGCAAAGGCAGTCTGGTAATGGCACATTCTGGGGACTGGAAGGCTACCTCATTGGGCCTTCCTATGGAGGAGGCTAGCCTGGTCTGGGCTTTCCCACAGTGTGCATTCATCAGGCCTGTTGGCCCTGACTGCAGAGCCAAGTGTTTTCAGGAACATAGAGAGGATTCAATACTATAAAGTGTGCCTTCATTCTGATCAACTGTCCAAGTTTTCCTCTTCTCTAGATGGAATAGAGGAACGGCAAGATTCTAATTATAGACATTTTAGATATAGAAGCAAGTCGTGGGCTCTCATTTTCTGATTTTAGGTATGGATGGATTCACAAGTTGTACCTGTCTGATAGAGAAGCTTGGGGTTTCCATTATCCTTATTAAGCCCTCTGTCTCCTGAGACTCACGACATGCTTCCTCTGTCTTGCACTGGACGTTCTGTTTTTGCCATAGCTCTTCTTATACCTAATAGTTGACACCCCAACCTGTTACTCCCATACTATCTTCTTATACAGTGTGGGTGGGAGCTAAGAAAACTAAGAGCAAATGTTCCTTTGTCTGCCATCCATAAATGGTCGCTGTCAGAAAATTCATTTGTTAATGAAAGGAAGGTCTTCTCCACACCAGTCCCTTTCTTTATGGTGGGTATCAACCCCCTTGTGGTCTTGTTCCTGCTTCTTTTTTGTAGTTTTTGCTTTTATCAACACCCTTCTTGCCCAAGGCAAAGCTCGAGTTGCAGAGCATAGATGGCTGTCCCATCTTGTCATCTACAAAGGTGCTCTGAGTATAAAGCTGTTTCTTTGCTTCCTTCTCTTTGTCAGCCCACGGTACCCTAAGACTTTACTCTAGAAAGCCATTCGTGGTTCTCAGCTGTGGTAAGAGACCCAGCACAGAACAATACAACCTGTATTTTACGTCCTGGAATGCCACCTATATTCCTGCCAAGGAGCCTCCTCCTCCTCCTCCTCCTCCTCCTCCTTCTGCTCCTCCTCCTCCTTCTTCTCCTCCTCCTCCTTTTTCTCCTCCTCCTCCTCCTTCTCCTCCTCCTCCTCCTCCTCCTTCTTCTCCTCCTCCTTCTTCTCCTTCTTCTCCTCCTTCTCCTCCTTCTCCTCCTCCTCCTCCTCCTTCTCCTCCTTCTCCTCCTCCTCCTCCTTCTCCTCCTCCTCCTCCTCCTCCTCCTCCTCCTCCTCCTCCTCCTCCACCTCCTCCTCCTCCTTCTCCAGACAGGATCTGTGGCCTTGTTATATAGTGTTTCTAGAGACTGTAACTTTATTGACAGTTTGCTTGGGGTCTTAATGTGCTCCAGTGCCCCATGTATTGAAAACTTTTTAGTCCCAGGTGATAACACACTATAAGGAGGACCATTTAGGAGGTAGGGCCTCAAGGAAAGATGTTATGTCATTGGCAGTAGACTCATGCCCTTGACAGGGACATTGACATCCTGGTGGTATGCTCTCTCTCTCTCTCTCTCTCTCTCTCTCTCTCTCTCTCTCTCTCTCTCTGCCTCCCCACCCCCATCCCTCTCTTCCCACCTCTCCTCTCTGTTCTAGCTCCCCACTGTCTTTTCCATAGGAGGACCTATGGCACTGACTAGTAATATGTCTGCTTCATAGCCGACCGGAAGCTACAGGGCCACACAACTATGGCTAAAACGTCTGAAAGGATAAGTCAAGTAAGCATATCCTTATGGTGATTTCTATCTAGTCTTTTATGTCAATGAAAGAGACTATTGTGTGCTGTCTGTATTTGGAAGAACTTGAAGGCACATATCCTTTCCATAACCAAGTGACCCTGTATTTCAGAGCGAGAGAGAGAGAGAGAGTGTGTATGTGTGTGTTTTATTACTCTTAGTTACAGGCTTTCAGATAACCAACTTGAAATAAAGTGATATTCAATTTGCCTATGCACTGTGCAGGGCCCTTTTAGAAAGCTGCTTTTCCCTAATGACTAAGGATGATGAACATCTCTTTAGGTGCTTCTCAGCCATTAGATATTCTTCAGGTGAGAACTCTTTGTTTAGCTCTGTACCCCATTTTTTAATAGGGTTACTTGCCTCTCTGGAGTTTAACTTCTTGAGTTCTTTGTATATCTTGGATATTAGCCCTCTGTCGGATGTAAGGTTGGTAAAGATCATTTCCCAGTTAGTTGGTTGCCGCTTTGTCTTTTTGACAGTGTCTTTTGCCTTGCAAAAACTTTGTAATTTAATGAGGTCCCATTTGTCTATTCTTGATCTTAGAGTATAAGCTATTGGAGTTCTGTTCAGGAAATTCTCCCCTGTGCCCATATGTTCAAGGTTCTTCCCTAGTTTCCCTTCTATTAGTTTCAGTGTGTCTGGTTTTATGTGGAGATCTTTGATCCACTTAGAATTGAGCTTAGTGCAAGGAGATAAGGATGGGTCAATTTGCATTCTTCTGCATGTTGACCTCCAGCTGAGCCAGCACCATTTGTTGAAAAGGCTATCTTTTTTCCACTGGATGGTTTTAGCTCCTTTGTCAAAGATCAAGTGACCATAGGAGTGTGGATTCATTTCTGGGTCTTCAATTCTGTTCCATTGATCTACATGTCTGTTACTGTACCAATACCATGCAGTTTTTAACACTATTGCTCTGTAGTACAGCTTGAGGTCCGGGATACTGATTCCCCCAGAGGTTCTTTTACTCTTGAGAATAGTTTTAGCTATTCTGGGTTTTCTGTTATTCCAGATGAATTTTTGAATTGCTCTTTCTAACTCTATGAAGAATTGAGTTGGGATTTTGATGGGGATTCAAATGTCAGTCTTACTACTTGGGTGATTGATTTCCATCTTAGGCTTCTGTTTTATCTTGATAAAAACTATGTAAACAGATCTATATACAACAAAGCCCACGGTATAGGCTCATGAGTGAGTAAGAATCTGGCGTCTGACAACCTATATAATCACTATACTGTAGAAGCAGTGGACTGATTTGCATAACAAGGGATTTAATTAGAAATCTGTTAGCATAATCAACATGGTGTTAAAATTAATTAGCAATTGTTTTTTTCCTGGGCCTTAAAGACATCACTTGAAGGTATAGAAGGAAGTATTTTATGAGCTGTTTTTATAACAATAAAAATTGAGTATGCAGATAATTTTTAACATATCAACATCATTTAATGTTACTTTTCCTTGGAAATCCTAATCTCACAAGACTTTAAATATGCAGCATATGATTGCCATGTAATGTCACCTTAAAATGTGGAGGGAATATTTTATAAGAAAGAAAGAATGAATGAATGAGAGAGAGCGAGAGCGAGCAAGCGAGAGAGAGAGAGAGAGAGAGAGAGAGAGAGAGAGAGAGAGAGAAGGAAGGAGAGAAAGAAAGAAAGAAAGAAAGAAAGAAAGAAAGAGGAAGAGAAAGAAGAAAGAAAAAGAAAGAAAGAAAGAAAGAGGAAGAGAAAGAAGAAAGAAAAAGAAAGAAAGAAAGAGGAAGAGAAAGAAGAAAGAAAAAGAAAGAAAGAAAGAAAGAGGAAGAGAAAGAAGAAAGAAAAAGAAAGAAAGATAGATCTGTATCTGTGGTAAAGTCACACCTGAGAAGACACTGAATAATTTGTCATACTGAATGATGTCTGACATGATTTACAAATTAGGACAGCATATGTTTTGCTAACTCATACTCAAAACATACAATTATAAATTATAATACATATCAGAATACAAATTACTTGCTATTATAAAATAAAATGTAAAATCATCTTAGAAAATACTAATTTTAACTATTCTAACAACTGACTGACGTAGAGTTCCTACTCTGATCTAACACTTTTATCTAGCTTTCAAAACTGGCCCAGTCATTCAAATTATAATTGAAGAAAATCAACTCATCTTCATGTGCTAGAAATGAGGCAGTCACTGTCTTGAAAAAAAAAACGAGGTTCACTTCAAATGCAAGTCTCAGGATTGTCTAAACCTGTCCCCTGCAGTTACATGCTAGGGAGACAGACGCTTTCAGCAAGCTTGGGAAGATTGTAGGTAGATTGTTTTTAGTGCTGATTGACAAAAAGCAGCATACCATCAATCCCTGTTCTAAACCATCCGGGCACATATTTGCCTGTCAGTAACTTTGTGTCTTTTAAATACATCATTTAAAGTCTGTTAGTTGGTATTCTCTGAGTAAACCACCCACCCACGTAAGATATAAATGATAGATATGTAGACAGACAGACTGTGAGATATTTGTCTTGAAGAACTGACTCGTGACTTTGTAGAATTTGAGCAAGCTCACACCTGCAGATCGGCTTGTAGGCTGGGGATCCATGGAAGAATTCAAGTGTGAAGACAGTCTGCTGGCAGAAGTGAGTCTTCTAGGCAGAACATCTTTCTTCAGCTAATTGAATGAGGCTTAACCATGCCCTGGGTAATCTACATTACCCAACTGCTAATTTAAATGTCAGTCTCATCTAAACAATACCTTCCCAGAAACAGATAAGATAATATTTGACCAAGTGTCTTAATTCTGTGGTCTACTCTAGGTGGCAGAAAACGCTGGCTATTTTGCAAAACATATCAGAGATCTCTGGGTTCTGGGGTCTAATCTAGATGACAATTAGCATTGACTATCATGACTAGAGATCATATACTGGAGATCATACTAGAAATTTCCCTCTGGAGATCTGTCCCTTAAGGATCGTGAATGCCTACTTCATTATTTTTTTTTCTGCTTTGTATTATTTTATCAGGTGTATAAACTGTAGCTCATTGTCTGTTTTGAGACCGGTAGATATTTTATGTTTGTCATTCTTGTCTTGCTTATCCACCTGACACAACCTAGTGTCATTCAGAAAGAGGGAAGTCAATTGAGAAGATGCCCCCACCAGATTGGTTTGTGGATAAGCCTGTGGTATGTATTCTTGATTGTCGATGTGGGAGGAGGGCCCAGCTCACTTATGTAGAGCCACCCACCCACCCCTTGCCTGGTGGTTCTGGGTGGTATAAGAAATTGGCTAAGCAAGCTTGAGAAGCAAGTTGGTAAAAGACATTCTTCCCTGGCCTCCTCTTCAGTTTCTGCATCCACATTCCTGCCGTGGCTTCTCTCAGTGATGGACTTACATGCTATCATGAGATAAATACTCTTCTCCTCAAATTACTTTTGCTCATGATGTAATAAAAAATGGATCTTTGACAAGAAGCACTTGTTCTTAGGCAAATCTGAAGCACTTCCCTAAGGCACTGGAACTGCTGGGATAGAGGTATGCCCAGCCTCAAACTGAGGGGTTACTTTCCTTCACCTTCTGAAATTGTTGCTCCACTTTTGGATCTGCTATAAACCTACTCCAGTTCCTATTTCACCATATGTGGCAATCCCTAGTCAGCCTTTATCTTCTTACAACTTTAATGGTGTGGTTGCTTCAGTTTCTTTAGCCTGTTTCATTCTTATCCATGTGATAAGCCAATTGCTTCAATTTGCATTTCTTCTATTATGTTTAGCATTTATTGAGAACAGGAAGTATCTAAATTGTTCATGGCTACCTAACCCTATTCTAGTACTGGATTTGGAGTAGTGGTGTTGGAGGTAGGCCACCTGGGTATAAGGCACGCATGCACATACACACTCATATGCCTGGGTATACCCAAGGAAGTCAGAGGGGACATCAAGTGTCTTCTATTGTTTTCTTTATTGTTGGCTGGAGACAGGGTATTTACTAGCTGGAAGCTCACTGTTTTGGCTAGGTTAGCTAGCCAGAGATATCTTGAGATTTGCCTGTGCCCCAATGCTGGAGATATACGCATGGACAGCCATTGCAGGCATTTGATGTAGCTATTAGGAATTTGACCACAGATCTCCAGGCTTCTGAGGCAAGTACATTTTTCCACTGAGCCATAATCTCCAGACTTTTCCTCGGTCTAAGTTCTTTTGTTTGTTTTTGTTTTATGTGTATGGGTGTTATGCTCCCATGTCTATGGACCACTTGTGTGCCTGGTACCTGCACAAGCCAGAAGGGGACATTATCCACTAAACCTATAGCTAACAGACACTTGTGAGCCACTGTGCAGGTGAGGGAAATTGAACTCACAACCTCTGGAAGAGCAGCGATCCATGCTCCTAACTACTGGGCCATCTCCCCAGCTCTTTTCTACTTAAGAAAAGAGTGGTATGTGCAACATATTTGAACTTCTTTGGTTTATAAGAGAAAGTCATCGCTTGTGTACATGGGAGCAACTTCACAGGCTTGTTAAATCATTAAGCTCATCTACTCTATTTATTTATGACAATTCTCATCTTATTTTATTAGCTTTAAATCTTAATATTTTCCAGTGTTGTTCTTGTTGTTCTTTTTATGTCTGGGGTATTTTCCTTCATGCTAAGCTTTACTCTCTCTCTCTCTCTCTCTCTCTCTCTCTCTCTCTCTCTCTCTCTCCACTCTCCCTCTCTCTCTCTCTCTCTCTCTCCCCCCCTCCCTCTCTCTCTCCCCCTCCCCCTCTCTCTCTCTGTGTTCTCATTAGAATTCTTAATACTTAATCCTTCAGATTCACTCTTGAATGGGTTTTCAGTTTATTTCCTGTCACACGAGATGCCGACAGTCCTTTGTTTCTGTGTCGTTACACTTATTTTCTGGTACTTCGCCTCTCTGACCTTTCTTACTCTGCCTACATGCTAGGCCATCCATGTTTCTCTCCACTCCCTGATGCTGTTACTAACTCTTGTTTTATGTTCTGCATCTATCATGGTTTTTTAGAATAACCATTGCCTCACCATCTCCTAGGTCACCATCCTGACTTCTGATTTCAAGTACTCCATGTGTTCCTGTGTGCACGAGGGAAGGATCCCAAGTGCGTAAGAGGCAGAAGAGCTTTGTTCTGGAGGGAGATAGAGAAGCTTGGGAAGGGCAGAGGGCGCTCTATCTCTGTGGCGCTCAATGCCCTCAATGGAGTCATACCCATTAATGCAGGCTGTTACTTGGATTCTCCTCTGCTCCTTGCCAGGACTCTTTCCCCTGTTGCATCAAGTTCTGTGGTCCTCAACTGTGTCAACATTTTACCTCAGCTCTGTGGTTTCTGTCACCTTCAAAACCAGACTGTGTTTGACATCTAAATCTAGGGTTATTTCTTTGCTCATTTGTTGTCAGAATCCCCCAAAACCTATCTTTCCCTTCTCCTTTTCTAATTCCTTGTTTTCTGTCAACTTTCTCTCAATATTGTGAGGAGCCACGTGCCTCCTCAGAGCAACTTACATCGGTGTTATACTGCTGTTACCTTCTAACTGGAGATTTGATTCCCAAATGCTGTAGTAATATCCTCAGTACTGAATCAGGTAAGTGTGATTTGCTTATTTCCTATTTCTTAGAAATTTCTGAACAGTCTAACCCACATTTATTCAAAGTGGCCTTATTGATAAAAAAATTCACCATCAGTCTTAGTTTAATGATGCTCATAGCATAGAGGGTTCAGACATTTCCCCAACGTTGAGCATGGCAAAAGATTTCAGTTGTATTACTAGAGCAGAGGGGCATCCATATTTTATCTAACTAAAGTCAGGACTTTTTCTTTCTCTCTCTCTCTCTCTCTCTCTCTCTCTCTCTCTCTCTCTTTCTTTTGAATTGATTAATGATTAGACAGTCTAGGTAAAAGTTCCTTGGAATTTCTCAAACAAACATGGTAAGACAAATAATAGCTCTTAAAAAGACCAAAACTTTTTCTAGGAACTGAAAGACCAGCTATTATAGCATTACCCACCCCCCTGAGCTTCTTAGGATAGCTTCAAGCTCTTAATTTATCAGATTTTTATCTTAACAAATCAGAAGAAACGAGAATACTACATTGAAACAAATGTGTCTTTGTTTTTTAGAATTTGGAGAAAAGTTCTCAGCAAAATTTATCATTAAAGGGGCCAAACAATAGTAGACATGTCATTTAATGATTGAATTAAAGCTGATAAGAACAATTAAAATAGTAATCGTGTTAAATGAACTCATGGTTCATTGCTCTGTAAATATTAATTGCAAGGAAAATTTGCATATGATAGCCTAATTTTAATCACAATTAATTGATTCAAAAAAGATATGCAAATCAACCTGCCTGGGTGATCTTTGTCAGTTTCAATTGCCTAGCAACTAAAGACAGCAGCCATTTCTCTATCATGTGTGCAGCAGAATGCAGGGTCCAGTTGGCTATACAGGCCTGTCTTTAACCAAGACCATCACATTCACCTGAATGGGGCTTGGAGCGTCACCGAACAACTTTACAGTGATTGCCACAGCAACACTTCACTGTTCCCTGTCCCACACCTAAATCAGATGTTTCCTTCTAGGAGGGAGGATGTCAGCATCCTCAGGTTCCTGGGGTCACCCTATGGAGGACACCTTTGCCCAGTAGTAAATATTTAACGTCTCGTTTCTGTCAGGCCTGTAGCTGAGTGACATGACAGAAAGAGACTCACTGTGAACATCATTGCATTCGTTTGAACAATAGCTGGAGAGAACTCAGGACAATGACAGGGACTGAGATCTCAGAGTCTAGCTGCATCACAGGCTGGCTAACAGCCAGCCACTACGACTTTATCAGGCATGGGCATGTGCTAGTTACTTTTCTCATTGCTGTAAGGAATTACCCGATGAAGCAATTTCCAGGAGGAAGGATTTATTTTTGTTTACAGTTTAAGAGTACAGGCTATCATGGAGAGGAAAGCAGGGACACGAGGTGGTAACTCACATTGTATCCTTAGTCAAGATTTGTATCCTCATCTCAGAATTTTTTGCAAGTTTTTTATGAATCTATGAAGTAATGAATAGAAGAGAAACACCCAAGTGATATAGTCACCTCTCTGTGATTCGATCTAGCAGGTGAGGACGAAGCCCTTCAACACAGGAGCCTTTGGGAGATATTGTTGCAGGATATTTGATCACACTGTCAACCGTGAGATTTAAGTTTCTAGTTGTGGTGTGACTCAGCCTTTAGCCATCTGGCTGGAATACATGCATGCCTTTAGTGCATACCTTTGACCCCAAACAACGAGCTAAAGTTAGTTTGTAGAAGGAAGCGCCCATGTTTGAAAGTGATGTCTAATTGAGATGCAGAAAAAGTGATGAGACAGAAAAAGATGTGATGAACTTGGGAATGCTCAACTCTCAGCAGAAGAGAGAGAAAAGGGAAGGTCTTTAAGAGAGAGAAGCACAAAGAAAGAGGGTGAGGGGAAGCAGTTTTACTGGGACAGCTGTACAGAGACAGGTTAACGAGAGAACAAGCTAGACACAGGTGAAGACAAAAGAAGCCAAAGAATGAGAAAGAGCCGGAAGATCAGAACAGATTGCTAGAATTAGTTTGCAGCTGAACAGAGCAATTCAGGAAAAACTGAGAGAAGCCAGATTGAATAAGTCAACTTGGAGAGGACAGAAAGAACCAGGAAGGGATGACCTTACTGAGCAGTAAGTTTCAGAAGCTGAATACTTCCTAGGCCTAGATTAGATTACTTATAAGCTAGAAGCCTCCAGGACCAGACCTAGGTTAGCAGATGGAGGCAGTAAGCCCAGAGTCAACAATTGCTTAGGAGAATAAAAGTTATGTTTACTGGATGTTCCATATGCAAATGGCAATAGGTTCCTTGTGGCTCTTGATTTATGAGTCTAGGAAGTCTAAGCGCCTGGACTGACCAGGGCCTTCTGCATAACTCCTAGGAGCCTAGACTGACCAGGGCCTTCTGCATAACTCCTGGTGCACAGGATGAAGGCAAGAGGATGTGAGGGAGAATGCAAAAGTGAAAGGTCACTTTGCTTCTCAGCAATCCACTCTCGTGTTCACTAATCCAGTCTTATGATAGCGAGAGCTCACGTCCACTTGAAAGGCTTTGATCCATTCATGAGGGTTGTCCCCATGGCCTATAGGGCTTTTCTACTAGACCCTACCTCTCAACGTTGCTACACGAGGACTTAGGACTTAGCGTGGTTTCCAGTAGAAACATGTTCAAAGCACAGAATCCTTCCAGGTCTGTAAGTTTGCAGAAGTGAACAGAGCTGAGGTAAGACATGGAGGAGGGCGTGCTGAGGCATCCACCACTTCATCCCTCATCAGACAGCATCAAAGAAACGAAGACATGGTAGCCCGTGGGAAGCAGGGCTTGCCACCGGCCCTTGGAGTGTCTATATATCAAGTGTTGTGAAATTCTTTAGATTTGTGTGTGTGTGTGTGTGTGTGTGTGTGTACTCTGTAGGGGTGTTTGTTCAAATGCACTTATAGGCACATGTGTGTTTATATATGTAGTGGCCAGAGGTCACTGTCAAATGTCTTCCACAGTGACTTTGCATTTGGTTTCTTTTTAAGAGAGAGTATCCCACTGAAACTGAGATCACTAATCCAACTAATCTATGTAGCCCATGAGCTCCAGGGATTCCTGTCTCTGGCTCCCCAGACCTTGCATTGAATGTAGGCACCTTTGTTTCTGGGATTTGATATCGATGCCGAGGCACACACTCAGGTTCTCAGGCTTGCTTGGCAAGTCCGTTACTTATTGAGCCATCTCCCAGCTTCCTAAGTATTTGTTTTCCAGTGAAAAAGTAAGTGATTATTCTATAAATCAACTATTTTGCTCTTACTTGAAAAAAAGTAAATTGTAAAATTGAGGAAAAAATGATTTTTGTTCTCAATACCAGTGACCATTTTAAAAACTTAAAATATTCTTGTTCTTTTATAGAGCTCAAACTTCTGATAAATTTCATAGGATTAGATTGTGCTTAGATGATAATTTCACCAGTATTTCTTCTTGGGATAACAAGATGGCCAAGCAGACAAAGATACTTGCCAGCAAACCAGATGACCTGAATTCAGTCCTAAGGACCAATATCACAAAAACAGAGAAGCAGCTTCCTCAAGCCATCTTCTTGCATGCGCCTGTTTCCCCTGGTACACACACGTGTCTCCCCATCACCACCTCCACACATGCTTACAAGTAAATAATAAGTGTAATTAAAAGTAGTTTTTCTGATTGCCCCAGAAAGAAGAAAATAGACAGAGGCACAGGACCACGTTCACGTTGTACTATATAATACACATGTTGATGCATGCTTATATCTATAAATGCATAACGTGTTTGTTTCCCAGTGCTGTCAAAAGGAAATTGCCATGATACATTAAGCATAAGTCAATAGAAACATCTCCTCTCACATCCCTAGAGGTCAAGGCTCTAACGTCGAGGCATGAACAGGGCTCAGAACGCTGTCTGCAGCTGTTCTTATCCCCATTTTTCTCTTTTGTCTCATGTGACCTTCCTTCCTGGTTATCTTTGCATCCCAAACTCCCCCTCCCTCCTTTCTCTTGTAGGGGTACAGGTCATTGAGTCCTCCTAAAATGATTTTACTGGCAGGGACACAAGAATATTTACTAGGAATGGCACTTGAGTATATTATTTGTTGTAAGCAGATTTGCAACTTACTATACATGGCTTTTGTAATCTGTGATACATTTTGCTTTGGATCAACATGCCATTGTTTTATGTTCTAGAAAGTCTCGCCATTTAAAATAATTATATAAAAAAAAAGTTGTTTTGAGTTTCAAGGAAATAGGCAAGACTATGTTTTAACTGTATTTTTAAAGCCATGTACCAAAAATAGATGACATGGGAATTAAAATCAGATATTCTGCAGTCTACAAATTATATGTTTCCCTTGATGGAATTAAATTGTCTAGAAAACACAATTACTAAAATGTCTGTTGAAGAAATACATTGTATTCAATGCATCCCCCATGGCTTGGCACAAAAGAGCATCCTGATTGATTTGAAATCATGTCAGTCCTTAATTCTACCTGTTTCAGAGTTTCATTTCCCTTAAATGTAGAGCTGCAGGAGTTTATAAACTAGCAGGAACCAGCAAAGGCCCTGCTGGTGCAGTGTGAGGCAAAGAATGTGGTGCTTCTGCTTCACTCGATGCTTTCTCACGATGAGGTCCCCATCCCTGGTGATGGAGCCACAGTGAAATGGATAGCATCTTGCACGCATACACACACACACACACACACACACACACACACAGGGAGAGAGAGAGAGAGACAGAGACAGAGACAGAGAGACAGACAGAGACAGAGACACAGAGAGAGACAGAGGGTGTTACCTGCACCTGCCTAGGACTCCATCTGCCAGAATTCAAACCCAGAATATTAGGATTTGATTTGGCTGGTTTGAGTCAACCAGAGCAAGAGAAGAGGTTTTTAGAGATGAGGTTCCTTTCTTGATTTTACCACTGTTGATGCTGAACAGTCATCGGGGACAGTCTAATGTTTTTATTGATATAGGCTACTTACCACATAATGTGACCATAGGAAATGACAGTTTGATACAATAGTTTCCCATGAAAAAAGTCTTTTGGTTTTGCTACAACAGACACACTTGCTTTCCAACAGAACTTCATAAGGACCCAAAGCATCCCCACAGACCCCCAGCATCTTTAAGCTCTAGGCATTAAGGGAAACCATCGTCTGGGAAGACTGGGTCTTACAAAGCTGCACAGCACTCGTTGCAGGATGACTTTAGCTTCAGTGAAATTCCAAGAAGAGACCTCATCTCCTCCCGCAGCTAGCTAGGAAGTGACTGATGGGTGTTCGCCATGACTCGGTGAAGCTTTTTAACCAGGGAGTCCTGCAGAGATGCATTTCTGAGAGGGGGAGAACAGGGGAGGGTACAACAGGAATCACATTATAATAGAGTAAAAATTAAAAGCATAAATACTCCCCGGGTAATCTACACAGGCATCAGATTGTGCCTTCTCTTCCGGGTGCTAAATTTTAAAACCCAAGTACCCAAGAGACCAATGCATCCTTGTTGGAAAACTTGACACGATAAAGCAAAGTGTTCGTTTTGGGGGTTTTCTTCTGAGAGAAAAGTATGTGGTGAGCCACATCATGATGTCTTTTGTCAACACAAAAGCAATTGCATCTTGACTGTAATGAACACAGGGCTGCCCCGTCAAACCATCGACACAGCCTAGAGCAGAGCAGCTCCTGAGATCCACTTGCCTTTGCCAGAAACGCAGGATGCAATCACCGGATGCTCATTAGGTGTAATGCCTCCCACCGCAGAGGGGTGCAGCTTCCCACGAGGTCAGGAGAATTCATTAGACAGAAATTTTATTAGACAAAAAGACCAGTTTTCCTTTGAGCTTATGACTCTTAATAAAAAAAAATGATACCTAGTTATTTTTAACAAAGACATCTATCTACCTCACCTTAGCTGAAGAGGACTCCTGTTCAGAGGAGGGTCTTCCCTCTGGCCAGCAGAGACTGTTTGTCAGGTGGTATTCAGAAGGATGTGAGCTTCCTAGTTCAGCCTCTCATATTTCTTTCACATGCACCCACTTAGGCGCCTAGTGTCTTCTTCTATTTTAATTGAAAATAAAGTTTTAATACAATATATTCTGACTAGATTTCCCCTCCCCCAATTCCTCCGAGGTTTTCCTCACCTCCCCTCCAACCCAAATCCACAGCCTTTCCTGTTCTCTACATTACAAAAACAAACAGGTATCTAAAAATAAAAATATAGACAAACAGGCCAGAGTGAGACAAATACAAATAAAGAGCCAAAGAAAAAGCACACGGAACACATAGAGACACAGGGAGGAACACATTCATACAGACAGAAATTCATAAAAACACCAAAATATATAAGCAAAAGACCTGTAAGATCAATCAATCAATCAATCAATCAATCAATCAACCAGTAAAACTACAAAACAGCACTGAGTTTGTAGGCCCCACTGTGTTTGGGAACTACTCTTAAGCATAATTTGTTGTATACCCAGTGAGACTCTGTTGGAGAAAACTAATATTTTTTGCAAGAGGTTATGAACTGGACTGGATGGAGCTTCTGTGTTAGGGATGAGGGCTTGTGTCCAGTTCCTCTCCCAGCACCGGGACACCCTCTGGCCCTGTACTGTGCAGGCCCTGTGTGCTCTGATACAGTTTCTGAGCTCCTAAGTTTATCAGGCCCGTGGTGCCCAGAAGGCCTGCTGTATTGGGTTTCCTGTGGAACCCTTAAATGGCCCTTAGTTTTAGCTATTCCTGCCTGCATTCTCTCCCTCTTCCATTCTCCCCTGAATCTCCCCTTTGTTCTTCCCACTCCAGTCCCCTCTCTTAGTCCATCTATACTTCTTGATTCTATTTCCTCTTCCTAGGAAGACCCTTCCCTCCCGATAGCTCCCTACTCAATGCCCATTTCCGTGGTTATTTGGAATACTTAGTAGTCAATGTCCACATATTAGCAAGTGCCTGTTGTATCTGTGGTTTGTGGTCTGGGTCACCTCACTAAGGTTGATTTTTTTATTTCCTAGCTCTGTCCATTAAATTGCAAATTGAATTATCATGGCATTTTTAAAAATGGCTGAGTAATATTCCATTGTTATAAATGTACCACATTTTCTTTTTCCATTAATCCATTAACAGACATTTAGATACCTTAAAGGTTGTGTTCACACTGCTCTGTGAGCTGGCTGTGAACTGGGGTGGGAACATATGCATGACTGTAGACCTTCTGAAGGCAACTCAGAGTAAACTCCCTGCAGACATGAGAGACCAGATATTCTAAGCTTTGTGGACCAAAGGGCCAACCCGAAAATATTATGAAGATACTTGTACAACAAATGAAAAGTAATTTTCACAGTTATAACTAATGAACCTTAAAATAAGTGTTAATAATAAGGATTTTAATCTTATTCATCTCTGACAATCTTTTAGACAATCTTTAATATGATCTGGAAGAATGGGATTTTAGTGGAGGGTATCATGTTTCCTTATAGTGCTTCATGATTGTCCTCTTCATCATCAGATTGGTCACCACTGTTCATCTGTGAATGCCATGTTGCTTTGGTTCAGTATTTATTTTTTTAAAAAATAAACATACAATTTTAATTATTATTTGAGAATTCATGCAACCAATTTTGATCATACTCACTTCCTTCCCTTCTACTAACTTCTCCTATATCCCCTCCCGCAAACTGGTATCTGCTTTATTCTTATGTTTATTTTGTTTAAAATAACCTACAAAGTCCAGTTTGTACTACCCATATATTCATGGGTGCCCCCCCGCTGGAGAAGGTTAACTTACCAGAGCCACTACACTCAAAAAACTACCTCTCCATTCTCCAGAAGCTAAATAACTCCTTAGTTAGGGGCAGGACATGTGGGCCTTTGCGCATCCATTCTGAAATAATGACTGGTTATTATTATCATGTGCAGGCAATCATATTCTAGAAACCACAGTTCTGTCCATGTCTTCCTTAACCTCTGGGTCTTATAATCTTTCAGACCCCTCCTCCTCCACAATGATCTCTAAGCCTTGGGAACTTGAGGTATGAAGTCCCCCTGTCTCCTTTTTTTCTTTAGTTCACAAGCCATAGAAAAAGTAGAGGTAACCCAAATGTGGACCAATAGCCAATCCTCTTTTAATGTACCCATAAGGTATGTATTCATGAGTAATTCTAGTATTTTTCTTGGACTTAGAAAAAAATAGATATCTTGTCTCTCCATGTTTTCATACGATACTTACTTGAACCCTATTGAGACAAATAAAATTTAGAGGTGTTTTCATGAGACAGTTACACTGTACAAGATCTGGTAATATAAGAATTATTCAGTACCAGGTGCTCAAGATCTGGTAATATAAGAATTATTCAGTACCAAGTGCTCACGTTAGTGTAGAGGGCTTCTACTAGAAATCAAAAGATTAAACAGGAAAGAACATATTATAAACACCATATGACAAACATGGTTGGTTTGGTGATTTGGAAAAGAGGTGTATATGGCCTTACTATTGACTTTCTTTATGGGTCTCAATGCTACATATATACAAAACATTGACTCACAGACATTTGTCTTTCCAAAAGTACTATACTCAGAGCAATGTCTCTAAGATTTAGATAAAGAACTGATAATGTGGGGTGCCATTAGTAGGTTCAGGTTTACATGGATGGCCACAGTGGTATATTGCACTGGTTGGTGAGTGATCCGATAGAGAAATGATGTAATTTATTCAGACATCAACCTCATGTTGCTCCAGTTGTTTTCTAAATTCCTCTTTGTATTTAGTGCATTATTATTTCTGCAACATTTTAAAATACTTGGTATTCTAATTTACATTAAGACAAGAGTTTAGGAATCGTATCTGAGGATAGAGAATTTGAATTTACTCAGCAGGAATGGTTGTCCTCTTAGGCCAAGTCTCAAAACACCTCCCTGCCCTCTTCTCTTTTTATCTCCTTTACTCTTAGGTAGTTCTGGGTGTAACTGCATCTCAGAGGTCTATTGCTGAGTAAGCTCACCCCTTCCAGCTCTTTCTGAACTCTAGCTGGCTGTGTCAACTCAGCTGTTCTGGCTCACACCCTCTCCTAACTGACTGATTCAAACTGGCTCCTCTCAGCTTCTCACTGAATTGCTCTGCTTGGCCTTGAAACTAATTCTGGCAATGTTTTCTAATCTTCTGACTCCTTATTCTCTGCCTTATTCTGCCTTCACCTGCAATCTGTCTCTGTAAAACAGACACAACAAAACTGCCTCCTTTTCCTCCTTCCTGATCCTCCTCCTCCCCCCTCCTCTCCTTCCCCCACCTCCTCCACTTTTGCTCCAAGCTGCTCTCTTAAGTCTCCTCCCTTCCTGTTCTGTTCCTGTGAAAGTTGAGCATATCCTATCTCTGATTCATTGTGTCAAATCTTTGATTCATCATTGTGTGTGCCCTCAATTAAATATCACTTTCAAACATGGCTGTTTCCTTCTATAAACTAACATTAGTTTCATTGTTTGGGATTAAAGGTATATACTAAGGGTGTGTCTGTAATCCTGCCATAGGGATTAAAGGTGTAGGGCATGGTGTTTGCATCCCAGCCAAATAACATAAACCTAGAGAGTGGATGTTATACTTTGCCAGAGTAACTATATTGCTGGATTTCTCTATACCTGGTGAAGACCCATCTGTTAATTACACCTAGTTTTATAAATAATATCAGATCCTCAAAGACATACTGTGATTCTCTTCAATGCATCATCTAAGTCCAATATTCTCTGTTCATCAGAATATAAAATCTGATGAACAGATGTGATGAACCCCCTGTGAATTATTCAGATTATGTTCTAGATTAAAGCATTCAATGCTATCATTATCACTGATGTTTTTATCTTGTTTGCTTTCTGGAAATATATAATATGTGTGGAGAAAAGGAAGGCAAATACTCAGAAAAATCACTAATTAAAATTAAAATCATAAAATGTTTTTCCTCCTAATCTAACTTTACTCTTTAAAAGAGATTATTGCCCAACTTCTCAGACAGTTAGTGGTCAATATACTCTCCCTAGTGAAATGCACACACACACACACACACACACACACACACACACACACACACACACATCCATGTAAGACTATATGTTATTTTTTTCAAATTGTAGACTGCAACTAATTCAGTGGCAGTAAGGACCTTTTATTAATCACAAATGGTAATTCAAAAATGATTTAGAACTGAATAGAACCTTTCAGTGTACCATTCTCATCAAGGTGATTGGTTTTTACTTAATTCTACATTAACAAACCTACGATTGGGCAAGAGAGTTGAGCAACAGTGTTAATATTTCATATTTAGCTTATTCTTTTAAATACTTAAAACATAAAGCTAAAAATACTGAAATATGCTCCTTTTCTTAGCCTACATGTTTTAACATCTTACTGCCAAGTGCTAAGGCCTAGTAATTGTGGGAATGTTACTTAATACAATTTAATTAAAATAAAAATATTTTTATTTTGTTAAATATGGTATTTATTGCAGCTCTTACTCAGTTAGCTCTTGTCTACTAGTGTGTTATTATTGGAGGTTTCTTATCTTCTGTTTTAAGCTTTCTCACAATAATAAGGAATAAGGATTGGGTTGCAATAATCCAATAAAGCCATACAAGGAAAGTATTAAGAGACACAACCCAGAAGCACAATGCTGGTTACTCGTTTAAGGAGAAAGGAGCCTGATCCTTCCTGAAGCTGCTTCTAATGGTGCCGTGTGCTGAAGCCAGATCCCATATTTCCCATGAGCTTTGCATTATCTTTGGTTTCCCAGACATGTAAAAATCCATCTAAACAGAAATGTGACACTGGAGAAGCTTAAGAAAATGTGAGATTAAGCATTAGAATGCCAGGCTTATGTTCTCTTTTGCACCAGATCGTTTTGCTTGGACGTATTTAATGTTCTTACAGAAATACAATCACATATCTGACCGCCTGTGTCACATGTTGTATGGAGTATTTTCTCCAGCACTTATAGTTACTATAGATTCATTATATAGCAAACCACTTCAATGTGTGAGTCTCTGGGCGTACATATGAGTAGCTGGATGTCAGAACTTAAAGGGGAAAAATGTAATGGAGAAACACCCTACTGTGTGCATATATACATATATGTGTATATGGGTGTGTTTGTGTGTATGTATACAGACATATACTTTTTTAAATTAAAAGTTTTCTAAAGCTCAGAAAAAACTGAGTTCATCACCGAGGAAAGCAAACATTCTTACCTGTGAACGTGTTACTAGCAAGCACTTGCAATAGTGCAAATGTGTAAAGGGGTCGCAATACACACAACTCAGTGTGATAGAAATTGGATATTAAAAGGGAAAAAAAAACATACTTTCCGGGACAGGCCACAAATACAAGTGCTCACAGGCTCATGATCTCGCAGTGTTGAAATGTATTTCTGTGATGAAAAATAAAAATACAAATCATAATGGTATCAATGGGTCTTCATTTATACCACCTTTTATGTAATGTTTTATATGTGCTTCCTAGGCCATTTTACAAGTTAGGAAAATAGAAACATGACAGAATTGACTCCTTAACTCACCCACCCTGATTTTAAGATTTTAAGATTTATAATTATTAGGGCTTGGGAGATAGCTTAGTTGGTAAAGGGTTTTTTTGTTTGTTTGTTTGGTTGGTTGGTTTTTTTGTTTTATTTTTTTTTTTGTTTTGTTTTGGTTCTTTTTGTCCCTATTCAAACTGGTGAGTTCCAGGGAGGAAGGAGATCCTATCTCAAAAGTAAGGTGAGCATCACTGGGCATCAACACCCTGGGTCGACCTTTAACCTCCCCATACACCTGCATACAATGCGCATGCACCTCTGAATATGCACGTGATCGTTAGCACGCGCTAACCGGAGCCTTGGTGGTTTCGTCTAGATGTTTCCACACGTGCATTGGTCGTCAGTAGTGGATTTGAATGATTTACCTTCTCAGTATACATCTGGAAGAGCAAATGCAGGACACTGAGGAGACCCAGTCTTGCTGCCCCTCCATATCTTTAAAGACCCAACTCGTCCGCCTTCCGTGCACCCCGCCTTCCATCGTGACTATGCAGTCTAAGCAGCGTTTTCTGGGACGTTTCAGTCATTGCTCAATCATTGTAACTCCTTTGCAGCGACTGAGTTTTCCTGTCCCACCATGGTGATTTCTTCCATCTCTCTCGTACACAAATTCACGTTCACCACCATGAGAGTAAAATGTCTCGTTTTCTCTGAGTATCAAATCCATAGACACAAGAAAGAATCTCACTAAAATGTCCCCACTGGCGAGCCTTTTTTTGCTAAGTACTTTTACAGAATGTTCATGGAAAATATGACATTTATGGTCGCAGGGACTTATTATTATTATTATTATTATTATTATTATTATTATGACAAACTTGTCACATACCTACCAAATGTATGAAGTCTTTTAAATTTTCATGGTGAGAATTTGACATTTCAGGTCTGAGCAAATAGGTGGGATCCCTCTTGCTGTTAATCAGTCTCTCACGAGGGGGCTGTAAAAAAGAGAGCTGGTTGCTAGTAGAAATCTCTTAAATTGCTTCTTTATCTGTGTCTCAGTTAACGACTGGTGACATCTAGTGGTGACTGGATTTGAGGCACTCATGGCTATGCTGGAGAGGCACTGCCAAAGTAAACTGTAGTATTGGCGTTTGCAGATGGAGGTAGTCAGTCCCCAGCAGCTAGTGACGCTGTGCTCCATCCGCGAGTCTCCCCTGTAACTATTGAGGGCAGGCCCTTAGCTGTTCATGCCTTGGTAGACAGTGGCGTGTTAGGGGAGCTCTGTTGGCCCCTCTAAGAAACTCATCCTCCTCTCCTCATTCATCATTCACAGAAAAGCAGTGTCAAATCTGCTTGGTGTATCCGTGGCAGCTTAAGAGTAGGAGGCTTGGTCTCCTCCTGGTGTTCCCTGGAAGAGTTTCCACATGGGAAGCCAACCTGTAATGGCAGCTTCTTATTAAATATGTGCGGTGGAAATTATGCTAATTACACTGGAGTGTAATTATAGACTAGAAAGATTCTCTCACAGTCTGACTCGAATTGTTGTAGATAAATGTGCATTAAGTTAATAGTGTGCAGCTAATTATGAAAGGTAAAGAAAAGGCAGAGATGTAATCAGTTACTCCATATTTCAAAGATGCTCGGTCCCAGGCCGACGGTGCCAGGAAAGCCCAGGGACCGGGAAACCCTGCAGTGAGGGTTCTTCATCCCTTTGGGTACACAGTTTCAATATGGCACAAAAAATAATCACAGATGACTAGTTAACCAATTTAATTCTACCAGTTTATGGCATTCACTACAGAAGGTAGTTACATGCTATGGCAATTTGCAGCTGTATGTTCTAAGTATGTTTACGGAATTAATTCTTTAGGCTTTATGCTCTTGTATGTGTGTTTCTGATAATTATGGAAATGAGAAAAATACGCATTGGCTCAACAACTTCAAGTGTTCAGAACAAGCTGTATTCTAAGAACCAAATTCGATTTACATGTGATCGTCAAAGTTACCAGTTCCAAGAATGGCATTAGTGGCCTGCTGTGCTGATGTGAAGGGCACACCAGTTATTTATTTCTGCCAGTTAAAGATTTCTGAAACCTACCAGTAAAATGGCCCCATCAAAGCCCCACCCCAGAACCAACTAACTGAAAGGAAGCTTTAAAAACTAGTATACACGAAGAGAATGCTGAAGGATTTTGCAAGTAGTATCAGAAAATGTAACATTTACATGTCTTCTGAGAATGATTGATGCCCAGTCAATTACTGATAGGGCGTTTGGAGAACCCGTCTATGAAGGGAACAGAGATCCAACAAGCCTAGCTGTTTAAAAGGTTTGTGCTGACAACAGAAAAGGCCACACCTATAAATGCTGACAGAAGTTTACCACTGTCCAATGAAAGGAGAGACTGCATTGTGGGCAAGCACGTCCACCTCTTCTGATTCCACTGAGCTTTAAAGGCATCCTTATGCTAGCTTTTACAGCTTGGAAACCAATGGAATCCAGGAGATGTACACCAGGCTTTTCCTGATTTCTTTAATATACTTTTAGACTCTATTCATTGTTCAAACTCATGTGTTTCAAGATCGTCACCATATCCACCCCATTGCCCTCTGCCATCCCACTTCCCATTCAATGTGTGTGTTGCGAGCAGGGAGGACAAAGGGGAGAGGTGGAGGGGGAGAGAGAGACCTATATTCCACATATGAGAAGAAGTGTCATATTTGTTTTGTGAGTTAACATGATGATCTCCATTTACCCATTTTCTTGCAAATGGCATCCATCATTCTATATGTGCAACTATGTGGGCGATGACTTAGATTCCACTGTGTGTATCCCCAGGAGGAGCACAGCTATATAACATGGGAGATCTTCCTTCTTCATACTGAGGAACCTCCATACTGACTTCCACGGTGGCTGTACTCACATTCTCTCCCACATTGTGTAAAGATTCCCTTTCCCTCACATTCCCACCAGCGCCTCCTGTTATCTGTCTTTATGTCTCTAGTAAGAAGGAACCTCGCTTCAATTCCAACGTGGCTTTTTCTGATGTCTAAGGATGCGAAACACTTTCCACCTTCTTGTTTGTATTTCGTCTTTTGAGAGTGGTCTGTTCAATTGCTGTTTTCCCATTTCTCTCACTTATGTTCTTCCTCTGGTCTCATACATTAAGTGTTGAAGCACGACCAATCATCAGCTCTCTGTTTCTCATCCCCTAGATCTTCTCTGGTGGTGTATGTCACTTCTTTAGGACATTTGCACTAATTTCTTTTCTGATATAATAAAATTTAGCCTGGACTTGTTTTTATTTTGACAAGCCATCACATTTCTCTTTTGCTGAGGACAATAAAGGCATCAGAAGTGCTTTGGAAGTGCTCATTAGTTAATGAACACGTTTTTGATTGAAGTGGGAAATTGTTCTTTCCTGGGTGATTGTGTGACTGATGGGCTACACCAATGAGTTCAGCTGATAGATGCCCAGTTCTGTCTGTAAGCTGTATGATTTCACAAAAAGATTTTTGCCTTTCAATCTCAGTTCCCTCCCCTGTGAACACTATATAAATTTCCCAGATAGTTTCAGCTTATGTCAACAAATTACAGAACCCTGGCCAAATCTTCCCTGCCTGCTGCCTGTTTCTATCAAGTTTTATTAACACGAAGCCATGCTCATTTGTTTGAATCTTCCCATGGCTGCTTTTCTGCCACAAGAGCAGAGTTAAATAATGTTAACAGAGACTATGTGCGAGTAAAGTACTTATTATTTAATCACAAGAAAAAGACCTCTCCATGTGTATAAATTCTATGCGTGTACATATACATATGCATAACTTAATATAGTTATTAAGTCTTCATCATGGACTTGACACATTATAAACAGTCAATATATGTTATCTACTAAAATATCTATTATTATAATTTCTTTAAATCCAGTTTTACTTACCTGTTCAAAAATCAGTTGTGAAGAGGACTTCAGATGAAATAGTATTAAAGTTCTCAGAATAGTATGTAAGTTTAAAGTATTTCTCTTTGAAAATATTTTATAAACTAATATTTTTTTTGCTTTTGTCTGTCATTTAAGCAGATTTTATAGTTTAGAATATGTATTGTGACACTTGTGCAAGTAGGTTAGGCCCTGTACTGCTTAAGGCATACTGCCAAGTTGGGTGGTAGAAACAACAGAATTTCTTATCTTACAATCACAAGGCAAATGTCTGAAACCAGAGTGTCAATATGGTCCTCCTGTCTCCAAAGCTTCAAGGAAGAGTACTTCCAGTTCAAGGAAGCTCTAGCGCCCTTGGAAGGGGGCCTGCTCTCCTTGACTTATGGATGCTGTAATGTCTACTCCGTACTCACATTGCCTTCTTCATCTGACTGTTTTCAGGAGATCTGGCCCCCAAATCCCATCTTGAGAAAGAGGTACTGGTCACCAGATCAGAGCTCAGTCACACCGTTATGGTGTACTAACTTAACGTATCTACAAAGTGCCTTTATCCAAATAGGATCATACCCACAAATTACAGGGACTCAGATTGCAACATGGCCTTCTGGGTGTTGCTATTCCATCTGAATTCTGGGCAACTGTTGTTCGGAAGAGCGATGAAGAGTTTTAGATTACACGTTAGATCAATAGCCTGATAACTGAAAGATAAAGGCTGATGAAAATCCCATTAGCCACACATATTTCTAAAAGAGCATCTACGTTTTCTTCACTGGAAGGTAAAGGTGAGACTGTGGATGAGAAACAGTGAGAGAGAGAGAGAGAGAGAGAGAGAGATAGAGAGAGAGAGAGAGAGAGAAAGTGACTTTAGTCATGTGGATAGAAAGAGGTATTCAGAGCAAAGGACCCTAATCCACATCTGAGCCCTCCCACACAGATGCCCACCCGCCACGGATGGCCACGCCCCCACAGCTGGCCACACCCCCAGAGCTGGGTCAGTTTCTGACAGACACATGTACAGACAGAAGTGAATTAAGGCGAGGGGAAGACACATCCTAACGCATGCCAAGGGAGGAACACTGTGCTGGCACAATAAGGTCGGAATACTGTGGGTCAGGAGAGACACAGTGAAGTACAGGGAATTTAGAGAATTTGGAATGTTGGAATTTAGAGAAGCTGTCAAGCATTCCTGTTCTCTCTTGCTCAGTCAGCCTTTCTACATCCCTCGTCTAATCTTCCTCTTTCTTCTCTCTCACCCTGCGTTCCTCCAGCACACATTTGAGGTATTTCCTTTATGGAGTCGTGTTTCTCAACGGGCTATCATTTCTTGACAATTTCCCATTTGTGAAATACAATTGCTGAACGTCCTGTTTATTGGCCTTCAGTGTTCTCCATGGTACCTCCTTCAATCGCCGCAGCTAAAATACATTTAAATTAACTACTGAAGTGTATCCTAAAAAGAACCCATCACCTAGCTTAAGTCAGTTGGAGATGTCAGTGTGTAGAGCCAAGTGGTTTGAAGGATGCTTCTTGGTCAATAAAAAAGAACTGTGGGTAGAAGCTTCCGGAAAGGAGCATGGGGTGGCTACTAAAAAAGGAATCTCTTGTCCTGTACATGTTCTTGTAGGATATATATATATATATATATATATATATATATATATGTATATATATATATATACATATATATATATATATATATTTCTATTTGAGGTAGAAGTTTGCTCATGTAGGCACCAGATTTTTGTTTTTGAATCTTCTGTTTGCATGAGCACCATTGGGAGTTCCTCCTGAAGATCCTGCCATGCGTAAATAAGTTGAGCGATCCTATGACCAAAAAATGACTTTTTCTCAGGGCCTTTTTTTAAAAGCCTGTTACGGAAAGGAGTCGTAAGGACCAAGCTACTCCAGAGCTCAGTCTGCGAATGTAAAACTGATATCAAAAAAAAAAAATCTCGCCAAATGTGGTTTCAAAGATCTAATTGGCTTTTAGTATTGATTTATGAGCCAAGCGGCATCCACTTAACAAAACGGAAAGTTGTTCTGCTGGGAGAATGATGCATCTTCGTAAGGCACCTATGGCTGGTTCAGTAAAGCGGCATTGCACAAAACTGGTGCCCGTCATTATCAGGTGATTCTCCTTCTGTGGCTGTAAGCTGGAAGTCTATCCTATGATGTTGGCTCAGGGTGACTTGGGACCCCTGTTGCTTTGTACTTGTGAATATCTATGGCTGTTCAGTTTCATTTTAAACGACCCTGTTTGGGAATTAACTGTCGTCTCTCTGATTGTCAAGCCAGATTGTATCCGTCAACTTCAGTTAAGTTTAGTGATGGGCCACCACAGCATGAGGCCAGATTCTTAATCTTCTTGATGTCTTTCATAGGAACTGTGAGCTAAATGAATGATGCGTGGCTATATTTTGGTGCCTTTTCATTGTGTGTGTGTGTGTGTGTGCCTGTGTGTCTGTGTGTGTCTGTGTAAATTTGAATAGTGTCCAACATTGTTTGGGTAGGTACTCATCAAGTTGTATAAAATAGTGTATTGGTCATTATTTCAATGCCAAGTTGAAGTGTATGATAGGGATATTGTGAGTCTACAACTACAAATTACATTTCTTGGTCTCCCTTTCCTTCCCAGTGACCAAATCAAGTTGTGAGTTGGAAAAGTCAAAGTTTGCAGTGACAAGAAACTGCTTCTCAGCCATCAGAAAGAATGGAAATGAGACACTTTGCCTTCAGAATATTTAGTATAAGTCCCACCAGCTAGAGTAATAAACAGTCCTGGGTTTCTTCAGCAGGACCATGGGAGGTGGGGAAAGCTGCCTTCTAGTGATATAGAAGCCAAGTACAAACACCATGACTGCCTACTAGAGACCCAACCGCCTGTTCAGCTAGTGGAGTCTATTACTGGGTATTTGTCAGTCTTGATTGCAAACTACCGGGATGACACTGGGTAGCTTGACAGATCCCAAACACAGCATCAGCAGCAATAAATAACAGATAGTATTCTGGGAGCAGGTTCTGGGGAAAGGAAACCTCAGAATATAAAGAGCCTGGAAACTACACCCCTGTAATCTTAGGAGCAAGACAAGGAGAGGCAGCCTGGATTGTTATTTAAAACAAAAACAAAAACAAAAAAACAAAACAAAAAACAAAAAAAAAAACTTGGGACAAGTATTCTAGTTTCAAACTCTTGGAAATGTGTTATTTTGTCTCATATTAGGTCGCATATTTTTTTCCTTTTAGTTAAAGTATTTCTCTTAAATAGTATACTCTGTTATAGTTTTCCCTCCCAGTATTTCTCCCAGCTCCTCCCTGCCTCCCTTCCCATGCAGCTCTACCCTCCTCCAACAAAAAGGCTTCTAAAGGGTAATAAAATAAGATAAAGCAAAACTAACACATCGGAATTAGACAAAACAGATGGAAAATAACCCAAGAAACCAGACATTCATTCACTCATACACTCAGAAAGTCCATAAAAACAATGTATTGGAAATCATACTATAAACATAAAGGATCTATATGGTAAAAAGAGAGAAGAAAACTATGTAAATAAATGACATACTAATAAAAAAAATAGCCCGATAAAGGAGGGACCCAAAAGGAAAAATCCTGATATGATATTATGAACCTGGGCAAACGCCATTGAGTACATTTTCTGTTAACTACTGCTGGACATGCAGCCTAGCCTTAAGAGTAGTTTGTGTCCCCCAGGAAGACTCCCTTGAAGGGGACCAAACACTCATTCACAAGTGGTTATCAATTGGAGAGTGATTGCTTCTTGGTGAGGGATGAGGGCATGTGTCCACCTCTCTCCTAAGTTCGGGGGTCACATGGGGTTCAGGCCCTGTGCGTGCTGCCTCGGTCTCAGTCAGTTCACATGTGAATTGATCCTGTTGATTGAGAGGGCCTTCTTCTCTTGGTCTCCTCAATCTTTTGTGGTAGGTCTCACTTTCTGTCTGTCTCTGTGTTTGTCCCTTATGACGCAGAAGGAAGGTTCTCCGACAATGGCTGGGCAGGCACTGATCTGTTATCACATTAGAATGTCACTAGGAGTCATTTTATTACTGACATATATTTATTTGGGTCCCTGGGTCCCTGGGTCCCTGGGCTATCTAGTCTCTGGTTCTTGGTCACCCAAGCATCGTTAGGTATGGGTTTCATCTCATGGAGTAGGCCTTAAGTCAAATCAGATACTGATTGGGTTACTCTACAAGCTTGTGGCTGGTAGAATTCTGTATTAAAACCATCTGGCCCTGGGCATATTTTGGCTGAGAGAGTTTAGAATTATTGCTTCTGTTTCACCAGGTGTTGTAGGTCTGCTTGCATTGCATATCTGATCTTTATTTAAACTTTGCAAGTGGTATCTATTTACATAATTACCCACTTCCTTTAGATTTCAATTCAGTGGAGTACAGGTTTATAAAGTATGTCTTACTGTGCCCCCCTTTTCATTTCAAATTTTAATAATGTAGGACATTCTCTCTCCTCATTTTAGTTCATTTGGATAAGGGTCTGTTAATCTCATTGATTTTCTCAAAGAACCAATTGTTTGTTTCATTGATTCTTTGAACTGTTTTTCCTTTTCCATTTTATTGATTTCAGTCCCGATTTAGATTTGTTTTCCTTGTTGTCTACTTCTTTGGAGTGTGATTTCTTTCTTTGTGTTCTAGCGTTCTCAGGTATGCTGTTACATTGCCGGCATGAGATCTCTCCATTTTTTTTATGCGGACAACTTAGGGCTATGAACTTCCCTTTCTTGTATGACATACATTTGGATAGGTTGTATAATTTACTTTCCTCCAAATATTGAAAGTCTTTCATTTATTTCTTAATTTATGTCTGACCCATTTTTCATTCATTAGTCAGATATTCCATTTCCATGAGTTTCTAAACTTTCTGTTGTTGTTGATAGACAATTTTAGTCCATGGTGGTCAGATTTAGGATATTAGGGTGTTATTTTGATTTTATTTGTGTTAAGACTTGCATTATGAAGGACCATATTTTAATTCTTTTTCTTAAAGAAGAAACAACATTAAAAATCCTTTCTGGGCAAAAAATTGCATACAAGCTTATACATGACTGTAGCTATTTATCATATTGAATGTTAACCATGTGCTTGACATTGTCATGTAACCTGACAACAGACTCACTACTCCAAGTTGTGTGAGTCAATGACAGTTAAAGTATGCAGAGCCCTTCTCTCAGCCGATTCTAATTAGAAATATGTCAGAATTCATTTAGTAACCTTTGTATGAGTTAATTCTTTACCCATTAACTCATCAATATCCCAGGAACGCTAAATTTTATATTACTTCTTTAATCGTTGAAAAATATGATCATCTTTGCCAACTTGCCTCTTTTCATATTATTGTCCAGTACGAACGGGGCCTTCCAGAGAGATAATCATAACAAATGTCCTTTTGTGCTTTAACCTTTCTGAGAGAATTTCATTTCCTGTTGAAATGCATTTGTCTCTCTCCTTCCATTCTTCTCAGTCTCTTACTCATTGCTCTCTCCTAACTGCTTTATGTCACAGCTGTGACTAGGAGACATGCACACACCATTCAAGGATAAGCAACTGTAGATGTCACAAGACATCCCCCCCTACTATTTTTCCCACCACATGCAGAACTCCATAGAGATGATGAAGCAATCAATATTTCCAATATTGATGAGGAAATCAATATTTCTATTTTTTTATAATTTCTATGTCAGTTAAGAATATCCATCCCCCTTTTTAAGAAATGTGTTTTATATGTATAGTGTTTTGCCTGCTCATATATCTGTACACCACGTACCTGCCTGGTGTCCATGGAGGCCAGAAAGAAAAAGTAAGATTTCCTTAAACTAGCATCACAGGCAGTTCATCTCTGACAATCTTTTAGACAATCTTTAATATGATCTGGAAGAATGGGATTTTAGTGGAGGGTATCATGTTTCCTCATAGTGCTTCATGATTGTCCTCTTCATCATCAGATTGGTCACCACTGTTCATCTGTGAATGCCATGTTGCTTTGGTTCAGTTGTGAGCTGGGAATCAAGCCAGGGTCTTCTGGAAGGATCGCCAGCACTCTTAATGACTGAACCGTATCTCCATTCCCACATTCCTCCCTTTTAAAATACTAGTTACTGGACATAAAGATGAACTGCTTCCTTTGATCCACAGTCCTGGTGCAGGTGAGCCACATCCGTTTGACATTATCACTGAGGAGTTGTCAACAACAAAGAGATAGTCTTAAGAAGCTCTTGGAAAACCAATTGTTGTCTGATGAAAAAGACTGTGACCTAGTTGAGTAACTGTATGAATCCCTTGCCTCCCTCTGTTGAAGAGATTTCACCATGTCCTTAGTATAATACATTGGGTTACAACAAATGAAAAGATAGTTTGGGTTTGGGAACAACATGGCAATAGCCAATTCCGTGTTCTGCCTGTGTGTGGCTGCATGATAAACTATCCCAAAAGGTGATGACTTAGAAGAAAGATGGCCGATAGCCTCCCTTCATTCCCTGAATAGGCAAGGCTTAGGTAGCTTCATGCAGGTGCAGCGAGATGACGAGGGCTAGCGCTCAAGTTACTTTGCTGCTGTTGTGATAAACATTGACCAAACTGAGTGAGGAAGAAAGCTTATAGGTTAGTCCATCATCAAGAGAAGCAAAAGCAGGGCAGAAAAGAGCATTGCTTGTGGTCTTTCTTCCTCTGCCTTGCTCAGTTGCCTTTATGGTCTAGCTTAGGCCCATCTCCTCAGAGATGGCATTGCCCAAAATGGGTTGAGGCCACCTACAGCAATTAGTAATTTAAGTTTTCTAAACCAGTATATTATCTCATGCCGTTATGTCAGATGTCATACTATTATGTGCCGTATGGAACTGCGATATATTTGTGGGTCTGCCCCCCCACACACCTCCAGACCCTCTACTGTGCCCTCCTCCCTGCAACCTCCCCAGTCTCTTCCTCTTTAATGTGCCGTGTGTCTTCCTGCCCAGTCCCAGTTATTTTTCATCAACTATGTCTGGTTTTTTTGTCTTAGTTTGAGTCTCCTTTCTTCGGTCTACTACCATGATTTAACTTTTCTTCACAGCTGCCCTTAAGAAGCTTCTTTAATGAAGGATGAAGCTGCACCCATCTGTGACATAATAAGCAGAGGCATTTAGAACATGCTTAGGAATGGCACTGGTTTAGGAGAGTGGCAGGAGTAAGTCCTCCTCTAGGGGGCCATGACCCCAGTTGGCTGTGTTTACAGTACCAGGCATGAATTCCTTCCTATTGAATGGAACCTGGGTGTCTTTTTCTTTCTTGACTTGAACCAACTATACCAGAGCAAATGCTTGTGGAGAGTAGTTGCAGTGTTGATGAGTAAATGTTTCAAAGGGTTGGAGGTTACCAAATGGAAGACACCGTGCTTCTGAGAGAGCAAAGAAGTACATCTGAGCCTGCCCTGCTAAATGCTCTCAGCCTGGCCAGATTTTCACCCCTGATTCTAGCCACATCTCTGTGGAAGGCACTGTCACTATTGAAGTACTGCCAGGCTCCCCAGTAGGAAGAGATTTGTGCTCCTCCTAAGTCTGGGTTTGTTAGAAGAAGCACATAAACACTGAGGTGCCAGCCTAGCTTCAGACAACTGTCTTCGTGAATGCCATGCTGAAAGGACCTGATTTTCAGACATATTCAAATCTGACTGAGACACAGGAGCATTTGAGGAGCATCATTTACATCTGATTATGACATTGGGAAACCCTATACCACCTCAGCCCCTGACGGAGGAGGGCCTGATTGGAGATAAGAGGGTGGTAACAATGTTAAGGTGCTTGGTAACACTTAGGGCCTTTGTTTGCACATATGTGTGCATATAGCAGAGTTCCCTGGAAGAAGACAGAGTAAAATAATGACTTACTCATTCACTCAACTATATTTGTTGAGCACTAGAGAGACCTATCAGTCGTTAGGTTGCTGTTGGGGGTGACTGATGAGTTCTAGAAGTTTTTCTATACCTACAGTGTCCTTATGCTCTGTTTCTGTTCCCATGGCTCGTCAGTCACTTAAATTGCATGAGCCAGTGGTAACAAGAGGCCATTACTATACCTTTTTCCTAATCTTTCTTCTGCTCCCATAGTTGTGGTTCCAAACTCACTGAGCTCTGGTCCACAAAACTTGTTCTGCCATTGACAATACTACTATCGAGAGATGAGAACTTAACATTGCTTGTAAAGTGTGCCTGAGGGTGATGTGTGTGTTGGACCTTTCTCCTGCTACTTCAGAAAGCTACTTCATGGTTGTGCTTCATAACCAAGCATGACACCCTCCCCTCCCCACAACTTATTTCTCAATAGCTGCAAACATTTTTAGCTGTTACAGTGTAAGTGGATTATATGCTATTGAGTATCTAATTGATAAGAAGCCAAGGATACTGCTTAGCTTGTTACAATGCAGGGTGGCCTCTTGTTTCTATTAATGAAGTATCTGGACCAAATTTATGTAGCACTAAGTCTAAGGAACCCTGTCTTACATGACGCTATTTAGTCATAGTTGCCAAGAGCCCTTGCTTCTGAGGATGGGAAATGACCTTTTAATATTCACTAATTCTCATTGGCAATCCATGTTTGGTGAATGACTGGGGTCCCAAGGACAGCCTACATAAGACAGCGACCATCTGCTCTGTAGCCACATAAACCACCCCATATGTCATCCATCACCCCATTGTTTTTATCTATTTGCCTATCAGACACGTACATGTTGGACTTTGAAAACATAGAGGTTGAGTACTGAGAACATGCAGAGGAAACTACATGATTACACATTAAGCCTAAAGCTTCAATATTATAAGAACTATATTGGTATTCTATTGCCACAGGAAAGGCCGGGGAAACTTCCGTGATGTCAAGAACCAGGAAATGTTTTCCTCAGAGTAAGCCTAACTTACACATGTCGGTTCACCCTGTGGATAGGAATAATATAAATTTGTTTGTCATTGGTAAAGAACTCCTAGAATGTGAAGCTGCCCTGGAGTAAAGCTCTGGGGTGACAGGGCACAGGTGCTGGCTGCTGGAAGGTCAGTGGGATACTGGTGCTCATCTTTAGAAGCCTGCAGTGACTGTGTTATGCAGGATCAATGAGAGGAGACACAGTCTAGAATAAAAGCCTATTAGAAAAGTATTCAAATTTCCAAAGCATTGAGGCCTTAGGAATATTATGGAAAGTGAGTTTATAGCCTTTTGACTGTGTGTTAGAAGTTACAAACCTTTCTTTTATTCCCAGTAATTATCCAACTGTTACTGAAGTAATAGTCCTTTGAATTGTGTGCTGTTTCGGGACAATTCTGTCCTCTCACCATTGCCACGTCTTTTTATGGTGATAACAATGTCCTGAGTTTTGCATTTCAAAGGAAAAGAGAAAACAGATGTGCTTGAATTTTGCTTTATGTAACAGTATCCTGAATTTTAGTTCTTAGATAGTTCTTTTTAATTGTTTTTCAAAATAAAATTTGAAACATTCAAATGAACCTGTTAGATGAACATAAACATACTAGAATCCCAGCATGCATCTGTGTCATACATTTCCCTGCTCAGAGTTTTGGTTGACTAGTGTGTATGGTCTGTTCTCTGAGATGGTTGCCAAGAAATAACTGGGGGGTGCAGATGTCACAGCAAGTAGACATAGAGGCAGAAGAGTCCTCCCTTCTAGCCCACCACCAAAAGGGCCACAACTGTCAGGTTAATACAAGAAACACAGAATAGTAATATGTGGTCTCCCCCAACCCTTTGTCTTCTTAATACAAAGTTATCATCTCTCTTTGATTTAACTACAAAGGAAGTATTAACTTACACAATAAACAGTAAACTTGAAATCCCAACTATCCAAAGGCTTGAACATAAATAGGTCAAGGGATATTTAGAAAAAAGTTACAGACAACGGGAGCATGACAGCTGGAGAACAGAGCACATCTTAAAATGCACCATTAGCTACTCAACTCTGGCATGCTCAGGATAGAACTGTAAGAACATGGCCGCCAAGATGGCTGGGTGAGTAAAGGCACTTGCTGCCAGCGCTGACGACCTGGACTCAATCCCTTCGGGGTTTATGTTCTAGGCCAACAAAATACATATTATATTTTAATAAAACACAAGTACTTTCCTAGGCAAATAATAGCCACAATTGGCTCTTCCCAAGCAGACTTTTTCCTTGCCCTGGCAGAGGCAAGGAAAACAAATTCTTACCTCCAATGGGGTTGAATGAGTTTGGGGCTTCTCTTAAGTCTAGGAAATACACCTGTCCTCTGACCTAGTGGAAACTCTTTTTTTCCTCTTGCCTCTCAGCCCAATCTGCACCTCTGATGCTTGACAGATGGACACTTTTCAAAGGACAACGGAGGGTTGAAGGGTGTTCAGGTCTCTTATGCACCACAGGAGCAAGGTTCTCTGACTTTCTTAGGATTAAATTGCTTCCCTAGGTAGAGGAAGCAATGCAGCGTCATTTACCAAGTTTGAGACCCTCAGCTGCCATGGAGTTGGCTGTGTGAACGGAGCAGAGGGGTTGAGTCCAGGAAGGCTGCATGGAGACTCGTGAACGCTGGGGTCCATTTTCAACTTCGGGCCAAGTCAGTCAGGCTCCCTGGTATTCAAGGTCTTCCCCAGTGGCAGTGGATAGAAACATCCAAAGCAACAAACTCACAGAACTTTCCGGGAAGAATGCTGAATTGACCACTAATTTATTGAACAGCTACATTACAATACTGGAGACTTGTACCTCTTTCCATCCATCTAAGGCTTTAGCTTGCTAGATTTGGTAACTAGGCAGTCATGATTTTCTGAATGTCAATTCTGTTTTTCTAGTCATAATAATAGATTTTTTTTTTTTTGGTTTTTCGAGACAGGGTTTCTCTGTGTAGCCCTCGAACTCAGAAATTCACCTGCCTTTGCCTCCCAAGTGCTGGGATTAAAGGTGTGCGCCACCACCGCCCGATAATAATAGATTTTAATAAAAAAAATTCTAGGGCAAAATAACATATTGCACCAGGTAAATAAGTAAGTGTTGAGGCTTTAAACATGTTATATATTACATCACGATTAAAGAAAAATGTAAGCGTTAAACCTCTAAACCTCAACCAACAGATTCTGATTTGCCTGGGAAAAAAAAATCCCTTTTAGAAGTCTTTAAGTATGAAAATACTAAGAGTGAAATACTAAGGTAAAAGTATTTTACCCGGAGGATTTTTTTCTCACTGACTGACAAGTAGCCCAGTTGTCTAGTGAAACAGATATGTAGGCAGTCTATTTTATTTGACCGGCGTGTTGATTCATTTAAACAAATGACAGATGACTGAGAAACTCCAGAGACATAAAGAAGGTAAACTAGGAAGTGATCTGGAGAGGTAGGCTCTCTGTAGGATGGAGTCCAGCTTGTGAACAGGAAGCCAGCAAGCTGTACAGGCTTTGGTGGAGAGGAGCCATCTTTTCGTGCTGTGTCATGGTCCTGGACCATGTCCTTTTGTGATTGGGTTACCCCACTCAGGATGATATTTTCTAGTTCCATCTATTTGCCTAAGAATTTCATGAATTCATCGTTTTTAATAGCTGAATAATACTCCATAGGGGTATGCCAGGACAGGGGGGTGGGTTGGTGAGCAGGGGGTGGGTTGGTGAGCAGGGGGAGGAGGGATGGGATAGGGTGTTTTTGGAGGAGAAACCAGGAAAAGGGATAACATTTGAAACATAAATAAAGAAAATCTCTAATAACAAGTAAAGTTTAATGAGGCGGTGGACATTTTGGTTGTGACCACGGGCACGATCATCACCTGATTATGGGCTTTTTGGGAAATTGCTGGATGGCTCTAAACCCCAGTGACTGCATCTATGTGGGAGAATTACTGTACCACCCTGATGGAGAAGGGGTGCACATTAATGGGCAAGGCATAAATGCAGTTCCCAGCTACACAGAGTGTGCCTAATACAGGTTACTTCCTACTAACGTGATTCCTGTCTATGTGGAAGGAAAGTATAACCGCGCTTGCTGGAAAGTTGTGCAGCGTCCAGCAGACAATACATCCAATAATTAGCTAATAATTGTGTCTCAGGTGGTAGGGAGAAAAGTATCTGTTTCACATTCTCTTATCACTCTAGTGCAGTCAAATCCGGGAGGAATTACTTGTTATATTGACCCCCAGAGCGGAGCTTGCTCGCCTCGAATTTGTTTGCTTTCTCTGGCTCTCAGCTCTCTCCTGTGATTTCTCTCTGCAATCTAAGTTCTTCCCAGCCCAACAAAGACTCTGGAGAAAGGGCAAGGAATGGGCACAGAGCAAAGCCCTTCAGAGCAAATAGAAGATTGGAGATGTTAAGTCCAATTTCATACTGAGCAGAGCATGTTGTATGTAATCAAAGAGGTGTTTTCTCTGACAGCCGCCACTGAAGTGGTCCTTTGTCATGAACATCTCATGATGCTTGTACTATTCCGTTACCAGGGGTCTCTGCCTGGCGTTTCCAGGTCCTTGGCATCTGATTCAAAGAACTAGAAAAGTGCACATAAATCGCAAATAACGAGAAGTTGTATTTAAGGAGACATCACAGTGCGCACTGCAGAGGAGCACCCGCTCCCTTGATCTAGAGCACCCAGAGCATCGAGTTACTGTTAGACACTTCCTTGTGGGTCTAGCCAGAGAAGGAGCTGATTGCCAAGGAGGTGGTTTTCTGCATTGATTGACAGGCTTGAATCATGGAAGCTCTTCTTCCCTTGGTGCATCTCCCTTTAATCATATCCACGACCAGTCACATGGAGCCAAAAATGGTAAATAGGAGTTTTCCCCTAAAAGTTCACCCAGAGGACAAAATTTGTCTTACTGCATATTCATCCACAAACCAGTCCAGGCTGAAATGGCTCCCTCCTTCTATTGCCTGGGTATTTTCCTGACATAGTTGGAAGGAGGCAGGGAGTTGCTACAAGCTCCTTGCCTGATTGGGTGCGGTGTGCACCTCCATGTAGGGGAGATAGCAGGCGAATTGTTAGGAAAGGGGTGCGGGCTCACACATAGCCCTCAGTTGCCAAGCCTTCCCTGCCCTTGCTGCCCCAGCACCCTGAGGAAAGAGAGAGAAGGAAGGACCCTGGGGGCCAGAGTGCAGAGACCACCTTAAAAATGGCCTTAGCTTCTGGTTCTGTATTCATTAAGAAATGCTATGATGGCCGGGCAGTGGTGGCACACGCCTTTAATCCCAGAACTTGGGAGGCAGAGGCAGGCAGATTTCTGAGTTCAAGACCAGCCTGGTCTACAGAGTGAGTTCCAGGACAGCCAGGGTTATACAGAGAAATCCTGTCTCAAAATAAATAAATAAATAAATAAATAAATAAATAAGAAATGCTATGATGTATGTCCTTTACCACCATGAATAGCATATTTCAAAACACAGTCAGGGGAAAAGTCTCAGAATGAATGGAAATCTATTTCCCCCCAATGGACAAATATTTACATTCAGCTGACTTATCTGGTGAGTCATTTAATTAAAATTCTAAAATTAAACTTTGCAAGACTGACTTCCACTCATATGCAAATGATCTGCCCTTCCTCCCGCAATTACTCCCTATGCTATTCTTCACTATGACTTAAGTAATAGTTCCTGTAAGGACCTTTACCTTGTCCTTGTTCCTAAACTACTCCAAGGGCTAAGTTTGCTCAGGGACACACAGAAATTTCAAAGGGACAGTGGTTTATTTTAAATATTTTGAGAAAATATAACAGCACTAAGTGTGCAGAATGCTCATACAACCTTTACCAGTACAGTTCAAATTTTGATTATGACTTGCCTTTGCTGTCTTTGTTTTTTAATTAAGTCATTACTTGGCAGCCTGGGTTTTCAGAGGTGTCTATGATTAAAAAAAAAATTGCTATCAGTAGAGGAGAAGATAGAAAGACAATACAACCTCTTCAAGGTTTCATTTATTTGGTGCCAAAAGCCTTTAGCTTTGTGGAACACTGGTTATTATTATTATTATTATTATTATTATTATTAAATATATTCTTTATTTACATTTCAAATGATTTTCCCTTTCCTGATTTCCCCCCCCCCCAAAAAAATCCCATAAGCCATCTCCCATCCCCCTGTTCCCCAATCAACCCTCTCCTGTTTCCCTGTCCTGGTGTCCCCTACACTGAGGCTTCAAGCCTTTCCAGGACCAAGGGCTTCTTCTCCCTCTGATATCCAACAAGACCATCCTCTGCTGCCTATGTGTCTGGAGCCGTGGTTAACACCATGTGTACTATCTGGTTGATGGTTTTGTCCCCGGGAGCTCTGGGAGTACTGGATGGTTCATATTGTTGTTCCTCCTATGGAGCTGCAAACCCCTTCAGCTCCTTGGGTCCTTTCTCTAGCTCCTCCATTGGGGACCCTGTGCTCAGTCCAATGGCTGACTGAGAGTGTTCCTCTCTGTATTTGTCTTGTCCTAGCAGAGCCTCCCAGGTGACAACTATATCTCAAATCCAAGTGGATCAAGGACCTCCACATAAAACCAGACACACTGAAACTAATAGAAAAGAAACTGGGGAAGAATCTTGAGCACATGGGCACAGGGGAAAATTTCCTGAACAGAACACCAATAGCTTATGCTCTAAGATCAAGAATTGACAAACGGGACCTCATAAAATAACAAAGTTTCTGTAAGGCAAAGGACACTGTCAATAGGACAAAACGGCAACCAACAAATTGGGAAAAGATCTTCACCAACCCTACATCCAACAGAAGGCTAGTATCCAATATACACAAAGAACTCAAGAAGTTAGACTCCAGAGAAGCAAATAACCCTATTAAAAAATGGGGTACAGAGCTAAACAAAGAATTTTTACCTGAGGAATATCAAATGGCTGAGAAGCACCTAAAGAAATGTTCCACATCCCTAGTCATTAGGGGAAAGCAAATCAGAACACTGGTAATTCTTATGTTGTTGGAACCAACCACTGGATAAATGAAACTCTCAGTCAGACATATTGGCATGAAGCACAGAGCCCCCAAGGACCCTGTCAGCCAGTCATGTTTAGGAACCACTTAATGCCACAGGACAACAGCAGCTGCACTCTTTATTCAGTCACTTCACCATAATGAAATGTAGAGTTCCACAATCTGCCTGTGCAAGACTTACCTCAAGCAAGGCCCTAAAGAGCCACCTTGCTTACTCTGAGGAATTTCACACTCGTGCGTAGAAGGTGAGCTGAAGACTATACCATTCTCATAGATGAAAAGCTTCAGTCTTTTTTTTTTAAGATTTATTTATTTTTACTTATATGAGTACACTGTAACTGTCTTCAGACACATCGGAAGAGTACATCGGATCCCATTACAGATGGTTGTGAGCCACCATGTGGTTGCTGGGAATTGAACTCAGGACCTCTGGAAGAGCAGTCAGTGCTCTTAACTGCCGAGCCATCTCTCCAGCCCCGAAAAGCTTCAGTCTTAAATATTGAGAAAAATGACATATAATATATGCATTGATGATTTGAACAAGTAAGCCTGTGTTTATCTGCCATCTTTCCTTTTCCCTGCGCTCAAACCTCCTTCATCTGTCTGGTCACCAATGCCTGTTGTAAGTTGTAACCATTGACAACAATACCAAAAGTGGCCTCAAACTCATTGCAAACTTTTAGTTAATTTTCAAGTTAATCAGAGCCATTCCACTGTTAAGAGTTAGGCACACACCTAAGGTGTTCCTAAGCCATACCTAGGAACTTATTAACAAGGAGAAGTGTAAGATAAATGGACACTATGTTTTTAAAAACGAGTCTTACTTATGATTGTTTTTGTAGTCTGACAAGAAGTTTGCAGTACATATTCCATTGCCCAGCCATGGGCTCCTCCAGGATAACACTCTACCGCTCCCCACCCACACACTGCATTGACTCTTCCCATTGATTGACATCCACTGTTGCTTATTTGATTCAAACCAAAGGGAGAAAATATTCTTACAGTACTTTTAGAAAAATCCAGACATTGGGTATGGATGTCATTTAATAGTTTTATGGTAAAAAGCACTAGGATTTGGTCAAAGAAAATGCCATGGAAAATTCCCCTGCATTTGATACCAAGGATGAGAAGGAATTGTGCATGCTGTCTTGGTGACCACCATATCCTTCTCATATGAAGAATGAATATCAGAAGGAATCCATACCTTCCTTGGCTTCTTTGAGGGGCCAAGTCCAATTGAGCTTAAGTAGAGATAGTATCCTTTAGGCCACTAAAGTATGATAATAAACGTGAATGTACATGTGGAACGCGTGCTACAGATATTTTGTAAGAGTGAATACAACAGATACAGTTATGTAATCTAGTAGCTGAGGCCAACCTCAGGCCAGCAGATGACTTCAAAGACCCTGCTGATGTTTATGACTTCCATGATTAATACACCATGACAGGTGTCACAGAGCAAACAGACCTTTATGTCCAGAGTCACAAAGCCCAGGGTGGGATACCAAGGAAGGCCTTGTAATTAAAGTGTCTCTAGCTTCTAAGAGAAGCTCCAAGCTTTCCTCTGTGAGATTCATCCAGTGCACCACTTTGTCCTGAGAACTGGCAGATGACATGGCTACTTCATTTGTTTCTTTAATTTTTTTGAGTTTATAATATATTATCTTCCCTTTCCTCTCTCACATCCCACAACCCACCTTGCTCTGTTTCAAACCCATGTCTTCTTTTTCATTAATTGTTGTAATATGTATTATATTATAATAATTATACATATTATATAATGTAAAATAATTATATAATATATGTTGTGTGTTCCTAAGTACAGAAATATAAGCTGCTAATTCTGAGTAATATTACTTAGATGTGTGTTTTCAGGGTTGACTACTTGGTATTGAATAATCAATTGATTTGCTAGTCCCCAGGGAAAACTATATCTTTTGCTTCAGTATCCCTTAGTTACCGGTAGAGTTTTGTAGAGGGTTGAGGCCTCATGGGCTTTCCAAGTCTACTTTAGCATGTCTACTGTTGTCCTTGTTCAGTATTTTTAGTCTAAATAGTCTACTGTATAATGTCCTTTAAAAATATGTGTATATACATCATATGAAAATAAATGTATGCATACAAATATAATATATAGCCAAGTATTATGAGGATGTATGTGTGTATAACACACATATAGAAACATGTATACATGAATATGCATATATATATATGAGTATCACATACCAAAAAAAATTCCACACATAAGCATTCCAAAGGAGACCAAGACTTTCTAACTGTTTATTCTCAAATTATTAAGGAAAAATTGTTGATCCAAGTTCTTAAATCCTATACTCCTAACACAAGAACACCAAGCCTCAGGTCCCTTCTTCTCCATTCAGACGTAAGGGTCCAGGTAGTTTTCTTTGAGCCTCGAGGCAGAATCCAAGTATTGCTTTTAACCCTTTGCCATTGCTTCTAACCATTTTGCCCATTCCTGAAGACATCAGCCCATCTTATCTCAAGGTCACTATAATCCTAAGGTAAATTTCATGGCATAGTGATAGCTTCTCCATTGTGCTTCTTTACCAAAGGAAACCTTTGTGGCTAGCTGAACAACAAAGTTCTCTCCCTCCCTCCCTCCCCCCTCTCTCTCTGTCTCTGTCTCTCATACACACAAACAACCAACACACACACACACACACACACACACAAACTTATATTTATCATATATATGTGAAATTAAATTTTCCTCGTGGAACATCTAGAACTGAGCCCGTTTAGTAACATTAATGAATGTATAACTAGCATTTAAGGTTCATTAACATATCACAGAGGTATTATAATGAATGTGTATATCCTTTGCAGCCTCATGATCTTTTAGAATATTTAGGTCTTAAATAGAAGCAGAAATTCGTTGATTTTTAAACTACCTGTAATTAAAGATAGTAAATAAGTGCATTAATTTTGCTGATCCTTCCATTTTATTTTATTTTTTTCTTCTCAATTTGTAATAAACTGAACTCAAAGAAGGAGTTCATGGCTGGCTATGCTTGAAGTCAAATATTTGGAGTCCAAATAGTTCAGAAAAATCAAGTTTTCTCATTATTATACTGTTTGTCTCTCTTCAGCAGCCACTAGGAAACATGGTGTTTCAACGTTGATCATCCCTATCTGAAGTGACAGATCACAGGGCCCAGCAGGTCGCCTCCCCTAAGCAACAGGGTAGCCTGATGGCTCTGCCTGCACCAAGCACCAGACCCCTCTCAGTACTTCCTCTAAGTACTACCTCTCAGTACTTGCCTCTCAGTACTCCCTCTTAGTACTCCCTCTCAGTAATGCCTCTCAGTACTTACCTCTCAGTACTCCCTCTCAGAACTTGACTCTCAGTACTCCCTCTTAGTACTTCCTCTCAGTACTCCCTCTCAGTACTGCCTCTCAGTCCTCCCGCTTTCCTCTGCCACACTCCCCACCTCCACGCAGTCCATGAGTTCTGTTGTCGACAGAGCAGCCAGAAGGATCAGAAGGATCTTTTCATAAATTCAGCCACATCCAGGTGTAATCAGCACATTGCCTGGCAGATGGTGATTTTACCAGATGTATACAACCTCCCCCTGCCCCCTTAAAGTGATCCTTTCTAAATGTGATCCGGATTAAAGCATTCCAGTGGCATCCACATCTCTCCATGTAGCAGTCTAGGGCTACAAGGGTTGACATGCCCTACTGTATCTAGACCCCTTTGACCTCATCTAGTGAGGCTCACACCTTGCTCCCCTTCACCCACTGCCCTTCTGGCCTTTTCTTTGATATGTTGTGCACACTCCTGCCCCAGGACCTTCTTGTTTAGCATCGTCTCAGACTCTGTGTGTATGATGATAGCATCCCCAAACTTTCATAGGCCTACATGGTGATGCAGTTACATGAATGCCCTCTGGTAGTTGTAACATAGTACGTCAAATGACAAACAAACAGATAAAACAAAACAAAAACCAAGAACCAAGAACCAATTTCTTACCATCAAGAATGTCGGATGGCCGAACCCAAGGTGTTGGCAGAACTGGCTCCTCCCACAGGGGATTGGCAGAGTCTGGACCTGCCTCCCACGCAGTCAGGAAACGTTCATATTCATGGCTTGCATTGCCTGTCATTTCTGCCTCTCTCTCCACATTTTCCTTCTTTCTATATTTCTGTATCCTTTTCTGTCTTTATAAGGACACTTTCCTTAGACATAGGGACCGTTCTAGACCTGTATGATCTTTTCTTAATCCTTACCTTAACTACATCTTTCTAAGGTTTCGGCTAGAAACACTTCGTAACACACTATACATGTACCACAATCTGGTAAAGAAGCTGTTTTACTCTTTGACAGTTATTATCAGTTACCATTTGAAATTAAGTTGCTCAAAACAGAAAGTGGCTCTGGTCAACCTCAATGACTAGGTACTCTGTGGATATGCAAAAATCCCTGTCAGAAGGAGTTGGAAGGTTTGTGGGTGGATCCTAAGACAAAGCAGGTAGGTAGACATGGACGTACAAGAAGTTAAGGCAACGCGGTTTTGAAGAAATAAAATGAAGATTAAGGAAACTATGATTACAAATATATAGATAACCGAGAAGAGGTAAGGAAGTCACAGGAAATCAATAATCTGTGCTCATAATTGGAAATGACAGGGAAGACACTCATGATTAGAGGTGATGTCCCTTGTGGTATACTAATCGACTATCTCTATCCCTCTGCCCTAGTAGAGGGGAGTCTCTCAGACTTCCCAGGGTTGTGCTTTAGCAGTCTGTACTTCTGAATTCATTCCTTGCTGCTAATACAAATCAGCACAATGTTCAGGGGGCTTAAAACAGCACGGCATTATCTAAATTCAGGTCCACCATGTCTCAGCCAAGTAATCAGGGTTACTACTGTCCCTTCTGAAGGAAAATTTCCTCCTTTGCCTTTGGAAACTCCAGAGCTGTGCTCCTGGCCACCTCACTGCTCTTGACCCTTTTACCCATTCCTGAAGACATCAGTCTATCCTATCTCAAGGTACCATTGTCATCTTCTTCTATGGCAAGTCTCCCTCCCCTCTGCCTTTTAAGAATGCTCCAATCAGCATCAGAGAACAATGGGTAATTCAAAATAATCACCTTCCCTCATCAAGCCCTTCTCTATATCACATCTGCCACTCATGTTTTTCCAGATAAGGAAGGCATTTCCAGAGTTAAAACAGTTAGGGCTTGGGGGATGTCAGAGGTTGTGATGCAATTTCCATAATTTCTTCTTCATTCCTTACTTTTCTTTGTTGTCATAAGGCACTCTAACCAAGGCAACTTATAAAAGAATGAATTTATTTGGGGTTTATGGTTTCAGAAGATTAAAGTCTTTGACCATCATAGTGAGAATCATGGCAACAGACAGGCAGTCATGGTGCTGGAGCAATAGCATATATACATATATATATATATATATATATATATATATATATAGTATTGGCAAGCAGGATGCAGAAAGAGAAAGAGGAAGAGCTAACTGGTTGGGTTGGGCTTTTGAAACTTCAAAGCCCAGCCCCCCCCCCCCCGTGAAACACCTCCTCCATCAAGTTGACACTTCCTAATCCTTCCCAAATAGTTCCATTAATTGGGGACCATGTACTCCCATATCTGAGTTTATAGGGGACAATCTCATTCAAATACCACATCCTCTAACCAGAAAACTATCATACCAGAGACAGGTACAGAATGTTACAAACCATTCTTTCTTGATTTCCTAGTGGAATTCGGTTATTTCATTTAAATATCAAAGAATGCTCCTTTAAATTTTTGCTATTTCCTATTGTCATGGTTATTTGTAATATCCCTCATGACCTGGGCACACGTGGGTAGCTTGCCCAGTCACAATGCCGAACCCAGGAGTCATGGCAGTGGGAATGGGTGCTGGTGATACTGATACGACTGGGTGAATCAGTCCACTTTACAAAAAGTGCACATTGTGAAGAAAGCCGCTTCTCTGTACAAAATTATAACAGTTCACTTTCTGTCTAAATGGTCCTAATCCTAGTACTATTTATATCAAAGTAAAGAGTTTTAAAAATATAATTAGCAGGTTTTGGGCAGGTTTTTGTTTGAGATTGCAAACTACTCAAGAATAAGGTGGACGACATTAATTCATGTGAAGATCATCAGATAACTTCACTTTGGTTAGTGAAAATGGAAAATCTCTCCTTTTTATTATTAATGAAAGCCTTCTTCCTACTCTCTAATTCCATCACCTCTGAACCACTCTCAACTCTTCCAGATAAAGTGAAATAAAGAACAAAACAGCCTACCTCAAGGCTCTGGATCTGAAAGTTAAAATTAGTAGTCTTTATACTTTTAGAGTTCAAAAGTTTGTAACGCTTGTGCACCTAGAAAAGATGGCTTAGATCATAAAGTGCCTGCCCTGAAAGACTGAGGAACTTGTGCTCCCACAAAAACAGAAAGTGGGGGTAGTAACAAGCTACAGAGATGTGGGCACGAGGGCCAGTGGCTTGAATCTTCAGAGCTAATTAGCCAACCAGCCTAACTGAGTCAATGGGTCAGTGAGCGACTGTCTCCAAAAACCAAAGTGGAGAGTTGAAGAGATCACCTAATATTGACTTCTGGTTTCCACACATTTGCACACATGTGTGCTTGCACACTTATATATACACATACACCAACACACATGCGTGTGCATGAACACACACACAAACAGTTGAGATTTTTGACATTAAGTCTAAACAGGCACCACTGACGTTCTTCATGCTGTAGTCAAAGGGAACGTGTCTAACAGGAAGCTTTGCTGAAAGTGAAATTTGAATTGTGAGGACCAGGGCGTCCTCAGGTTCTTTTCGGGGATCCTGATAAAATGTTGTGACAGCTCACCAACTCTTTGATTCTGGCACCGGCATGGCGGCATAGTAAGGGATTTCAAAACTGCTACCTATTTAGCTGTGTGCTGAGCCTCGTGATCTTCACGAGGCAGACGGGTCCGTCCATGAGTGAGGGGGAAGTCACAATATCGTTGGTCTGCGTGACAAGCTTTAATGGAGGAAAGGTTACATTTGCATATTCTCTGGTTCCATTAACATTTCCAGGGGAAAGCCCAGTAACAAATGAGCATTATAAGTTCACCTTCTAGGAATTATAGATGGTTCTTATTTATTATTCTTCTTTCCTTCGTCTAGTTATATGGAATCCCTGACATTTCTAGAGGGCCCACACTGGGTGCCAGCTGTAACTATTATTGCTAACCATCCCACCAATACTCTAAGGTAGGAATTATTATCTCACTCCGACAGATGGGCTCAGTGGGCATCCACTTAGCCGGTGCCCCCTACTACAGCAGTGTGCAGATCCGGCAGAGTATAGAAGGGACTGGGGGATAACCAAGCCTCCCATCCAAGACAGTGGGATCTTTGGAGGGTTTGAACCAGGGAAGTGCAGTCAGATCCACCCTGGACTGCCTAGAAGAGCATTGATGTGGGAAGTGGTCCCAGAGGCCTGAGGACAGGGGTGAGGAAGATGCTCAGCCTCCCTTTGACCTGTCAGAGAACAGTTTGGAGGTCTTATGGAATCACAAGGCTTTGGAATAGTCACCTGCCACAAATGAGTCTCGGGTGTGTGTGTGTGTGTGTGTGTGTGTGTGTGTGTGTGTGTGTGTGTGTGTGTGTGTGTACACACACATAGGTGCGTGTATATACAGATGTTCAAGAGCCCCTAAGACTTCCTGGAGCTCTTGCTCAAAAGGTGTCCTTGATGTATGCTCATGTCCCATAAGCCATTGCCTAATAGAGCAATTACCATCTGGCTAGTAAAATATGCTGGAATGAGTTTTTTACTAATTGCTTTCTGAAAGTGTAAGTTTACATAAATTCATCTTAGCCATGCGATATCTTTTCATGGAAGTTTTATTGATGGGTTCTCTATAGATTTAGGCTTCATTTACATAAGGAATGTAATTCTACTTGGCTAGTATTATGAGTACAGTAATTTTTTTTAACCTTACAGAGGTGATTTGGAAATATGCAACAAATGGAAATCAGTTGATAGGAAAACTACTTCTCATTTTTTTTTGACCTACAATTATTTTCTTCTGTGATCCCACAGGCTTACTTTCTCTCCTTCATCTGATGAAAGCATATTTTCAGCAAAGATGTGCTATATTTCTTTTGAGAAATGTGTCATCGTATGACAGAATGCAAGCTTATTAACATCTTCCTACACATAAAATCAAATGCTTTATCTGAACCAATAAACACTAGCCATCTTCAGAAACCTTTCTACCGCATTTGTCTTCAGCACCGCCGCGCTTTAGGGTCCGCTCGACAGCTCTACCAGCTGTGATAAAGGAAAGATGAAGAGAGCAGGTTAGCATCTGCCGGGACACTTTCAACCTCTGTCTCCACCTTCTCTGCTACATTTTTCATGACTCCTCTGCTCAGGCAACAGCTTTGACCTGCAGCAGCTGGCTGTATGCTTCTGAGTCACTGCACCAGGAGCAGCGGTGGCTGCAAAGTCACCCCTTCTCTCCCCAAGCCCATCTTTCAGATAAATAGTCCTCATTGTGACTTATGAGGTCAGGGTTCTATCTGTGGTCTAAGAGGTTTCTTTTTAGTTCTCTGTTAAAAATCAACTGTCTGCTGTAAGAAGAGAACCCACAGTTTTCCCTACTCGCCACATGGTCTACCTGAGGGAGCTGAGAGATTTTATACAAGAGCATTCTTCTGAACAGTTCAAAACAGGAGTTTTAGAATAGACATAAATGTTTTGGAGCATATTATCCTGAAAATAAATAAGCAGTCGGCTTCTTGGACTGAATTTTACTTCTTATAAGGAAAAGAATACAGTAAGAAAGACAGGACACATAAAATTTGCTAATATGCATCGAATAGCTCTTTGAATAATTTACCTTCAAAGAGTATTCAAGGTGCTACACTTGCAACCTTAGGTCAAGAAGTCTACTTTCTCTGTTTCATTTTTGCCTCTCAAAAGGCTTTAAATACCTGTATTATTTTCCCGTGTTGGCGGTGGTCTCTTTTTGAAGAAGATAATGTGAAAAATAACAAGAATAAAATAATATCAGCATGCTCACCTGCTGTCGTGAAATTTTGGATTATACCCACTATTTTTCTCATCTGATAATTTAGGCAAATGCTATATGCCTGTCTTTTGAGGTTACATATTAGAGAAATGTGTCTTCTACCCATCTGAGCCCAAGTTAAAACACATGGAGGGCAATTTAATGCATATTTTCCTAATCTTTCATACATTTTCAGGAAGTTCAAATCACATATCTGTTATCTTCATGGAGTATGAACATATTTCATATGGATATTTAAATGTTGGTACCTAAGATCTTTTCAGAAATACTGCCCGCACTGGACCCATCTGTGCATGAGGAAGCTTGAGCAGTTGTTGTGAGATGTTGCCTTGACTGTTAAGCACATTTAGTGGATGTTAGGAGAGCTGTGTATGCTAGGCTGTCCCTCATGTTCTCCTGCTTCCTTTGATTCAGGGAGTTTGGATGGAGAGACCCGGAGCTGCCTGAAGTGATACAGATGTTACAGCATCAGTTCCCTTCCGTCCAGTCCAACGCCGCAGCTTACCTGCAACACCTCTGTTTCGGAGACAATAAAATTAAGGCAGAGGTAAGTGCGCGTGGAGCCATCGAGGGATGGTGTTGGGGGCTTAAGCATCCAGGCATGTTCAGAGTCATGCCCCACAGAAAAATACAGAGAAAGGAAAATCACAAACTCCTGTTGTCAGCTTGTAGAATCACCTTTGAGGCTGAGGCGCACTTTTCCTTTAATTAACCGCCTGAGCATGCGTGCGTGCCCCTTTCCTGTTTGTATACTGAGGACAAAGGACTGGGCGTGTTGTCCTTGGAGACACTGAAAAGCGGAGTTTTCAGTGCCTCTTGCTGCTATGATTTATCTTCCTTTTCCTAATTCTGTCTTTGGAAATAATCTGTCTCCCAAGACTTAAAAAATGCGAGACATCAATCGTTATCTCGTCAAATTATAGTCAGGATTCGCAATGGCTCATCATTCTTTGAGAACTTGTTAGTGGGAGATCACTGTAGGCTGTACCACCTAACCAACTATTCTTGAGCGATTTCCAAAAGCAGCAGTGGATATAATATGGATATATGCGATCCATTAAAGAGACTGTTGTCTGTGTCCATCACATAAATGGTTGTTAAAAATGTCCCCGTGTTTTTGGAATGCCCTAAGGTGCCGAGTACACTGTAATGTATTTTATTTCTGAGAAATTACCACGATCATTGCAGCTAGCTCAATTTTTTTTTCAGAGAAAGGATACAAATTCGCAGGCAAGCAGCTGAGTAATCAAATTTTCAAAATATTTTATAAACTGTAATGAGTCATCTCTGTAACATGTTAGCAACTTTTGAGTATGAGTCCAAATTGGCTTAACAGTGGGAGGAAAAGATTTGAGGATGCCATTGCAATTTATTATGGATTTTTATCTTCCTTGCTTTTGGAAGTATGTCGGTCGGCAGATTTTCATTTAAGAAGTTGGTTCGTGGCTATCATTGGTAAGAACGCATTTGTTTGTAGTTCTCAGCAATCTCATTTGGTCCTTCAGTTATGTTGGTGGCTGGAGGCATTTTGAACTGTCACAGTTGGAGAGGGATGTACTAATGGAACTGGTCCCCAGAGGGAAGAGACTAGGAATACCACAGAGCCTCTTCTAATGCACAGGGCACCTCCACATAACACATAATTACATGATGTCAGATGCTAAGATAGACAAAGTTTAGACAAGGAAATATATTGACCATCAATGGTAAACTTAAAATGTAAAAATGTGTCTACACTATTAAGATGACCTAAACATTAAAGTTATATGATAGATACTCCATATAGACACCATCTTAGGATCCCTGTTTTGTTAGCTCCTCTATACCCAACCATTGTGTAAAGTGAAGGGCAGGCTCCTGATTATGTTTCAAGGCCAAGAAAGTTTCTCATTCTGTTGTGGGCAACATGCTGATTCAGGAGCTCTTGGCGTGTCAGTCCCAAGCCAGCTGAGTTTCTGCCCCAATCCATTGCTGATATCGGGAAGGCTGACTCCAGTCACACCCAGGAATATATAGCAAGGCATGTTGCTCACATGCGGAGACTCTCAGGCATGAACAGAGTGGCTCTTGCCTAGTCCACAAGCGTCTTGCAAGAGCTTTGGAAAGGACACTGGCTTAGTACAGTGAATAATTGGGCAGTGGGTTCTAACCAACAGACGGGGGGGGGGCTCCTCTGGTTCAAATCTCCTGCTGGTGTCGAAGGGGGAGGAGATGTCTGTGCTTTCTGTGGGGTTGTTTGGATGAGGGACAGAAGGGACAGAGAGAAGTGGCAGCTTTTAAGCTTTCAGAAAAGGGAGCTATCCAGTCAGGCTGCACAGGCACCATGGCCCAGGGAAATCTGCACTGGTTTGTCTCACTAGCTTGCACACATGCTCTGTGGACTGGCCTCAAGGCCTGTTGGCTACCATGCAGCCCTACAGCAGATCTCAGACTTAAGTTGTAGCTATATCAGAATTACCCTCTGTGTCCTGTGGTGGACAAAGGGTGTGCAGTGAAGGGTAACCAACACGTCTATCATATCAGATAGAGGAAGCTTCCCGTGCCAGCGCCAAGTCTGTCATCTGGAACAGAAGCTATTGTCTCCTAGAACCTCTCGGCTTATCTTTAAAATAGCAAAGGAAAAGGGAAGCTGGGAAATGATGCAATTAAGTTTTAATATAAAGAAGTTTTTAAAAGAGAAAGATACAAAAGCAGAAATGTGTGCAAGGGAAAACTAATGATGCTGAAACTGTATTGGGTAGGGGGGTGGGGGTGCTTTGTGGGATTGAGTGACTTGATTTGTACAGACGGCTTCGCACGTAAACTTGCTTCATCCCCTGTTCTGTGGCAAGAAACACAAGATATTAAGTTACAGCTTTAGCTTATGAATGTATGTCCATATCAGAATGTGTATAAAAACTTATATTAGTGTGTTAGTGTTTGTGTTATATGCCAGTGTGCTTGTAAGTATATATATGTAGGCTTGAGTATGTCTGTGCACATGTGTTTATGCCTGTCTACATATAAGTGTGAATGATATTCTTGTGTACTTTTGGATATGTCAGTGTGTGCGTGAGTATATGGAAGTCTGAGCAAGCCTGTATGTATGTGTGTGTGTGCACACATGTACACATATATTTCTTGTTTTGCTGTGTCATTGAGCTGCCTGTATCACCTCTCAGCATTTGCTGCCATTGAGCTGCCTACATCATCTCTCAGCGTTCATACTTGAAGGATAGTTCCTATCATCAATGGAACTCCTCCTCCCACTGGTCCTCCCATCCTTGATTCCTAGTCGCTATGATGATTGTCCTCTGGTTCCCATGAGCTGGATGAGAAGGAACACTAGGGTAGTGCAGGACTGAGGGCAAGACTTCAACTGAGCCGAGAACATGAAGTGGAACATGCCCCCTTTCTGCAGTCACGTGGGGAGGTGTGTGTGTGTGGATGAGCATACACACACACACACACACACACACACAAATGTGCAAACTCTGATAAGAATTCTACGCAGGCTTGTTTTGTCCTCTCTTCCTTATTTAGAGTCCAAGACTTTTAGTAATTATTCCTCCCTTTGTGATGGATGGCTGCCTGTCATGTTTTCATATCCACGTATTGATTTTTGTAATTACCTGTTGTCCAAACACTAATCTGGCAGGCACTAGCCTTTCCAAATTTACTCAGTCCTCTAGTCTTTCTATTGCATTTTATGGAATTGATTTAGCCCTTCAGTCTACATTTCATTATTGGTATTGACTTTGCTCACACAATGGCTAGACCGTTGAGCAGAAAGCAGAATTAAATCTCCTCTACCCAGAGAGCCATAAATCATAGCTCCCCACATTCCTTATCATGGTGTTTTGTAGAGTTCTTTTTTAAAATAATGAAGTCAAGAAATTCAGTTTTGTTCAAAATGATGCTGGAACTCACAGTACAAAGTCTTGGGCTCACTTCCCTAAATCAACAGATGAAAGCCTGCCGTCTAGCTTTTCCTGTGGAGCTGATGGAGTTCATGGTGAGCACCTGTGAAGCTCCCTGCAGGGCAGCAAAACTGAGGAGCCTGTGCTCAGTAGCATCTGCTGGGCAGTGGCCAGTGACTAGAATGGCCTTTCCCTCCCTCCAGGTGTCCCAACCCAGGGTGGGACATTTAAGTGGATATAGTTTGAAGATCAGCAAGTACCTGAAGACCAGGGTTGATGGGAGGGTTACACAGAATTCCTTCAGAACCTAAGGCAAGATCACAAAATGAAGAAACCTTAACATAGAGCAGAGGATGCAGAAAGGGATGAAGAGAGGATCCGTGATCTCACAATGTAGTGTGTGAGTGTTGTCACGCACTGCTGGCAATACGTCAACGTCCGTGCAGCTAATGGGCTTCTGATATCTAAGTACAGATTTCTAAGGCATTTGGGTAGTATTGTAAATGGCGGGTAGATGACAATGATGTGGAACAAGGCTCGACACGTGTCCTAAATCACTGAAGATGTCACAGTAAATTAGCTTTCAGTTGGAGGCGTATGGGACAGGGAAGCTTGCTCAGGAGCATGGCCAGTAAGCATGTCCAAGGAGGTACATCAATCCTGAGAACCTTTGAGCAGTTTCATCAAGCCTTGCTTCATTCTTTCTGGGAAGTCTCCTTCCGTTAAGGATGCTAAGAGCATTCCGTTGACTTGGAGATAGTACCCAAGTCTTTGTGAGTTGTAACATATGATATGGCCTATCTCTGCTCTTCCTTCCTGCATTTTCACCGTGCCTTCTTTTGTAAACACCCTGGAGTGAAGAAAGATGAGCTTTGCTGTTTGCACATGGATAGCTTTCCGTCGTGTACTTCAGTGGTATTTAAGCAGTACACGTCCTAGAGATTGGACGGTACTCCTTCCCTTCTGAGTCACAGCAAAGGATTGTTTTTAATAATAAAAACATTAATATTTTATTCTACTATCTATTTAAATTAAATGCAATGAAATTAATTTAATTAATTTAATAAAAGTATTAAGTGTTTAAGGATGTGTTTTCTCTTGAATATATGACCATTCATGAGCATGCTGTTTTTCTAGAAACTCAAATGTTTTAAGGCACTCCCATGTGTGAGAGAAACTGACAAATGGCCTGAATCTATCTGTAATGAAAATTTAATGTAGACTTTTGACCTAACCCCCTTATAAAAAAAAAGTAGCTTGACTATCAAATATGCAACTGAATTATTTGAAGTATCTACCACAAAACTTCCGCCATTCCAAGATAAGGGAAATAGTACCAGAAAAACAATCCTGGAGTTATTTCCCTATCCCCAACTGACCTCTTCCCAATTAAGCTATTCTAGCTCCTAAAGTAAGATTTTATTGTTGCAGAAACGTGTGTCTAGTAGAGATAGAGAAAGGCAACTCACAGCTGGGTTTGCATTAAAAGGGAGAATCAGATATTACTATTATGTAGGTTAAGGAATCCACACCTACCAGACAAACATATGTAAGAAGGGCATTGTAATACCAGGCCTTACATACAAGGCAAGGCAACCTAGAGCTCCAAAGTACATGGAATGAGTACTTACAGTTCAGTTAAGGAAATTCCCTGCTTTCTGCAGTGATTATTAGCTTAAGTTAAAACAAAATGAGAAAATCAGAGGTTGCCGGAAAAGCATTATCAACCATATACCCATTTAGAGCTAGTGAAGGGGAGGGGTCTAGAGGCTAGCCCTTCTGCTTTGATGATTTGTTCATGTGTAGCTATTATACTTTTTTCTCTCTCTTGGGACAAGGGGTCACAGAGTAGCCCAGGCTAGCCTTGACTATCATCCTCAGCCTTCTGAGTTCTAAGATTATATGAGATCCATAGATGTATGTCACTACTCCCAATTGTGTGTGTGTGTGTGTGTGTGTATGTGTGTGTGTGTGTGTGTGTGAGAGAGAGAGAGAGAGAGAGAGAGAGAGAGAGAGAGAGAGAGCATAAAATGTCCAATTTGTATCATATATGCTGTTTTATCTAAGTTGAATGTGTCTTTATTTAACTGGAACAAAGAAATTGATCTTTATGTACAAATGTCCCATTCTCCATAATGTAGGCTTTATTCAGACTGATTTAACACATTTCAGATGTTAAAGAAATTGGGATTCGTTCCTGTCTACTACATGTAAAGTGTTTCATGATTTTATTTCCCTTCTGATTCTTTCTACTCATGTAATTCAAGGGAATGGTCTATCCATCTATCTTCTCAATTGCCTTTGAGTGATTCCTTCTCTATTTCTTTTCTAAGGGGCCTGTATTTGCTTGCTAGGCATCAGGAAATAGAATGGCATTGCTCTTGTGGAAGAGGTGCTGAAGCCGGCACCTGAACTCTGGCTGTTATCCTATGTGGCCTTGAGAACAAGCTTTGCCTCTCTAAGTTCTAGACTACCAGACTGAACAGTGGCCTGGGGGCTCTGTATCCTTGTGACAGGGACTTGACTCTGCTGACAACACAGAGCGGATGTCAACTGGGAAACCTTATAATAGTTCAATGTGAGACCAGTATTCTGGTTTTACAGAAAAACATGTTTTAGCCACCCTCATTCTTGCCCATCTTCTGTGATCAGCTCCTATCAGCTAGGGATGCTGAAAAGGAGGTGGTCATGTAAATGAATAATGCTACAGGACCTGTTTCCACAGAGATCTGTGATCCCATCAGCTACAGTCAAGGCAGGAGTAGGAAGAAACAGCAAACGTGCTTACAGATTAACAGCTGGGTCTATGGTCAGTGCTGTGCAAATCTGAAAGCTTGCAAAGATTACAGTCCTCAAGGACACAGGAAGAAAATGATGTGTAGTCCCCTGTGATACCATGCTGCCAGGGCTAATATGGAATGAGTGAAGATGGTAACCAATATATTTTTAAAAAATCTCTCTGAAAGCCTGGTCCTTCACACAGGAAGGATGATGGAGGAGGTGGGGCAGCAGTTATGGAGCCTCAAAGGGAAAGGACCGTGATTCATCCCCAGTGGGGGAGATAATGGGTTGGCAAGATGGTTAACAGGCTGTAACAGAATTACAAAGAAAGAGACAGATATGGTTCCACTAAGGCATGATAGGTGAGGGAGGAAGTCAGAATTATGACCCTTTCAAATATGGGGAACGAATCAGAGACAGAGATAACCAGAGACACCACCACGAGCTGGTTATTAATAGGCTCTTCTTAAAGGAAGAAGGAATCACCTTAAAAGGCCTGGATCCTGGAGGTGATTAGCACTCCCTGTCACATGCATCCCTTGAACCCCTGCCCTTGAACACTTCCACCCTCCCGTGGCCATCTCCTGACCCTGTAGTTTCTCTTGCCTTTCTTTCCTGGGCCTGAACAAGTGAGAACATCCCTCAGCCAGTCAGGACTGTCCAACTTTGGGAGTTTTTCTCAAGGACTAAAGAGACTAAGAGCTGATAGAGGTCCTCCTTCTAGATGACATGAAAACCTAAGATACCAGTGACACTTTTGTGACTCGTCAAATGAGTACTTTGCACAGTTTGTGAACAATTATCATACCCACTACAAAATGAGTTCGTAAGGACAAGGACTAATTCAGAAAGGACCCAGTTCTTTGTAGTACTATATCTTAATAGTCTCTTAATGGTTTCATGACAATCTCATGGAAACAAAGAAAAGGACAGAAACACCACTGGGAACAGAGAAAAGGGAAGAAACGGAAGGACCATAGTGTTTATAGGAGGCCCAGCATCTTTAGCGTCACATCTGAGCTGCTGTCTTACCTTGTATTTCCAGACTATAGGGAGAATTGACTTGAGAATTCAGTTAGTCCTGGAGATCTAGGTCTGCCCTAAGATTTCAGGATTCTTCATGGTGCACCACCACAAGGTTAGGAGCAAATGAGATGTCAGATGTGTTCCATATGGATCACAGCACTTGGGATGATGACAGCAGAAAGCATCAGAAGACACAGATGGAAGATGCCTACTACAGGGCACCAGAGAACTCCAACAACTCAGGCAGGCCCTTCTGTGGCCCACAAGCCACCTCAGCACAGGTGACCTACAGAAAAGGTGCCATTCTTGTGGCCTGCCTTTATATAAGCGAATATGCTAGTCTCTGTTCCACTCTGACAGAGGAAAAAGGCATGGGGCAAGAAGGAAGGGTAAAGCAACGGTCTAGAGGTGCCTCCAGCCTGCTCTGGGAATGAGGCTGGAGATGTGAGAGCGGGTTCTGAGAAAAACATGGTCAGGCTTGAGCCTGTATAAATGCACTGAGACCCTTTCAGGAAGCAATGGGCATCAGCATTCAGGCCATTATAGTGGAATTTAGCAACCCGGTGTCAGGGCATGAAACTTGACTTAAGTCACCAGGTGCATGATGTTCTTTCTGCAAGACAGGGATGAGTTGAGAGCCACCTCAAAAGCTGGGTGGGACAGGCACATTTGTGCAGGTGGTAACTTAAGTCCTGTGATGGTTCTGGTCTTAGTTTATTCAATTTCACTTTGGGTTTTTTGTTTTGGTTCAGTTTGGTTTGGTTTGGTTGGGTTGGGTTGGGTTGGGTTGGGTTGGTTTGGTATGGGTTGGGTTGGTTTTGTTTTTTTTTTTTTTGTTTTTGGTTTTGGGTTTTTTGTGGCTCATACTCTCCTCCTGTTTTAATAGATCCTCCTCTTAATCCTGCCCATTCTGGAATAGTTTCTAGTCTTTACAGTTATGAGAAAGAGAAACAAAGGGCCTGCCTGGATGTTGGTTTGCTCACATATGTGTGCTGCAAAGGGATTTCTCACGAGAGTTTGTATCCTTGGTGCAGTTTACTTTTTCTGACCTGGTCTCATGTCTTATAGCTGACCTTGAACTCCTCATTCTCCTGCTTCTACCTCCCAAGGCCAGGCATGTACCATCATGCTTAGTTTTCCTTATTACATTTCTGTAGATGAACTGTTTCATGTGTTTTTAAGTGGAAATATATCCGAAGCACAAGTCCATATCTCCGAATGTGATCAACTTTATGTGCAACCTAAACTGCTTCCCCCAGCATTTTAGACTTTTCTGTTTTTGTCTTTGAGGCCAATAACAGGAAATCCCTGAACTCTGACCTCCTTGTAGTCATTTAATTCTTCTTGCTGCTGACTCATGACCTTGAGGCCTTGCTTCCACGCCAAACCAAAACTCTCTAATCATCAAACCTAGGAGAAAGAATCTTGTTTATGTTTTGTCTTAGTCTGGGTTTCTCTATTCCTGCACAAACTTCATGACCAAGAAGCAAGTTGGGGAGGAAAGGGTTTATTCAGCTTACACTTCCACATAGCTGTTCATCACTAAAGGAAGTCAGGACTGGAACTCAAGCAGGTCAAGAAGCAGGAGCTGATGCAGAGGCCATGGAGGGATGTTTCTTACTGGGTTGCTTCCCCTGGCTTGCTCAGCTCTCTTATAGAACCCAAGACTACCAGCCCAGGGAGGGTACCACCCACAAGGGATCCTCCCACCTTGAACCTTGATCTCTAATTAAGAAAATGCCCCACAGTTGGATCTCATGGTGGCACTTCCCCAACTGAAGCTCCTTTCTCTGTGATAACTCCAGCCTGTGTCAACTTGACACACAAAACCAGGCAGTACATGTATCATCATTTTGGTTTTCTCTTCTAAGACTTTTCTAGGTTTTCATGGCACAGAGCTAAGGAAATCATTTTAGCAAACCAGTGAAAGACTCAGCATAATTTATCCACACACAGTTTGCTGTCCTGTGGGATCCTGTTGCATCCTGTGAATGGGGGCCTCCTTAGCTTTTCTCACTCCTGGCTCCTTTCTACCTGAGAATTTCTCACAAATCCCATAGTATGGATTATTATATAAAATAAATCTATGTCAAATATTCAGTGTTAAGTAATCTCTTTAAACACAATTATTTAAACACATTTATTTAAACATAATTCTCTTATAGGCTTATAGCATTAACAAATTTCCATACAAATGAACCAGATGAGTTTATTTGTTTTTGCATAAACAAATCGTAGCTGAATCTTGAATTAGTGTGGGATGCAAATGTGGTTTATGTTTTTCAGAGCTGATCCGTCTTTTGATTTTATACTTTTCATTGTTGAGATCACCTCTTTGTATAAATATGTATGCTTAAGGCCGTATGTTCAGAACCATTTCAGAAATTACTGAAAATTCTTTCCTAATCCCAACTCAGACGTCAATTTAAAAATCAAACTTTCTAACACAACCCAACTCAAAGATACATCAATCTGGTACTTCATCACTAAGGAACAATACTAGGAAATACTAAAAAAACAACAACAACATTGTTTTCCATAATTGAACCATGGTGTTTCTTTGAGAGCAGGATACTGTGTACATGTGAAAAATATGATTCATGAGATATTATCATCTCAAAATTGAGCTGCAGTACTAGGACAGCAGTTGCTGGTGCTGCATGCCATGGTAACGCTTGTCCTGTACTAAAAGAAATCTTTAGAAAAAACTTTAGTAGTCATAATTCTGATTTACAGGTATATATCAAAGTATTCCAGACACCCTACAGTTGGGTCCTTGGTCTTTAAAACTACTTAACTGTGTTTTATCCTGAAGCTACAGGATATACTCAATTGCCAATTATTTGTCAGTAATAAATTCATGTAGGCTTATGTTTACATCTTAAATGTCAGAAGGAAGACAGAATCATTCCGCATTTTTATAATCCATCAGCAACTCAATAAACATCTGCTAAAGAGATCAAAAAGAAAGAAAGAGAAAAGAAAGTCGTTGGTATATTTATTTTTTTATCGTTTTGTTATACAATTGGCCTCATCACAGGACAGGAGAAGAAGACTGTGGTAAAGAAAGAGAAGGGAGAGAGAGAGAGAGAGAGAGAGAGAGAGAGAGAGAGAGAGAGAGAGAGAGAGAGAGAGAGAGAATAGTATTCACACTGGCTATGAACCACTTGACAGGCAAGACCCAACACTCTTGAAATAAAAACAGTGTACACCTCCTGGAAGATTCTCACAACGTCTCTGCTCATAGAGGACACAGCAGAGCTGGTCCCATGGCCCCCAACACTTCTCAACACAAATGATCTCTTAGACCAGAGCAGTCAGTCATCCGAGTCAGCTTTATAGATTGTTAACGTCTGAATAGAGTAGATCTCCCGAGACTCTGACAGTATCCGAGTCAATGAAGTCCAGGCCAATGAAGAGCCTCAATATGTATCAGAGGTTTCAGGGCGATTATCAACCTGGAAACCTGCTGTTTCTCTTTCTTTCTTTAAGAAAAAAAAAAAGATCCACATCTGAGAAAAAGCCAATCTCAATTTTCTTTTAATCTCAGATACTTGCAATCTATTTTAATGGTTTTCACAGAAAATATATTAAGTATCCTACTCCTAGTTAAAAAAAAAAAGTCCTGTGACAGGACCTGAGCTTACTATATGCTCCAAGTAGTGGCTTTGGTGCCGTCGTAATTACAAGAGAGGAGGGTGACTGAACAGAAGGAGTATGATTTGGGTGGTGTGCTGAGCTGGGTAGACAAGTGCCCAGGGCCACAGAAGCTGACAGGGAAAACTCCGAGAATCACAGTTGCTTCACAACTAATGAGAAGTGTGTCCTGGATGCTATCTTGCAGTGAATAGGAAACAATTGATGGTAGTGAGTTCATGACATATATTGGGGATTTTAAGATCTATTAGAAACGTGAAGTAAAGGAAACAGGAAAAAGGACCAAAAGAGTCAAGAGGGAGGAAGAGAACAAAACACAAAAAAGTAGGGGAGGGAGGGAGGAAAGACTTTTTTTTTTTAAAGATGGTTCCAAACCACAAAAGTGTCTCAAGACCTTCAAAGCTAAACATTACCAGGCTCACCCCTGGATGCCTAAGATCTATCCTCCCTTACCTAAACAGCAACAGATATCCAAGGAGCTTGAAGGACATGGAAAAGTCAATAGGGTTAACAAAATGACAGCCTTGAGGTTTGAGCATATGACCCCTATTCCTACTCCCCTGAACCCTGAAGCCTATGAAAGGTGATTAGAGGCTTGTTATGTACTGGGGGAGATTTCTAGCATCCTAAGGAGACATTTTGGATCTGAAATTCCTACCAGATTCTAGAAAATATCAAGAAACATCAACGTATGAAGGGATCTGCCGCCCATCCAACTCACTGGTTAAATGCAAAGATTCAGTCAAGAGCTCCCTAAAGTTGGTTGGACCACTAAATACATGGTTGAGTAGCCTCAACATCCAGCTTGCCCTGCATTCTTTTTAGTGATTTGTCCTCCTCGCTGCCCAAAGCATAGCACCAACCTGTGATCATTTATCAAAACAATGACTAGACTTACAAGCAAGAGCACAGAGCAAATGTAACTATTTTAAGAGCCACCTCCTTCTCTCCAACTGACAATCAAAACACCAACATCTTCTATATCCAGGCTGTATTCTTCTGTCTGCAAAGATAAAGTGATGCAGAGTCACCCATCTACTGTGCAATCTTCTTGGGAAAGACTTTCTGTCTTTCCTCCTTGAGATTATTTGAAAACAGAGTCATCGGCTCTGGGCATTGGTCAATGGCATGACCATAAATCAAGCAATGAACTCCTTGACCTTAGTACTTCTTCACGCAGAGCAGGTGATTATTGGTCTCAATTCTCCCAGACCTAAGTTCAGCCATGCCATTTGCAAATTAGTTCCTCTAGCTTCCCAAAGCACCCCAGTGGTTGGAACACTGGAAGATGATGTATAGGTCACTACCATGGAGACAGGAGTTTGCATGTCAGAACAAGATGGCACAACAGTCTCCTGCTGTCCACAGGTGTGCAGATGGAAGAGCTGCTTTGCTCTCTACAGAGGCACAAGTGCTGCTCATGAGAGCATAACCAAGGACGCAACCGCAGCCCCAAGTATTAGCTTCCTGCTGCTGCTATAACAAATTACCACAAATCCAGCTGCTTCATATTTAATAAAGTTGTCATCGTAAAGGTCTAGAGGACAGGAGTCCAAAACTGGCCTCTTTAAGCTGAATCCTAATGCTTAATAAGTAGGTTTTATGTTCCTTTTTCATAGGAATTGCTGTGTAGAGGCTACTTGCTGCTGGTGCTCCTCCTCCTCCTCCTTCACCTCCTCCTCCTCCTCCTCTCTTCCTTCTTTATCTCTGACTTCTACTAGTTTCCATTGGTTCATAGCACCTTCACCACTCTTCGAATCCTGCAGTCTCTAGTTGAATCTTCCTTACACCGTCACCTCCCTGATTCAAAATATTTTAGCTTACTCTATCACATTAAAAGTAACTTTGAGATTCTGTTGGGCCCATCAGAGCAGTGTAGTATAAGTCTTTATTTTGAGGCCAGCTGATCAGCTACCTCATTCTCTCAGTAACGTGAACTGTCCATTGTCAAGTAGCATGTTGACAGACACCAGACATTAGACCATGAATGTCTTATGGCACCAGGAAGAGGAGCCATTGTTCTTAATACTGCACCTTCTTAAAGCAAAGAAATGTTTCTCTTAGGATGAGCCCCTGGGAAACTGTAGCTCAGAGAGAAGATTCCCCTGTGGCCTTGTTTTGTGGAGTTGCCTTTTCTCAGATCAGGATACCCTGAGTAGGATACGGGCATCAGACTTTTCCTTCGTGGTGACTACATGGTCTTCAGCATTCATTGCATTGATCATGTACCTCAGTGCTCATCATTGAAAAACCCCCTTTCAAATCCTTGACTGAATAATCAGTTTCCTTTATCTTCACATTTGAGCTTGCCATGCCCCTCCCCTATAAGTAAGTATATTAATAAACCCTTCACTATTTTTTAATATCTCCAAACCAAAAACAAAAAACACAAAACAAAAAGCAAACCAAAAAATAACCCCACCAGAACTGATGTTTCTTCCTCCCTGCTGGCTCTAGATAGAATTTTTCCGCAACGAGCATTCTAAGAAATGAATCAATAGATGATAATTTGTTTTGCAATTCAAATTTCTCTGTCTTAATATTTCAATTCTGTCTTCCACCCAGAAGAGTGACAGCAGAATCTGAAGACTTTTCATAATGAATAATCTCCCTTATTGTTCCGACTTTTATCTGTCTCTTTACCTCATAACCCAGGCACACCTCACAGAAATCAGAATTCACGGATAGATCTGAGTGATACCAATTTCACATGATTTCATATATTTTTACATTATGGCAAACGAGACATCTGCATATCTATAATTAGATAACATATTCAGGAGCAGCCTCCATAAACAAGTTGCAGGTGCGCACAGTATACAAGCACACTGGTGGCATTTACTTGTGGGAAAATTACTGTTGCTTCAAAAATGAAAAAGTTCTGAGAAAAAGACTTTCTACATACGTAAAACGTTTGCCTGAGCCCCAGCTACATTTTCTTCAGGGTTGTATAATATTCTAAAACTCTGAAATAGCTTTATGGACACTGAAGTCTTTGTAAGATACTGTGTTGCTTGGTATGCGTGTTCCAAAAGGGGAGACTGGACAAAGAGATGATTATAAAGTTTCCATGTTCACAGTTAAAGCTTCATTCTTCAAGCTTGGAATGTTTGCTCAGTGCCAGATATTCCTCCTAACCCTCAAGAATTGAGTTAGTATTTCAAGGAATATCTCTGTTCTCACAATGCTTGTATCCCCTAGACTTGGGATGGAAGCAGAAGTTCAGGGATGCACATAGAAAATATAACCAGGGAATAAGTGAGAAATATAATGAGGCCGAAAGAAGGGGACCTAAGGCCAAGGAAGGAGTTCCAGGTCTCAGTAGCTCCTCAGTCTTTTCCATGGGAAGGGAGCCAATCCGTTGCCCTTGTGGACTGTGCCTGTATATGCAACAGTGTCTAGAAACCAGAGCAACAAAAGCCATATATAATCAAAAAGAGATGATGGCAGAGAGAAGGCAGGATGCTGTGGGCAGATCCAGGTCATGGGTTGATGATTGACAGGTCTGATTATGTGTGTGTAAGTAAAACAGCTGTAATTACCGTGTATCCATAATTTATAACCAAAACATTCTGTGCCACCATTCCCCTTTGTTACATATCCTCAGGCTCCAACGGCCAGTTAAAAACCCAGTGTGTATGCACTGCCCACCTATGAGATTGGAGAGAAACTTCATTCAGCAGCACATAGATCTCACTGGACAATTCTCGATGAATTGAAAACAGAAACCAGGTCACTTGTATAGACTATGCTCCTTTGAATGCATAACCAGAAAAATCATTAAAGAAAGAAACTTGATAGCTTAAGCACAGGATTTTGAACATTAAAGATTTTGAGTTCTTGATAAACTATGTGATTCAAGAGGTGAGGTTTGAAGGCAGAGTAAATTCAGGGCATTTAGTTACTTATAATGTAGGTTGCAGACGTTTAATCTGGTCATCTCCAGTGAATGTCTTTGAACTGAAGTTATCAGTGGAAAGAAATAATTGTTTCTCAGCCTTGGTGGCTACTCTGTCTTTTGGAAAGCTGTGCACTTCAGGTACCTTGCAAGTGATGAGTTAAAAGAACAAAGAATATCAGTGCTACACATTTTTAATTGAGGCAAAAGAAATGAGTCACTCTTATTATGGTGAGGAAGCAGAGGCCTTTCTTATTTTGTCTTTTAAAATTATATATACGTATATATATCTGTACACATGTGATTTATATTAGATAAATACATATATGTGTATGTATATAATTTATATAATTTTATATAATCATAATATGTATGATAGGTACTTTTCTGTTGCTGTGATAAAATTCTATGGCGAAGGGAACTTATAGAAGAACCAATTTATTTGGGCATATGGTTCCTGAGAGATCAGTCTACCCTGGCGGGAACCATGGCAACAGATGGCAGTCATGGCAGCAGAAAAACATGAGAGCTCATGCCTTGAACCTCAAGCAGGAAGTGAAGAGTGAATTGGAACAGCACATGAATTGCCATGGGAGGACATACATAGACAAAGTGTGGAGCAGAGACTGAAGGAAAGGCTATCTAGAGACTGCCCCACCTAGGGATCCACCCCACATACTGTCACCAAACCCAGACACTAATGTGGATGCCAACAAACACTTGCTGGCAGGAGCCTGATATAGCTGTCTCCTGAGAGGCTCTGCCAGTACCTGACAAATACAGAAGTAGATGCTCACAGCCAACCATTGGACTGAGCACAAGGTCCCCAATGGAGGAGCTAGAGAAAGGACCCAAGGAGATGAAGGAGCTTGCAGCCCCATAGGAGGAACAACGATATAAACCAACCAGTACCCCAGAGCTCCCAGGGACTAAACCACCAACCAAAGAGTACACATGGAGGGGCCCATGGCTCCAGCTGCATATGTAGCAGAGGATGGCCTTGTTGGACATCAATGAGAGGAGAGGCCCTTGGTCCTGAGAAGACTGGATGCCCCAGTGTAGGGGAATGCCAGGACAGGGAAGCGGGAGTGGGTGGGTTGGTAAGCAGGGGGAGGGGGGATGGGTTAGGGGGTTTTCGGAGGGGAAACCAGGAAAGGGGATAACATTTAAAATGTAAATAAAGAAAATACCTAATAAAACAAAAGTAAGGCCAGCATCTGGTGCATGCATTCTGAGCATGGCTGTTCACAGCAGGTTGAGTCTTGGGGAGCCCCAGGAAGTCCTGGGTAGTGGCAGTGTTTTTCCGGTCACCCTTTGGGATTCCCTGCAGGTGGTCCCTCCAGATCCAGTGGTGGAGCTCAGGAAGAGTCACAGACAGGCTCCACTGTTGCTTTCTGTGCTCTGGAAACAAGACTATCAAATTAAAAATAGCAGTAATAGTTTACACAATTGAGATGTGTTGGGAACCCCTACACTTGTGTTAATATTTATAAAATCACAGATGTGAAGGATGGGAAAATAGACTCTAAGACACATATCTACACACTCTAAAATATAACCACTGGAGTCGCTGGCTTGCCTTCCCAGGTGGGTTGCTGCCCCTGAAGCCACACCCTCCACTGCTGTTCCAAGTCCTCTACTCTGGAGGCTGCTATACTCACGCTGCCCCTCCCACACTTCCATGTTCCCGTAGAAGCCGACATCTTCCTAGTGTTTCTGGTAACCTCACTATCTACCCCTAGGAAATGTTCTGTTCAGCCTGGTGCCATTCATCCCCCCACCTGTCTCTTCTCCACCCCTCAGTGGGCACTCAGTGGGCACACAGTCTCCTAGGCACTGGGGCTGCTGGCCAAAGGTGCGTGCTGTAATCCTGCAACTCCATTCGGTTCTCTGCTTTTCTCTTACAATACCCAAGAATCTTGAATCCTATTCCATTGAGAATCCATAGCAGCATTCTTTAAATTCTTAATCTCAGTATGCAAAGCTAAAACATCCAGAGAGGTGTTAGAATTATGCCAAATACCCTGCAAATGACTTTGAACCTTTTCCCAATTATAGTGACTATCATTGTAAACTTTAGAAGTAACATAAATCCATTGGTATTTGGCATGGCACTCGAGATGACTTCTTACTTTTAAACTCTGGACCTCTCCAATAATTTGAATGGTATCTTAAAGAGCATCAATCTGTTGCTCCAAACACCTATCTAAATCCTCTTGACTACTCAGAACATTAGTAACATTTTTGGCTAAATGATTAACAAAAGTAGCTGTCTTACCTTCTCGTGCCAAAGCAATTGCAAAGGCAGTGGTGCTAGCTATCAATGTAATTAAAGCTGCTATACCAGCAGTGCCACTGGGCCAAGAACAAGGAAACAGGCTTCAGACAGGAATCTGTCATTAGGCCACGATGGGGAAATAAGTTCAGGCAAGAATCTAACTTTAGGCTACAATAGGGAAGTAGGTTAAGGCAGGAATTTTAATCTTAGGGTGGAACAAAGGAAGTAGGCTTCAGGCAAGATTTTGGGCTTGGACAAGGAAATGGGTTCAGATATTTCCGTCATTCTGACACTCCCTGGGAAACAACTGCTTATGGCATTGACTATTTGTGTTTCTTGTCTTGCTTGTTCCTCTTTGTACTACTATTGCCCTTAATACTTGCATGTAAGTAAAATGGTAAAAAAAGCGGATTGGAAAAAAAATGAAACCTGCCTTCAGTCCAAGAATTGACTGAGATCATGCTGAAAAAAAAAATCCAAAGCATCCCCAGTCACATATCAATTCTGGAATTTCAAGATCCAGAAAACATAGTGTCACCTAACACTAATGCCATACCCTTTCCCCAAGCCTACCACATGGGTACACCACACAAATGTGTGGCTCTCCCGACCCAGGTGGCTTTGTGTGTAAGTCTGTTTCTGTCAAGCTTGAAGGCCCGAGTTCAAACTCCCCGAACTGGCATGGCGCTAGGGGAGAGCTGACACCTGCAGGTTATCCTCTGATTTCCATAGTGGATACTAACATATGTGTACACTAATGCGTGTGCATCCACATGCAAACACAAGCTCCCATGAACACAAGGAGTTAATGTAAAAGTAATAAAATTTGGACCTGCTATACTGTATGCATTTGAGAGTTTAGTTGCACGCAGTTTGCCTCTCTGATAGCCTTTCGGTGGCCTCCACAGTACAGTTTCTACGTTCATAATGGGATCCCCCAGTCCTAGACAAACATTTAATAAATATTCTCTCTCACCATAATTTATCCCTGGATATTGATTATTAGTATGACAAAAAAAATAGGTTTTTTGGAACATGTAGGATGCTTCATAACTGCATACAGGAAGGGAAAATAAATAAGTGTATAACACGAAGACCTTTTAAATCATGCAATTCATGTAATAAAGCCTATTTCGGGTGCGATACAATTTCAGGAGGTTTAGTGAAAATCTTACTCGAAGCAGCACTTTTAAAAAAGATAATGTGATTTTAAAATAAATGACCGTGAAGGGGATCTTTGCTGAGCATCCACCATGGGTCTTTCAGGGGAATGTGTTTCCTTTTCTTTAGTATTTACCATCAGTTAAAAATGTGGACTATATGAGACACAAAATGATTTCTCTATCATCTCTTTTGAGAGATGACCATTTTTCCATTTTGCACGGACAAGGGAATAGTAATTTTTTAAATGCATGCTTTTGTTTCAACACAGTGGAATGTAAATGAGGGGCTATGTCTCTCAGAAGGGCTTTGCCATCTGTCAATCAACCAGAAAGTATTGCCGTGATGATGATCAACAGCGTGCCTGTTTATGAAAAATGAAAAAAAGCCACAGATCACAGTCAGCCACAATTCCCTCCTTTAGCTCAGACATCACACTCACAGCCCTATCTACCAAGCAGGTCTGGAATCTGACACGTACAGTCATCTTCCTGTCAGTCACGTGGAAGCTGCTGGGTTTCTCTCACTGAGGTGGTCTTATTGCCTTTGCCTGGTACCTGTTCTGTCTTCATTCATATTCACTAGTTGGTAAGGTAGTATTTTAGAGCACCTCTGCTTCTCACTTGCTCAGAGTAAAGCCAGCACCCAGTAATCGGCAAAGCCCCCAGATACAACCCTGCAACTTGAAACCACTTTTGTACAGCCACCTTCCTCTCTCTCTCCCTCCTGCAGTCCCAGGCCTCTGGCCTCTTTCTTGGCTTCTCCCAGTGATCCTCAATGCTTTCCCTCATCCCCTGTTTGTACACACCCCTGAAGCAGTCTGCTGCCCACACTCCCTCTTCTGGTTCTATTATCTTGCGTTATTACCTCCCGGGTATTGGAACTGTACATGCAATTTGTCCAACTGCAGAATGACGATTAGTTGATTGCCAGCTTCCAGGTAAAACTGACCCCAGTTTCCACTGTTCATTTGTCATATTTGCTTTTTTTTTCTGGCTTCTTCATCTCTGAGTCGTGGCTAGCTAGGCATGTTGCCTCCTTAAAAGGAAAGTCTTGGCTATCTAACCCTCCCCTAAAGTCCAGAGAAAGATGGATCATATAAACAATGGCCCAAGCCCTACAAAACCCAACAGGGTTGGGGAGAATATCTGTGGGCTTCCTATGTTTTTACCTTGTTTAGTAGTTTCCAGATAAGTTGTATCTCTACCTTCCTATATTCAGACATGATTTAGTAATTTCCAGATCGTTAGGTTGCATCTCTACCTTTTGGAGTTTGGATCTTCAAAAATCACACTAGTGCATGCTCAGAACTCTGTCCCATGCTAAGCCACACGTGAATTCCAGCTTTCTATACACAAACCTGTGAAAGTATATGCATCTCCCAATGAAGAATTTAAAGGGGAAAATGTTTAGACTCAAAGGAGATATCTCATGTTTTTCCTTAGGACGAGAATTGGAAGAGGAGTCAACACTTAATCTTTGAGTCAATTGTATAGGTGAGCCTGCTCAGTCTTGCCCACGTTGGTGCTGAGAGACAGGGAAGGAAGGGAAGAAGAGAAAAGGGAGTGACTCTCTGGGCCATGAGCCAGATGAGGATGTCTCCTCACCTCAGCATGTACCCTCTAAGAGTCTATGTCGCAGTCTTCCTCACACTTCTAAGATCAGTGTTCCTAGGACCCCAAACACTGGGGCAATTCCTTGTATCTGAAAACAAGCATGGTTTGGGGGTTGGATGGATAAGTTATTTATATTGTTATTTGTGGCATCTGTAGGATTTCCTACTTATCTTTGAAATCATTTTTATGTTCATGTCAATTCACTTTATCTTATTTGATATATTTAGCTCTTGGTACACATGGCACATGCCCCCCCCCAAGAGCCTTCTGTCACGTGATTCAGTCCTCCCATATTGGCTTTTCACGGTTCCTTTTATCACACTGCAGATTCTAGGAGCTGCCAGCGTTTTTCCTTAACCATCCCTCTGCCATTTTGACTCTGTCATCAATACTCCAATGTCTTATTTATTGAAATGTTATACAATATTTATCCATGAGATAAAATAATCCCTTTCCTTCCTCCTTATTGAAATGGCCTTCATTTTATGATGTGTGGAGACTACAGATCAAAGTTATGCTATGTACAAAATAAAAACCCACTTTGAACTAAATTTTGGCAAACATTTAAAATAATGTTATAAGCATTTTGTCCATCATTTTCACAGCCAATAATTTTCTGGGTCTTTCCCACACTAATGTTTGCTGATATGGCAAGCATACATTGGTGAACTCTGACATTTATCTGCCTTTTATGCCAGGCTTAGATACCCCAGTATTATCTACTCAAACCTTTTTCTGATGGTCTTCTGATTTATGCTTCATGTCTTTCTTTCTTCTATTTATTATCTATCATGTATTATCTATCATCTATCTATTATTTATCATCTATCTATTATCATCTATCATCTATCTATCTATCCATCCATCCATCCATCCATCCATCCATCTATCTATCTATCTATCTATCTATCTATCTATCTATCTATCTATCTATATCTCATAGGTAGGGTCTTATGCATCACACCTGGCTTCTCACTATGTAGTCATTCCAATTTCTAACCCACTTGAATTTCCTTTATGCAAATTTGAAGAATGGAAGGTGACTTCCCCCTGCTGTGTGAGCCTGTCTTCATTAATTCTGGGTTAAGCTCCTGCTATTTCAGGACCACGTCTTAACTTTTTAAAACACGTGGATCTTCGCGGGCTGGGCTTCTTGTCTTTCCTTTCCTTGCTCTCCATCCCAGGTCTGTCACCATGCTGTTCTGCTGACTGGTGATTTGGACGGTTCATCCATCCATAGTCCTGTAGTTTCCCTATGATGTTTCACCTGTGTTAATTCTTCTAGATGATATTTCCTGTCATTGTATCCAAAACAGCTTTGAAACATGAATTGACTTAGTATTAGAAGAGCTTTAGATTTTCATCCCCATGTGAGCAAAGGAAAGTAACAGTCATGAAAGATTTCAGGAATGTGGTCCTCCAGACACATGATTCTCCTGTGTATTTCAGTGACTGTATTAGTCAGAGTTCTCTAGAGTCACAGAACGTATGGGTAGTCCCTATATAGTTAGGGAATTTGTCGATGACTTACAGCTTGTAGTCCAACTCCCCAACAATAGTCAGCAGTACTTGTGGATGGAAGTCCAAGGATCTAGCAGTTGCTCAGTCCCACGAGGCAGGCCAGGAAAAGCCAGAGTGAATCTTCCTTCTTCCAATGTCCTTATATAGGTCTCCAGCAGAGGGTGTGGCCCAGATTAAAGGCGTGTGCCACCACGCCTTTAATCCCAGATGACCTTGAACTCAGAGATCTCCTAATCTTAATCTTCTGGAATTTATAGTCACTATGCATCAAGATATCCAAGTCAGAAATTTGTATCTCTGAGCCTCCAGATTAGGATTATAGGTGAGCCTTCCAATTCTTGTTTAGTTCATTCCAGATTTAGTCAAGTTGACAACCAGGAATAGCCACTACAGTGACATATTCAAATTTCCTCACTCAAAGCCCTCAATCTTGGTTTACTTTTACAGAAGTCTATATATTTCTTTATTGAAATTCTGATTCTTTTTAATGCATATAAACATTGAGACAGAAAAAGATAAGGAAATTGTTCAGTTTTCAACCTTATTAAGCATATATCTTCCTGGATTCTCTAATTAGTTTCTAAGGCTTTTTCAGTTGATTGTGACAGTTGTGACTGTTTTCTACTGGGCTTATTTCCTTACTTCACTTGTTTTCAGTCTTATGGACCATTACATCCATACCACAGCTCTAGGATAAGGTTGGTCACCAGCATTTTCAGTTTCTCCTTTGAAGGGCTGTGTAAACAGTTAGTAGTGATGTTTTCTATGTCAGATTCAAAGTTTAAAGGGTATGCTCACTGAGCCTTAAAGGAAATGTTCTCAAAGGCAAACTTAAGCCCCAGACAGAAGCTCAGGAACAGCCTAGTCCTAAAAGTGTGTGCCCTTCCTGGTAAGGCAACACCAGCAGCTCTCTGACCCTGAAGAATTTGGAGGCAGGAGTGTTCTGGAAGAAAGCAGGAGATAAGCAAAGAAGACTTAAACCCACATTAAGTACAAGGGCAGTAAGATCACATCTCTCCTTGTAGTGAGCAGTCAAGGACAAAGCCCTCTTATCATGTTCTACACATACAGAAGAGAACAGGGAGTATACGACTCCAAGTATTAGATGACAGATTGTCCCGAGTTATATAATAGCCCATCTGTCAGTCACTAAAATCCTGCCCTGTTCTCCCTGCTGGGAATCCCTCTTTCCTTTCCTGTGTCCTGAAAAGACCACACACACACACACACACACACCCACACACACACTCTCTCACACACACACACACACACACACACACTCACACACACACACACACTCACACACACACACTCACACACATACACACACACACTCACACACACTCACACTCACACACACACACTCACACTCACACACACACACACGCACACACACACACACACTCATGATGCATTTTCTCCAGTTTATTGTTTGACCCTCTTCGACTGCTTTAAAGAATAAATAAAGCTGAGACCTTCTTTGGGGTTCAGTAATAATGGCCACTGAAGACTGCAGCGAGGACCTGAGATCACAGCCCCCAGGAGGATGTCTTGAGTTGCACTTCACCCCTGTGCTTGGTTTACCATCAGGCAGCCAACTGCTCCTATGCTCACACCTGACCTTTCCACCTTCTCACACCTTCACTGTGGTCATTGTTAGCAAAATGGAAGGCAGCAACCAGCACCGGATGGGCGAAGGATTTCTTTGTGGGGTTGTGGGTATTTTTGTGCCTTTTAAGTATCTTATATAAATGTATCACCAGGTAGAAGTAAATGATTCATGCTCGGTCCAAAATACAGGGTTCCCCCCTCTTCTTTATCTCCATAACTAATGGGACCCTGAGAGGATGTGAACTTGAAAGTTAACACAGCAATAAAACAGATCATTTCAGAGACTCCCATGACAAATGGTTTTCTTTAACCAGTGATAGACAGAAACCTTTACTAATATTTATTGGAATAGCAGTCTCTTCCCTTAAATGAAAGGTAATTTTAAAAGATTAAAAATGTCATAGCCTCTTTTCCAAGGTATTCTTTCTGTCACATGTCCCCAAAGCAGTCTCTCTGGCGGTCTTATCTGATGCTGGTGCCAGCTGAGGAAGGACATGTTGATAGCTTTAGAGTGTGCATTGAAACCTGTACAGGATAACAAGGTTCCTGTGAATATGGGGACTTTCAAGCGTATGCTTTTGTAAAAAGAGGAAAGGAAATAACAAATATTAATGCTTCTGTAGAATTGGTTCCTCCTCTAGCATACCTCTAGGCTGTCTCATTTGCCTTCCACACAATTCCCTGAGTAGGTAGGGCAGAAGTATACATGGCAAAAATCAAATACTTTTGTACCAAATTCAGGTAGAGATTAAACTTGAAGCACAATACACCTACCATCAAGGCACATGAGGAGCGCCTGGGGAGCTCGCTAAGACCCTTCTGCACTTTTAAGTTCTCAATGGGGACATTGGATGGTACAGTTTTGTTTTCTCATCTACTTATTAGAAGTTACTTTGTTAATGACATGAAAAGTGTTCATCTCTCTAGTCTATTTTTTTATTTAACAGAAAACACCCTGAGAGTGAGTACTTTTTGAGTAATCCCAGCACTTAGGAGGAATTTTTTTTTTAACTATACAGAGAGCCAGGGATGCTCAAAATTACTTAAATGCATTTAAGAAAATGTATTGTTATCATGACAAGAAAAGTGAGTATTATACTACCCTTTAAAACATAAATTAATTCATTTTATGGTAGAAATATAGCTAACAAAACAATCTAACTGAAAAGTATTTTTATATGTAAATTATTTCTTAAATGACCAGTACAATCAATACAATTGATTAGAACAATAAAGCTCATATTGAACTCATTAGCTACATATCACATGTGATTTTGAATGTATTAGATGATATTTTTAATTTGCACTAAAACCACTTTATAAAGATATAGCTCACTAGCCTTCCTATACTCAAAGGATAAGCAGGCTGAGAAAGAAGTAAGAGAAATGATACCCTTCATGATAGCCACAAACCATATAAAGTATCTTGGCGTGACTCTAACCAAACAAGTGAAAGATCTGTATGACAAGAACTTCAAGTCTCTGAAGAAAGAAATTGAAGAAGACCTCAGAAGATGGAAAAATCTGCCATGCTCATGGATTGGCAGGATTAATATAGTAAAAATGAGCATCTTACCAAAAGTAATATACAGATTCAATGCAATCCCCATCAAAATCCCAACTCAATTCTTCATAGAGTTAGAAAGAACAATTCAAAAATTCATCTGGAATAACAGAAAACCCAGAATAGCTAAAACTATTCTCAAGAGTAAAAGAACTTCTGGGGGAATCAGTATCCCGGACCTCAAGCTGTACTACAGAGCAATAGTGTTAAAAACCACATGGTATTGGTACAGTGACAGGCATGTAGATCAATGGAACAGAATTGAAGACCCAGAAATGAATCCACACTCCTATGGTCACTTGATCTTTGACAAAGGAGCTAAAACCATCCAGTGGAAAAAAGATAGCCTTTTCAACAAATGGTGCTGGCTCAACTGGAGGTCAACATGCAGAAGAATGCAAATTGACCCATTCTTATCTCCTTGCACTAAGCTCAATTCTAAGTGGATCAAGGATCTCCACATAAAACCAGACACACTGAAACTAATAGAAGGGAAACTAGGGAAGAACCTTGAACATATGGGCACAGGGGAGAATTTCCTGAACAGAACTCCAATAGCTTATGCTCTAAGATCAAGAATAGACAAATGGGACCTCATTAAATTACAAAGTTTTTGCAAGGCAAAAGACACTGTCAAAAAGACAAAGCGGCAACCAACTAACTGGGAAATGATCTTTACCAACCTTACATCCGACAGAGGGCTAATATCCAATATATACAAAGAACTCAAGAAGTTAAACTCCAGAGAGGCAAGTAACCCTATTAAAAAATGGGGTACAGAGCTAAACAAAGAGTTCTCACCTGAAGAATATCTAATGGCTGAGAAGCACCTAAAGAGATGTTCATCATCTTTAGTCATTAGGGAAATGCAAATCAAAACAACCCTGAGATTCCATCTCACACCAGTCAGGATGGCTAAGATCAAAAACACAGGAGACAGCAGTTGTTGGCGAGGATGTGGAGAAAGAGGAACACTCCTCCACTGCTGGTGGAATTGCAAGCTGGTACAACCACTCTGGAAAGCAGTCTGGTGGTTCCTCCGAAAACTGGGCATGACACTCCCGGAGGATCCGGCTATACCACTCCTGGGCATATACCCAGAGGCTTTACCTGCATGCAATAAGGACACATGCTCCACTATGTTCATAGCAGCCTTATTTATAATAGCCAGAAGCTGGAAAGAACCCAGATGTCCCTCAACGGAGGAATGGATTCAGAAGATGTGGTATATCTACACAATGGAATACTACTCTGCAATTAAAAACAATGAATTCACGAAATTCCTAGGCAAATGGTCAGAACTTGAAAATATCATCCTTAGTGAGGTAACCCAATCACAAAAGAACACACATGGTATGCAGTCACTGATAAGGGGATACTAACCCAGAATCTTGGAATACCCTAGACACAATTCGCATATCAATAGATTTCTAAGAAGATGGAAGGAGAGACCCCTGGTCCTGGAAAGACTGGATGTAGGGGAACGCCAGGACAGAGAAACGAGAGGGGGTTGAATGGAGAAAAGAGGGAGAGAAGGGGGCTTATGGGACTTTCGGGGAGGGAGGAAACGGGAAAGGGGAAATGATTTGGAATGTAAATTAAAAAAAAATAAAATAAAAAATAAAGATATAGCTAGAAACTATATTCCTTTCACTGACTATTAAATGTTATGTCATTCTATTAATAAATTAATTTACATATTGAGCAGATAATAAGTTTTATTAGAAGAACCTTTAACAAGTTGGTTTGCCATTATAGTTCCTTGAAAGATAATCTTTTTGCATGTATTTTATTTCCTTGAGAGTTGTGTGTTTTATCTATCCTAATAGTATCGCCTGTTTCCCAATGGCTCCTGATACGCACCTACCTCTACTGATCTCACTTTACATCTTTGAGTTTCAAAAATAGTAATTTAAAATGTCATCAAGTCTAATCTGTCCTGTTCTCATACTCTTAGGAATGGGGCCATCCCATAGAGCATGACTGGGTCATGTCTTTAAAGCAATCTGACTCTCCCACTACCTACCAACTAACAATAGATCCTCATCCAGGGGTGATACTTCATGCCCACTCCCCCTGCTCCAGGCCAGAATCTTGTCTGGCCTGAGCTTGCACAGGTCTTGGCATGCTGTCATAGTAACATATCACTGTATCTATAGATTAGTGCCATCTTCTCGTTACAGAAGATTCTACTTGCAGTAGATAGTCATTAGCACGCAGACTTAGAACTGGTCAATGTGAAGAAATTAAGAAGCCAAGCTGTGAAAATGAACACCTTTAATCCCAGCACTCAGGAGGCAGAGGGTGGTAGATCTCAGAGTCCCAGGTCTACTGAGAGAGTTCCAGGACAGCCAGGGTAACATAGAGAAACCCCAACTTGAGACACACAAACAAAGGAGAAAGGGGTGGGGGGAATGAGAGAAGACTACAGAGTACTTAGTCCAAATAGTACATCTGCATCACACCACACCCATTCGTCTGGGTATCCAGGAACATCATGGATGAACAAGTGGAAACGCTATAAGAACCAGAGATGGTGGATGACTTAGGAAAACAATGTTTCCTGGACAGAGAATACTTACTGAGTACTTTGTTGAACAGTTCACATTTTACATCTCATTTGATCCTGAAACTAACTCTGTGAAACATTGGTATGAGGTCATGTTTATAGACAAGCAAATTTCTAGAAAGGTACAGAGGAACCACAATTTAGACTCTGGGGCACCATGATCCTCACACGGTGTTCCATCTCCAGTACATGATTTAAAAACAAATATAATTCATTTTGATTTACCTATTAGGTAAAGGAAACAAATGGTTTTATGTAGCTGCAGAAAGAGAAAAATCAAATAGACTCTCAAATTCTTCAAAATACCTTCTACCATATAACTAAATCACACTCTGGCCTTTGTGTAGTATGCTTTCTTATTATTCAGAAGTAAGTATATGGGCCTATGTTAATTCAGATTCTTTGGAAACATCTGTTGCCTCACTGATTTAATTTCATAAGCTCCTCATTCAAGAGCATAAAGATCTTGAATTCAAGAGCAGCCTAAGTTTCTTAAAAGTTAAAGAGAAAAAAAGAACAAAGTATATCCTGTCTGTCAACAACCCAACAGGACATTTCAGGACAATAGGACATAGTTTTGCTTTTATTAGCTAATTCACACTTTATCCCTGGAGGTCCAGGCCGTCTGCCTCTACCTTGTTAATTCTTGATGAACCATATCCCAACTAGACTCCAACTAGGCAGGGATATAGATATGAGATATTGACATAGAAACCATTGACCAGGGCTGGAGAGATGGCTCAGTGGTTAAGAGCACTGACTGCTCTTCTGAAGGTCCTGAGTTCAAATCCCAGCAACCACATGGTGGCTCACAACCATCTGTAATGAGATCTGATGCCCTCTTCTGGTGTGTCTGAAGACAGCAACAGTGTACTTACATAAATAAATAAATAAATCTTTAAAAAAAAAAAAGAAACCATTGACCAAACCTATCGTATATCAAAGAACTATGTGATAAGCGAATTAAGGCTGGCTATCTGGCTTAGGAATAAAAACCCTTTATGTTCATTTTCTGATTCTATCAGGTTCAGAGATATAGTCTATTTAAATGAAGCTGTGATTATCCCATCTGTATGTCAATATTGAATTTATTCAGCCATTTGCATTGGTGCAAATAAATTTGACTTATGCAGGAAACCTTAAGGGAAATACAATGTCATTCCACTGCACACTTATTGAGTGGCGAGAATCTAAGCACTGAGAACTTCAAACGCTCTGTGGTCATGGAGCAAAAGAAAGCTGTGCACACTAGCACAGCTGCTTGGCAGGGCTATTTGGCTACATTTACAAAACTGTGTATTTCCATAAGATTCAACAATCACTCTCTTGGATTTACCCAAAGGAATTCAAAAGTTGAGTACATACAAAATTGAACATATGTTTAGTTGGCTTTGTACACGATTTCCAAAAAACATGGAAGTAACCAATATATTAACAGCCTAATTGAAAAGCAGATAAAATCACTATAATATATCCAGAAATGGGAATGTGATTAAATGCTAAAACAAACAAACAAACAAACAAAAAATGTGTGGAGGCACCAGAAGACAGAGGGGAACCTGAAACGCATACCAACTGCTACAAAAAGAAGCCAGCTTGGACATGCAGTAGACCTCCCTTTAATCCACCATAAATAGCTATTTACTTATGACTAATGTGATAGATATTTTTCAACTCAATTTTATTTTATTGTCATAATATATAAAACATTTCGTATTAGCTAACATAAAGTTGTATTGTAATAATTTGAAACCTAGTCTTTTAAGATTTGACTTTTAAAGATTCATGCAGAGAGAGTTGGGGGGGAATACCTCAGTCAGTAAAGTGTTTGCAATGCAAGCATGAGAACTTGAGTTCAGATCCGTAGCATCCACATAAAAAACTTGATATAGGGATATCCATATGTCATGGATGAGACCCTGAGACTTGCAGGGCAGTCAGTCTAGCTGAATCCATGAAATCCATATTCAGTTAGAGATCATGTCTCAAAATGAAACATATTGTAAAGAATGAGAAATGTGATTGAATAAGACATACAACCTCACCCTCTGGCCTTCATATCCATGTGTACCACATATTCACATGTGTGTAACACATCTGCACATCCAGAGTTTTAAACAGAATTGATTATAGAAGCAAAAGGAGAGGTAACCCCCTCCCCCTGCAGTGACAGTGAGTAGATGGAAACCTCACCCCAGTCTGATGGAGGCTAGGTGAAACCTCACCCCAGTCTGATGGAAGCTGAGTGACCAATGAGTAACGATCAATGGAATCTGGACTCCCGATTGCTCTATGGCGTAGAAATTTAAAAAAATAGAGATTTCTCGAGAGTTTTTTCAGAGTAAAACTTTTATTCCTGTTTAACATGGGTGTGTTTGCATTTTAAATGCTTTCAGATTAGGTGCAAGAAGGGAGAAGGTTTGTAAGTAAGCAGAGCTCGAGGGAGACAACATCTAGGAGCTAAGCAAAGCAAGGGGGAACTGAATGCAAGGACCATGTGGGGAGGGAGACGTGGAGCTGCCAATCAGGACTTAGGTTTTCTTGGAAGAGGGGAGGTAAGAGAACAAAGAACACAAGCGAAGGCCTGTCTTTCAGCTTCCAGGATTACAAACAGGAGCTCTGGAGTTAGGCCAGAGACAGTAACATGGGAGCCTGTCTGTTACTTTCTGTTGCAATGATAAAAATTGACACGAATAAAAGTGACTTATGAAATAAAGACTTTATTTCGTCCTATAGTTACACACACACACACACACACACACACACACAGAGAGAGAGAGAGAGAGAGAGAGACAGAGAGAGAGACAGAGAGACAGAGACAGAGACAGAGACAGAGAGTTTCAGAGTCTGTAATTGCAGGGTGACAGGATAGCAGGCAGCTAGCACAGGTAGCTAAGAGGGTACGTTTTCAGTCACATGAAGAAAAAGCACGCTGAAATGTGGGACAAGGCTGTAAGGCCCCGCCCCCAGTGGCATACTTCCTCTAGCCAGACTCCACCTCCTAAAGGTTCCATAACCTCCCCCATACAATGCCACCAACTGGGACCAAGTGTTCAATACATGCGTCCATGGGGGCTATCATTCAAACAGCAAGTCTCATATTCTTAGAGAACACTCAGCTTCTAGAAAGCAAAAGCTTTTCATTTAGAGGTTCCGAATAAAAATGACAAAAGCAAAAGATCACTGACCAACTTGGATTTCTCTAGCGAGGTTAAATTAGAACGTAATATCTAATAGTAAGTTTGAATGTATGGCATTAATTAGAGTTAAACCGAAAAGACTGTCCCTCATTTTATTACTAGGGGTTTGCAGTACATTCATTTGAATTTGTTTTCCCTTATAATGAGTTGAAATAATATTTTTGTTTATTACTTTATTAAGTCACATAAGTGCAGAGAACATCATCACAAATTAAAGATGGTTACAAAATTAAAATATAATTAACTGATTGATTTACGCACAATTTTAGTATCTATGCCTGACAGGTTCACTATATGATTAGATTCATTTCTTCTTTCTCAATCATTATCTTCATCATTATTTGAAGGAATTGTAAAGCACAGAACACACATTCGAACACAGAGAAGGACAAAAGGACATTCCACTGAGCCTTTCTGTGCCCATGGAGTACCCTCTGAGGTGAGGTAATAAGTGGCTATAATACACACACACACACACACACACACACACACACACACACACACACACACACACACACACACACACACACACACAGAGTTCTCTTCAGTACTGCCAGCCCAGCCCAGGGTAAAATAATTATGGCTTAAGGCAGGGCATTGTTTCTGTTCCCATTGTTCTTTTTAAAATCAATTCTGCAATCCTTTGAGCTACTGCCTTCCCAGGGCATCCTAGCCACCTGCAGGCTGTGCCCACAGTTTGAGGAATAGAACCCTGCGTTCATTCAGCAGTGCTGCGCCCTGAGAGGCCTCCCCTCCCTCTTCTCTGGTGCTTTTTCTCATGGGAGGCACAATACACAAGACACTACATCATGCTTTCCAGATTGAAGAATTTAGGTTCCGTGAGCATTGTACGGCTTTCTTTCTTCTCTTTCTGTTTGCATTCTGTGGATGAGTGAAAACACTTGCTGTAGGCTCCTAATGAATCATCAGCGTTCCACCCTGCGTGCGTGAAGCCTGCCCTCCTTATGTGTGTAAACAGGTGTAGGAAATGCCACGGGAGATCCCTGCACACATCCTTGACTGTTCACAAAAGGACCCTTTTTCTCCTTAACAGGGCACATTACTCAATTTTGAACAGCAGCATTTTAGCAAATCTGTAGAATCCAAATGTAGCAAGTCAGATATTAATTAACCCTCCTCATTCATTCAGCATTTATGTGGTGAGCCTTTACTGTGAGCATGGCATTGCCCTTGGGATAAAACCATGCTGGTGAAACAAACATAGTCCTACGACCTCAAAGGCTGGTTTAGGGAGTAGGTGGGCTCAGATGGCAGCTTGAAGCGGTGTGGTCAAACACCATGGAGCGAGTGGCAGGATGCAACCATGTGTCCTAGCACATCTGTGGGATGAATACACTTTCTGGAATATGAAAATTAACTTGTGGAGGTGTCAATCCTTCAATCTTTAGTAACGCTGACGTTTAAAGGAAAAGAAGTCCTCGAGAGTGAATCGGGTGACTTCTCCACACAAAAGTGGCAGTGTTCAGATGACTACTACGTGTAAGAGTCCGTGTATTAATTAGCTGCTTTGTTCTCTTTTCAATTTAAATACGTAAGTCCCCCCACCATGTCAATGGCTAACAAAAAAACAAAAAACAAACAAACAAACAAAAAACCATGTGTCTGGAAACATATCTCCAAAACATTTCTTGCATTCATCTCTAGAAGATTATAATTTTCTTTCAACAAATAGAACACTAAAGTGTAATGTGTTTTTCACTGCTGTTAATCAAAGACTTAAGTAAGTCATGCCACCGTTGGTCACCCATTCTGAGTGACCTTCTTACATCCCCACAGCTCCAGAGACAAAACCCCTTTGTCACTTACTTGAGGGACTCATTTAGTTTCAGTGTCTTGTGTATGTTCTCATTATTTTCCTGTTAAGTAGAACACTTTCAGTGTTTCCTGTATTAAGGCTGCTTTCCTTTAACTCAGCAGTAAAATATAGTTAAGTCTCAGGAACGGTAATCATTCTAAGTTCCTGATCATGTAGCAATCTTCTTTTTTTTTTAAAGAAATGTCTGAGGCACCAATTATGACGTTAAAGATCTTTCAAGATTCTATAGTTCTGCACTAAAGTTTCTTATCGGTATGATGTTCAATTTCTTATGGGTAGCATGCTAGAGCGGTTGCAGGTATTGAAATCTCAGAAGAGCACTTAGTAGTTTTCTGTTCTTTGATAAGCCCTAATTCGACTCATTCAGTTGTCTGCAGCAGGATTTCGGAGGAAAGCAGTGTTTGGGCTCAGGCAGTGGAATCTGAGTCTCCGAGGCCAAAGCCGTGTCCCTTGTTTTTTCAGATAAGGAGACAAGGAGGGATACAGCTCCTGGTGGACCTGCTGGATCACCGGATGACAGAAGTCCACCGTAGTGCCTGTGGGGCTCTGAGGAACCTGGTCTATGGGAAGGCCAATGATGATAACAAAATCGCCCTGAAAAACTGTGGTGGTATCCCAGCGCTGGTGAGACTCCTTCGCAAGACCACAGACCTGGAGATCCGGGAGCTGGTCACAGGTTAGACATCTTACTCAATGATTATTTCATCTCCAGATACTTGTCCCGGTATCTAACCCATTAGCAAATGTATAAACCCAGTATTACAAGTCAGAGCCTCTCATTACTGATGACATAGTCATTCTCCACTGGTATTTTCAAATGATCAGAATAAAATGCCAATCAAGCACACATAGGTTGATCATATTCAGTGATTAGAATCCAGCTAAGTATAGCTATCACTAAAATTCTACGATCTTACCTCAGTCCTTGTCATTTGCTTTAGAAGTAGTTGAATATCTTATAGAACCCACAGGCCATCATTAGAGTAACATTAAAATAGATGGCAGAAGGACAAGCCATTCAAGTGATTGGCAATAAGCCATATGCTCTGGTTTATAACTACACTGAACATGTATTGTACGTCTAGTATTAATTATTGAGTAAAACATCCCATGTATACTCAAAGTCCTAGGGTTATATTACTGAGTATCAAAGAATTATTTGAAAGTTCGTCTGAATGCCTTTCCATCTTCATAGAATTTTGGGTTTGGGATTTAATAAGAGTAACTTGTAGAGCAATGATGGGTTAAGGACCGAGAATGTTGAAAGAATTCAGCCTGTACATTTCTTGGAATAATTGGTCAGAGCCACCATTAACCATTAGCTCTTATCCCTCACTGTGTAAGTGTTCAGTCTTAAGTTGCTGCAGTTCTAATGACATACATGTCCCCAGTGTGGGATTCCAAATCGCTCTGAAGTCCTCTCTTCTTCATTATGCTCACTGCTGTGGTAGTTGGTGTTTGGATTCTGGTTCATTAAAGTACCCCTATAAGCAAGTGTTTGACAAATGAATTGCAAACGAGACTCTCCAAAAGATCTCTTCATTATCCACTGAGCCATTGCATTGACCTTCTGTCTCAGGTCTGAAATGTTCCTGTATCCCTGATGAAGTATGTGAAAAAATGCATAGCTCAAGCTACAGAATCAGCACACAAGGCTTAGTCAAGACTCCCAGTCCCAGTTCATTTCCTAGTTTCCTTCCTTCGAGAGAGTTGCTGAATCTCTTCCTTGTTCTCTGCTAAGCCTCAAGTAGACCCAAATTGGTTCATTCTTTTTTTTTTCCTTTTCTCTTTGTCTTCTCCTGAACCCCTTACTTGCTTGACCCTTACTTGATTTCTGGCTTTGTTTACTCTTCATTTTTTTCTGTAAGTAGAGAGTTTTCCTTGTGGAAATAATTATTGGCAAGGGTTGGAGTGTTATTAAAGTAATGTTTCACGCTAAACTCAGATGGGTCAGACAAGGTAAAGTGGTCATTATCAGCATTTTGCGATTTCAAGGACTGTTTTGAGGTGAGTTACATAACGTAACTTATTCCCTGCCATGATGGTTATGCAAGCCCACCCCTTTTTTCATCATTTGTGTATAAGCTGGTTGTACCCAGGAGAAAAGGGTTCAGTATGTGTGTTGGAAACAAGATGATTGGTGCATACAGCTTATGTTCCTGGATGCACAAGGCCGAGAGAATGGAAGCCTTACAGAATGCCTCTGCACGTGCTGCACCCATCATTTCATGCTTAGAAAGGATTTGGAACTTAGTCAACTTTGTATTGGCTCCAACATAAAACCATTATCTGAAAGTCACCTCAGTGGCAGTCATCCCATTGCCAAAGAGACTGTGTGAAAGGTTGAGGCAGCTGATGACTTAAGGACGTAAAAATATCCGAGGGCCTCATTGTGTGGCACATGAGCCACTGCTGGCATTTGAGGTGGAGTTGAGAGCAGCTGTAGCATTCCCTGGCCGCTTTTGGAAAATTTTGGAGACCATCATTTTAAGCCCAAACAATGATATAAATGCCTCCCTGAGCTCCATTTGGCAAGATGAAAAGCATACGTCCTTAGAAGGTCAAGAAGATTCCACTTGTCGTGAAGCTTGGCCTGTGGGAAGGATGCAGCACTTGGCATGCAGACAGAGACCTCTTCTTACTCCACTTGTCCAGAGGAGAGCCAAGCCAGCCTGTCCCCCATTGTGGCCTAAGCTTTCACTTCCCTCCCTGAAAAGAACACTGCCTTTGCAAAGTCAGTGAATCAGTTAGGAGCAACCAAAGTTCATTGTTAGATGTTTTCTGCCTTCCCAGCTGCAAGGGGTTCTATTCTCACAGTAGCTGGAGTTAGCACTGTAGCGTGCTGTTAATGAAATGGTAGTACTTTGGCCACAGTACCATCCCGCAGAAGAGGATGGGAGGGAGGCACGTATGATGGTATGATGACAGGCTTGTGCAGACATGGGTGCCGGGAGCACAGAGCCTTCTAAGTTTCTCCAATTGAAGAGACAGGGGCCCCAGGAAGGCTGCAGGACTCAGCTGACTTCTGTTTAGTCATCACAAACCAACCTCCCTCCCTGCCTGAGGAAAAGGAAAAGAAAGTTAGTTGAATGCATCTCAGAGAGCCTTAGAGATAAACTGTCATCTTCAGCACTGGCCCATGGTCATCTGCCAAGGTGGGCTTCAAAGCATTGATCCCTTGGCCCCCAAAGAGCTTGAGGAGTTCAGTATTTTAGTTCCGTTAACCCGGATTAACCTGAAGGTCACTGAACTCTCCAATTCTCCCTTCCTCTATTCTCTTTCACTCTCCTCTGAGACACTTGTCTCTACCCAAATCCAATGGTCTCTTTGGTATAGTAAGCCTGCTTGTGTGGGTTTAAGAACTTCTTCCCTTCTGTTCATCTCTCCAGCTCCCCGGAGTGTACAAGTGCTAGGTGTTCTGGTAAGCCATGTTAGCTAAGCTAATTCTCCATCTAGAGATCACTGCCAGGGTGAAGCCCTGCTCTGAATGGCCAGTGCCTGGGCACCATTGAATACTAAATATGTAAAGACACATCCTGACAAGTGTGTCCACATTTTATAAATGTACTAGAGGAGCAGTGAAGAAGCCAGTGTCTATGGAGGGCAGAGAGGAATGGAAAAGAATAGATTATGGAGGCACTCCAAGGTTCCTCCACATCTCCATTTGGGAATGAGGTCAAGTGGCCACACGTAAATTAAATACAACTTTGCCTGTCAGTTCTTCTGGAAGCATGATACAGAATCTGTCAAGGACTCATGACATGGTATGTTATAGGAGTTACTTTAGGTTAAGGGGATTATTTCTGTCACATCCTTCCTTCTGCCTCTGAGCTCATACATGAGAATAAAATGCATTGGAAAATGTTAGAGGAACAGGAGAAGGGGTTTCTTTAACATTGCTCTCTATATATTTATAAACTAGGATGTGCAAAATTGTAAGATGGTTAATTTAGTGATTTTTAACATGTTTTATGAAGTCTATCTATTAAGTCTTAGAATCAGCCTATGTGTCTAACAGCAGAGAAATAAGTAAAGAAAAAAAGTGGTGTATATACACAGTGGAGTTTTATTCCTCAGTAAAGAACATTATTCTATTCGCAGGAAAGCAGATTATCATATGAAGGAAATTTCATCAGGTCCAGAAAGCAAATTATCGCCTTTTCTCTTACGTGTAAATCAGAATTTATATAGACACATACATTTGTATATGTATATATGTCAGAAAAATAGAAGTGAACTCTCTAGGGAACAAAAGGGACTCACAGGAGAGGGAAAGATGAGCCGGGGCATGACATGTCAAATGCCTTACTTGTTTGCATGAAAATGTCCACATGAAATGCATACGCATGGGCTTGGTGGATACACCAACTAAAAGCAGGCACCCGACTAAAAACAGATACTGGGGGAGCCAAAAGGCAAAAAATAGAACGCTACAATAAAGCAGTCATCTTGCAATCCTTGGATTACTTATTGAATAAATCTTGAAAAGCTGTTGGAACAATAATAAAATGTTAAAAATAAAGGTTTCTGCCCGCGGCACACAAGCATGTGTGTGGGAAAACAGCTGTCTGCTCACGCTGCTGCCTCGTCTCTCAAGCCGCATAGATTCTGTCCATGCCTAGTAGGCCTGGGGATACATCATTTTCCTCATATGCAATCATTATGATGAGATGATGATCAGCATTGTATTTAACCCTAGTTAAAGTTATTCTCTGCTGTCCATCACTCACAATGCTTGGGACCAAACACACCAATTAGAAATGTCGTGTGTCCTTTGGGCTTGACTAATGAAAGGTTTTTCTCTCTCTAAATGTGGAAATAGTTAACATAAATTGTGAAATTCACAACTGGAGTTTTGAGAATGCTTCACAAATCACAACATAACAGTGTTTACTGAAGCATAAACCGTGGTTAGTAGGTGTTACATTGGTTTAAAGCAAGCGTCCTTGGGAGCATTGCTCCTCCAACCATAGGGGTTTTTGCTCTTTATGTATCCAAATAGTCCGTCTGTTAATTAAGAAAACCAGCCACAGACTCAGCCTTGGCAGTGATTTCCTTTATTGGTTTTTAAGTTGCCATGCAAAGCAATGAGTTTCACTACAGCATTTTCATATATAATATGTCATGGTGTAGACCACATTCTTTTTCTTTTTCTTGTTGGATATGTTTTTTATTTACATTTCAAATGTTATCCCCTTTGAGGACCCAGCTATACCACTCCTGGGCGTATACCCAGAAGATGCTCCCACATGTAGTAAGGACACATGCTCCACTATATTCGTAGAAGCCTTATTTGTAATAGCCAGAAGTTGGAAAGAACCCAGGTATCCCTCAACAGAGGAATGGATTCAGAAAATGTGCTACATTTACACAACAGAGTACTATTCAGCTTTTAAGAACGATGAATTCTGACTGGTGTGATATGGAATCTCAGGGTTGTTTTGATTTGCATTTCCCTAATGACTAAGGATGATGAACATCTCTTTAGGTGCTTCTCAGCCATTAGATATTCTTCAGGTGAGAACTCTTTGTTTAGCTCTGTACCCCATTTTTTAATAGGGTTACTTGCCTCTCTGGAGTTTAACTTCTTGAGTTCTTTGTATATATTGGATATGAGCCCTCTGTCGGATGTAGGGTTGGTAAAGATCATTTCCCAGTTAGTTGGTTGCCGCTTTGTCTTTTTGACAGTGTCTTTTGCCTTGCAAAAACTTTGTAATTTAATGAGGTCCCATTTGTCTATTCTTGATCTTAGAGCATAAGCTATTGGAGTTCTATTCAGGAAATTCTCCCCTGTGCCCATATGTTCAAGGTTCTTCCCTAGTTTCCTTTCTATTAGTTTCAGTGTGTCTGGTTTTATGTGGAGGTCCTTGATCCACTTGGAATTGAGCTTAGTGCAAGGAGATAAGAATGGGTCAATTTGCATTCTTCTGCATGTTGACCTCCAGTTGAGCCAGCACCATTTGTATCTCACACCAGTCAGAATGGCTAAGATCAAAAACACAGGAGACAGCAGTTGTTGGCGAGGATGTGGAGAAAGAGGAACACTCCTCCACTGCTGGTGGAATTGCAAGCTGGTACAACCACTCTGGAAAGCAGTCTGGCAGTTCCTCAGAAAACTGGGCATGATACTCCAGGAGGATCTGGCTATACCACTCCTGGGCATATACCCAGAGGCTTTACCTGCATGCAATAAGGACACATGCTCCACTATGTTCATAGCAGCCTTATTTATAATAGCCAGAAGCTGGAAAGAACCCAGATGTCCCTCAACGGAGGAATGGATTCAGAAGATGTGGTATATTTACACAATGGAATACTACTCTGCAATTAAAAACAATGAATTCACGAAATTCCTAGGCAAATGGTCAGAACTTGAAAATATCATCCTTAGTGAGGTAACCCAATCACAAAAGAACATACATGGTATGCAGTCACTGATAAGGGGATACTAACCCAGAATCTTGGAATACCCTAGACACAATTTGCATATCAATAGATTTCCAAGAAGATGGAAGGAGAGACCCCTAGTCCTGGAAAGACTGGATGTAGGGGAATGCCAGGACAGAGAAGCGAGAGGGGGTTGAATGGGGAAAAGAGGGAGGGAAGGGGGCTTATGGGACTTTCGGGGAGGGAGGAAACAGGAAAGGGGAAATGATTTTGAATGTAAATAAAAAAAACTTAGAAAATAAAATAAAATTTAAAAAAAAAAGAACGATGAATTCATGAAATTCTTAGGCAAATGGATGGAACTAGAAAATAACATCCTGAGTGAGGTAACCCAGTCACAAAAGAACACACATGGTGTGCACTCACTGATAAGTGGATATTAGCCCCAAAGCTCTGAATACCCAAGATACAAATCACAGACCACATGAAGCTCAATGAGGAAGACCAAAATGTGGGTGTGTTGGTTCTTCTGAGAAGGGGGAACAAAATACTCACAGGAGCAAATGTGGAGATAAAGCACAGACCACATTCTTATTCATCCTACCGCACACTGTCGCCCACTCCTTCGCCTCTTTTTATTTATTTTATTTTATAGTCATTGTTTTCCCTGCATGTATGTCTGCATGAAGATGTCAGATCCAACCGAGGTTACAGACAGTTGTGAGCTGCCATTGGATGCCGTGAATTGAACATGGGTCCTTTGGAGGAGCAACCAGTTCTCTTAACTGATGAGCCATCTCTCCAGACCCACTTTCCTTTTGTTAAGTTATTTATTTCCTTCCCGTAAATAGTTCCCCTTTCTTTCAAATTATGTATTCTCCTATTATCTGCTCTGTTTCTCCCCCTTCCTCAAGATCTCTGCCTCTCTTCTCATGGTACCCTATCTGACTTTAGGATATAAATGTATTCATTCATTCTCTCTCTCTCTCTCTCTCTCTCTCTCTCTCTCTCTCTCTCTCTCTCTCTCACACACACACACACACACACACACACACACACAAATTCAAGTTCCGGATATGAGACAAAACATGTAAAATATTTCCTTTGTAACTTTTGCCCATGATTTCTGTGATTATTGATTCCCTTGTGTCTACTCCATACATTGTAACTCAAAGCCCCACACATCTGGTGGCATCAGGGTCTTGTTCCCAGATGTGACACACAGCAGCCTAATTTATGGCTTCTGTTCCTGGATCTCAGTACTCTCCTCTCTAGTGTTTTACTGTCTTATATATTCCTAAAAATGAGCATTCGGGAGATGTAATTAACGAAGCGTCAGGCTTAAAGTCTATGATGTAATTGAACTATACTGGATGTGGAAATTGAGGTAGAAAGTTATTATTTGTCTTAGGAATATTTCATAAACTTAATTTTATCTTGGATATTATAAGATTCTATGAAGGTGTGTGCTTCTTTTAAGTCTTCTTTGGCGCTGAACACTTCCTGAAAGTGTGGTCCTCTCCAGTGCTGAAATATTACCTTTTTAAAGACCCTAATTCCCACAGCCCCCTTTCCTCACCCTCTACGTAATTAGTCAGACTTTGACCCTCAAGTTATTCATTTTCTTATATAATTTGGAGACCTTTGCCATTTCTATTACATAATCTCTGAAGAGCTTGCCCTGTCTGACATCGTACTTGAGGTGTTGGTTTTTTCCCTTTATGTGAGCCCCAGGAAGGAGTGTCACCGAGCAGGAGATGATCTCAATGTCATTAGTCCGAGAACAGGCTTTCTCATCTCAGAGCCTCTGTGCATGTTTTCCTCATAATGCTATTCAAGAATTTCCCTAAGGATGTTCCACAGCATGAACTGTCACTCTTCCCTAGTGTTCAGTCTTCCGTGTGGGCGTGATTTTCTCATCAGTTTTGCAGGCATGCTTTGGCTGTGACAATGACCCTAGACTTACTAGCCTTTAAGACAGGAGGAAGCTGATGCTTATTGAGCTCCACACACACTACTGAAGCGTATTAGTTGTGTGGTGAACTCTTTTACTCAAGGTAGACTAGTAGGCTACACTCTGCGGTGAATAGTCTTCAAATATCTCTGTTAGGTATGCTTTTCTTTAAGACTGAAGCTTTTTAGCCCATTCTTATACAATCGTTTTTAATTTATTGATTTATTTTTGTGAAGTTCTTTGGAGTTCTCACTTCTGTGTAAATTGTTCCGGCCTACACGTTCCTGCCTGTGAGTATTCCTTGCACTTATGTAGCTGTGGTGAAGCAGGAACTAGGCCACCGTTTCTATCCAGACCCTTCATGGCTTCTCATTTCCTATCTCCTTTCCATATGCCACATTCCTGCCTTCTGTGAAAGCCTTCCTAAAGATCTATCAGGACAGTCAGACATGGGGATAGAGGCCTCTGTATAGACCCTAGCCCTGACTCCTGAACCCCACAGCCAGACTAGTCCACTGAACTACCTCTGAGCCCTCACTGGCTCCTCCCTATAACCCAGCTAGTCCACTGAACTCCCTCTGATCCCTCAGTGGCTCCCCGCACAGCCCGGCTAGTCCACTGAACTCCCTCTGATCCCTCAGTAGCTCCCCACACAGCCCGGCTAGTCTACTGAACTCCCTCTGCCTGCATGTTGCACACATCTCATTGACTGAATTTCATCTGTCCATTTTCTTTTCTCTTTCTAGTTCTGTGACGCTTCTAACGAATAACATCTTCCCTGCATGAGTTCCAAACAGTTTGACAGATAAAACAAGGTAGAAATATTAGTGACTGTTATCCCTCTTCCAGGTAGAAGTCAGGTTGGAGGCCTTACTCCAGTCATAACATCTAATTGAGCTAATTCAAGAAATATCTGGGCCGAAAATTAATTAACCAGGCCGCATATAAAGGGTCATTTGAAAGAAGAAAACACATTTTCACCAGCACTTTCTGGGCTGTTGACATTTGTTTGTTTGTTTGTTTGTTTTTAGCATTCTGTGGATTGAAGCCACACTCCATCACACTCTACAACTGACCTTCACTCACCTTCACCCACTGACCTACATCCCTAGCCTGAGGATCTTTTTATTTTTCCCAGTTTTCTTCACCCACTAAGGGTGGGTAGGAACTAAGTAGTTTATTACCATAGCCTTTCTTCCACCTTGGGCTTTTGAAGGAGAGGGTCACTTATAATTCAGGCCAAACAGTTCATACATCACATTGAGAGTCACTGAAATGGGTAAGAACAAGACTTTAAATCAAATTTAGACCTCTCATGTTCTTGGGATTCAAAATTAAACCCAATCTCATTTCTTATTTCAAACCACTTCAACCTGTGTTGTCCAGAGCCATGAATTATTGCCTCAGTCCGAAGAGAAAGTGAAAGCTCCAAGATGCAAACAGTGTGTCCCAGAAGGCCTGGGCAATGGTGCAGAGATATCACATTCCCAGGAAGAAGGGAAAATCCAAGGGGAAAACCTGCTCATGTTGAAATCCAAAGACATTAAAGTTAAAAAAAATTGAAATTTAAAAGGCCAGTCTCTTGCCAGTGTGTGTTGTAGATCAAAGTGAAAGGGAGTGTAGTCACAGTTAAGGGGCTAAAATGAGGACATCTCTGATGGATTATCATTCTGTTCACTAGAATATCTGGACAATAGGACACCCTTGAACATAAGTTGGAGAAACAATACCAATATGATTTCACTTGGCTTCGAGAGTATTATCGGTAAACTTAAATTTAATCAGCAGAAATATTGTATAGGTTAATTATGGTGTTAAGGGGCTGGAGAGATAGCTCAACAGTTAAGAGCACTGGACGATCTTTCAGAAGATACAGGTTGATTTCCAGCATCCACATGGTTGTTTGAAACCATCTGAAACTCTAGTCTCAGAGAATCTGACCCCTTCGTCTGGCCTCCTCCTATAAAGAACATACATGGTGCACAAACACACATACATGCAAGCAAGACACCCATACACTCAAAATAAAATTGAATCAGTAAATAAATCTTTCATCATAGTGTTAGACACTTACCATCTTCAGTAGATTGGTCTGTATCCTTTTGCTTAATTTAAACAGTGGATCTGTGTCTAAGTCTCCTTCTGGTATCAGAATATCAGAGTCTGAGATGGAAGCAACCTACCCCATCACCAGGTAGATCAGCTATGCTTTCACTGATGGAAGAGAAACCCTGTGAGTGACAAGGAAGTTGGACTCACTGTTAGGATAAGACCTGACACTGTAGTCAGAGCCAGTAAAGAAATCTCCAGAAGACTTTGCCTCTGTGCCTCATGATGAGCTGGAAGGGAACCCTGTTCACCGGACTGCAATCAGGAAGAAAAGCTGGACATAATGCATGAGAGAGAACCATGACCAACCAAGACCAAGGAGGATGGACTAATGTCCTCTGCTGCCAGTCATTGTCTGTGCTGTGGTCATCAGCAATGCTTCAGAGCTCCTGTGTGGGGGCCTAGGTGTAAAATGAATTATCTCTTCTAACTAGCCCATGTATAAACAACACACAATCCTGGTATTTTATTTACAAGCCTTAAGCCTACATTGGGCAGGTTTTGAGCTAGTCTACCTTACATCCCCGTATTACTTCCTGTTTCATTCTCTTCCAGGTTATCCTAAGGGTCCATCTCTGTTATCTTTACTAACCTAAAAAACACCATAGAGGTCCATCAAAATCCTCTGTATGGCTCAGTTTTTGCCCTGCCAAGATGAGGACATGAGTTTGGATCTCCAGAACCCAGAGCAGTACAACCCTGCACCTCCAGCACCAGAAGATAAAGATTCAGGATAGTCCAGTTCAATCAGTTGGTGAGATCTGGACTCAGTGAGAAACCTTGTCTCAAAATATCAAGGTGAAGAAACAATTGAGAAAGACAATGAACATCAACATCTGATGCACACACACACACACACACACACACACACACACACAGAGAGAGAGAGAGAGAGAGAGAGAGAGAGAGAGAGAGAGAGATTTTATGCCCTTACGCTAACCTTAGGTGATCATCATCATCCATCCTACATATTCCTGAAACATCTGAGGTTACCTTCACTATTCATACAATATTCATCTCCAGGATCAGTAGTGCTGGAGACCTAAGTTGAACCTTCTTATACATGCCTGTGCCAGATATGCTGGAATCTTAAAAAGCTTAACAGGAAACCTTTCTTGAGCATTGTTGGTTCTCATTGGCTCACCAACCTTCAAATGCACAGTACATCTGTGCTCCCACAGTGCATCTGTGCTCCCACAGTGCATCTGTGCTCCCACAGTGCATCTGTGCTCCCACAGTGCATCTGTGCTCCCACAGTGCATCTGTGTTCCCTAAGTGCATCTGTGCACCCACAGTGCATCTCTGATCCCACAGTGCATCTATACTCCCACAATGCATTTCTGTTCCCATACACAGTGCATCTGTACTCCCAGGATGCATGTGTTTTCCTACATGCAGTGCATTTGTGCTCTCATAGTGCATCTGTACTTCTATGGTGCATCTGTGCTCCCACAGTACATTTGTGCTCCTTGGCCTGACAATGCCTAACTGATTTCTATTTCTACTTTGCAACTCAGGAGTTATAAGTTAATTAGATACACTTTTCTCTAATTATATTTGAGAGTTTGCTCTATTTGCTCTACAATTATCACAAAAATTACCATTAAATAGTGTTAACAAACACAGCATAGAAATTCCCACTGGATGTTAGAGAAGAGGGGCAAAGCATACAGTGTCAATATCCCATGCCCAACACCTGGTTTCCTTCCTAACAGATGTTTTCATTTTATACTTAGAATAAGGCATCCAGAACAAACTTCTTTCATGCTGTGTTTTAGAAGAGGAAACTAGTCTGGCAGAATGGAAGCTTCAGTTTTGCTCGATCTATGCCAGGTTTGCTTAGTGACTTGCTTCTTCAGTGGACTGCATTCGCATTGATGCCATGATTGACATTACATACTGGTGACTATCAGTCACGTGTCCTCAAAGGAATGTTCAAGGAAAGGGTCTCAGGGAAATGACGTCTTAGCACAGGCACTGTACCTAGGAACTCAAGAAAAAGGAAGTTAGTCTAAGGCTTGGTCTTCCTGTCATCTGTCTTCCTTTGCTGTTTTCCCTCAGTTCAGTCAAGATATAGCAGACAATAACGAAAAGTGGGAGATGTGAATCCAATCCTCAAGGAGTGGTCAGCTGAGAGGAATGGATCCATTTTTATAAGATGAACAGTGGAACAAAAAGAGAGAAGCTTAGAGCAGGAAACATTACCAATCAGTTGGCTGGAGACTCTTTGCCTCCCTCTGATATATATTGTGGATAGGCAAGAAGCACTCCAAGAGCTATGTTCTACATTTTAGTAACTTGTGTTTTCCCTAGTGTCTGACAGTAGCAAGTAGCAGCAGCAGGCTAGAAACAGCAGCGAGAGCTGCCCTCTAACCTTGCGGTCATTGTGTAGCCCTGGGTACCCAAATCCCCAGTCCCTGATGATGGCCAGTATTAATATTTCTCAGGCCAGGGATCTTCAAACCTTGCCTCTACAGACGTGCCATTTCTCAGGAGCATTTCTAATGACTGTAGCTTGCAAATTCTCCTCTCTGGCTCCTTGCTACATTTTACCAGCTCTCCAGAATCCCTCTTCCTCTCTCTGCTTCTCCTTCCTTTCTCCATGTTCAGCTCCAGTTGTTAATGACTGCTGCCATCATGATTTGGGCCGTTGACTCTGTCAGGAAAGCATTCAGGAGCAGAAGCATTTGGAGGGCTGGTCAGGAACTAGACATTGGCTTAGGCAAAAATCAATCAAGTTCAAGCAGTCTCCTACTGCTTTGGAGGAGACTTCTGTGAAATTATCGAGTTGAAGCAGCTCCACACTGAGACCACCAGGTGAATTTGGATCTGAAGTCCATGTGAGCGACTCTCTGCTCTCCGCAACATTTCCCCACGTTTTGCACTGGGAATCCAGAACCTGGAGCAAACAGGGCTGTTCCAGAACCCACTATTGAGTACCAGAAATGGGGCCCTAACTGCTGGACTCCTTTGAAGTGCTTGGATCTTTCAGCTGTCAAGACCAGTTGTGGGGAGACCAGATAAACATTCTGGGCTGTTTAGAAGTTACTGATGCTGTAGGAAGTAATATTAGAAGGTCATCACCTCAAGTTCAGGTAGCAACCCCCAGGATTTTCAGCTGTTAAGCTGTATAGAGGCTTGCACAACTCCTGTGAGATCAAGCTGGAACCTGTATTGAAATGAATCTGGCACTCATTCAACTCAAGACCATTTGAGATAAGCCTTTATTGGCCAGATATGACAAGACATGGAAGGTAGCAAGAGAATGTTTCTCAACTAATTCACGGAGTAAATTAAGCAGCTTGCTTATATACCTGGATAAGGGGTATTTCCACCAGTCATAGCTATTGCAGGTGTTTGGTGCCAAGCATTTTTCAGGGCACTCAGAAGAAAGAATGAGTAAGTGAGAAAAGAAGAACAGGAAACCGAGAGATGTTGGAGTTAAAGTGATGGCATTCTGGAATCTCCTGGATACCCATCTCCTCCAAGTCAGGAGTCCAGTGGCTTGTACGCACAGGCATGCATAAACACAGGTGTCTATACACAGCTGTGCACACATAGGCAGTCCTCAGCTCCAGTGTTGCTTTCCCAAGTAACTGTTGAGTGCGAAATGCTTTTCTCTCTTTCTCTTGGCTATTGACCTTGACTCCAGGGGTGTTTTCTACACTGGGTAATTACCATGTACAGCTGATCACGCCCACCCTTTTTTAAGGATGTTTGTGGCAGAATGATTTTTATCGAATCTTACCCTCCGTGTAGCCTTCAGGAGACTCCTAATTCTTTCTTACACTCACATGAAGTAGGGATTTGGATTTAACACATATTTGTGCTTCTGAGTGTGGATCATTTAGGCTCTTTGAGCAGTTAATCAATTTAATAACTTTACGCAAAACTGTCTTTGCTATTAACTTAGTTATTGGAGTGTGTAAACACAGATGTGAAGTTTTATTGTCATGGGGAAAAAACTTCACATTGAGGATGCCATGTTATTCATAAGTTGAATCTGACAAAAATGTGATTGAAAGGGAAAACTGTATGGTTTCTGAAGAGGAACCACCCCACAGAAAACACAAAGCCTCATTAAGCCAAACAGTAAACAGGGAGGAATAGTCTCCCGTTTACCAGTCAACCTCCATGGTGGCTTGAATGAGAAATGTTGCCCATAGGATTAGGGATTTGAACACTTGGTTCCTGGTCTTTGCTATTGTTTGGGAGATTTAGAAGGGGTGATCTTCCTGGAGGAAGTGTGTGCTTGCTGCTTGGTGCTGTGCCTTTAACCACAATGGACTCCTCTCTCTGGGACCAAATACACTGCTTTAGTTATGGTATTTTATCACAGTAAAGAAAATTAAGTTATTAATACTTGACCAAATAACTAATTCAGAGCCCAAACTTTTCATCTGAATGGATCTTTTAAACTGAATACCAAGCATATCTACAATTTGAAAAGAGTTTGTAAAAGCACCCCCTTATATATTTCTAGATAAAATATATTTTCAGTATTATTTATGAAATAGTAATATTAATAAAGTAATATTAATATAAAAAAGTCTCTTTGCCTCCAGAGAGTTTCCCTTACCATCTCCAAGTAACTAGCATCCATTAGGGCAGCATGCTATTTATATTTGAGGAGAGTGTTTGCTATGGTAACAGCCAACTCTATGCAAAGTCCTTTCAAATAAAAAAGGAGTAGGCTACCATAAGTATATGTGACGTGGAATTTATACGTACCCCACCTCATAGCTACCCTTGGTATCCCTGTGTTCTAGGCTACTTGCTGCCTGACCCTACCTACCCTTCGGGTTTGGAGGTGAAGTGGTATGGAGACACCAGCTACAGCAAGCTCTTCTGAACACTGCTGCAGGCTCCCTTAATTCCCTCCACCTGAGCCCCCTTGGTCCCAAGAAAGCATATCTTCTAAACAGCAGGTCCCAATTGACTGGCATTGTCTGCACCAGCAATTCTTGTTCTCTCAGGCAGTCCTCAATTAGGTCTACCTGCAGGAGATGCTTTTGTAGCAGTACGGCCCCCAGCATTTACATAGAGGCAGCCTGCCATTCCAGCTACATATCCACCCTTTTGTTTTTAGATTTTGAGAGCCTAGCGGGAGCCAGAGTGCCATTGCCTTGACATCGTTGACCCACCTTAGAGGATTCCCAGTATACTGGACTGTGCCTGTCTTAGGTTGTCCTGTCTTTCAGGATCTTACCTGTCATTGACAACCAGCCCTCAAAGAGATATCGCTCCTGAGGCCTGTCACACAATGGGGAGATGAGGAACAGCCTACATGGTGGTCTCACAGAGCTCTTCCATTCATGCTTTGATCACTTCCTTTGGGGCCACAATCAGGATTTTCAAGAGCCATTAGCAGTGTGCAGCAATAACAGAAGAATTATAGGCCATGAACTTGAGAAGATATGGAGCAGAAGATAACACAAAAGTAGTTAGAAGGACAATGAGAGGCAGAAAATGATGTTAAATATAATACTCATATATGAAATTTTAAAAAAATATTTTAAGCCAACAATTATCTCCCAACATCTATCATCCATACATCTATTAACTCCAAGACTGATTCACATCCTTTCGAGCATATGTGCACACACATGTATGTACATACATGGGCCTTTAATGCCTGTGCAATATAGGCATGCTCAGACATGCATGTGTAGGCATACAAACACATATCTAGTTTTGCACACACACATACATACACACAAGTCAGGGTGACCTTGGGTTTGTCATACATTTGTAAGCCTCTTCAGATGAAGTTCTATATTTGAAAAACTTCTCTCCCAAGCCTTCTGACTTTATTTCTATGTTGGTTTTGTACACCAAGCCTAGCAGATCCTCTGCAGTGCTCCTGGAGATCTGCAGGCTGTTCCTCTGATTGTCACTGCTCCCCAGGGCACTGTGCATTGCTGCTCTGCTGGTTGCTATGGTCCTATTGGCTGTTCTACAGGCAGAGCGCCCCATGGGTATCAGCCTCAAGTCCCCAGAGAGCTGTACCTGAAAGCTGTTATGTGACCCAGAAAGAATGGCTTGCTGCCCCCTTACAATATGCTTTATAAAGAAATCCCTGAAGAGTGTTCCTGAAGCCCCAGACATGAAGGAAACAAAGATTTCTCTCTGCCTTTTCCCCTGAGATGCCATAATGCTCTCCTTGCTGGGCTGGGGAAGACTCTGTTCTAGTCTTTCAAACCCCTGTCTCACACCTAGGACTGCATTCTATTCTTAAAACCTAGTAGGTGGTTTCTTGTTTCTCCAAGTTGTTTTCATGCCCAGAACCTCCTTTGTGAACACACACCACAGGCTGATGATCAACTATATGAAATTTATGCAAACAATAGCCTGTAATTGTTTTTTCCTCATATTTAAGAATGCATTATGCAATATGCATTATGAATTATCTTCGAAATGAGACACAGTCTAAGCATGGAATCATTGTCCTTTGATACCCATTTCAATCACATTGTCTGAAGATAATCTTATATACTTTCATATAATTTTGTACCTGGAGGATGGGCCTTATTTTCTCTTGGTGACACTCCATAAACCATGGGATGCTCCTGCATTTTTATTACCACTTGTCACAAAAACTCAGGTATCTAATTTTCTACCCAAGCCTTGTGCCAGCCCTCAAAACCTTCATATTTAGAAACATTTTGTGTTGAGGTTGTCAGATTAGGGATATGGTTAGCCTGTAGAGGATTCTGTCAACCCTGTATCTCCAAGATGCCTGGAGAGACAGGTACTGTCAAATCTCATCAGTGGACAGAGGCATTCTGATTCACAGACATTGTCAGGCTATGTCACTACAAGTGCATGCATTTGCTGGGATGTCTTCAGATTTGGACCAGGTTTTCAGTGTTTTCCAGGGAGTGACAGGCCAAGAGAGCTTTGCTCCACTAAGCCCCTGGTCAAAGATATAAAAGGGCTGGTGGTTACTAACCCCATCCTTCAGGTCACATATGGTCCCTCTCTGCCCCACATCCTTCACTGATGGGACATGATCAGAACATACTGTTGCATAAGCATCATGCATATCACATTCTATATGTGAGGCACAAAGACCTTATACTTTTATTAGGTAATGCTTGACAATGAGCAATACGGAGAGTAAGCGTGGCTGAGGGTAGGAGATATGGCTTCTAGCCTAGGGAACAAGTTCCATTCAGATCTTGAGGTGCTGGACAGTGAGCACCATATGAGTCCTGAAGCATTTGGTTTAGGGTGCCAGAGGAAAGGAGATACAGACTCTGATCCAAGAAGCACTACTACCCTTAGATAAATCTGATGGAGACTCTATCCCAGTCTCAAAGAGGTCAGCTAATAGCTACTCCTATGTTCTTCTAGTTTTCTGAGAAAGACTTAGTTCTATTGTAGGCTTCTCTGTTCAGTGGCTGCCCACTGAGGGAGAGAATCTCAGCCAATCAACAATAAAAAAAAATTCTATAATGCTTTAAATATTAATTTAAAAATCTACTTCTAAAAAATTTCTTACATGTTAAGACCATATGCCCAGTTTGCTTTGCTAATGGCAAAGACTTGGTGAATAATGCAAGATGTTTCTCACAAAGCAGAACCACTAGAGTGGTATTCAGAGAAAACAAGAAGTGGATTACCACTACTATCCCCATGTTGGGTAGAATAGTTATTTAAAGAATTAAAGTCATTATTTCCAAACTAATGCCATCTGTTCCTTCTTCTTTACCAAAAGAAATTCATTTTGGAGTACAAATCTATTCTCCAAGAAAAATATGTACATTTTTAACACGCTAGAAACTCTTTAGAATGGTGTGAATTAGATATGTTCTCAGATCTGAGACCTTATGACAAGAATAGAGGCTAGCATATAGTTTTAAAGAACATATTTACTATAAGAGTTTATCCCTTTGTGAAATAATTTAAATTGCATATGTTGCAGATGCTGGCATTATAAATAGTTAAATCTCTACACTTAAAAAGTGGTCTATATTGTAAACAGTAGCTTTGTATTGGAAAACATAATAAATTACTGTTTTATCTCTAAGAATAAATGTTCAAATCTGTTATCTTAAAAATATCCCCACACAGAAAAAAAAATGTAGCATCTAAAAATTAATGTAAGGATCTATAAGGAACAATCTAGTTATTTCTATGCATGCTGTTTGTATAATTAACAACTGTAAAGTATGAATTGTTATCTCAGTTCATTTTAAATAAGTATTATCCAATCATAAGCTATGAAAGTTCTATATTCTACAAAACATGACCAAGACATGGAGTTTTCTGACAATTTCAAGATCTCATCATGTTTGTCTTTCTGGTGCACCAACTGTTATGTTATCTTCAGCTTCAAATGATTAGATGCTATGGTCCATCTTGGCACAGTTCTATTTAACAACACCATTTTGTGTGCTATAAGTCATAACATGAATATATGTTTTCGGAAGAGTGGTTGTTGTATGTTAGGCTCTGGGTCACCCACACTTACCTCTGCTTACCTAGGACTCTCTCCCCTATGAGACATTCTTAATGGCATTCCACTGATCAGGATGAATAAATCAAATCCCATGTCAGGTAAACTGTGTAGATATTTGGTTTTATCTCTCCCATGAACACACACACACACACACACACACACACACACACACACACACACACAAAACTTCTTTAAGGGTATTGGAAATGATGTATCTATCACCAGTGGACCATCCTTGGATCAATCTGATGGAGACTCTACTCCAGTTTTCCCCCTAGGCTGCCTGATAACATCTCAGCATGGTCTTCAGCTAATAACCACTATTATGTCCACTCTCTAGCTTGCTAAGAAAGGCTCTGCCCATTGTAGGTGTTCTTGTGTTTACTGGATGATCTTCTGTCTACCTCTGACTACATGGCAAGATATCACCTGCTATGTCTGTTTTTGCGGGTAGTTATATCAGATCACTTCTATAGATGCCTTAACACCACTGTAGGAATGGAAACTGACACCCGGAGATCCCATTTCTTTCCTCCAACACTATCAAAACAACTTTAACACAGGGCCACCTCTCAGTCTTCTTCCTTCTACACTTCTGATTCATCCGCTAGTTCCACCAATATCACTGGATGCCAGGAATCAGCAAGTGCCTCCCATGTGCATTTGGCTTATATAAACTACTCAGTGCATTTTCTAAAGTCATAGTTTTATAATTCTGTGTAATAGAATTCATATTATTTTCATCTGATTAGTTTATTTTAGCCATAACTCTTCCTGATGTATCTGGAAAAAATGATTAATTCCACTCTCTAATTATTGCAGTAAAGAAGTACTCTGCCTCATGGATCATAGATGTTATGTTGACAAGATATTTTTCAGAATTTAAATTAATTATATAAACGATTCCATCTAATGTTAATTCTGCATGATATACTGAGAAATATTATATTTCTAATGAGCTTTTCATAGACTGAAAACATGGAATCTTTCAAAAGACTCAGACTCTCCTTAAATGTTTTTAATCTTCATAAGATGACAGGTATCTTAATAATTTGTAATGCCTGTATTTTGAAGTATATATTTATTTTTGTTGAATGAACTTAATAGTTTAAAATAATAAATTTTTCAGGACACGCAGTATTAACTTTTTATTTTCTAAGATGTTTTGTTTTTGTTGTTGCTATTCTTCTTCTTCTCCTCCTCCTCTTCCTCCTCTTCCTCCTCCTCCTCCTTCTTCTTCAATTCTGGGAGACCCAACTTTGTATAATGTGAGAGGCCATAGTATTATATAAGTGATGGAGTTAGTCAGAAACTGAACAATTCCCGGAGGTTTATGATTAAGCTTATTTCCCTAGAAGGAAACCTGAGGAAAATGCTCCAGGACTCCCGTGTGTGTGTGTGTGTGTGTGTGTGTGTGTGTGTGTGTGTCTAGTATCCACATCTCACTTCCTTATTGGAGATTTAACTGCACTTTCACAGTCCCTGCTGAAAACCACAGTGCACTGGGATCTGTTGTGGTTAACTGAGAAACCTAACCTTCATTCATCTTTGCAGGCATTTTTGTATTCTGGTTATAACATTTACAATCACAGGATTGTGTGCCTGTACCTTATTCTCTCATTCCTGAGAAAGGTTGATTTTAATGTTTTATTTTCATTTACTCTTGGTAGGATTATTAGGAGTTATATGAAAACTTGATCAGCAAATCCCACAGACTTGCCCTTCTAGGTTCTCTCCAATCTGTCATTTGTTCCCAAATCTTCAGATTGTGACAATCAGGTGGTTGTTGAGAAGGGCAGTGATATGAATCCCTCCTGCATGGTAGCAGCATTAGTCTGACAGCAGGGGTGTGATGGATTGGAATTGTCTGCCTTTCAATAGATAGGCAGAGTTCGTGGGAACAGTTGGTTATTGTGATATTTAAAGCTAGACATCATGACCAAAAGATTCCATTTAAGTTCATTTCAGATCTTGGGTTTCCAATTACAAATTAGGAAAAGGAAACTGGTCTTCCAAGGATAGGATGGCTTGAAGAGAGAAATAGAAGCATTGATCTTGATGGGCAACAGCTCAGTGGATGAAAAATATCATCCTTCTTTGAACCATGTCAACAGTACCCTCCTTAACCTGCAAATGGAAGCGAAGCCGTATGTCTGCAATAACAAACAGATCAAAGCTTTACACCCTCAAACTCTGCTGACAGAGGAAAGTCCATTATTGAAGCTGTAAATGGTTAATACCCATTGATAGCAGTATATGTATATATTCAATGGCATTTGTTTTCCAAGCCTGTGTATTCACGGTATTTGTAGTTGTTGAATCTCGTTCTTAGCAGGACACCCAATGGAAGAACCATGTCTGGAAGAAACAGCAAATTATCAATTAAATAATGCCATGAAAAATATAGCACAGCTATCAATAGACAAACATTCCTCCAAAAAAGATTAAGAAAAACTAGTAGTTTCGCACATCAATACTTATTTTGATACTTTCTGAACTGTTTGGTGGCTCTTCTGTTTTTTAGTCTAATATGTGTGGTTTCAATGGCAGTCAACTAGAAAGGGATGTTCCAGCGACCAACCTGAAGGCAGCTAAAAGGGACCCCTTACAGTAAGGAGACACCACCTATGCTGTGAGAATCCTCAATGTGAAAATAGTTGCTTAGTCCGGTTAGAGACGACCTCGTACTAAATATTGTTGGGTGGAATTGTCTTATGTTTTTGGAGCATGTGGACAATTTATTAATATTTAAAGTATCTGGGATCTTTACCCGGTCATTTAAGTTTTTTGAACTCAGTAAAAATTAAGAACAGTTTTCAATGAAGTTGAATTAAACATAGAATGTATTTAAAACACTTTGGTGATATGGTATGAACTGATGTAAGAAAGAAGAAGAAAAAAAATCACAGCTCAAAGTCAATTAGTATGTGATTGGATTAAAATGGACCTGTTCACAGGCAGCCTGCTCTCTGAAGCCAATTCCTGGCCCACCAAAACTACATAGTAAAACCCGTCCCCTCGATCAGTCAACCAATTAGTAATATTGTCCATGCAAAAGACCATTACTAAGCATTAAAATTAACACATGTCTGCATATTTGTTGATATCAAAATACGTCAGTGCTATGTGCTGAATGTAAAAACATGAGCAGGCATCATGTATGTTGATTTCTGTAAAATGACTTGCATCTGTTAAGCAAAGAGAGATCATAGAATTTTGTCCTAGTAACTCTTAATATCTGTGGCTGAATTGCCTTTTCATGTTATCTCTTTTTTTTTCCCACACTGGAGGTTTTAACCTTACCATGTATTAAATTGAAAGTTAGAGGGCGGAAAATAGCAACTTATTATTTTAGAAAGCTTTAAAATATATATACCAAAGCATGCACTTGAAATTTGATAATGATTAGCTACAATGTAAATTGAAATTATTATACAGTCTACATATCTGTATGGGAGAAACAAGGAAAACCCAAAGTAGAAGCCTTGTAATAGCTTGCTTGAAGGAGACAAAGCATAGGATGTTTATATTTCGGCATAATGGCTCAGTAAAAGATGCCTCTGATTCCTGGGAAACAATCCCGTTTCCACTCACCCGAGGGTTAGTCAACAGATAAATGCATTACATGTGTGCTGCGTATTCAACAATATCTCTGGAAGTCATTTTTATCAATTTTGTGATTTACCTGGAGGACTAATGTTGAATGTCACACAGCATTTAAATAAGCAAGATTGTCACTTTCCCTAAATTGTTTTTTGAAAATCCTATTACACTTTGCATTCCAGTCATAGTAGCGGCCCCATCATTAACGCATCCTGGGCCACGCTCTGCTCATGTCGCTGCTGCTTTGATTCAGGAAACACCTAAAATAAGCGATTTTTATCCCCCTCCTGTCATTTGTTCTGCTTATAGTCTCCAAGAGTCTGACGTAATGATCAACCTTCTAACTCGATTAGAAGCATCTCTTTGTCCTCAATCTGCCCACTGACGGGCCTAAACCAGATGCTGTGCCATTACAGTTGCAACTCAGGTTTAGGTGGGAGTTGGTTTTGTGGGGGGAGGGTGCATAATAAAACCGAGCTATGGGCTGAGTCAGGAAAGTTCCCGCCTCACAAACATGAGGTTCTGAGTTTGGATCCCTTGAAGCCCTGGGAAAGCCAGACATTGTGGCCAGTGCCTGTGATTGCAGTGTGTGGGGAGCGCAGACTCAGGAGGATCTGAGGAGTTGTCAGGCAGCCAGCCTCTGCAAATCCATGAGCTGCAGCTTCAGTCACAGTCCATGCCACCCCCCCCCAAAAAAATAAAGATAGCAAGCAGACAATGATGTCTGCCTGTGGCCTTCACATGCAGGTGCACCTACACAAACACAGGCACATACACACCAGCAAGTACACACATCACATTCAAACAAAACAGCCTGCCAATACCACACACACACACACACACACACACACACACACAAGATTCACACCACACACATTGATACCCCCCACACACTATACACACATACATTCATACACATGCATACCAACACCACACTCACACATGTACCAACACCATACACACACAGAGATGCATACACTCACACACATTTTACAAATGCATACACTCACCACATGTCCCAAATAGTGTGTATACACGTATACACACTAAAAGGAGACATACTTTCCTATTATATTTCTATTTAAAAAAAAATCTGAGTACTCATAAGTTACCAGAAGTGTTAGCTGAGATCTCAGACCCACACTGCTGTAAGATTAACAGTTTGTAGAGCTAAAACTTTGCTAATACTTTTCTTCTGATGCCAAGCTGACTTTACCATTAGCCTCTTAAATGCTAGCACACTAAGGACCAGCCGTGGGCTGTTGGCTCTTCATTTGAACTCTATTTCTGTGATTTTGTTCTGTCCCGTGGCTCCAGATACCACCTAAGTGCTGAGGCCTCTGCGTTTCTGTCTTTAGCAATGTGTTTCAGCTTGCCCCACAGCTGCTTCCTGCTACCACTCCTGGGTAGTTAACTGGCATCTCAGACTTAAAACATCCCATCCTGGAACCCACAGCCTCTTGACCTGTCTCTTTCTTCCTGTCTTTCTGTCAGACCCAAATGTCTGACTCGCCCCACTTCCTCCCTTCACCCAGTCAGTCATGCAGTCCCCAAAGCTACCGGAAGCATTTATCCCATGGGCTCACAACACAATCTACAACTCGGTTTGCTTACTTCTGACCTCTCAGAAACAGACTCTGGGTTGAGCACTTCCAGAATAGCCCCTCTTCCCTCAATGTCATTCTTGCTAGGGGTGACGAAAGCATGCTTTTCTAGGTCAGGGTGACACCCATCACTGTGGGTGATGCTACTGAACTATACTCTTCAAAGTGGTAAACTGTGCTAGAAGAATTTCATCTTTAAAACTTAAGACTCTTAAGACAAATTTTATACATGTATAAAAGCTCAAAAGCATTAAGTTAATTAATAAAATAAAATCTAAAAGAAGGATAGTAGTTACTCAAAAATATTTGTTGAACTAAAAAACAAACAAACAAGCAAACAAACCAACCCTTAGCACCAAGACGCCAGTACTTCATTTTGTAGAACTGATGAGCCAGGGAGAAGTAAACTGAAAACAAACCTAAGGGCTACTGAGATGGTTCAGCAGGAAAAAAAAATGTGCTTGCTGATGGCCTGATGACCTGACTTTAATCTCTGGAACCCACATGATAGAAGGAGAGAACCTACTTCTGCAAGTTGTCTCCTGACCTCTAAACCCAAATATGCAATGTGAGACAACACACACACACATACCCACACACACACACACACACACACACACACATCACTAAAAATAAACACTACTCATGTTAGCCAGCCTGACTGCACTGACTGCACTTCCAGGAAACCTTTGGAGGATGTGCCTCCTCTTAGGCTTTCAGCACAAGCCCAGTAGAGACAAAAGTGAGGACAAAAGACAAATGAGCTTGAAATCCCCAGAAAAATCTGATGAAGGGATCCTTCTCCTCAGGTAAGATCGGGGCTGACTTAGGGCTGGTCAGACATCTTGTGTCTCCTGAATAAGAGTGTTTGCTGAGCCTGGGAAGGGAGGGCCATCACCAGAAAGGCTCCCAGCTTCAAGTGCCTAACTGAGGAGGAGGCACAGCGTTCCCTGCTCTCTCCCTCCTTACCCTCGGCTGAAGGTGTAGGGAAGGGCAGAGGTTCCATGGAGTTCCATACTTGGCACCTTCTTTTCAACTTCTTTAGCAATTGTTTCCATATGTAGAGTGTACTGTGATTGCCACTCACTATCCTCTCCTCTCCCTCTCCCTCTAACTCTTGCTAACTCCCCTCTTAGCAGCTACTTCCCATCCTACTCCTGTCCCCATGTGTGTGTGCAGGTCTTGCCTTTAGAAGATCATAGACAGTGAGACACCAGGGTGCCATACAGCAGGGACACCACAGTGCCTTGGGTCCTATTTACCTGTCAGTCTAGCCAGGAAATCAGAAAAGTGAAAGAATTTGCCTGGGATCTAACATATAGTATCTGTGCATGTTCTCAACTTGGAGTTGCATCCTTGTTGAAAATTTGACAGCATGTGCAGGCATCCAATGGAGTGATTGCCACACCTCCTCCCCTGTGGTCCATACTGTTAACTCCTGAGTAAGGAGATCTTTCTGTCTGGGTGACTTTTAACCTGTGTAGACATCCTGCTCTGGGGAGATCCTGAGACTCTAGAGTAGCATCCCTGCCCCAAGTCTTCCTTTTAACCACGCCACCACTGATACTCTCCCTAGCACTGCCCCTGCCTTTAGTAAATTACAACACACATTTGTTCTCTTGCCTCAGCCTCTCTGCCCTATGAAGAAGGTCAAGGCTTGGGCCTCCTCCTTTCTCTTCTATTCCCTGTCTCCCACAGATCTGCAAGCAAAGCCCTGTCCCAGACTGCAGAGTGCCTGTACAACTGTACAAAGCCCTGTCCCAGACTGCAGAGTGCCTGTACAACTGTACAAATCCCTGTCCCAGACTGCAGAGTGCCTGTACAACTGTACAAAGCCCTGTCCCAGACTGCAGAGTGCCTGTACAACTGTACAAAGCCCTGTCCCAGACTGCAGAGTGCCTGTACAACTGTACAAAGCCCTGTCCCAGACTGCAGAGTGCCTGTACAATTGACCCCTCCCAGGTTTCCCTCTCCAGAGCACAAGCTCTCAACCTTCCTAACGGTGCTACACTCTAATACACTTCCTCATGTTGGGGTGACCACCCCAACCATAAAATTATTTTTGTTGCTCCTTCATAATTGTAACTTTGCTCCTGTTATAAATCTTAATGTAAATATCTGTGTTTTCTGACAGTCTTAGGCGACATCTGTGAAAGTCATTCGACAACCACCCCACCATACACATAGCCAAGGGTTTGCAGTCCACAGGTTGAGAACCACTTCTCTAGAGCTTCAGACAGTTTAGTAGGTGAAAAATATCCTGATTACTAAACAAATGGATAATAAAGTGGATTTAGAAGTAGATGAAGAGGATAAGTGACAGTGGAGGACACTGAAGTCCAAACATCTTGCTTATCACACCCCTCCATCCTAGCAGCTTTTCTCTACTCTTCAGGCGGAGGCTGCATGGGAGCCGGTGCTGATGAACATCCAATTGGTCAGAATGAAGATACAGTAATAGGCAACCTCAACGGTTCTATTTAAACAATTCTGTAAATCAGGCTGGCATTCTGGGCTGAAGAGATGACTCAGCAGTTAAGATCACTTGCTGTTCTTTCAGAGAAGTCCTGTTCAGTTCCCAGCACCCACATAACAGCTGATAACTGTAACTCCAGTTCCAGAGGATTCGATGCCCTGCTCTGCTCTCTTTGAACACGAGGCACATAAGTGCTACACATAGGTACATGAAAATAAAACACCCGTACACGTACAATAAAAATAATTGTAAAATACTGGTACTCACTCAGACCCTAGCCCATTTCCATTAGAGAGATGGAAACTAGGCATATCTGTCTGAATTTTCCTGTGTTAGAGATTTTGACTACTCTTCTAGGATATGGTTGCAATTGTCCAAATGGTAGGTATCTTCTGGATAGTTGAAAAATCTACTCCTTGACATCCACCATGCAAGTGAGCCTCTAGACATCAAGATTTTACCCATTTGTGGCTTCAGGTTTTGCTGTGTCTCTTTTCCCCTGAATGTCTCTGTCCTTCCTTGTGTGAGCAATCAAGGGTCACCTTATGGGTGACCCCTGACATTGAACCTTCTTTTATCCCCTTCCAGGGAGATTTTTCTTACCTGTATATTCTTGGTGCACTTTCTCCAGTGGCTCATGAATTTTTGTTATGTAAGGTCCTATAGAGTCATTGTCAAATTGTCACTGACATAATGCACATAAGTTTTTATCTCCCCAGGTGGCCTCAGCTTCATTGACTGTATATTCCTCAGCGTGACTAGCAATGCCTTGTGTGAGCAGGTATTCATAAATTATCTGCTGAAACAGTAAACCCATTTAAAAAATGGCACTAGGAACAGAAGTGTCCCCAAGTGTCTGATGAAGCAGTAAATGGGTTTAGGGAAACTGAATGGGAAGAACACTTACTACAAATCTGTAGTCATAAAAGTGAAACTAGAACCATGAATCTGAAGGTGATCACCAACGATTACAGCTGTCTTAGTGGTAAAATCCACTGCTCTCATATATTTCCCATGAAATAACCTCCAGGAGTATCTCTAAGGGGCAGTAGAGTTTGGAGCATGAGGACCAGCATTTATATTCACGCTCTCTCGCTCTAATTTATAACTTCTCCTTGGGAAACTTTTCTAAATCCTTTAATTGTTGCTTATAAATCTGCAAAGTGACACCCACTTCTATACTTCTTTCCTAGGTTATAGTCGGATTTATGAAATAGTGCCCTCCACAGTAGAGCATAGTATCTGATAGTTCTTATTTAACTGAAAAATGGGATAATGTTGACGTAATTATGGTATATAGATGGGATTTAGTTTGAGGTTGCTTCCCATTCCATCTTTATTTCTTCAACTTTCCACCATGGAAGACGGGGCTTGTGTTACTGTAGATTGTCGTTGTCGTTGTTGTTGTTGATTGTTTGCATTGTTTTTTAGAGATAATAGAATTAAATGTTTACCAAAAAAATATTAGCAAAAACAGTTTTACTGCTCCAGATGTTCTTTATTTTGAGAATTTAAATGACTCCTTGAAATTTCTCAACCTACCTGACCTGAGTCTAAACAGAATCTGGAGAAAAGCCGAGAAGCAGAACAGCCTCCTGTGTTCATTCACTCTGCTCCAAAGGATGACAAATTACAACCCCTCTTTAATTCAAGTCTCAAATCCATGCACATGACATTTGTCTGACTGCTCACACACACCCTGTCCCACCTGACCTTCATTCTCAGCTACAAGTAGAATGACTTTGGGAGAGGGACTCAACTCTCTTCCTCTGGGTTTTCTTATCTGTCAAAGGCAGTTGGTAGAAGTTTGCAAGAGTCAGCATATACAAGGTGCTTTGCAAAGACCCTAGAGGATAATAAGAACTCAAAAATGTGAGTTTGGCCATTTCAACAATGATTTTTCTTTATTTCTCCTTTTACTGCAAATAGCCTTTTTTCCCCTCATGTTATATTTTTTATTATGGTTTTTCCTCCCCTTCTCTACAGTTCTCAGTTCCTCCCCACCTCCACTCCCTCCTGGAATCACTCCTCTTTATATCTCTCATTAGAGAACAAATAGGTTTCTAAGTGATAATAATAAAATAATGATAATAAAATAAAATATAAAACAAGTACATTGGAATGGGAGAAAACAAACAGAAGGAAAAGAAGGCAAGGAAAGGCACAAGAAACGAGTGTAAAGGCAGAGAGCCACTCTCTCAAACCACAGGAGTCCCATTAAAATCACTAAACTGGAAGCTGTAGTTAATATATATAGAGAGAGATTAATAAAATCTTTCTTTTTATTGGATATTTTATTTCAAATGTTATACCCTTTCCCCATTTCTCCCTTAGAAGTTTCCTATCCTATCCCCCCTCCTCCTGCTTCTATGAGGGTGTGCCCCCACCCACCCACCCACTCCTTCCTTCCTGCCCTCACAGTCCCCTACACTGGGGCATCTAGCCTTTACAGGACCAAGGGCCTTTTCTCCCATTGATGTCTGACAAGACCATACTCTGCTATATATATGGCTGGAGCCATGGGTCCCTCCATGTGTACTCCTTGGTTGGTGGTTTAGTCCCTGGGAGCTCTGGTTGGTTGATATTGTTGTTCTTCCTATGGGGTTGCAAACCCCTTCAGCTCCTTCAGTCCTTTCTCCAGTTCCTCCAGTGGGGATCCCAGGCTCCGTCCAATGGTTGGCTGCAAGCAGCCACCTCTGTATTTCTCAGGCTCTGGCAGAGCCTCTCAGGAGACAGCTATATCAGGCTCCTCTCAGCATGCACTTCTTGGCATCCACAATAGTGTCTGCGTTTGGTGAATAAAATCTTTCTGCCTCATCTTCCACAGGATTCTCTGAGCTCTGAGGGGAGGGTGTGATGGAAACGTCCCATTTAGGACTGAATGTCCCAAGACATGTATAACAGAATGTCATTATGAGTCATTGCGGTGCTTTTATTTTTGTTGTTGTCTTTAAAAAAAAAAAACCAGCCATATTTGTTTTTCACTAGGTCCATGTCTATCTAGTTTCAGGTTTTTGATCACACAACCAATGATGGATATGTGTTCCATATTGTGGAGTGAACCTTAAGTCAAATCAGACATTGGTTGGTTACTCCCACAGACTTGGTGCCACCATTGCTGGCAGGACACCATTGGAAATCATAGGGTCTGTAATTGGATTGACATTTATATTCCTCCTTTTGGTAGCATGCAGAGTACTTTTCTTACCAAACCAAACTAAACAAAAAAAAACAGAACAAAACAAAAAAAAAGAACAAAAACAAACAAACAAAAAAACCAAAACATATCACTTAGGAGTGAAAACTCTATATAGGCACCAGCTGAACTTCTGCATGTTGAAGGAGTCTTGTAGGTGTTATCTTCAGCAGTGAGACCTTGTTGTCTGTTTGTGGAATGAAACCTATAGCCTTGGCAACAGCCTGCATTGTTTACTTGTTCCAATGGATTCCTTTGGCCAACAGCTCAATTAGATGGAACCCAATCTCTGTACTGGAAGCTTCATTTGATGACAAGAGATGGCCAGTTGGGGCTCTGTTTCCCTCTTTATTTGGCAATTTTATTTAGGTCCCCTTCATCTGCAAATCATATACTGCATCGTGTTTTTATACTACCCCTTAAATGGCCTCTAATTTTAGCTGTCTTTCCCCATATTCACCCCCTTGTCCCTCTCTACCTTAACCTTCTCCACTTAATTCTATTCCAGCCTCCCCATCACATTCACCCATAACTATCCTCTTTCCCTTTCCTAGGAAGGTCTATCTGCCCCCTCCCCCCAAAAGAACACACATAGTCCCTTACTGTGTACCTAAACACTGTGGTTCTACAGATTATAGCTTGGTTATCATTGATTTAACAGCTAATATCCACATACAAACAAATACATGACATATTTGTCTTTCTGGCTCTGGGTTACCTCACTCAGGGTGATTTTTTTTCTATTTCCATTTATTTCTCTGTGAATTTCCTGATCTCATTTTATTAAGCTGAGAAGTATTCCATTATGTAGATGTACCACATTTTGTTTGGATAAAGAAATTCATTTGTTGGTTGAGGACCATCTAGATTGTTTCCCCTTGCTGACCATTATGAGTAGAGTAGCATTGAAAATGGTTGAATAAGGACTCTGTGGTAGCGTAAAGCATCCTTTGGGCATATGCCCAAGAGTGGTATAGCTAGATCTTGCAATAGATCAATTTCCATCTTCCTAAGGAACCATCACATTGATTTCCATAGTAACTTGCAAGGTTACCCTCCTCCATTGCACCACTAACAATGGAGGAGTGTTCCCCTCCCTCCACATCCTTACCAGCATGAGCTGTCACTTATTTGATTGATCTTAGCTGTTCTGACAGGTGTAAGATAAAATCTCATAGTAATTTTGATTTGCATGTCTCCAAGGGTCTTAAACATTTCTTTGGGTATTTCTTAGCCATTTGGGTTTCCTCTTTTGAGAATTCTCCATTTAGATCTGTATCCTGTTTTTAATTGGGTAGTTGTTTTCTTGATATCTAGATTTTAGGGTTTTTTTTTATTCCTTACATATTTTGGATATTAGCTTTCTATCAAATGTGTACTCGCTAAAAGTCTATCCCTGTTCTGTAGGCCACCTTGAATGCTTGTTTACTTTGCCTTACCGAAGCTTTTCAGTCTCTTGAGCTCCCATTATTAAACATTGATCTTAGTGCCTGTGCTAATGGTGTTCTGGTCAGAAAGTCTTCTACTGTGCCAATGAATTCAAGGCTATACTTCACTTTCTCTTTTATCAGGTTCAGTGTTGTTGATTTTATGTTGAGGACTTTGAGACATTTGGAATTGAATTTTTTGTACAGTGATAAATATGGATCTCTTTGGATATTTTATGTGCAGTCATCCAGTTTGACCAGCACCATTTGTTGAAGATTTTGTCTTTTATTCCAGTGTTTTATTCAAGTGTTTATTTCTGGCTTCTCTATCAGAAATTGGGTATCTGCAGGTGTGTGAATTCATGTCTTGATCTTCAGTGATTTTCCAATGTGGTCTTATTTTAGATCTCTCTCTCTCTTTCAACCCTCCTATCCAATAGTTTACATATTAGCATTTGTATGGTCCAGTAACTTTCCTCTGAACACCTGTTGAAAATGCACAGAGGTGGTGTTGATAAATAAACCCTTAGCTTGTGAGAATCCTATTTTCCAGGCATCTTCTTCTGACCTCCACACTCTCCAGACACATACATGGGACACACACATACATGCAGGCTAGACACACACATGTTACATATCCATACATGCAAGCCAAAAACAAGCATGAAAATTAAAAAAAAAATAAGTAAATCTTGAAAAAAAAATCGAAGATACTTTCTGAAGGATTAGTCAAAAACTTAGCTCCATATAGGTGTCTTGTCCACACTCAACCAACAATCTTGGGCTCCTCTTCTAGCATGTGCAGTTGGTACAGAAATTCGAACATGAGTTCATTGCTGGAGTCAATTCTAGCTCTAAAGCAGGGGATACTCAATTGTGATGGCTGCGTCTTTGCAGAAAGTTATCTCAGAAGCTAAGCAGTTAAAACACCTTGTGGGAACTAGTTAGACTTAGTCTCCTTAGCCAGAGTACGCCAGTCGGCATCAGAATCACTTTGAAAATTAAGGAACAATTCATTCTTTATCCATTCCGCAGTTAAATTTGATGAAAGACAGACAGACTGACTGGTATAGATTGATCGATTTTCTTTGAAAACAATCAATAACTGACTTGGCTTAGTCTCAGCCTTTATCTGTGTGTGGTTACGTAAGATGACCCAGAGTTTGGACAGGAGTCTATACACGGGAAGAGAATGTTTGACAATGCTGATGATGGTCAGACCACTTTATTTCCTCATCACCCCCTCTTACTCCCTACAACCTGTTCCTTTCATCTCTAATGCTAAATGTTTCAGTGAGATGAAATTCCAAGGGACTTAGCCTTTAATCTGCCCCACTGCTGAGAATGAGGAGGTTTACTCTTTGGAAAGATTAGGAAACCTGATAGTCTCTCAGTTCTGCTTCCTGGGCCCTTTTGCTCAGGAAAGAATGCTTGAGGGCTCTGCACCTAAGGAATTGCCCCATTTATAAGCGTCATTGTGGTAAATGTGTGCAAGAAGTTGAGATAACTTATCTTATTAAATAATTTTGTGTAGGCTCCAGGTATATATGTCGAACATCCAGAAGGGATTTCACTGTGACAGATGTGTACGTCTACACCTTGAAGGCTTGGCATCTTGGGTGGACGTTCAGGATGTGTGAGCAGTCGGTATGAGGACAGTATTCAGATGTGTACAGTGTACCTGCAGACAACCTAACAGGAGTTCAGGGAGTTTAGTCAGTGTCCCTCACAGACTATTGGTATGAGTGATTCAATGTGGGAAAGGAAGCAATAGGTTCCCTCTTGGCTCCTACCACACAACCTCGTTAAGCCCAACTCTGACTTTATTATAAAATAAACTGCTTTAAGACTAGAAAGATGACATAGTAGTAAAAACCACTAATGACTCTCTCCGAAGACATGAATTTGAATTCCAACACCCATACATCGGCTCACATCTGCTTGTAACTTTAGTTCCAAAGGATCTGACACTGTCTTCTTGCTTCTATGGGCATTGGATGACTAGGATGCACAGATATACTTAGAGCCAAAATGCCCAAACAGTACCTAGAATTCATGCAAATCCCCCTACCTCCACCTCCCGAGTGCCAGGATTAAAGATGTGCACCACCACACCTAACCTTTAGACCTACATTTTTAATTAAAAAAAGAACTCCCTTCCTCAGGTACAAACTGTCACTCTCAAAATTAAATACATGGTAGTCTTCCTTAAACTAAATCCTTATACGTGCATACATTAATTTTTCATGAGCTGATTAGTTTTAAATAAATATATTATATATGTGAAATATATATACATATATATTACACATATATACATATATATATATATGAAATTAAGGCCAGACTTCTTTTGGTCATTATTTTACACACCCACTTTTGTTAGAATTCTTCCTCGAATCTTATAGTAAAAATCAAGATAGGTTAAAGGGAGGATGGACTAAGGCCCTATACAGCTTGAGGCCATGTCAGAGACTTGCTGTTATTAAAGTGCAGGCTTTCTTCAATTTTTTAACACAGAGATAGTCATCTCTTTCAGGTCGAAAAAAAAAAAACCCACAATTACCCTCTATTAAAACAAAATAAAGGATCAAGTGAAAGTAATTAAGACCTTATTAAAGAAATTTTAATAAACCAATTACTGCTCATGAATATGATAATCTCAAGAAAAAGAGCCATCCTTTGCCTGAAATAAAAATAAAGTATCTCTTAAATATATTTAGTATACATCATTAGTTATTTAAATTTCTTCTGAACTAAATCAAGTGTCAATTATATTTGGAACAGTAATAACTTTATACTGATAAAAGGATGCTTATGGGTGATGTAATTAATGGAACATTCCATAAAAACAATTTTATTACAGATTACGATCAGAAATAAATTAGCATACCTTCATCATGTAAATTAAAACTTGCCAGTCACCAATTACAACATTTTTCATGTTACTTCTCTAGGATGCTTATACTTCGTGAATTCAGTTTATTCCACAGTTTTTCTATGAGTTGGAATTCGGTATCACCCCTGAGTAATTTAGAATTATTAGTAAGTTAAACTAATGAAACCACCCTGTTCAAAACTGCAAGAGATGAAGCTCCTGGTGCTCTATTGATTAGTGTTTTTCAGAGGCATAAATATTTCTCTCCCAGCTCCAAGTAGAATGCCTGTAGATTCAGGGCATATAATGCCATTTAAATCGCATGTTTTATATTCACACCTGGATTTATTATTTGCCTTGCATCTGCTGTTTTATACTTTGAGTTCTTTACACCATCTTGATGGCACTGTAAGGCTTTAGAAATGCTTGATGCTCAGAGCGCCTGGCGTCCTGCAGGGTCCTATCTTGCAGTTACTCACTAGGATTCTTGGCAGTAACTACCTGGCAAACACCTCCTGGGTGTTAGAGCACACTCTGTGTGCTATAGATGCTGAGTGTGTTCTGCATCCTTCAAACACTCAAGCAACTGTCTCCTATCCTCTCATGGCTAGGAAGGAAAGAGAGGACAGATGCATCTTAGTAAATTAAGGAGCAACTAGGGGGATGTGTAGATATCCAATGTGAGGTGAGCCCATTTGACTAAGTGTCAGGACAGGAAAGAGATGAGGAAACAGCAGGGTTTGAAAGGAAGGGGGTATAATAGATGATACTCTAGAAACAGCAAATGCATCTCACACAGTGTCTATGGGTCAGGGATCCAGGACAGCCACATTGAGTAGCCCTGACTCTGCTCACTTGCAAGACTCAAGTCCCCATAGGCTTGAGTATCTCTGGAGGACCTGCTTACAAAATGGTGCAGTAATGTGACTGCTGGATGAAGGCCTTCCTCTTCACCACAGTCACCTGCAGATCTTGTGACATGACAGCAGGCTGCAGGACAGCAAGCAACCCCAGAGAAAATCCAAGAAAAGCCACAATGCCACACACTAGAGCCTCGTGTGGGCTCTCAGAGTGGGATTCTATTCTGCTGGACACAGGAAGTCATGGAGCCCAGCTCTCTCTCCCTTATGTTCAGTATCTGGCTACTCCATCCCCTTATAGGGACTATAAAAATCTGTGGACATGACTTAAGCCATCACAGAAGAAAGAGGGAAAAGGGACTGGAGAATTTGTGCGAAATCCCATTGTCATATACTCAGAGAGGAGATACCTAGTTATCCGGTCTCCGTACAAATCTTTAATCTCTTTTCCTCCAGTGTATCCTCTCTCTCCCTTCCCCGCCTCTTATGTGTGTGTTTTTAGCAGGACAGCTGTGTGGACCCAAGTCTTGCCCAGTTTTGGCCTCTCTCAGTTATATCAACCATTGTGTCAACTGTCTCCAGTAACTCCTGGTTTGATATTCAAGTTTCTACATGTGTTCAGGTAACTGACCCAAACTGATGTTTTGAGGACACATGGAGGTAGTTGGCTGGGCTCCTTCCAAAAGGGTTGTATCACGTGGTATCCATTTTCCTAGCTCTTCCTCTAGAGGTGATAGCTGGTTCTTGCTAGAGTCAATGGTTCTCCTTTCAGAAGGTGTGCTGTGGGTCACAGATACTCGTGACAATAGGTGTAGACTGCTTGGAGTTGCAAACCAAGGACTGTAATAAGTGTACAGGACTGTGATACACAATACAGCCAATGTGGAAAGGTAGGCTGTATATGAACTGAAGAGTGGCCCAATGCTCAAGTCTGAACTAGTTCAAACCAACTGATAAATTAACAAGAAGAGTGAGGGAGATAGAACAGTCCAGTGAAGACTTCTTTTTCATCCTCTCATTTCTTGTCAAATATTAGTCCTTATACATTTGATTTTCACCTTTTCTCCCCAACTCTTCTCTATTCATTAAAATAGCAAAATTTATTTGTTATAACAGAGTGGTTTTGGACTCCTATACATTCCCTATATGTAAAAATGTACATTTAATTATTTATTTATATTTTGCCAGGAAGCATGTTACCCACTTTTTAAGGCACTCGCTTATAGGTTTCATTTGTCCGTGTAATCATTCTCAGTCAGGAGCTGGTAATAAAAATACTCATCATCTGTCACCATTTTTTACGTACTGTGCACACAAATGCTTTAGCATGGCTCTCTGAAAAGGTCCGCTCAAATACTGAGATAAATATAATTCATTTTGATCTTCTTTTTAATACTGAAAGATCAATTGTTTCACTCTACAGTAATATTATGACGCTACAGATGAATGTCAGTACACATTTTGATTATTTCAGTGATCAGAATTTAGTAAAAAAAATCCATCATGAATGAATCAAAAGCTTTATCTTATTTTTCAAAATGATAAATATGTTAATATTTCTAGTGACATAAATCAGCCCCATATTTTCTACACCTACTGCTTCCCATTGAACACTTTGTATAATGAGAATAGGAATTCACACACAGAGCATATGGAGAATCACTGATACACACAAAGAAAATGAGTGAACTTTTTTTCTGAAAAGGGCAGGATGGTAAGTTGTATGTGAGCAAAAGCGGAGACGGGACGAGTGAATGGACAGGGGTGGCTGGTTCAAGTACAACTATGTCTGTAGAAACAGGCAAACCAAATCTGTCTTCTTTGCCCTGCACTAAAGGGCTGGTTTACATATATGCCAGGTAATTGCATTCATTTAAATGAAATTCTCAGTAAATGTTAACTTCTGCAGACAGCTGAAAGCCTATCTGTAAAGTAGTCTTGATACAGCTATATAGTCCGTGATTTAATTAACAATCGGATTTGTGTTATCAGCGGCTTTGTTTGGTAGAACATGGAGTGCAAGAATTAATCAAAATGTCAGGAAGACTGTTCTGCTCACCCTGCACGGTGCAGCTGAGGTGATGTTTCATCTTGTTAAAAGATCACAAGCCCCTTAAACAAATAGTCTGAAGGTTAGTAGTTAGTCCAGTGTAAGCACAGAAGCTTCCTGTTCCTTTATATCTGTTCTTCAGAACTAACCCAAAATAGGACAGTTACTTTAAACTCATTATTAAATGACAGCATAACATAAAGGCGGTGTGTGCAACCTCATTTAGAATTAGTTTTGTTTTAGATAATTCATATTTTAAAACTCAGAACATTCTTTCTGCTCAACATTTTTACTTTTGCTCTGTCTCCGTTAATTACCGTTAAACTTGGTCTCCCACTCTCTATTGCTCGCTTTTTAAAAACTATTATTTTGTTAAGATCAAAATATAATCATTTCTCCCCTTCTCTTTCTTTCCTCCATCAACTCCCATGAACCTACTGACCCTGCTGTCTTTCAAATACATGATGGCCTCTTTGTCTTTAACTGTAGAGATTATACATATATATATTTCTAAACCCATAAATACAACCTGCACTGTATGTTACATGTCTATACATTTTCAGGAATTCTCATTCAGTGTTGTATAACCAATTAGTGTGTTCTTTCCTGGGGAAGACTGTTTCTCCTGCTTTGCCTGTCATTCTGTGTCTGGGGTCAAGGCCTTGGGAGCATTCCCCCTCCATGTCAGCATGGCTATTGGTATCATACTTGTTTACACGGTGAGACTTCATGAGTACAACTCCTCTGACTTTTGTGGTCACTTTTTATCACAACAAAGTTGCTGTACCTCTCTGTCTCTTAAAGTCTTCCTGTCCCCTCTTTTACAATGATACCTAAGCCTTGGGTGATGGAGTTGTGTTACAGATATTCGGATGTTAGGACTGGATTCCACAACTCTGTATTTTGATCACTTGTGATTTCTGTAGCTGTTTTTGCCTGTTGCAAGAAGTTTCCTTGATGAGGGGTGAAGATGACACTTAACTGTGGGTAGACGGACAAATATTTACAAGTAGTGAAGGATTGTGCTGGCTTAATTAAGTGGCAGTTGTAAGCTCTCCTCGGAAATCTGTAACTTCACTGGCCTCATGTGATATGCTAGATTTCAGTACTAGCCATGATTTCTGAGTTGGAGAGTTGTTGGTTACCACAAAGGTACATGTGCCATTACTGTACCCTTAGGATAATGTGCTATTCTGGAGGCTGTGGTATCATAGATAAGTAGGTCTATTGGTTGCTTCTATCCTTCAAAAGCTTGTATGTCTCTGGTGCCAAAAAGGCTAATCCTAGGGGAGGAGGCTTTCAGGTCAGATCCAGTTTAGGTGCTTTGGATCCTATGTTCAAAGTGGGTGGTGTCTTTAACAATAAACACTTATCTTCTGTTTCTAAAGAACAACCAAGAGTGATAGGATTAGCTTATAATGTTTTGGGTGAGTCTCTTGGATAACCCTAACCAACATCTCAAAAGAGGCTTCTCATACCTGTTGATGAGGTTGTTGTCAGACAGTAACTTGTCATAGTGCTGCTCCCCTTCTTGGTGTTATGTTAATTTTCTATGGAGACATGAAAAAAAAAAAAACCTTCTGATCCCACATAGGCCACCATAGACCAAAGCATGAACTCAACAGCATTAATTCATGAAAGTTCATCTTCATGTTGATCTGCAGGGAGTTTGCCCATGAGTTAATGCTTCCACACAAGCCCATTTCTAAACAATTGAGTTTACTTGTCTTATTTATGGAAGCATGGGTGAGTGGTTACCTAAGGTAGCATGAGTGACCTTAAAATATGTCCATCACCAAAACCTCTCACCCCAGCACAGATGATATGCCCAAAATGCTGCATTTCTAGAATCCCTTACCCACCACCATCCTTCAACTCCATATATCTAGAACCTCCCAATCCTGTGTAACTAGGAAAGACAGAAGGGATGGGGTGACTGAGATCTCAAGTGAGGGTCTGAAGAGCTTTCCCTTCCTCCTACAGGAGAAGCTTAGTTGGTCCAATTTTGTGAGGATTTCACGGGGTAATTACAGCTACTATAATTTTAAGATAGCAGTAGCCTCACACATTCAAAAGAACAGGGTTCCAGGACAATCTGTGTTCATGAGGAAGAGCACTGTACAGTTCTTGGAGTATGGCATTCAGAGTGAATGCTATCACCACTGGCATGGTGATGATGTTTAAATTGCTCTCTGAGCCTTTGACAGTGAGCGGATCTGATGCTGGATTCTCATAGTCTCTACTCAATAGCAGCTGCATTTATTGAAGAAGATGCAAATAGACTAAATGAGCAGGTTAAGATCTTGGTTAAAATGAAGAACTGTTAGCCTGTTGTGAACATCATTCCTTCTGTTCACTCTTGGATGGAATGCAGGAGCTTCTGTTCATTATATTAATGATGAGCTAAAGCCTGATGCATTCTTCAGTTCAATCAGATCCCTCATGCTGGGTTCTCTCCCTGGTAAAATGAAAAATGATTGTGACAGTTTTCTTTTAAAAATCATATTTCCCATCAGAAGCCATCTAGGAAAGGCTAAAGGCATACAAGTGAGTTTTCTGAAGATGGCCCACCATTTCAAATTATCTATGATGGGTGAGCTCTAAGAATGCAGGGCCCTTAGAGACTTCATCCCAGGATAGCTTCTTGCCTTTCCTGTCACTATTACATAGCCTAATGATTCCTGGGCATCAGCCCACCCTATTGGGCAAATCCCCTACCGGCCATCATGAAGATAAACTTTCATGAATTAATGCTGTTTAGACAAATAAATAAGTTTATAGAATTTCTGATTTGATTCAAATAATTTTAGAAGGAAAGTTTTAGGAAATGCTTTTAGGTTTTTTGCCAGAAAAATGTAATAAAGTTACAATCAAGAATAAAATGTGCCCACTCCTCATAGAATAATAGTAAGTAAAGGCTGCATAATGAGGAAAACAATGAGTATTCACAATTACACTAAGAAGAGAAATAGGCTTGGGACAAATTTGTAATCAAGGAAAAACATTAATTCTAGGCCAGGTCCAAGGATGAGCCACAGGTGTGCACTATGATAAAGCAAGGCCATGTGAAACTGTTGCTTTGAACTCATAATGAGCTTATAGAATAAAACACTGTTTTGACCTTACTATCAACATACTTTTTTAACTTCCCTTTTGTGTAACATTTTTTTTTCTATGAGGTAATTTTCTAAAGAACTTTTGTCTAAGAAAATATAAGAAGGCTAGAGAGAAGGAATAAAGTGTGTCCTGGGAGGCTCTGCTCCATCCACCAAATATATGATGTTTATGTTTGTTCATTTTATATGTTTGTACACTGTCTTAGTCAGGGTTTCTATTCCTGCACAAAACATCATGACCAAGAAGTAAGTTGGGGAAGAAGGGGTTTATTCAGCTTAAACACTTCCACATTGCTGTTCATCACCAAAGAAGTCATGACTCGAACTCACACAGGGTAGGAACCAGGAAGCAGGAGCTGATGCAGAGGCCATGGAGGAATGTTACTTACTGTCTTGCTTCCCCTGGCTTGCTCAGCTTGCTTTCTTATAGAACTCAGGACTACCAGCCCAGGGATGGAACCACCCAAAATGGGCCTTCTCATCCTTGATCACTAATTGAGAAAATGCCTTACAGCTGGATCTCATGGAGGCATTTCCTCAAGGGAGGCTCCTTTCTCTCTGATAACTCCAGCTTGTGTCAAGTTGACACACAAAAACCAACCAGTACATATACTTAAGCCTTAAAACAAAGTTCAGAGTTTCTGGGTGGGCATTCTTGCCAGCCCCAGATAAGTAAATTTTGTCCCATCAGTAATTCTGACCCTGTAAATGGTTTCCTTATCCCTGTCACCAGGCCCCATCTGCTACTGGCATAATCCCAATCACCAAGGCCATAAGCCCTTTCTGCTGCCTGCCTCTGTGAACCCTCTGATGTCAAATCTGGCCTTTGATAATTCCCAGAGCATGTCTCTTAATGGTTCAATACAGGTGTTTTAAAATTAAAGGCAACCTCTAACACTCATGTGCTTATCCCCTCCCCCCTTTTATGTTCATTGTGTGTGTGTGTGTGTGTGTGTGTGTGTGTGTGTGTGTGTACATTTCTCAGCATACAAATAGATGTCAGAGAAAACCATGTAGGAGTCTGGGTCCTACTCATTAAACTTAACTCAAGCAAGCATCCTTACCTCCCAAGCCATCTCAGTGGTCCAACCTAAACTGTGTCCTCCTTCCAGCCAGTGCTGCTATCTCCAGTAAGAAAAGCTGGTCGAGGTGAGAAAGAGTGGTACCCACTCAATGTCTCTCCTTGTGTGTCTCTTGCAGGAGTCCTTTGGAACCTCTCATCTTGTGATGCACTCAAAATGCCAATCATTCAGGATGCCCTGGCAGTGCTGACCAATGCGGTGATTATCCCTCACTCGGGCTGGGAGAATTCACCTCTTCAGGAAGATCGGAAAATACAGCTGCATTCATCACAGGTGCTGCGCAACGCCACTGGGTGCCTAAGGTCAGTCCCCTCCCTGCTGAGCCTGGTACAGGGACTTCTTCCTGTGACTTCGATTGCTGTGTCCTGAGGCTCACTGTTCTGCAGAGACAGAGTTGTCATGGCAACTAGAAATCTAAGAAAAAGTCCTGCAACCTCTTCCTGAGGAGGTAGAGGCGTTTCCCACTGCTGTAGACCCACACAGTGTTTAGCTGAGTTAGCCTGCTGTCTTAAGTCTAGAACAAAGCAATTTCATTTTAACCAAAACTGAGTCACTTTCTTTCACTGAAAACAGTGGTTTATAAGTAATCTGACATGACGTTTTACTTGTAAAATAACCAGGCAATTGCTTGGGGAGAGTATGTAACAAATGTATAGGGATATAATTAAATACTATCAGGCTTTTATTCTAGGCCCCTCCACACGTACTTCTTTGTATGACTACAAGAGTTCATAACCTAATTTGAAATAGCTCCCTAATAAGGCCTGTCTTACTTGGTGGTTTCAAATGACGAAAAATTATAAGTGTATAAATTTTCTAGTGCATTAAAAAAAAAAACACACAAAAATCTATGGAGTCTCCCTCGAATTGTCTTTACACCTTGATTGACTTTTAGAAAAGGAGGTACTAAGCAAGATAGACATTCTTCTAAAGCCAACCTGTGTTTCTAGGGAAGGTTTTTATTAAAATTTTAAACTTCTAGCAGGCAGGATAATTGTGGGGAAGGAATAGTAAGGTTTGTTGAACATGCCTCATCAAATATATTTCAAAACTAAACTGTTCAGAATGGTTTTGCCTGTGCTGTCACTGACCTGGCAGTTTCTCCTACAGTCGGCCAGTTTGTAGATGTGGATCCAGTTTCTGCTAAAAAGGAGCAAGAGCACCTCAGTAGAAGTTAATAATAACTATCTTGGGAATCTCCATACCAGTGCTCTCGGTCCTGGCACTGAGAAGACATCTTGCGTTCGTTTATGTGTAGAGCGAGGCTCACGGCCAGTCTGTGAATATCTTCACACACTCAGGAACAGAACAGGAGTCCTCTGACAGCTTCACTTTTCCTCCACATGACATAGACACAGGTCATGGCATGATTTCTCTGGTTAGTCTCTACCATAAGCCACATTTATACATCTCTAGAATTCCCTGTTGTAGCATCCTTTTATAGCTTCTTAAATTCTCTTATCCTTCAGAGGCCCCTCAACATGAGAGCTCTAACTCTTCAGTACTGACGCTGGAGAGACTCCTGGCCTTCTGTGTCTGGTTATCTGTCTCACTTACCTGCATCTATTAAGAATAATTTTCCTCTTTTTAACTTTGTCTGCTTGCAAAGCCTGTTGGCATTCATAAAAAAGCCTGGGGAAGGAGGAGCCTCAGATTCAGTTGCAGAGTAGCCAGTAAAGACCTGGCCAACTCCGCAGAGGAAACACTGAATAATAGGCATCGTTGCATCTTCATGACATTTGATTCAAAGATTAAGACACAAACACTGTGAGTGCGTGTTCTGCATCTTTGATGATAAAGTAGAAGGACCAGTATATGGCATATGACCATTTCATAAGGCCTCTGGCTGCATTTAAGGTATAGGATGTGACCCAGAGGAAGGTGCGATCAGAACAGGGTGAAATCCCATACTTCCCCACACACAGAGGCTGCATCCCCTACTCCTGCTACCTCTGTGTGAACGTGAACTCAACACAGGAAGAAAAGACTGGAGGTTGTTAGGTTTGGGATGAATATGTTGTAGCCAAGCCAGGCTTTCTAAAGCCATGATGCAACCAGAATTAGAGACGTCCCACAATTCTGAGTGTGTTACATGATTTATAATGCAAAACCCATTACTGTGTAACAAAGCTCTATTTTTTTCAGTTCATTAAACTTTTGTTACTGTACAAAGCAGTAAGCTAACACCATTCTCATTCAAATGTGATGGCATATCAAGCCACACTGGCAGTCTCTTAGACTGGGAGAGGAATATAGTGGTCATGGAAAGTGGTAAAATAATTGATCAAACAAAGACTCCAAAGACAAAAGGTTTCAAGGAGTTGCCGTGTTCACCCATCCATTGTCCACTGAGAGTGAGGGCAGCGCACCTGACCAGTTGGGTGTGTTTATGCTTTACAGAGGTCGTAGGGTTTCCTGTGTGAGATTCTTGGCACTTCCAGTCTACTTGGCAGCAACTCACTCTTTATTCACATGAAAGAAATCACTTCCTGTGCTGCTTCTGCCTTTCAACACTTTGATCCCATGAGCCTTGGCTAAGTGAGTGACAGCAGCATGGCAGAGAGAGACCTGGGACACAGAGAGCCCCTCCACAGCTCATACCATGCAGTCATTCTCAACTCAGCGGAAGGAGGTGACACCCTACCCAATTGGCTTCTACTGTCACATGAATGCCATGGTAGTACAGAAGGAAGATGCTGTACCATTTTGTATCAGGATTTGAGCACACATAAATGGCAAGCTGAGTCTTGCTTTCTTCCTTAGCACTGAGCTCAAACCCTTACACATGCTCTGCAGGTAGTCTGCTACTAAGTTGAGTCGCTAACCCTGTGCAGTCTATACCCCTACTTTTTATAAGCTCACTACATTCATATTTAGTTAAGTTGTGGAATCACACCTGATTTTGAGCCACACCCTGAGTTTCTGCAGACCATTTCCATTTGACCACACCAAGAGGATGTGTGGGTTCCTATGGCAGTAGAGCTCTCCAGAAATATGCAACAACCAGCCAACCAATGACTATGACGCAGAGTCCTAGGTGTTGGTTCATTTGATTTCATGCTTTTGGAGTTTTTGAGACAGGATCTCAGTCTATCAGCCAAGTTAGCCTCATACTTGCTTGTGACGACCTTGGTATCCTGAGTGTCTCAAAAGCATATACTATCATGCCCAACCTTAATTTCTTTCTCTATGTTTACCAAATGGCATTCACCTGGCCAGTATCCTTTTTGCACTTAGATGCCAGGTGTTTGCTTCTCCTTCTCTTTGCTCGCTTTCTACTCTCAGTCCTGAGGGCTTTGCTGTGGTTAGATGTGAGCCATGTCCCCACAGTCCACTGGCCGGAAGCCTGGTCCACACTATGGAGTTATAGAGAGTTGATGGCACCTTTGGAGATGGGACCTGGCTTGAGGTGGCTGGTTCTTGGGGCATTGTCCTCAGTAGGAACAGCTGTAGCTCTTGGGTTCTTCATTGAGACAGATCCTCCCTGAAATCCACCCTGCTGCTGTGTAACTGATTCCTTTCATCTCTGCTACCATGGCGATGGATCTACCTTGAGGCCCTCAGTAGAGAACAAGCCAGAACAATCACCTGGCACTGGTGTCTGAGCCTGCAAAATTCTGAATCATTTATTTTCTTGTAGAGAAATACAAAAGGAAAGAGAAGAGCTAGGTATGGAATGGGCAGGAACCTGTGACCGTTACCCAATGAGCCCCATCTTCAATCTTCATTTAGAACCATGGGTGCTTTTGACCCATGTAAATACATGTATATACATGTAAATATACTTTTAGGAATATCCTAGTCAGTCATGTCACACTCCTCTGTTCAGTGACTGATCCATTTAAGATAAGTTGATATTTTAGGCTTGTTTCTAAAACTACAGTTTAGCAACATGTAGAATGAAGTATAAAGGAAAAACCTAGTTTCATGTCATGGGATTTCCTAACCTATTATAGCAAATGGCAGATAAAGATAAATGTGTGGGAGCATTCTTCTCAGTCATCAGTCTTGACTTTGGTTCATAATATCCCTCAGACCTGTTTCTGTTACTTCAAGAAGGGAAGCAAAGTAAGATTTAAGCGATTAGTATTTTACTTTGTGATTTTACTTTTCTGGAGATGAATGTGAGTTTATGGATGTAGGCCATACTGAACCCCACTGTTCAAAAGGTCAGCAGAGAAAAATTCAAGTAAAATAAGTATAATTTTAAAGAAGCCTAAATCTGTAATCTATCTTGCCTCAGACAACTCATGTCCTTGATTCACAGTCCGGGCTCCTGTGTGTGGCAGTGGTAAGTGCTACACTGTATCCATAGAGGCCACCTCTTCATCCTGAATCCCAGAAGCCATTTTCACAGAGTAATCTCCAGGGAAGAGCCAACGGCCTCTGCCTTCCCTAAGAGGACAGAGACATCTCCTGTGGACCCACCAGCAAGTTTAAGCACAGGGGATATTTAAAGTGAAGGCTCCACGCCCTTAGTCCTTTCCATTTTGAATTCATTTTGTGTAAGAAACATGGTTTTTCTCAGGCAGATCCATCTTGTTTGTTCCCAAAATACCTATTTATCACTGATGAAATAAGATAGAAATGGGGGCAGGGAGAGCTTTTAAATTTTGTTGAAGGAGTGAGTTAATAGAAAAAAAAATTTTTGATGGTAGCTGGATCATAGGACAGGAGGGCGGGCCTTAGAATAACATGAGCCAACCAGACGCAGGGCAGGGCGGGGCGGGGCGGGGTGGGGCGGGGTGGGGCGGGGCGGGGTGGGGTGGGGCGGGGCGGGGTGGGGTGGGGCAGGGCGGGGCGGTGTCTGACTCCATGTACTGCCTCCGCCATGCCTTCCTCCCTCATCCCAGTCACACACATTCTCATTTATGCCTTTCTATTTTATAATTCCGTCTTTTGTTCCACTCCTGCTACGTCCAAACTTTAGTTTTATATAAAAACCATTTTTAAAATCTTGTTCAAGATAAAACAAAAACCACTTTAACATATTGTCCAGAATAAATGTTAGCAATTTTTAGGAAGACTTGGGGCATAAATCTGAGCAGAATTAATATTTTTTCTTCCTCCTTTTATGATTAAGAACTACTCCCAAAAAAAAAACTGACTTTATGCAGACCAAGTCAGACCTGGGAATAGATTTGGGTTTGTACCAATGACTGTTTTGCTGAGCACTGTGTAATCAAATGTGCCTCTTAACCTCTGGCCATCATAACGATCACCTTCAGCTGAAAACACATATTAGCAGGCTGCAAGGAGACCAGATATCATTTGTCTTTGGGCAGGCTCTTGCTGGCCAAAGTCAGTGTAGTGTCTGACATAAACATGCCTCCAGAATTTGTGTCTCACTGTAACCTTGGAAGGTGACCCTTCTTGGACATAGTGATTTTGAAGATCTGTTTGGTTAGATTAGCATGGACCAAAGTGCAAGAACATAGCACATAGATGGACAGAAGAGGCCTTGGAAAACAGGCAGACAATGAGGCAGCTCGATGCTAAGGAACAGTGAAGATAGCTAAAAGCCACCATAGAGAAGGTGTCCTTCCTTAGAGCCATCAATGTGCGCATGGGCCTGCTGGCGCCTGGATTTTGGAATCTATCCTCTAGAAGCCTGGAAGGATACATTTCTTTTGTTTTCGGCCCTGACTTTTCTGGGACTCCGATCTGTCAGACCCAGAAAACAACTGTTTCTCGTGTTTCCAGAGGGACTGTCAGAGCCAGAGGATACCTTAGGACACAGGACAGGGAGGAAAATGAGAGAACTGTTGTCTCCAAACAAGTTCTCACAAACCAGGACAGACGGTTCAGAGGAGGGTTTGATTCTCTCTGTGTGTAAACCCAGTCACCTCCGTCACTTAGTTAGGGAAGAAGGGGGTTGCCCACACAAGGCTGAGGTCTGCATGTCCAGATGTGATTGTCTCAGACTAAGGTTTGACTCCAAACCCCTTGACCGGGTGTGCATGAAGAGGCTTCCTAGAAGGGTGTGTGATTTCTGTGTGCCCTGCTCTTGTCCAGGAGTCTTTTCTACACTTTCTCAACATCGAATCTGCTTCTGAGCTCAGCTTGGATTTACAGAAGACTGTGTGCAGTCAGAAGTCATTCTAGGTTCCTGTACAGGGAACGTGATATGATACATGCATCATTTTCAGTGTTTATTCCAGCAGCTGCCTGCAGAATGGATGCTTCCCGAATTTTCTCAGAAAGACGACTGTGATCCCCATTTAAAACATCTCAGATCAATACCCTAAAGATCCTTGGCGTGGCCATTATCATCATTTGAGAATGAGCCCTAGGGAAAGCCTTGATAAGCAGCCCCCCTTTTTTCTCCCTTCTAATCCAGCGACTAGCTCAGTATGACAGCTCTTTCACGTCCCTCTGTGGCTGTGCTACATTTCGTCATGGGAACTTAGGACTTTATCAGCAGTGGAAGTGTGCACATGAGGCTGGCTCTGTTAACTTCCACTGCTCCTCCACCCTCGCACCAGGTCATTTATTTAGTTTTATTATTCTCTTCCCACTTCAGCATCTTGTCCTGAAGGACAACAATATACAACCCCAATTTTTCTCATCTATCTTTGTGTACACAGAATGTTATTAAGCCTGTCAAAGGAGCTGCACTGTGCCTGTGCTTATGAGTGTAATTAAACCCACACCCTCAATTAGTCATTTTAACCCATATAATGGATGAGCGCTTGGTCCCAGAGTGCCACTAATTCTAGAGTGACCTTGAGCAAACCCATCACAAAGTAACGCTGATGATAACCACACCGAGGCTAGAGGCTCTGAGGACATTATTTTCATCTGGTTTACTCTCGCATTAGTCACAAGTAAGAAGAAGAAGAAAAAAAAATTTATTTTTATGTTAGGATCATGCCAGTATTATCCACCTACTCAGATGAATGTTCTTTTTAATATCTTCATTTTATATCCATACATGCATATAATGTGCTTGGATCAAATCTACTCCCCCATTCTTTCCCCCTCCAATCTCTCTCTTGTCTTCCTTACTGCCTTTACCTCCCAAATTCATGTACTGTGCTCCCTTTTAAAACTCATTTAGTGCTGCCTCAATGTGTATGGGTTGGGGCCATGTACTAGAATATGGAGACCATATCCAGGCCAACGTCCCTGACTCATACTGACTCTCCGTCTCCCCACAGTAATAAATGTCAGTAACTCCTGAGATATGGGTGGGATCTCATGAGTCCCTCCCCCATCCATGCTAGCTTTTGCCTGCCTAGGTCCTATGGCAGTGTCATGCATGCAGCCCAAGCCACTATTAGTTCATGAGTTCATGTATACAGTGTCACTGTCATTCCTGTCAAATATTGCTCTTGCTATAACTCCCGTCGTAACTCCCGTTGGCTCATACAATCCTTCTTTACCCTCTTCTGTGATGATCTATGCACCTCAGAGGGAGGAAACGTGAAATAGATGTCCTAATTAGACTTGAGCGCTCCATAGTGGTTTCATATTCTCTGCACCATGACCAGTTAATTGTGTATCTCCATATCAATTGCCATCTCCTACAAAAAGAATCGTCCAAGATGGTAGCTGAGAAATGCACTCATTTGTTGGTATGAAGATAAGAACCGAAAGTACAGTTTATGACTATGTGTCCATTTAACAGAATAATAGTATGGTGTTCTCCCTAGTCCTATGACCCAGTTCGGGGGTGGGGATCCCAATTAGTGGTTCAAAGGGTTCCATCTTATGAGGTGGTCCTTACATCCAGTCAGAAAATAACTGTCTACTCTCATAATTATACCACATAGTCCCATAACAATTATGCCACAATTCAACTGGTGATCACATCCTCTCAGTCTAGTTGTTAGTGTAATGTAGAGTTCATTGCTATGTAGTGCTCCTGATGAATCATCTCCCCTAGCAGCATTCAAAGAACCTTCCTAAGATGACCCTTAGGACTGAACCTTCATATTTTGAAGGTGTTGGGTGTTGAACTCCAGGCTGGCTTACCCATCTGCACCAGGGTGTGGGCATGTGCCGGCTGCATGGAGTCCTCTTTACCTGGATGCTCGGTGTGGAAATGGAATTTCCCTCTGGGTAGTAAGCAGATGCTGCACTCTTTGCTCCCCCACCCTCTTTTCCACATATGGACCTCAGGCAGCAGCTCATCCTTCGCTGGTTGCTGCTCACTGACCAGAGGGTCTCATGTGGGTGAGACATGGCTTTCTTGAGTAGCAAAGATTATCCAGGATGAGGCCACGGAGGTCAGCGGTGAAGAAAGAGGGAGCCTGAGAGCTCATAGACTAAGTGGTGGCTGCCTGGTCAACAAGCCACATTGGTAGCAGGGCTGTGTACCCCATCATGAGCAACTCGCTTCCCGTAGCTCAGTCAGCAGAAGATAGAAAGTCATTTATACTTGCTCAGTTACTACATCAAAGTACCAAAGTCTGTGTGACTTAAGTCACTGGATCCGTGTTGTCACAACTGTATGCGTGGAAGGCAGATATCAAAAAGCCAGTGGGCTTGTTCCTCTAAGGGCGCTCTCCTAAACTAGCAGGCTTCTGTCTTCCATGAATCTTCATGTGGTCTTCTCTCAGGACATCCATCAGACCAGGCTAAGATCAAAGACTTTATTCTAACATGACTGCCTCATTTTAAAGGCCCTGCCTTTAAATATTGTTGCATCCTAGCAATTCATGTAACATGTTTATTCAAAGGCCACACTGTTGTGATCATAAAAAGAGAAAGCAGTATTAAGAATATGTTCTATGGACATGTTGGGGAAGGGGGTGCCTCAGCGGGTTCATGCTGAGGCATCCCTTCTCCCTGAGGGACTACACACACAATGGTATAGTATAGAATAGAGTTTATTTAGGGCATGGGGAGGGGAGTTAAGAGGTAGTAGAGGCAGAGAAAGGCAGAGAGGAGAGAGTAGAAAAGTAGAGGCCGGCCATGACCATGTGGAGAAAGGGTAGGGAAGAGGGAAGGGAAGAGCCCAAGAGGGCAAGAGAGAACAAGAGGATAAGAGAGAGAGGAGGGGCAAGCAACCCCTTTTATAAGTGAACCAGACCTACCTGGCAGTTGTCAGGTAACTGTGGGGAGGGGCATACCTGGTTGTTGCCAGGTAACTGTGGGGTGGAGCTTAGACAGAATCCTAACACACACCTCTGAGGAAAAATGGACAGAGAAACCAGGAGAGCCATCAAAGCAAAGTTCAGGTTTTCCTCAAATGAGGAGACAAAAAGGAAGGGGGAGGAAGATGGGGAGAAGAAGCAATGAGGCAGAGGTGGGCGCTGGAATGTCTTAGCCTGACAGGACTCACCAAGCTCTGGAGAGTTCCTCAGCCTAGTCATCCTTTACAGGAGCCGAGTCTCCCAGAGATGAGCTTGCCTTGTGAAGGCTGCAGGGTCTGTCAGTCACTGGCTCCCACATCCATGGGAGATGAAGCCTTAGTGTGAAGGCAGACACAGCGATGGATTTCAGGGCATGGTAGAGAGGTGCCATCAGTCAGTGACACTCTTTCTTCTGTAGTCTACGAGTGCACTCTCCTGGAGCCCTCACCAGCATTTCCATTCTCTGTAGACTCACTGCATGAAGTACCAATGCATGGTCAGGAAGTTGCCTTGTGAAATTCACACAAGAGGAGTGAGTGATAGCAACTGAAAGCCTGGGTCTCCTTCACGTGCCAGGCTGCAGAGGGTGTGCGCTGGTAGTGCTAACCAGCAAATCCCATGGGTCTTCATGTCACTGTCTCCCCGTAGCTGTGACTATTGACACATCAGGTGACACTCTTGGGTTTTTACATGGACACTGTGCATATAGTTCTCTGACTCAGCTCTCCATGCTTTTATGGAAAGGACTTACTCTAATTATCCAAAGTTCTTTCCAGCATTCATATTTCATGAACCAGTGATGAGGACCACTTCCTCCCAAATATATCTTGTTTCTCTTTGCCAGAAGAGGTGAGTATATAATAATTATGATTGAGCCTTAAATAAAAATAATTGACATAAAATATCCCATCATGCCATTCATTCCATATTACATTCAGTAACTAATTTTTTTTTTCTGTTTTTTAATTTGGTCGTAAATATATGCTCCTTATAGTTGTGTTCCCTATGTATTGAGATTAGCTCCATGTTTAACTAGGGAGAAAGAATCTGGCTCCCTGGTTGTCACTTCCGTTTCTGTGAGCACCTATAAGCCCTTAGTTGATTCTCTGGGCTATGTTCTCATGGGGCCCTCTACCCCTCTGGCTCCTAAAGTCCTTCCTCTCCCTCTTCAGCCTAATGTTTGGCTGTGGGTCTCTGCACATTCCTTAATTCTGGTCTAAAAGTTAAGCAGAAAAGATTCTGAAAGTACGAATTAAAAACTTTTTTTGACGTGAAGGTGAGCCCACAGGAGAGTTGTCCTGTCTAGGCTTCATAATGTATGCATAAGTTCATTTTTTTCTGTTTTCTAGAAGAGTTAAGTGACAATATTTAAGTGTAATGGTTTAAAAAAAAAGCAAGTAATAATACTTGTGGATAAGATAATATGTTGATACCTTCATCTTCCTTTGGTTGGGGCCCTGTACTATTTATTCTGTCTGTGTCATAAATGTATTTCTCAGTCTCTTGGACTGCTACGGAAGGGGACAGACATGCTGGGACTTCCGATTAACCCGTGTCCTTCATTATTGTCCCCGGGAGGTACAGATGCATCATTATTCCCCATTAACAAGCTCTATACCAGCACGAAAGGCATACTGCCACGGAGGCACTGTCTGGAGCTAATGAATTCCTAAAATTAATTACACTTCTCTTAAGGTAACTTATGACCAGAAAGAAGCTATGCTGGCACAAAGAGTTGATGTAAGAATGGCTACACCCAGGGGAGCCAGCCAATTCATCATGCCGCATGCTTCATGACCGTTCTATGTGGGCTTTCATGTCCTGACCATTGTTCTTCCTGGGGTTATGTTTTTTTTACTTGACCTTATTTTGGAACAACAGTGTAGCCACTAATTGCAAGCTAATTTAATTAAAGCAGACGAAGGTCCTGTCAAATGGAAGTGTCGCCAGAAGTGGACCTGACTGGTCTTACAGCTCTGTTTTGCACGAGGGTGCGTCAGGTTGTTGGAACAAATGGAGCTTACTGAAAAAAAAAAAGGTAATTATTTCAAGTAAGAGTAAAAAGCACAGTGTCCTTTTTGAGTCTGCCAGGAGGCGGAGCTTGTGCCCTGTCACAGTGGGTGAATACCCGTGGATATGGAATATTGGGTCAGAGTCTGCCAATAGCTGAAGGTCAGACTTTCTCTCTGGCATGTGGGGAAGTAGCACCACTAAGCTGCTTTCTATAACAGAAAGGAGTTTTATTTCTCCTCCACTGTGAGCAATACTCTCTCCTGGGCTGGCAAACAAGATTGAATATCATTTGTCCTTGACCCCTGTCACTCCTAAGCAGATAAAACAGATGAACAGGACAATACTCCCCCAGTTAGGTTAGGGGTTGAAAGTCTCATTCAGTCCAAAAGCAATTGATTTAAGGAGGAAAGGATACAGGTTATTAGGATTTTTCAGGGTTAATTCCCTTTAGAGGGCAGATCGTTGAGACATGTTATGCTCTCATTCCCTATCCAACACCCAGTGGGGAAGCTCTGCAGCTGCAGATGGAGATCTTTAGGCACAGCCTCTCTGAGCACCTACCTCAGGGCTTGAAGGTACAGAGGCTCCGACTGGGAACCAAGAGGCTGATGGAGAAAAGAGTACTTTACTGCTCACCTTGCAAACTTCTTTCTCTTTCCTTGGAAATTCACTGAGCTCTGAAGTCTTATTCAGGAGATTCCACAGGGTAAGGAGCACAGAGACTCCTAGAGATCCAATTTTCCTGGCCTTGGAGCAAGTCTCACCAAAGCTTCATATCAATGTCCATGAGTTCTTAGAAGAAAGTGTCATTTAATCAATGAGGGAAAATATTGGTCCAAGCACCTGTTGTCCAGCCTCACAGTAGTCCTCTGTCCCTGAATTGTTGTGTTTGCAATAACAGCCTTCTCGCTCTAACTCTGAACACTAGGTCCTGGTCTACCCTATGGGCGTCACACACGACCCAAGAACACAAAGAACGTTGTTCTTATTGCCTCTTCACATCCCAACTTCAATGGCTCCTGTTCATAGGTCTCTCATGACAAATTGAGGCTTTCCTGACTTCTTTCAAAGCTTCCCTGCCTTTGATGACTATGTACTCAGTGAAACCCAGCCACATCCCAAGTAGCTGAGGATCATGACCGATCACCAACTCATCCTCCCTAAAATATCATCATTCATTCACCTGGCAAGTGCCTTGCTCAGTGCCTGACAAAATGGCGGAATCCCTGGATGTGCCTTCAATGACTGCTATGCTGCATGCCTAGCAACTGCTCTGCTCCCATTCTCACCAGTGCAAGGAAATTTGCAAGTAGTTTCCTGGTCGCTCAGAAGATTTCCCCAGGTAAAGAGAGAGAGAGAGAGAGAGAGAGAGAGAGAGAGAGACAGACAGACAGACAGACAGACAGACAGACAGACAGACAGAGAGACACAGAGAGAGAGACAGACAGAGAAAGAGAGACAGAGAGAGATCTGAGAGAGAAAGAGAGAGAGAGAGAGAGAGAGAGAGCGAGATCTGCATGACCTCATGTTTGCACATGAGAGCCATATCTTGGTTATTGCCATATGATTGCCTGTTTCCCAATGTGAGTCTTTGCGGTATATCCACTAAAAGGTCTACTATATCAGTTAGTTCTATGGAGCCACAGAATGTTTTTCTGTAACACAACCATCACTGTCCTCTCAGCTCATTTGTATTCTTTGTTCTTTGTTCAGTCATCTACCTAATTTGAAGGAGACCGTTAGACCTTACCAACACAGACTGAAAACCAATAGATGGTACCACTATAGTGCTTTAGGAATAAAATCTCTTATTTCCACTTAGAATAAAAATTAAGCTTAATTAATTTTTATGCATAAGTGACTAGTCCTGAAAATCATAACAACAAAGCTTCAATGCACCAAGATTCCAACCTGAGTTCCAAGATGAATTAAATAGGAAGCTCTTCTCATGGTGCCTTGACCATGGAATCAGCTGGCAACACTCAACAGTGACACCAGATAAATGCTAAATCAATAGCTTAGCTAACTTAGATGGGGTCTCTTGTTCCACATATATGGAAAATGAATTTCTAAGCTGGGTCAAGGACATTGCTAGGTACCATTTAAACAAAAATTAATTAAGCATGATTATTTGTGGTTTGAAAGAGTCAAGGAAGTTTGAGTCTTGGTGACTACAAAGTACCACTATTAAGGCCTTTGTAGTATTGTTGAAATTCCCTGACTTAGGGGGCATAGATCACCCTAAAGAACATTAACAAGACTCCCAGGTGGAGTTTCTAGGTATGCAGAGCATAGAAGGGCTCAAAAGCAGAGAAGAGTCTGCTTTTCCTGTCACGGAATGGTCAAAGTGCTCAGTATGGCTATCTAGGATATGGTCAATGCAGAGGACCCTGAAAGAGGGAAAGTCTCCAATGCCAATGTTAAGAGGTCAAGGAGAGACATGGAAAAATTCTCTTTATTTTGTAGACTACCTGGAACCATGGAAGCATGGTTAGAAATTAGAGGTACCATGTTCCCTGTGCTGTGTAAATGCAGCTATGCTCACAATTGGAGGGTGGAACAGAGAGATGAGCAAGGACCACAAGAGGTGGATAAGGAGGTTGGTTGGGGGCAGGTGGGACCTAGGAGAGCACTGACCCTACTTGCTTCTCCTGGACTATACTCTAGCAGTTATAGGAATTGTTTAAGTCAGATGTCCTTTTTTGATGTTGATTTGAAATAGGTTCAGATATCTACAGGTCAGGTATTGAAAAGATACTCCGATCTAGATTTGATTGGAAAGTTACTTGCTGTGTGATATTGGATCACTGCAGTATCCACATCTTTCTCCATTTCTAAAGGATGAGCCAGTCATGTACATATCACAGCCGTACCCCCAAGGCTCAAAATATTCAAACAAGTGAGGTGTGGAAAGACTATGTATTTTTTTTATATTCCCTTCCAAATTATTACTTACTTTATATGATGGCATATAACATCTTCACCACATTGGTATGAAATCCAATTATTCTGAGTATTTTATAAGCAGCTAAGGAAATTCTTGCATTTATGGCAACACTTGACAAGTTAAAACTGTTTGACTGGTGAGTAGATGAATTATCCATTTGGTTTGTCAATCAGCCTCTTCTGGTAAATCGGGGATAAATATGATACTTTTTCTAGGCTTCAAATGGGGATAAAGTGGGATGTATTCTTAATTCAGCAAACATGGATAAAGAGTGTGCACTGTGCTAAACTCTGCTGACATTACTGTCAAGAAGGACACACATACACGCAGGCAACTCTGAAGGAACATAAATTGGATTAAGCCTAGTTGGAGAATAAAGGACATCTTCCTATCATTTACCATGCTAAGGACTTCGAGATTGATGAAATGCAAAACAGAAGATATTGGCAAGGACTTGTATTTCAATATGTGTTTTCCAAGAATCATGGCAGTAGCTCCATGGGAAGCAAGGAAGGAGGAAAAGCAGAGAGACTGTATGGGAGTCAGCAGGTGGTGGGTAGATAAGGCAGTGGCTACAGAAGGTGACTAGAGGCTAGCTGTGGAGCTGCAGCTGACAGTGGCAATTGGATGAGGTTTTGTGGCAAAGATCAAGAACTAGAAGCCTGTGCAACTGACAGGTATCCTGGCATGTGACAGAGTAGCCATTAGGGAAACACCCAAATCAGTCAGTCTCTGGTTAACACCTCTAGTCTTAACTCCATGACTCCTCACATGTACCCTCTACCCTTCCATCTTCTATCCTTCTCCCTCCTTTCAGATTGCTTCCTCCCCACTCCCATCTCCTCCTCTATTATATCTCTTGAATGTGGCAGCCATTGACACACCTTGGAAGGCCTATGTTTTCCTCATAGTATTTCTTTTCTATTTGTCAACAACTTAATCCATGGTTTCCATGGCAAATTCACTACTAAATAGAAAAGAAGAAAGGGCTGGTCGTCCTTGTACAGGCTGTGATGACAAAATACTTTCACTTGTGTAGTTCAAACTCAACAGAAATTTGTCCCTCTGTCCTGGAGGATGAGAAGATGGAGGGGCCAACACGTTCACTGCCTCAGGATGGTTGCCTTCTGCATCAAAGATGATGCCTTCTTCTGTGTCTTCACGTAGGAGAAAGGGCAAACATTTCCCGGGCCTCTTTTATAAGAACACTGATGCTATTGATGAAGGTTCCACTCTCCACGTAATCTCCCAGTAGTCTCACTTCTGAACACCCTCACCTTGGAGATTATTTTCAGCATATGAATTTGGGGTAGGATTAGGGGTAACACAAGTGTTCATACCTTTGCATTGACCAACACAACTATAGAAGTAGATGTTTCCTAACCCACTTCCAGAATTCAGATCAAATGGAGAGTGATGGTACAGCTCCCTTGCTTGTAATTTCATGGAACTGCAGTGGGCCATGTCTCACTCTGTCAAAGTACCCAGGGTTGCGAAAGAGTATGAGCTATGAGCACACAACCCGTTGGATGTGTCCTTGTGCACCAAAAGACAGGGAACTGTTGCTCTGAAGACTGTAGCAGTTTGTAACTTCTTTGAACTTGGAATAACCTAATGCCGTGTGTTTGATTTTTTTGTTCAGATTCTATAAAAAAAATATTCCACATTGAGTGCTTGTGATTAACATTAAAGTGGCACAGTATGTGTCTCGGGGATTTTAGCAAATTATCAGATTAAGTGAAGTCATTCAGTGTCTCTCTGAAGCAGCCACAGCCTGTGCATTTGTACAGCACATAAGAACCTTCTGGCAGTATACATTTTAAAAAACAAACAAAATTCACCTACTGTGCCTTCTCGTGGCTGTGTTCTTTACTGGTCAACAGATCTCTAAAACTTTTCTATTTCAGTACTCATAAAAGGATTTGTCATCAGCGCAATTAGATTTAGGTGAGGTTCAAGAAAATCCTGAGTTTCTGGCTTCTGTTTTCTAGGTAATTGCTACACCACACTGGTGTCTTGGTGTGGTTTGTGCCCAGCTTCTAAGAATTATGATTATCTACACAGAACAGTGAGGGCATGACGGGAGACATGCCCTAGTCAGAGGGTCAAGAACAAATACCTTCTCTTTTGTTTTCTTTTTTTAGTTTTTCTTGAAAACAAAAAATTGACTAAATATAATTTCAAATAAAATAATCATTTATATTTGTATTGGCTCAAAAGCCAGGGCAATGAAAGAACTGAAACCCCTTGGATGGTAGCATTTGTTTGGTGTTGCCTCGGCTTCACCATAGAACTCAGCTCTTAAAGGCCATCTTGTGACCTGGGTACAATGATGCTTTGTGGGTTTTCAGAGTGTCTTTGCATCCGACCTTTTCACACAGCTGTTACAATCCTTGGATTTGCAAAGCACAACTCTTTCCTCGGGCCACAGCAGTATAATGAGAAGACGCCCCCTGAGGTCCCATTATCACACACACACACACACTGAGTGCCAGCCATCTGTGACAGGAAACTAGGAGGAGCTACTCCCAGGTATTGCCTAGAGTTGGTGAGATTCGTGCTCAGCTTGAATTGCTGCGGCAAGAAGCAGCTAAAAGTCCTAATGACTGTCTCCCATCCTGTTGCTCAGAGCTTCTAAAATGTTCCCATGAGAAGAAACAGAACGCTCATCCAATATCCATTAAGTCCTTGCACAGAAATGTGAAAATGAGCATTTATGTAATCGCATGGTAAGTCCCAGGCTTTGAGGAGCTGTCGTGGCGCATATTCCTGCAGACTAGACTCACAGCATGTATATTTTGATGGCCACAGAGTTCTGTGCCCCAGAAGTACAAGAGGCTTGATCGATTTCTTTGCTTGAAACTGATCATGTTTGATATTATGCTGTCCACCACGGCTCTTCCTGAGAAACTCTGGGAAGGCCTTATTTTCAGGCTCAACCAGATGCTGACCAAATTCAGTTCCAGGCGGCTGCAGATTCTGGCGGCTGAACAGGAGCTGCTCTAAGATCCTTGAGGCCATCATGGTGTTCCTTGCTCCTTCGACCTATAAGCCACCATGGTGGCCCTCCTGCATCCTGATTCACATCTCTTCTGCTCCCCTTAATCTCCAGCTCCCACTCCCAGCTCTTTTGTTCGCCTCTGCTGCTTGGAAGACATTTGGGTGGTGACACAGATCCTGGCACAACAATCCTGAATCTTAGACACTGTCTTCCAGGCATCTCTACTCCCATGCCTAGATTTTCATTTCATTCCGCAAGGAGGTGGAAATCCCAGAGCTATATCTTTAGAGTTTCTCCTTCCATGAAGAACGAAAAGTCCAGATGAACCACATGGCAGCCTTGCTTTTGAGAGTCAGAGACTAAATTTCTCGTTGGTTTTCCCAGCATTCTATAAACCATGTCATTTATCCTTTAATGTTTCGTATATGAATTGGATGAATTTAGGTTGTTTCCACTCCCAACCTGCTTTCCCAACTCCTTCTAGACTCTCTACCTACCTTCTAACCATGTCTTCTTATCCTCTTCCTCCTCTTCCTCTTTTTCTTTATCTCTTTAGCATTCCGTGGAGTACTTGGCAGTGCCCTTCTAAGTGTGGATGTAGGGTGCTATCCATTGCTGCTTGGGCAACCTTCCGTGGGCTATACCTCTGAAGAAAGCTGAGCCTCCCTTCCCCGATAGTCATCATTTGCTAATTGTTCCTCAGTTCTTTCCTGCTCTGAGCTAGAGTGCCCAGTTCTCTAGTAGAAATTCAAAGCAGTTTATGAACTTAAATCCCTACATGATGCTCATAAGAGTATAATGCTAGACTCCAGCTGCTATTCCCACCAGGATACCTTCAGCTCTCACAGATACTGACAAACACCTAACGGAGATGTCACTTATGAATCCCTAGCCAACAGACTTCCTATGGGAAGTGAGTCAACACCAAAGATTACTGTTATAACTACATATCCTGCTTCCCTGCCCTTTTCCCTGACTCTAACCTGGGAATTAGAAAGCCTGGCTTCAGACTTGTGCTGTGCAATTTCCTTCACTTTCAGAAGGTATAAGAAGAGACTTTCACTGGAGTCTCTCTTCAGAGACCCTATCATGTTGTCTGTCTCTGGTGCTAGAGCCTGAACTGTCCTCAGAGGCTCCACCATGCTGTTGTCTACCTTTCCATCTGCCCATGACGTTACTAAATCTAATAAACTTTGTACACAACAGTCCATCTCAGTGCACCCTCAAACCTCCATCTGAGCCCCTTATGTACTCTTCTTTACCAAAGCATACTTCTGCTTCTAGAAAGTTCTCCAGAAAAAAAGAATTGAACATAGCTCAGTAATAAAAGTTACAAGTATATCCTTTCTCTTTCAGCAACAAGAGATCCGTGTTGTTTTTGTTTTCCTGGGTTGTCTGTGCAATGCTCTCTTACATGGAGCACTAATGTGCTCAAGAACTTTTTGCCTCTTTGCTCTTCTCCTTTCTTTATCCTCAATCAAAGAGTAGACTCTACACACTCTACAGTGTGAACCTGTCATTAGCTAAAAGTTCAGATTTTTTCCAAAGGGCAGTGTTCACCTAGCAGAACTACCCAATTGTCTCCAGACCATCTCCTGGAAGCTGGGTTTTCTACTTGTTGTGACATTCTTTTGTCCACGAAACACCACCAAATGAGTTCCCAAACTTGTATCATGATTTAGGAATTTGCAGAGATGGGTATATTTCTCTAAGAAAATAAAGGAAAGACATTCTTTTTTTAAAAAAAAAATTACTTACGTTTTGGACATAGCTTTTAAACTCTTTTGATCCAGTGAAGTTCTTATTAGCATTTTTACCATAAATTAAAGAGTACCTTCCTCCCTGCAGAGAAGAAGGTTGGCCTAATTAATTTAGGCTGCCACAGCAAAGTGTGTTAACTGGGTGGCTTATAACCAACGTAAATTTGACACTACTGTGAAGACTTAGCATCTGAAACCAGAGGACAAACATGGATGGATTCTTACAAGTGTGTTGTTTCAAAAACAGATGGTGGGTTTTCCTCTGTCATCGGAAGGTAGAGAAATAGCTAGCCAGATCTCTGGAGTCTCCTTTTTAAGAGGAATGATTCAGTTCCGTAGGCACCACTCTTATAACCTAATTGACAACAAAGACGTCACCTTCTAGAATCAGCACTCTGAGAGAAACTCAACATTTGAATGTTGTGAGTCCACTGCCAACAACAAAAATTCACAGGAAGAGGACACAACTGGGCGTGGCCCGGAATAACAGAACGTGGGACTTCCACTGCCCCTCTCCTACCCCAGGGTTACTTATTCCACTGGTCCATGCAGGGCAAGAACCCTGAGCAGTCAAAGTTAGGGAAATGCTGGGGTCAGCAGTTAGGAGGGCTGGGTAGCCACACAGGTGGAGAGGGTAAGACCCAGTAGCACTCACGGTTCTTTTATCTGAAGATATGCTCGGGGTTCTTGTAGTTGTTGTTTGTACCCAATAAACTGTGTGTGATCAAAGTAATCATGCAAATAGGAAACAGGTCTGGAGAGAAACTGAGCCTCTAGCTATAGAGCTTTAAAACACAAAACAAAACAAAAACCAATTTGGGTTTCCCAGCTTTTTTAAGTCTTTGAAGTAGAGTTTGTTAAAATTTCCTTCAAATAAATAAATTTAAAATCCATGACCACACATAGGGAATTAGGTGAAGAATAGAAGTGAAGGGTAGAAATAGAAGTTAAAATGTCACCTTTTATTTCAGGAAATATTAAAAATGAACCTGCCAACTCTCCCTGTCCAGACCACCTCAGACTCTCTAGAGTGGCCTCGGCCAACAATTCTCCTGCCTCACCAGCCACTGGCTCGATATGGTATTGGCACTGACAGTTAGTTACAACACTATTGTCCTGATAGGGTCCCACGAGATCCTCTTGCTTCCACTCAAATCCCACACACACCTGGGCTGCCAGCTCTCCGCCATCGGTGGACCCACATTCCAGTAACCAAGTAAATCAAAACTCTTATTTTTATTAGATATATTCTTTATTTACATTTCAAATGTTGTCCCCTTTCCTGGTTCCAACCTCCCCCAAAACCCCCTAACCATTCCCCTCTCCCTCTGCTCACCAATTCACCCACTCCTGCTTGCTTCCCTGTCCTGGCATTCCCCTAACCAAAACTCTGAATGCTTAATTAGTTAGCAAATTAGATTTATGTATATTAAACTCACAATTACAAGATGACAATCTACAAAAAATAAAAGTCTTATTCCAATATTTCTAAATTTAAGAAGCACACAGAAAAAATGTCACAAGCCATTGTTCATCAACTCCTGCCTCGTCCTCTGTCTCATGCCTGCTCTCTCTGCAACTCTTTGCTCCGCCCCCTTTTTCCCTCTCCAATCATAGACCCTCTCTGCACTCATGCAACTGAACAGGAAAGTTCCTGCGACAACCTTTAATATCTGTTAGTATCTGTTAGATAGTATTTCTTCATTCAGAGCACCATTGCTGGGAGTCTTCAAACCACAATCTGACACCTACCAGGCAGGTGGCTGCTTCCTAATGGTCCCTTGGTCAGTATTGCTCTTCTGCTCTTCAGAAGATGCAGGATTAAAGCTGGGTTTCTGTCCATGTCAAGCACAGCCGTTGCATCAGAAGCAACAAGTTATGGTTTATTCTTGAACCAAAATATCTGTGACCATGACCCTGGAAACACTGATCCATGTTCCAACATGGAAATGGTCTCGTGAGGCTTTTACAGTTACAGAACAAAAGAAACTCACGAGTCAAACCATTTTCTAAATGCAATGGTGTGGGAGCACCAAGTTACCCCGAAGGGGAGAAATCCCTATTACAGGCTCCGATTCTGTCGGAGGGTAGTCTTAGCTTTGGGTTTGATGATCTACCAAGTTAACACATGCTAAACAGTCATATCTGATATTCACAGAGAGAAAGGGCAAGGAATGGCTAGTGGGAGGGATAACCTGACCCTGCATCTATAACACTGCAATACAGTGCAATCACAGTTCCAAAGAGTCAGTGTCCTAGCTTCATTCTGTTGCTGTGGTAAAAACACAAGACAGAAGTCTAACTGAGAGGAGAAAGGATTTGGATGAATCACAATTCCAGCCTATGTTTAATCACTGGGGGAAAGTCAAAGCAAGATTCTGGTCATACCACATTCTCAGTGAAGAGCAGAAAGAAATGCATGCATACTCACTTGGCTTCTCCACTTTTTCTGGGTTTCATCTCTCCACTCATATCGAGTTCAGGATTCCTCACCTAGGGAATGCCTTTGCCCATGATGGTCTGGGTCTTCCCACATCAATTAATTTAGTTAAGACAATGACTTACAAACATGCTTGCAGACTAACTTGACCAATGTAGAAAATAATTAAGACTCTTCCTAAATGATCATAGATTATTTCAAGTTGAAAATTGTAGACATTCATCAGAGCAATATAGAGTCTTCAAGGTTTTGCTAGGTTTTGCTAGGAACTTCAGTTTCCTTGCCCTAGCATATTAATTCACATACCTATGCATATGAATATTATATATAACGTGTGTGTGTGTAAATTTCAAAATTTCTGATTTCTCTTACGAAACCACATTTGTCTGATGAATAATTTGAATTAGCAGAAAGGAAAGAAAATGCTTTCTTTTATCAATCTTTGAACTTAATTTGCTTTGGACCTTGACGGGTTTTTTTTTTTGTTTTGTTTGTTTGTTTGTTTGCCAGCTGTTGTTGCACTTATAACTGGGCCGCCAATGGCTCTTTTTTAAGCATGGTCTATGTGCTTGCTTTGGTGGTGTATGTACTACAGAAAGGCAGAGTCGTCAGATCTGTTAGCCCAGTGGCTTCCTCGTGTAATATACCCTGGCTCCCAAGCCCATCCCAGACATATAAGTAAAACTCCTTGTAAATTAGTGTAATCAAAGTAGGCGGGCACTGTCTGGAAGTTGGAGTACGTGGAAACACTCCATAGTCTAGCAGTGGTCACCAAAAGACCAAATGTCAGAGAGCCCAGCTCGTGCGCTTAGTAGAGCGAGATAGGAAAGGACCAGGAATAGTGTGGGCGTGTTTGGTGAGCACACAGGACCACAGGCACAGTTCGGTGCCCAGCTAATGGTTTTAGCCATGCAGCTCTCGTGTTCTTATCCCCTATGATTTCCCTGTAATTTAGCCCCATGGAAAACTTTTAGCAGACATTTCATGGGGTAGTTAGCTCTGCGGCAACCGTCTCGTCTAATTGGAATCATGTAGCTAAAGCCTCAGGTATTACTTGAGAGTGAAAGGGTGTCTTTCAACTCAGGTAACTCTGATTGTGCTTTGGGCTTCCCTGGAACAATGTTCCCTCATGCATGACTGACTGCAGAAGGCACATAGCCAAGGCAGCCTTAAAAAGGACAGTGTCTAATCGTCAGCAAAAGAGGAGCCCATCCATCTCCCCCTGATACTTTTCATTTATGAGGAGACCTGGGGGCCGTGGAGGAGCTTGTGTGGCAGTGACAGCTCTGAGGACAGAGTGGCAGCAGGGTTCTCTAGGCCACAATAGGTAGCTGGTCCTGGGCCACTGAAGCATTCTGTCCCCGCAGTTCCGCAAAGCAATTACCAAGCCCTCGTCGTCGTCTTGATTTATAAAGAAATTGCCTTTCTCGGGGGGGGGGGGGGGAAGACCATCAGGCGACACAGTAATCCAAACAGCTAGACTATGCTAATCCTTTAAAAATTAAGGAAACTCGATTCTCAGGAAACAGTTCTGGCTGGGCTCTTGATGAGGTACCATTTGTACTCAGCTGTAGAAAGAGAGAGGCAGAGAAAGAAGTCAGGAGCTTTAAGCCAATTTGGCTCCCCACTGAAATACCCAGAAGTGTGGCTAATCCCAACACAGTTAATATTGCTTGTTATGTCTGGCTGGTACTTGAGATAATGCTTTTTAAAAACTTTGATCATTTTTAATTAGCACACAAAGTAACAGCTTTTGTTACGGAATTTTCATACGTACATAAGTTTTTGGCTGATCCTCTTCTCATGTTATCCCAAATCCATCCCTCCTTGTGTCTTTGCTCTGATGTCATGTGTGTTATACACACATAAGGAAGCATGTGTGTATTCTTCCTTAAAACTGCTTTTCCCTTGCTTAGTTTCATAATCTACACCCCACACTTACACAGACACAGAGATGTGCATGCACACACACACACACACACACACATTTGATATTAGAAGCAAAGATCTACATTTGAGAGAGAATATGCAGTATTTGTCTTTCTGAGACTGAGTTACATTACTTAGCATAAAGATTTCCAAGGTGACCCTGTTTCCTTTCACCATGCTTTAAAGGCTGAATAAAAATCTATTATGTATATTTTTTATTTATTAAATGATATGGTATGTTGAACCAACCCTGCATCCCTGAGATAAAACCAATTTGGTCATAATGTCTTCTTGAATTGAGTTTGAAAGTATTTTGCTGTGAAAATTTATATCTGTGCTCATCAAGGAAATTGATCTGCCATTTCCTTTCCACCCCATCTCCTTTCCTCCCTCCTCCCCACTCCTTTCTTCCTTCCTCTCTGTGATGTTTTATATATCCTTGGGCCTGGCAATCGCACTATTAGAAGGTGTGACCCTATTGGAGTAGGTGTGGCCTTGTTGGAGTAGGTGTGTCACTGTGGGTGTGAACTTTTAAGACCCTCATTCTAACTGCCTGGAAGTCAGCATTCTGCTAGCAGCTTTCAGATGAAAATGTAGAACTCTCAGCTCCTCCTGTACCATGCCTGCCTGGATGCCACCATGTTTCTGCCTTGATGATACTATACTGAACTTTTGAATGTGTAAGCCAGCCCCAATTGAATGTTGTCCTTATAAAAGTTGCCTTGGTCATGGTGTCTGTTCACAGCAGTAAAACCATAATTAAGATACTTTCTCCCTCTCTCCTTCCTTCTTCCCCTCTCTTCTTTCTTTACTTCCTTTTTTGCTTTTTTTTTTTTACATCTTTATCAAGGTGGGATATCATGGTAATACAGGCTTTATAGAATGCATTTGGTGGTATTCCTTCTCCTTGTATTTTGTGGAACAGTGTAAGACATGTAGGACTGTTAGGCCTTACAAACTTTACTAGAATTCATCAGTAAACCTGTCTCATCTTAAATTTTTCTTTGTGGGGAATTACTGTTTCAAACTTACTGCTTCTTATGGGTGTGTTATATCCTAGTTTTAATTGTGGTAGATTGTATAAGTTTAGAAATGTATCCATTTTTCTTCTATATTTTCAAATATAAGTTTGTAAAGTATTCCCTAATGATCTGAATGGCAGTGGGGGGGCGGGGGGAGTATGTGAGGGTAGGACTTGGAGGAGAGGGGGGAAGAGGCTGTAATTGGGATATAAAGTGAATAAATAAACAAATGTTGTTTTTAAAAAGGCCTGCCTTGTGGCCTATGATGTATACATTCATGTTTAGAGAAAGTGGCACATACTGTTGAAAAGAAAGTTCATCCTCTGCCCACTGGATGTCATAGTCTACAGATATACAGTTGATCTGTGGCATGTTTGTCTCTGACTTTCTTTTCTAAGTTTTAGTTTAGAAAACCTTCTAAATATGGGAGTAAGATATTGAAGTCTCCAAGTATCATTTTATCAGAAACCATGTGATATTTTTACACCTTTGGTGTTTGTTTTATGAAATTGGGAGTTCCAAGACTTGGTGCATAAATATTTATAGTGTAATATCTTCTCAACAAATTGTTCTCTTTATGAAACTGTAATGGCCCTTTTCATCTCTTTCTGACTAGTTATGTTTTGACATCTATTTTATGAGATTTAAAAAATGATGTAACAGTTTATTTGCAGCTTCTCTTTGTCTGGCAGGTGATTTTCATCCATTGACTTTCATGTTCTGGCTGGCTCTATAATATGTGTTTCTTGTAGACAGCAGACAGTTGAATATTGTTTTCTAATCCAGTCAGATTGTATTGCTTGGTGAATTGAGACCACTTGGATTTAACACTGTTACTGAGAGGAGATTGTTATTTACTGTGATTTTACTAGCTGATGTATAGACTGACTGGATTATTGGCATTTCTCTTCCTCTTCACTGGTTAGTGTTAGAAGTTTACTAGTTTGGTGTATTGGACTTAATTGATTCCATCCCAACTTGTCTCTGTTTATTTGTTTCTCTCTTGTAATATATTGCTCCCTGTGTTCTCCTGAATGAGAATGTCTTCCTGCCTACTTCCTGTACATTAGTCTTTAAGATGTTTTCTGCAAAGCTGATTTATTTAGCATGAATTGTCTTAATTTGTGCTTGTCTTGAAATGTTAATCTTTTTAACCAATGTTAAAAGACACCATTGCTAGGTGCAGTGATCTTGGTTGGCATTACTTTCCAGGCTTGAGTTTGACATATCATGCCTGCTTTTAAGGGAGCTGATGAGAGTCATGCATTTCTACCTCAACATATGAGCTAGTATTTTTCTGTAAACCTTTTAATGTTGTTGCTTTTTTTTATTTTTTGACATGGTATTTATATGTCTTAGTTTGGATTTTATTGCTGTGAAGAGACCTATGACCACAACTCTTATAAAGGAAAACATTTCATTGGAGCTGACTTATAGTTTCAGAAGTTTAGTTCATTATCATCATGGCAGAGGCATGGCAGCACGCAGGCAGACATGGTGCTGGAGGAGCTGAGAATTCTATGTCTTGATCCACAGGCAGCATAATGTGGCTGTGACTCACTGCCTAGACTTGAGCTTATAAAAAGACCTCAAACCTTGTCCATACCTACTCCAACAAGGCCACACTTCCTGTTAGTCCCACCCCCTATAGCCAAGCATTCAAATACATGAATCTATGGGGGCCAAACCTATTAGAACCACTACATTCCACTCCCTGGTCCCCATAGGCTTATAGCCACAACATCGTGAAGAAATGGATTCAGTCCAACTTCAAAAGTCCCCATAGCCTGTAACAGTCTCAATCCTATCTAAAAGTCTCTTTTGAGATTCCTAAAATTTCTTTACTGTAATTCCCTGTAAAATCAAAATCATAACACAGATCACATACTTCCAACATATATTCATTACTATTCCAAATTGGAGGAAATGGAACATAGTAAGAAAATACTGGACCAAACAAGATTGAAAAACAGCTGGGCCAATTCCAAACTATATCTCCATGTCTGATATCAAAGTACTTTTCAGATCTCCAGCTCCTTTCAGGTTTGTTGACTGTAACACCCTTCTCTCTTTTGGCCTACTTCTGCTCCCTGTTAGCAGCTTTCCTCAGCAGCTATCCCATGGTTGTGGATAGTAAGAGGAATGAACAGCTCCCGTGAATCTCCAACGTCTTGGAGACTCCAAGGCAATCCAGACTTCACCTTCACACAATCTCCTTTCTGAGCCTCCATGCAGGGGCAACCCTAATACATGCCTCACAACACAATTCAATCAGGGTTATATATGTTATTTCTAGGGGCTAGATATTGTATATATATTTGAGGTGTGCTTTCTTTTTTACAAAGAATCTTCAAAAATTTTTTGATGCTGTGTTTTACATATAATGTTGTTGCACAATTTCTAAACAGATTTAGATATTGCTTCCCCCATGATAGGCAGAAAATGATTTAAGTGCAGTGATCCTGGGGACTCTATTTTGGGCATTGGTTAGCCTTGAATTCACAGAGCGCTGCCTACCTCTAACTCTTGAGTACTAGTAAACACATGTGCCACTAAGCCTGACTACTCTTTCTTATTTATTAGTACCTTGCACATTTCAAAATAGCTCTCTCTCTCTCTCTCTCTCTCTCTCTCTCTCTCTCTCTCTCTCTCTCTCTCTGTGTGTGTGTGTGTGTGTGTGTGTATGTGTAAATTTTGGAGAAGGCTTCTCTGGAATAAAAAAAAAACTAGGGTACAGAAAAATGTTGTAATTACTATTGGCAACATCTAATGTTCATGAAGTTGTTAATTCCTCTTACTTCTCATTGACTGATCCTATACATTTGTTGAGTACTAGTGAAACTAGCCAGATCATCATAAATTCTTGTGAAAGGAGGCAGTTTGCTCCCATCATGAGCTTACACTGAGAACTGACTGAGTTTATCTGTGGAGAGAGTGTACAGACACTAGGCTATACATGGCCCATTAGATCCAGAGTCTGGATCTATAATTATTTGAAAACCCCGCCACTACCACCAAGCAAAAGTCACACATATATGCTATCCAACATTCTTCTTGCCATGAAAAACTATCTGGAATTTTTGACAAGCTTCCTAAATGTCAGGAAGAATGTGTCTTCAAAGCACAACCTGGTGGAAACCTTTTCTAGGTGGCATGATCTAGAACAGTCTTTTATAATGTCCTTTGTAGTTTGAATAACATCACCATGCATCACACACATTTTTCCTAGCAGAGGCTAGCTCCTCTTCCTCCTCCTTCTCCCCCTCCTTCCCCACCAGATATCTTCTCAGAGACAAAGGTTGAAATTTATAAGAAATTCTATTAGAATGTTTTTAATATTTACCTAGTTGCCTTTTCTAAACAACTATAATCTTCTATTTATATTTTAAGATCAGTAAAAATATACTATTTAAATTGAATACCCTTTCATAGTGTTATATTAAAGTACTATTTTAGCCCTCCCTATAAAACATTTAGATACCAAAGTAAATAGTAGGATCAGTATCCTTTTAACATAAAATCTCCTAAAAACCAGTCACCCAGATGCCCCCATTATCCCCAAAGCCCTCAATTGTCCTTCTTCCACTGACCTGTGTTGTATTGTATCCCCTTCACTGACTAACACCTCAGAGCATTTCTCTGGGTGGTGAGGATGTTAGCCCCTTTATCTTTAGAAGAGTTCAGGGCCAGCAAAAGAAATCAGCAGTCAGATGAGAAAGCACCATGCAAGCCAAGGTGATGCAATGAAGTCCTATAATCTATCCAAATGCGCAGATTCTTGTGGTTTGCCCCTTCAGCTCCCAGCAATGGGCAGAGAGCAACAAATCTGTCCATGGAGTTTAAATGAAGATCTCATGCTCTGTGTTATCCAGGAGGTTCATTTTACCCATCTCCATCTAAGCATCCAGGGTCAGACTCCAGAGTGAAATTCATTGCTGCATTCTAGCTGCCTTTCAGGTCAATATGAGGATTCCCAAAGTTGGGCGCCATTGCAGTATCTCAGTCTCTTCCCCTCATCTTCCTTGTGCTCTCCAATTCTTCCAATATTGTCCTACCTTCCAGGAATTCACACAGCTTCCAGCATTCTTTCTATGTTGTCAATACTCATTGCAAGAAATCTCTACCGGAGCTTCATCTTAAACATAGTGAGAAGAACATTCTTACGCGACAGAAAAACTAAACTGCTTCAAGGATTCTGTTTAACAGCATGGCAGAGATTCCCCACCTACTAGGACATCATGTGTCTCTTGTAGAGCTAGAGGAATGTCCATCTGTGTCGTAACTGTGTGAGGTATTACAACAGGCTCCATCTGTTACCTTTAGTTCAGGATGTGCATCATGGGAAGAGTGTGGAGTACCTCCTTCCTGTAGGCTAGGCCAGAGACATCCCAGTCACACAAAAGCATGATATCCCTAAAATGAGTAACTACAAATATACTTCCAGCATGGCCATGGAAGGTATATGTTTAGGGCAGAAAAAAAAATATGTCTCTAAAGTATTTAGTAAGCTGGAAGCTCTGTCTGTGAATATACTTGAGACTTCTTACAGAAGAAACTTTGAAAAGCATCTGATCGACTCTTCAATTATAAATGAGGAATTTCCAGAAGTCTCTAATTATCAAGAGTTCTGGAACTCTGACATGCCGTGTGGGGAATTCTGCATTCTCTATTTGAGATAGATGCTTACGACTTAATTCCAAGATGTGCTTGTTGTGGTCACGTTTTCTCATTAAAGCTACAGTCATTGAAGATTGCTTCCTCATGAAAGGGTGTTCTCTTGGAGACCACAGTGAAGATCCCTGACATGTTCATTTGCCTTTCAGGAATGTAAGTTCAGCTGGAGAGGAGGCCCGCCGAAGGATGCGGGAGTGTGATGGGCTCACCGATGCCTTGCTGTACGTGATTCAGTCTGCACTGGGGAGCAGTGAGATCGATAGCAAGGTTGGTGGTGTTTGCATAGCTTCTGCTTCTTAGAGGTTAAATGAACCCCAGAGATTAAACAGCGGCTAGCAGACATGGGAAGCAAGCACGGTATTTCATGCTTGCATTCTGAGCTGTATCCTGACAAACCCCAACATTGTCTAAAGCTGTGCTCATTGTAGCTGAGAATAGAACTTGAATTTTCCACTGGCAGTAAATGAAAATTCAGACTGGTGTAAGTAATTCAAACCACTGGTGTCCAGGATGAGTGTAAGCTATTACACAGCACCCAAGATTCCAGATAGCACATTAAATACATATAAATACTTTTAAATATATATATACACATGTATGTATATGTATGTATTTAATGTATGTATGTATTTAATTTATGTATATATATACTTTGAAAGACAAAGATATTGAAATTATCTGAGATTTGAATAATTATAAATTCTTACATATTACATTTTAGTAGCTAATTATATTAAAGGATGTTTTAAAATCTTACAAAATCTTTCCTAAATTCTCAGAATGTTTAATCAAAGCTTCCGGCTGCTATAGCTTGAAGTGACTGCACCATGTTAGCTCATAAGCTCACTCAAAGAGAATTAGGGTTTGGGTTGTCTTTCCCAGTTTTTGAGATATTTTGTTTTGTCTTTATTAAATTAGTTTTAATTCACAACAGCTAGAAACTTGTAATCTTATAGTAATCCTGATATAAAGCCATATGTCATATATACTTTTTAAAATAATACTGCAAAAAATGTCACTCTTTGGTAAGGAATACTCCAGAGCTACAGTTACAGATATTTAGATCACATTGGTGTGAGTGTGTGGATTGGGCTTGTTAAGCACACTCCCTGGGCTCTCTCCATCCACTCAATGCCGATACGCTTTCCCCATACGTATCTACCACAGCTCTCAACTCAAAGATGAGAGAGTTTACCATGGAACCTGATTTGAGTAGCTGTGGTCTGGGATCATGGATCTAAGTTACTCCAAATTCCAATTTTTCAACATGTAATTAGTTTCATGGAGTTTTTTTTTTCTTTTCACAATATTTTTTTAGCAATTATTTAAGAATTTCACATCATAAGCCATAATCGTACTCACCTCTCAGTCCTCCCAGGTCCACCCTTCCACCCTTGCAACCTACCCCTCCCTCCAAAAGAGAAGAGGGAAAAAGGTCCAGTTTGTGTTATCCACGTTCTCACTGGATGAGAAAGGACTTGGTTTTCTTTAAGAGGTTGGCCACAGGGAGTTTTATGGGGCTTTTAAAGTAATAAAATACAGAAAATTATAAAACAGGGCTTTTAAAAATACATTGGTAGGAAAATCAGAGGAGGTGCTTTGCCGTAAACTGGAAACCTTTGGTTTATGTTCTGAGTGTTCTTTAGCATCACTCTTAGTCCTCTGACGAGTAGAAAACTAGAGTGCTGTTAATACATTCCAAATCCAAAAGGCCTGGCTAGTAAGGGATGTTAGGTCTGATGGTACGAGGGGCCAAGAAGGTAAAGAATGCTTATTTAATATATTAAATATCACCCACAATAAATTGTACAGCCTCTGGATCTGTAACACTCCAGTCTGCATCGTTGAAGTTTTAGTCAGTCAGTCCCTACAGACATATTCTCTTCAGGAATCCATAGCACCAAACAACAGTGTCTCCGAGCATGGAAGATGTCCTGTGAGGCCCTCGGGTGGTATGGAAGGTGTCCTGTGAGGTGCTTGGGTGGTATGGCCGTGAACACGTCCTTGATCTCATGCTTCCTAGTACTCACTCTTCATCAACTGGTGAAGACACCTGCTAGGACCTTATTACCCCCGCTGGGACCCCATCACCATCCTTCAAATCTAAATACCCAACCTTGGCCACAAGTATTTATCCCTTTATAAGTGATTCATCATCTGATGGTATTATGGCTTAAAATCCTGCCTGAATAGATGGAGCTTTGGAATAGACTACTTAGGAAGCACGCATAAGCTAATGTCACTGTGACGTCAGATGGAAGACAAATGAGTGTGACTCAGTCCTCATGGTGCGTGCTTACGGTCCTTGCGGGATGCCCCGTGTCCAAGCCCCAGCACTCCATACACTGGATATGGTGGCACACGCCTGGAATTCCAACAATTGGGACATGAAGGCTGTAAGATCAGAAGTCCAAGGCCATCCTAAACCATATTGAATTCAGTATGACCTTGGGCTATGTAAAACCCAGTCTCTCTCTCTCTCTCTCTCTCTCTCTCTCTCTCTCTCTCTCTCTCTCTCTCTCACACACACACACACACACACACACACACACTAGAACAATAAAGAAACAGTAATTTAGGGGCTGGAGACATGACTCTGCAGTTAAAAGCACTTACTGCTCTTGCAGAGGACCTCAATTCAGTTTACAGATCTTACACTGCAGCTCGTAACTGTCTATCACTCTAGTTCCAAAGGATCCAGTGCCCCTTCTGGCATCTGTCAGCTCCAGGCACACACAAGGCACACATGCTTACCAGCAAGCAAAACAATCATGTGTGTAAAATAACAATAAATTGTAAATAACAATACAATAGGCTTACCCATCGATCACCTTTATGGGTGAATTAGCCTAGCCCTTCTTAGTCTTGACTGTGCATGACAGTTACCAAGAAATTTAAAACATTGAACTGGTGTATGAGCCTGTTGTCCTGAAGATTTGGTTCAGGGTATCATTTGAGACTATGGTCCTGTGAACACTGGCTTAGTCCAGTTGTGAACACCACTTTTTCTCCCATCCCTCATGCTCTCGAGGTCTGTGGCCAGTCATGGACCAAATACTACTAATTTCAAACATGGGATGTGATACAATCAATAAAGTCTTAAGCATTCCTCTTCCATAAAGGCCCTTTGATAATCATAGGAGACCTATTAATACCATTCAAAAGAAAATTAAATCCCTAACATTGTGACCAGTCGAGAAATCTCGAGTATCTGCAAGGGCTTGTTAGTATAGTAGGCACATCAGTTATGAAAGAGCTCATGTAAATAGCTCCCTGTCACAGCAATGCTGAGCATTTTAATATTCACTCAGCAAACAGCTGAGGCATGGAGATACTAAGCCTGTTAGTCTGACGGACACAAAACAGCTTTCCCGCTCTCTGGACCTTGCAGATGAAGGTCTCACAGCCCCGCCCTGATCCCTGGCTCCCGTCTCTGAAGACATGTGACTTAGGTACCAACATGCTCTGTGGCATAAGCATCATTGTCTGACTATTGGACTTATCAGACTCCTAATACTTCTGGGATAGGTAGGAGATGATCTGTTTTAATATCCGTGTTTTATTTCCCAAAAGAGAAAGTGGAAACGGAGGGCTTCTCCAACCTAGCATGAGAAGGTCTGGCGTGTCCCTGATGAGTAGGGAGTGTGCCGAGCTAGATGTCAGAACAGGGTCCAGTGCCCTCTCCATCCCCTACTCACTAGGACGCTGTGCCCAAGTGCCCTCAACTTGTGAGAGGAAGAACCGTCATACCACATGGCCTGAGTGTTGAAGGACCCCAGTGTGATGAATTCCTCCACCGAGCTTTGCTGGCTGGATTGGACTGTTGACTTTTAACGTATTATTATTGCACCATAATTTCCCACTCAGCCCTCGGCTTGTCCGCTTCCGAGCTTTCTCTGTGACAAGCCGGCGAGGGAAACATGAGTGCACATTCTCTTTAAGGCCAGAGGAGTTAATGAACGAGAGCCTGGATTCCGTGCAAGCTGGTGGCTCTGCTCCTGTCATTGGGACGGTTTATGGAGTGGGTGACATATGGCAGAGCACTCCACAGATGACTTCCAAATTAACCAGTTCTAATAGAAAATAAGGAGTCAAAATGACCCTGGTGAGCAAGAGGAGCAGTAAAAAGCACTGTTGACAGTAATGGATGTCACACGCCTAGCCACCAGACACCACACGCCTTCTGCTGGTGTCCCTGGTCTCTTCTTTTCCACCTTCCTTTAGAGGAACTCTGCAGCTGGGAACCTACCTAAAGCCATCCAGAGCATCCAATGCCAGGAGCCTTATAAGAGGCAAAGGTTTCCTCTCTGAGCCCCCTCCTCCCCGTCTCTCTCCAGCTTCTCCCCACATCACCTCCCTAGATGCAGAGTAATTATATAAAGCACTTCTCGAAAACTGCAGATTTAGTCTCCTTGTCCTGAGAGAGGAACAGCGAAGTCCCAGGGGAGATAAACAACCAGTTGAGAAGGAAGCGTATTCTCCCAAGTCCTTGAGGGAAGAGAAATCAGTTGGAGATGATTTGAAAATCGTCCTGACTTGTGCCATAACATTTTCCCGTCGAGGAGAGACGCGGCTGTCTTTCACGCATCGTCTCGTGCTTACCTGCTTTCGTGCCAGCCTCCTTTCCTGATGCGGAAAGGATGCTTGAAACTGAAAATCGAGTTGGCTCTAAGCCTGTGGGATTAGCAGCCATGAAACCTTGGCAAGCTGACAAAAAATAGCCAAGGATGGCGTTGGCCCCAGACTGTGTCCTGACCCGCAGTCACGCCGACACCCCTAATCAGGTAAAGGGCATGGGCTGCAGGGAAGCAGGCCGGGACCTCAGTCCCTCGGCCTCTGTCTGCTCTAGCACTGGCCCCAGACCAGAGGGGAATAGCTCTCAGCAGTGTGCCGCCCACAGTTTGGCTCACCCATACGCTTCCCTCTGCAACATGAAACTATGATCTTTCCTGCCTTCAGTGGCCACGTCTTGACTTTCTGAAACATGACCGAGATACAAGGGTTTTCAAGAAAAAATTTGGGCCTTTTTTTCTTCCCCCTTTTGTTTTCCCTTTCATAAGATGATGATTTTACTTCTCTATCTCCACTGCCCGGTTTCTTAAGTCCAGAACAAAATTTAAAAGGTCAATTTTGGGGCCCTGTGATATGACTCAGCTAGTAAACATACTTACTGCACAAGGCTGGCAAACGGACTTTGATCCATAGATCACAGAAACTTCTCCAGAATGTTGTCTTCTGACATCCACATGTATGCTGTGGTATACAGAGACACACACAGAGACACAAATACACACACACACACACACACACACAAATTCAGCTTTCTTTTAGGGAAGCACTTTCTACAATTTGTCCTTTCAAAGGACAAATACTTTGGGCTCTGTGGGTCACACAGGTTCGGTCACAACACTCTGGTCACTCTATAGCAGCTGGGGGTGGTCATCAACACGTAGGAATGCTGGGCTTGGGAGAGCATTATTCTAAAACAAGCCTCACATTGGCCCTGGCTTGGAGGATGCAGCTTACTTAGCCTTACTCTTGAAATCTGGTACGTGTTTTGTATCACCTCCATAACACACTGGTGACAGTGACAAGTGATGCCCAGTCTATAGCCTTATCCTGTCCCCTCCACAGCCCTGTGAAGCTGGTGCTTTTATCATTACTGTTTTACCAATGAAGAAACAGAGGCACAGAGGTTTAGTCAGTGCGTCCAAAGCCACACAGCCGTTGGACAGAGCTAGGGCTCCCACCAAAGCCAAGACAATGTCATATGTCCCATACTCAGAGGCTCCCTTGTGTGGTCTCTGGCATTACTGAAACTGTACATTTTTTTATGTTTTTATTGGATTTTTTCTTTATTTACATTTCAAATGTTATCCCCTTTCCTAGTTCCTCCCTCCCAGAAACCCCCTATCCCAACCTCCCTCCCCCTGCTTCTATAAGGGTGTTCCTCCATCCACCCCACTCCCACCTCCCCGCCCTCAATTTCCCTACTCTGGGGCATCTATCAAATCTTCATAGGACCAAGGGCCTCTCCTCCCATTGATGCCTGACAGTGGTAAATGGTGTGCAACAACATCCGCAACCAGAGCCAAACTAAGTCCACTGCCTGTGATTGTAATGACTCGGGTGCCTTAAACTCCAGGCAGGAGTAGCCTGTTAATGGCTTGTGATCTTGTAGTTACAAATGCGTCCAGTTCTCACAAGTGCCTTCAATGACCCATGACTGGCATTTGTTGAAGTATCTGGTATTGATGATTGTTGTCTCTCAAGTGAAAAATGATCATAGGACCTTCCAAGCTTGTCTGAATTCTTCCCTACCGCAGCTGTGAGCAGAGCGAAATGAATCTGAGGACCATTGTGTCCGTGGAGACTAGTCTGCCTTTCCAGGGTAGAGCTGTCTGCTGATTCGCTTACACTCATTCTCCCATTTCCCTCTTTCTTTTGGGAATGCTGCAGACCGTTGAAAACTGTGTGTGCATCTTGAGGAACCTCTCATACCGGCTAGCAGCAGAAACGTCTCAGGGACAGCACATGGGCACAGACGAGCTGGACGGGCTGCTCTGCGGGGAGACCAACGGCAAGGACGCAGAGAGTTCTGGGTGCTGGGGCAAGAAGAAGAAGAAAAAGAAATCCCAGGATCAGGTGATGCTACACACTCACAGCTGCATGCAATTATGCCCTTCCTCAATACAATATCAATGGTGCATCAATAGATAGATGATAGACAGACAGACAGACAGACAGACAGACAGACAGACAGACAGACAGATGCCTCTGCGTTTACAGTGTATGGTTGTATGGTAAAATCATTAGCATGTCCGCAGGATTTCCCTGCAGGGATTTCGTAGCTGAGATGGTGGAAGTTAAGAAATTTCCCTTATGTCTTCCAGTTCAGCCAGGATAGGAACTTCCAAAGTAAAGAAAAAGCCATCTGGTATACCCTGATGGGCCAGGTCCTATACTGATTGTGTTGAGTGGCAAATGACTCTTTGGGGCTCGGGAAGGAGGCTGCTGTGCCCAGGACAGGAAAAAGCAGGTAAAAAGGAAAGTTGACAGAGAAGGCATGAGATATAGTATGTGTTTGACAGCAGGTTTCTGAAGGCCTGGTTATTGTCCTGTTTAACCCTGGGAAGTGGGGGTAAGAATTCACGAGCTACAACTGGATGAAGTTAGAAGTTTAATCTTGGGGCACAACGTTGGGGAATTCAGAACAGTGCAGATTGAGAAGGCGGCCTCCTCAACATGAAATGCTCTGTGCTGTTGACACCTGTAAGAAGGTTTGCCTACTGTGCACCAAAGGCCTGAAGGCAGCTATCCTGAGGCTGGCAGTGAGAACAACAGCCTTCATTCCATTGCTGTGGTCCCTGAACTATAAAATCCCTCACACACAGTCCTCTAGGAGCAGGGTTGGTGGAGCTGTTAGCAGCTGGGAGAGTGTGCACTGGAGAAGGCTGTGTTTCAGACGCTGCACCTATCCACAGACACTGAGGCTCCAGCCTTGCCCTCAGCCCTGCACAGCTATGTCCACCTTTCCTCAGACACGGAAGTCTCCATTTAGCAGGCACACTTCCAGTGTCCTCCTCTGGACACAGATGTCGCATGGCCAACTTTTCCTGGATACTCTAATTATGCATCAGTTGATGAGAGTTTAGCCAACCCATCACCTGACTGACCTATGGAAGTATCTGCTATAAAGGGAGACAGGACCTACAGCCCTCACTGTAACCAAATTTTGAATCCAAGATAGCATACCAATATGTTTATTTAGATAGTAGTACGGTATTTTCTAAACTATTTGGGAAACAGTTTTACTTCAAGTAAAGTTTAAAGAAAGTGTTTTCCTTAGTGTAAAGATTAATAGGAATGACCTTTAAATCTTGTTCGTGAATTTTTCTGTAAGGACTCAGTATCAGAAGTCTATAGTTATGAGTACTAGCTATGTGAACTTCTTGGGTATTTCCCCACAACACCTGGACCTACATGCCCCTGCCTCTGTAAGGGCCATGCTCTCTACCTTGAGCAGAGCCTTCCCACTCTGATATGATCCCCAGCTCTGCCTTTTCCTCTGGGACAAGTCAGAACTTTGTGTCTCTGATCTCCTTCCTGTTTCAATTGAAGCACTGCTCTGTGATTCTTAAGCCAGCCACTTAATACCCTCCCTCTATGGGGTGCAAAGGGCATCTCATCGGCGGCGTTCACTAAATATGTAAACGCTGTCGTTTTACTGGCTGCTTACTAGCTCTCACCCTTTGGTGTCATGCTAGGACAGCCTCCCAGAACATACAGTTCTGCACATTCTCACCTTGTGCCTACTAAAACGGGAACTTAGGAAAACACGGTGCATTCTCTCTGTCTTCAACTGGGCTCTCTGACTACAGGGCCAACACTGCTTTCCCCTGGAAACACCAGCCGCAGCTTAAAGACCCATAGGAGAAAAATCTCCCACCAGCATGGAATTGTACTGGGAAATCCCTAAAGGCTGGACCACCTAGATGGACCACATAATTCCAGAAGACACTTTCAGGAGACAAGTCTAAAATAACATCAGTCTCAACCTGGGACAACTGAGAATGACATTGCATCCATTCCCATATCCAGTTTCACCCCGAGGTTTGAGTAGCTATACCCTTGCCAGAGCCTCTAGTCTGACACTAGTGTCTCACTAGCTCAGACCCTGACCTGGCAGAGAAACATCCCAGCTCTTCCCTGATGCCCCATATGAACTTCAAGCTCTCCAAAGACAGAGGGGATCGTATTGGTTGGATTCCAAGAAATGAACAGTCAGAAGAGAAGGAATCCCATGGGACTCACCCAATCACACCCAATCACAGCCCTTCTCTAGAGGTGTGTGAGCCGTCCTGTGAAGCCCCAGGGAGGAGACTTTGGAGGCCTCACACTGGACGTGAAGCCACACCCTAAGATATGTTTCAACTTTTCAATGTTGAATAAGATGACACCATTCATAGAATCTTATGATTTTTGCCATAAGTCCATATAAAATGGTTTATGATTCATTGCTCCCATTTTTTTCTAAATATTTTCTTGAAGAATGTTTATTGAAACTTTCAAAAGTTAAGATGCAATGGAACGTTGATGTTCACAAAGACTCTTCAGACTTAAATCTCATAGTTTTGGGAATTTGGAATTTTTTAATTTTTATTTTGTTTTTAATTTTCACCACCAGCTAAATACATATAAAACTATTTTGAAGTGCCAAAAATTCAATATTAAACTTAATGGGGGATGTATGCTGAAAGTTATTCTTGTTTGGAAAACTATTTAGTATATTTTGTCCATCTCAGTATATTTCTGAATAGTCAAACATGAAAACTATCTTGCAGTTATCAACTGGTGGCAATAAGACAGGGGTGAAGTTCCAGAAACTGGAAACAGGGTGACTACAGAATGTGAGATAAAGGAGGGATGCAGGCAAGGTTCTGCGGACTCCATGTTCTCTGCAAGGGAGAGAACTGTGGTGTGTAGTGCTACCTGTTGCGGGAGGATGGCACTGGGGACAGTCCACCTTCTCGGGTTGGACTAAGCAGTGATTTTCCTGAGCATATCAGTAGTGCCTGAGTGGGATATTGGGGCCACCATTTGGGGAAAACAGAGTCAGGGAGCCTACAAGAATTAGAGGCAGGACTCAGGGTCCCAACTCATCGCTGTTACCAAGTCGCAGCAGGATGAATAATGCAGGCCTCTGTAGGAGGAAGCATGGTTGTCTTCTGTAACTCAAGAACACCAGGCTACCTTGTGCCTAGAGATTACAAAAATGTCCTAGAAGCATCCAGAGAGTTCTAGGTACATAGCTTTACAGTAGTCAAGATGCCATCTGACCCTGGGCTCTCTACTGCCCCAAAGTCAGGACTGTGCCCTGCACATTTGGTTGGAGATGTCCTATATGCTGAACAATTGCTCAGCCCCAGCCCCAGCCCCAACACCACCCCTCAAACTTTGGCTTTTAAGGAATTTTCAGTGGTTTGGGGAAAATACACAATAAAAGCCTTTAAAAAGTGGCAGAGAAACACTTGTGTATATAGATAGGTATGTGTAGATATCAAAGACAGAGATGAATGCTACTAAACTTTGTGATACGTGTGTCATGTGAAAATTAAAATGGTTCTCTGTGCAAAATATTCCAGAAAAATACAGTAAGGTCTACGGCGATGACTGGTTCTGCCTACACTTAGTAAAACCATTTAAAAGTAATGCCCAAGCTGGGTGCTGCTGGAACACAACTGTAATCCCAACAGCCCTGTCTCTAAACGAAAACAAGATGTAGGGATATCGTTCACTGGTAGAAAGTGAGCCGACATGTTTGCAACCCTGAGTCTGAGCCCCAGCTCTGCCCTATATAATTCCTAGAGGTCCTGGGCAATGAATTCCATGTATTACTATAAAGATGCATGATTTTACCTCGGAGGAAGGTAGGACCTATTTAAAATCAAAGGACTCATATCCGCCACACAGACCTCCCTCTCCAGGGGAGCCAGATTCTGACCAGGAAGTAAAACAATGACATCAGAGCACATGGTTTAGTGATGGCCCCGGAGCCTGCGTGGTTCTGTACGTTGGCATTTGTACATTACATACACATTTGCACCCACCCTTACGTTTGGCTTTAGTTACCATGGTAGTATGCTCCATTAATCCCAAGACTCCAGAGGCAGAGGCAAGTAGATCTCTGAATTTGAGGCCAACCTGGTTGGTCTATGCAACAAGTTCCTGACTAGACAATGCTACATCCGCTGTCTCCAAAGAAGAAGAAGAGGAAGAAGAAGAAGAAGAAGAAGAAGAAGAAGAAGAAGAAGAAGAAGAAGAAGAAGAGGAAGAGGAAGAGGAAGAGGAAGAGGAAGAGGAAGAGGAAGAGGAAGAGGAAGAAGAGGAAGAGGAAGAAGAAGAGAAAGAAAGAAAGAAAGAAAGAAAGAAAGAAAGAAAGAAAGAAAGAAAGAAAGAAAGAAAGAAAGAAAGAAAAGAAAAGAAAAGAAAAGAAATAGCATTTATATTTTGGACCATAGAAGAACTGCAAGTCAGATTTATTTATAAGACAAATTCTCAGAGATATTACTTAATATAGAGAATTCAGGAAAAGTATACTATGAAAGCATGCTATATTGTTGATTTTATTTAATTGTTTGCTATGCAAACCTGCCTTAACTGGCAGTCACACCTATGTCACAAGTGTGTTCATTGCCCTCTGGTATAAAAGTCCTTGGCAGCTAACTTTCCTCAGTACCTGTTGCTGAACCACGAAGCCAGTAGTTCCTAGTGTTCTTTTCTCAATAAAACTTCCTAACATGTCAACCCAGTACAGTACAGTTTTGTGCTGACAATCTAGCATCTCAGATCAATGGAACAAGCTGGAAAACTAGAACACAAAATTAATTGTACAAAGAAGCTATTTTGGGTTTGTTTTTCAACTTGGCAAGTGGCCAAAGACCCAGTGACAGTACCCTGATGGGTTCTGCTCAGTCATAGCTGAAGGGTCACACCACACTGTCCTGCTCCTAGATGCAAGCCAAGCTGACCTTGGTCTCACTCAGCATGAGCCTGACGCCAAGCCAACAGAGATAACTGCTGAGATAAAACAAGCCAAAGCAACATGAAACTCTAGAGCTCAAATCCCCTGTCCCAAGAGCCACCAGGAAAATCGTCTCTCAGAAGAGATGAAAAGTGAGGTGTGTATTCAGATGAAATGATAAGCAGTTGACCAGGCTACACGCATGATTCATCTGCCCCAGAATTTTAAAAACAATATATTTTCTCCTGTGATCATCTTGGTTGCATGGTCTATTGCATCATTAGCAAAGTAAGAGATACTGTTTTTGTGCTTTGCAGGTCTCCTTTAGTTGTAGAGAAGTTTCATGTATGAAACTCTCCATGGAATTCCTTCACCACTTCACTGGGGGAATGCTTTCTCTCAACCAAATTAAACCTCAGTTCCACCCTTCCAAACCAGCCCCATGTAAAAAAATGCCCTCTGGTCCTTAATCTATTCTCCATCCTTATATTTAGTTAGATTCTTCTCCTGGTTCTTATGTGTGGAGTTGAATATATTAGTGAGTCCCACAGAGAGTGGATAGAAGGTCTGTATGTATCTTATTTCCATATGTGACTTGGAGTCCAACACCTGACACCGTTTGCATTGTATGGCCGTCAAAGTATGGCCTCTGGTGACTCTAGGTCTGGCTGATGTCTTATTTTAAGTAGCCACTCACAGCCAGGATTCGTCCAGACTTCTTTTTTTCTTTCCTGAAGAGATTTTGTATTCAAGTAGCTGCGAGATGGTACACCCCATAGTCTTCTTTCCTGGGTTCATCTCCTCTGAATAAATTCTGTTATATAAATCGTCAATTCTGTCATATAAAATGCCAATAAATAAATTGACAGTCGGCATCTGGAATTATCAAGAAACCCAATCTAATGCACATTCTATACTATCATCAGTTAAGAGCTTAGAATATGTGGACTGGGAAGATGACTCAGTCAATGAAGTACTTACTCAGATCTCTCTCTAGAGTCCATGTAAAATAAGCTGAGCATGGTGTTGTATGGTTCCAATCCCAGCACTAAGGGGGAGGAGATGTGATCCCTTGCCTGCATAGGTGTTTGTCCCTGTTAGAAAAACACTGTCTAAAAAATTAAAAGATGGATTTTGCCTTAGGAACAACACCTGAAGTTATCCTCTGGTCTACATACATGTACACACACCTGATCCAGATGTGTGCAAATGTGTACACATGCACACACACAAATACATACATATATACATATGTATCTAACTTATAGTTTACATGCATAAAGAGTACATGCATGTCAAAGCATCCTTGTAAATGTTGTCTTAGACCGTCTTGGATGAAAGTAGTACTTTGACCTACACATTGGCATTCTTGAATCCTATATGCACCCCACCACATGTATGATATTGGCCTGAAAATGAGACTCTGATACTAAATAGTGTACAATGTCTTGAGGCAAAACTGTGAACTTTATTACTCATTTAAATATTACATTGGAGATTTGAATTCATGTGATTATATTTCCTATCAGACAAAGCAGTTGTTGATTATGAAAAGAAATCTAAGTAGTCTCCACCTCTGGATTTTCCAACCACAGATGCGAACAACTATAGAAGAAATACTAAAAACAAAAAACAAAAAAAATAAAAAATAAAACCTCTGTTCCAAATTGGCAATTATTCCTGAAATAATATAGTATTATAGTTATGTACACATAATTTTCACAATATTTATATACAATAAGCAACCTAGAGATAATTGAAAGCAAACAGAGTATTGGATCTAGATTATATGCAAACACTACACCATGTTTGTGAGGGATTTTGATCATGAATTGAGTCCTAGAACTGATGCCCAAAACACTAAGGGATGAATGTATATGTGGCATATGTAAATATCCTGTTCAAATATACATATACATGTTCACATATAAGTTTATTACACATACATGTGGAGGCCTCGTGTTGCTCAATTGTACTCCCTATTTTTGCGCACAGTGTCTCTCACTGTACCTGAAGCCCACCCTCCCGTAAGGCCAGATCAGCTTGTCAGCCAGCCCCAACTTTGTTCTTGCCTCCCCAGTACGGGAATTGCAAGTGGATGTCACCATGCCTGACATGTTTCATTGGGAACCGGATTTCCAAGCTTAAGTTCTCACGTTTGAACACACTAACTGAGCCCCCAGTGTTTGGCTTAACGACTCCATGCTTGATAAATTTGAATAGACAAATTTGCTTTTACACATAGAAGCTCTGTATTAGTCAGTGTTCTCTAGAGTCACAGAGCTTATGGAATGTCTCTGTATATTAAGGGAATTCATTGTAATGACTTACAGTCCATAGTCCGACTAGCCCAACAATGGGCAGCTGTGGATGGAAAGTCCAAAAATCTAGTAGTTGCTCAGTCCCACAGGCCAGTTGTTTCAGCTGGTCTTCTGTAGGAGTGAGTTCCAACCGATGTGCTGGCAAGTAAGTGCAAGCAGTGAAGAAGGGTGAACCTTCTTTTTTCCACTGTCCTTATGTAGGTCTCCAGCAGAAGGTGTGGCCCAGGTTAAAAGTGTATACCTACCATGCCTGGATCAGGGACTTGCTTTGTCCCAGGCTGACCTTGAACTCAGAGATCCCCTTGCCTTAGTCTCCTAGGATTAAAGGTGTGTACTACCTTGCCTGGGCCTAAGCTCTTCATGGCCACTATGCCTCGAGATCTCCGTGCCAAGATCCAGGTCGGAGACTTGTGTCTTCCATCCTGAAGATCTGGATCACAAGTGTGCCCTACAATTCTGGCTTGTAGTTCATTCCAGATACAGTCAAGTTGACAACCAGGGATAGCCAGTACAAGCACCAATGACTCTATCCTTCATGGAACTATTGGTGGCCTTAAATGTTCATGTCTTAGTGTCACAATTGCTTTCTCCTCCCCAGACAGTGTTTCCTTTTATTAGTAACCACACTTTATTTTGCCGCATGATACCACTTCCTTTCCAGCCATCTGCTGCTTTCTGTCGCTTCTGCTGCTGGCTGCAGCCTTGCCTCACTCGGCTCTCACCCCACCATATGCTAGGATCTTGTTGACTCAAGACACCATACTCAGTGTCCCAGAAGGAATACATTGCACATTCCAGAGAAGCTCGGCTGCACAGTTCCATTGCTTCTATCCGTGCGTGAGGTTCTTCTCCCTCTCTATTACTCCCAAATAGCACCTGAAAGGACTCCTTTACATTCAACGAGTCTACAGACTGAAAAACATGTCTGATTGAATTTGCTTAGTTAAGACCTTACTGCTCACTACATCATGCCGTCAAAAATGGTTACTGAGCCTACTGGAGCAGGGTTTTCAGGCACTGAAAACATTTGGTGCTGGATAACTTCTCTGTGTTGGGCTGTGCGATGCATTAGCGTTTGTCAGCATCCCTAGGCTCTGCCAGTCAATGCCGGTAGCGCCTCCTCCTCCTCCACCAGTTATAAAGACCCAAATTCCTTCCAGACCTTGCCCATTGCCCCTTTGAAAGGGACAGCCCTCCAGTTGGGCAAGACCATCTGAATCAGCAAGTACCTGAGACAACGGGATTTCAAGAGATGTCAACATAACAGTGACAAAACCTCTGCAGATAGAAGACCTCAGCTTTCCGTAGGCTAAGACGGGAAGTTGGGAGCAGGAGAATTCAAGATGAGAAGTAGTGCTGTTCCCATGCTCTCAACATAGTAATGGAGAAAGGGTTGCACATGAGTCCAGTAAGGCTGAGCCATCCCAGTAACATAGCTTTCATCCTGAGGGATGTGTTCCCCCCCCCCCCAGTGAGGGGTGGGAGTACAGACCATATAAGGAGGTGAAGCAACAGGGCTAGCCTGGGATGCCTTTGTACTAATACTTTGTAGAGGAAGTCCCCTATCTTGTCTCCTCCCTGACAGAAGTATACAGCTCTCACCCACTTTCAGTTATCTGCAAACAGAGCCGGGGGACAAGGCAGTGTCTGGAAAACACAGCTGACTAGCCATTAGCTCTGCTGTGGACTGTGACCTCCGCACAGTGCTTGGGGAAATTCGCACAGCGGAGCAGCCCTCGCTTTTCAAAATCCCAAGACAGCGCGAAGTATCCTTTCTCTTCTGGTTTCTTACAAGTAGGATTTTTTTTTTAAATACCATCTCCTTCATTTTCCCTCCCCCACCCCGCCCCACCTCACCTCCATCCCCAAAAGGCTGGGAGTGGTCAGGAAACACTCTGAAGATAAAATCTGCTTGTGCTGTTCAGACCCTGCCTAATGACAATGGCAGTGAATGCATTTGGGATTTGATTGTTACTTCCGGGGACATTTCATCCAGGCTGCAGCCCAATTAAATCAAACTCAGCTTGAGCAAACATTCCGACTGCATACTAACTTACTTTGTCTCCCTACATTACACAACCTGTGACTTCTCTGGGAAGGAAACATGGGATCTTAAAATCAGACTGTTCCCCGTTGCTGCAAACCCACTCCCTTTATTTTGCTTCATTCCCTGCTTCCTCTGTTCTTTAGTTCACAGAATTCCTTTGGTGGAGTTTTCCTGCGAATATACAATGCCTGCCCTTGTCCCTAATTGGCAGAGAAATCTGGGAACTAGAGATATATTCTGTTGGTGTGACTGGGCTTTGCTGTGTGTGTTCCTAAGACACAACTCACCAAGAAAACATTTTCAGACCATAAACTTAACCGGCTGAGACTAGAGCGAGGCTATGGCACTTTGGGGAGAAGAGGCCAGCCTTTTGACATTTCTCCTTAGGTGGGAATCCTTCCACCAGGATGATAAGTGGTTTTTATTTGTTAACAAGTCCATGATACACAGCTTAGGGCATGAGAGACTAGGCTTGGGGGACACCAAGAGCTGGTGAAGGAGAACTGAAAGTGTCCATAGCTCTCCGTAGACAGCGGAAGCTTTGCAATGTAATAAAAAGAATCACCCCAACCGTCTTCTTAGGGCCCTGTTTGCAAAGTCTGTTTGCAAATTATATTGACCTGGTTTTACTGATTTCTGATTTTTAGCCCTAAGGAGAAATGACTTCTACTTTCAATCCTCAACCTGTCTGTAGTAGAAACATTTTTTCTTTTTTTTTAAATTTTTTATTGGTTATTTTGTTTATTTACATTTCAAATGTTATCCCCTTTCCTCTCCAACCTCCCCCCCGATGACACCCCTGTCCCCCTGTCTCCGTGAGGGTGCTCACGCACCCACCCACCCTGCCTCCCCACCCTGGCATTCCCCTACACTGGGGTATTGAGCCTTCACAGGACCAAGGGCCTCACCTCCCTTTGATGCCAGACAAGGCCATCCTCTGCCACATATGCGGCTGGAGCCATGGTCCCTCCATGTGACTCTTTGCTTGGTGGTTTAGTCCCTGGGAGCTCTGGAGCTTCTGGTTGGTTCATATTGTTGTTCTTCCTGTGGGGTTGCAAACCCCTTCAGCGCCTTCAGTCCTTCCCCTATCTCCTCCACTAGGGTCCCTCTAGACTCTGAACCCAACAGTGCAACCAGAGAGAATATTAATAGTTTTAACTGCCCCTCAGAAATTGTACATACTTTGGGCTACAATATTATACTCTAGTCCATCTGGACAACTAATAGTCACATCAACACGATGTACACACTTCTCTCCTAAAGCACGCACCATTTCTTTATGTCGGAAACATTCAAAGTCCTCTCCACCATATATTTATAAAGCAATTTTAAATACATTTCTCCTTTTATTGAAAATAGATGTTTTTCACACAGTGTGCTCAGACTCAGTGCGTAGCTGCGGCTTGCCTGGGATTTCTTATCCCTCCACTTTCTCTTCCCACTGTGGGATTCTAGGTGCACAGTGCCGAGACCGCCTCCCTGCTACGCTATTTTCTTCTACCCCAGTTTGCTTATTTATGTTTTATCTCATTTGTTTTTATTATTATTCCTTATATGACTGCTTGTTTTCTATAAAGAATAAAAAGGGTGTGGATTCTGATGAGAGGGAAGATGGAAATAACGTCTACTAGCTATTTTGAAGTATATGATTATTTCTCATCAATTTCTACTACAGCTCCGTGCTCTAGAATACTGGCAGGTACTCTTGCTGCCCAACAGCACCTGAGCATACATGACCCCACCCACTGATATGATGAGTAAGGTTATTTTCTTCACAATCACATGTATCTTCCAATAGCCACTGCGTGTCATCACCTACCCTCCAGTTACCAGATGTGGTCACCACAAAAGCATTATAACCAAAATGTATAAAGCTAGCAGTTCCTCGTTCTTCTTCCAAAAAAAAATAAATAAAAAAACAAATAAAAAAGCGCATGATCATCTGATGGGAAAGTATATATGTTTGATTCCAAGCAATTTTTAAAAGTACATGTAATGAGTTACTTTCTGCTCATATTTATCACGTACTTGTATATTTGAAGGTAGTTGGGCAAGTGTTAGTAACATGTTCCCGAGTGAGGCACAATCCAGGGTGACAAAATATAACCTTCCATGTGTACTCAAGACTTGCTGTGTGTCCTTAAGAGACCTTCCGGCAGAGAACTGCAACCAGCTCATGTTCTAACATTAACTTTTGATGGTGCCTATTATGTTATCCTTACACAAACAGACAAGCAACCCTCAAAATCTCTGCTTCTAGCCCACTGAACACTAAACCTTGATCTTATGAACTGTAAACACATGAGCAGAATCCTCAATTCCAGTGAATCAGAGGATCTTTAACTCTAAATATACTCTCTGGACCAGGAAGTGACTCCGTGGATGAAGGCGGTTGCCATGCAAGCCAGAAAGCCTGAGTTTGATTGCCAGAACCCATGGCGTACAGGAACTGACTCCTGAGTGTGGTCTTGAACTCCACGTGCACCATGGCACATACCTGTATTTACACATGCACATCACACACATACACAATAATAACAAATATAATTTTCAAACAAATAAATACATTCTCTTCTCTGTTTCCTGCTTAATTGTAAGAATTAATTTGAATACTTAAAGGATTGACTTAGGAACCAAAGATGCTACAACTTTTACTTTTACATGCTTCATTTTACTAAGGAAAAAAATAATAGATTAAAGCAGTGTCTTGCTTTGAAGCCCAGGATAACCTGAAACTTCACCATGTAACCCAGGCTGGACCAAATTCATGACAGTCCTCTGGCTTCTCTGCTGATCCTCCTGTGCCTACCCGTAGAGTTCTGGGATTACAGATGTACACTCTGCCTGTCCCTCGTTTAATTCTTTTATGGTGATAAAGTGTAAGTTCATTATATTAAAACTAAGTCAGTGTGTTAATTATTTTACTCAAAAAAGTAACATATTAAAATAGATTTATTGTACAGTCTAAAATACTTGTCTAATCCTCAAGTCTGAGGAGTAAAACCAGGAAGAGAAAGGGATGATTTCATGAAAACTTCTCCAGCTTAGCACAAGATAAATCATAGCAAAAGTTTTCAACTGCACACACCCCCTTCTCCAGTCTTTTGTTATCTACTGTTCCTGAATAGTTTTCAGCATACCACGCGCATGTTCACTAACTTGCCAGTGGCACCGATAATATATACAATCAAGAGGTGCTCTGTAGACATTGCCTCTATATGTGTCTCAGAAACATTTTGTTTCCCAGTTCTTCCCTTTATAATGGAGAAGTCCTCTCTCTTGGCTTCATAACATTTTCATATTGCAAACTCTTAAAAATATTTGTGTAACCTGTCTTGAAGATACAGTGAAGAACATATAGCTTGCAAGAGTTTTGTAAACTGAGTCCTGTGTTCTAAGAATGACTTAGCTGCGTAGCAAGCACTTGGAGACTGTTGAAAGATTTAGTCATGGGCTACATGTGGTAGTTACAATCCCAGCACACAAGACAGGGAAGCAGTAGGTGATTGTAAATTTGAGGCCATCTTGGAATACACAGGGAGTTTGAGGTCAGGAAATCCAGTGTCAAAACAAACAAACAAACAGGAAACCAATTAAGTGCCACTTCCTTCATTCCCCACTATTGTAGAAATGAGAAGCATCATGTGTTTAAATGTATAGATGATATATTTCCATTATTGTAAAGAGTCAAATATTCTACAGTTACTCTTAAATCCTTACCCAGAAACAGAATAGCATTGATAGTTTGTTCCATTTCTGAGGAGGGGGGATTTTGATTTAGGATTCTGTTGAATCTGTATATTGTTTTTGACAGAATTTTCATTTTCACAATATTAATTCTACTGATCCATGACCATGGGAGGTCGTTCTCTATTCTAGTGTCTACCTCGATCTCTTTCTTCAGACAGATATTTTTGGTTTAGAGTTTTTCCCCTCCTTCATTAGGTCTACTGCCCAATATTTTTTAAGAAGCTATTGTGAATGGAAGTGTTTTTCCATTCATTATCTCTTTCTTGGCATATTTGTTATTGGAAGATAAAGTGGCTACTGACTTTTGTAAGTTGATTTTGTACCCTGCCACTTAGACATTTTTTTAAAAAAAAAATCCTAAAATTTATATGGAACACAAAAGACTCCATATAGTCAAAGCAGTCCTGAGAAAAAAGAATGATTCAGAAGGGGTCACCTGACTAGATCCCAGGACACACTTCAGAGCTGTGGTGATAAAAATCACAGCGTACGGGTACCGAAATGCATACATAGATTAATAGAAAAAAAAAAAGACCCGAACATAAATGCATAAACTTACAGCTATCTGATTTGCCAAGGATGCTAAAAAAAAAGAAAAAAAAATCGATGCTCACTGATGAAAAGATAGCATCTTCACCAAAATGGTGCTTGGAAGATGGGGGTGTCCACATTCATAAGAATAAAATTTAGACCCATATCTGTCGCCCTACACAAAAGTCAACTGCAAATATATCAAAGACCTTTATGACAAACCTGAAAGCACTAGAAGGAAACATAGGCAGCGATATACATGAAATAGGAACAAGAAATGACATTCTGAATAGAACTCCATTTATGCAGGGATTTAAGCCAACAATTAACAAACAAGACCTCATGAAACTAAAAAATGTCTATACAGCAAAGAAAGCGCTCTGCCACATGAAGTGGGAGCCCAGAAAGTGGGAAATCATTCTCTACAGTTGATAGGAGATTAATATCCTGAATATACAAATAAAAAACAGAACCAAGAAAACAGATGTCTAAATCTTAAAAATTGGAACACAGATCTGAACAGAGAATTCACAAAAGGAAAAAGAAAAAATGGGTAAGAAATACCTTTTAAAAGTGTTCTGCATTCTTAGCAATTTGGGGACATATAAATTATAACTGCTTTGAGATTACATCTTACCCCAGGCAGGATGACTAAGTTCAAGAAAACAACTATTAGAAGGAGAAAATAGAGGGAGAAATAGTGTATATACATTACTAATCTATGGAACCTGTTTAGTCTTACTACATATCACCATATGATCTATTTTTTTGCTTTATGAGAATTCTCCATCTTGATTTCCATGATGGCTGACCCAATTTAGAATCACAACTGTGAATGACAGTCCTCCTTCTTCTACATACCTGTCAGCATTTGCTGTTTATAAATAGAGATATGAACACACAACCATTGCTGAAGACAGCACACAGTTTGGACACAGGACTTGGAGAAGTCAGTGGAACTGGCCCAAAAGTTCCTGCCTGTGGACTGGCTCTCACAATATCTAACGCGGCTATGAAACTGCCAAAGGAGAAAGCAATGAGCAGTCCTCCCTGCTATAAAGTATATGAACCACAATAATTTGTAGTATAGCAAGATGTACGCAAGGGTACAATAATGGCACTTATATCTTGTAAGTAACCAACAACTGTCTGATAATAGTTACAACATGTTCAATGGGAAAAAATTCACACCTGGTCTTAAAAACCAGCCAACCACCTATTGCTGGTGAGGTCATGGGCCCTGGAGGAAAGCCTACTACTGTCTCTTTCCTAATCAGTTTAATTTCTAACTTCACTCTAAATATTTAACCTTGTATCCAGAGATCAGTGTAGATCTTACCCATTACCAAAGAAGAAAGGTCTTTTGTTGTTGTTGTTGTTGTTCAGAAGATGGAGACCACTACTGAAATGTACAACTTGTCAAAGCCAGAGAACAAGCAACTGAGTGATACCAATGCATTCGATACATCAACAGTTCAAGTCTACAACTATTCAGGGGTTTAGGGGCTATTGTGGAAAATGAGGCAGAAAGGTTGTAAGAACCAGGAGACCAGACCATCTGCTGGGAGCTAGTGTCAACTGTATATTACAAGGGTTTTGTCTATACCTATAGACTCTCAAAACTACAGTCACCTGAACAAGCCCAGGACCAGTTGTCATGTCAACATGGGTGGAAGGAACCTCACAAAGCCTTACCCCTATGTGAGGAGCTCCAGGCAATGAACGGTTACTGAGAGGAGGAGAATCTGCCTTCCCCAAGGACAGATGAGTTATTTAATGCCAAGAAGTCAGCCCTAAACACGTAGGACTCAACAGGATATATTCATTCGTGAACATTCAGCAATAATAATTAAAGAAGAAAAGGGTCATGAATTTGAGAGGGGGTTGGGGGGCAGGGGAGGAGTTGGAGGAAGAAGAGATGTAGAAATAATGTAAATATCGTGATTATGCATGCAAGGCATATTAAATAAGCTGTTTCTACTAGAACTGTTTCACCTGCATCCCTTAAATCCACAGCACCATTGGCTGACACCTGGTTATGTTGATTAGCTGGCTGAACAAGGTCACATGCATTCGTGTCGTCCTTAAAGAATGCTTCCAACTGTTTTTTTTTTTTAATGGAAAATTGATGCTCTCCCTTTGATTAGCTCAATAAAAGTTCCGAGAATGTGCCCAGATAGAGGTCAGTTACATTGACTGGCTTTGAAATGGTTCTTTTTCTTCGATTTTAACACGTGTGGGTTTCATCAACTTTCTGAAATAGTGAAGAGATTCCCCTTTAAACTCCAGCCCCTGGTCACCATCAAAAATTCACCACATACACATTAGCTGTCCCTTTCTCTCCTCGGATCCCCTCTGAAGCAGTTAAGACATGACTGTAATAAAGGGTATTTAAGGCTTACATAGATGGTATACACATCAGAGCAGAAGAAAACTCTCTAGGTCCTAATCCATTATCCTGCTTTCTAGAACAGAAGTTAGGAAAAGGAGAACCAGTTGAATCTCAGTCCAAGAGAAGGCAACTGTCATCCCCTGTACATGTCAGCTGTCCCACGCCATAGCTGCCCTGTGCCTTCACGTCTTCCGTCTACGTGTGGCCATCCTGTTAGGTCTCACATAGGCAAAGCTAGTCCAGATGTAGCTGAAATTTTATGTTCTGAATCCTGAGAATATGAGAGCTTCATGTGAGAAGGTTAACTGAAATGTTCTAAGAGAGGACAAACTAGAAAACGAAACAAACAAAAGACAAGTGAAATCTTTCGTCTGTTTCTTGTTGTGCTATCAGATAGGCTGGTTGTGGCAGATTGAGCGCATGAGGAGCCTGCGTTATGCATGCTTATCATTAGAGCAGGTGAGGTACAGGATGGCTGCTCTTTCCCAGATGCTGTCTTTCTGTTCAGTACAACAAGCCAATTTCAAATAAAGACCAAGGAGTCATGTGGCAGGGCTGGGTTACTTTCTCCCAAGTATTTAAAAGATGTAGACATCTTCTGTGAGGAGCTGTTCACAGACTCAGAGACATCTTGAAGTAGTCAAGATGAGATTTTGATGAAAAGAACAAGAAACCTCATACACTCAAGTGTCCTTATTCTAAAGTTGAAACTGAGTGTCGCACTAATTAGGAAGGCATTTTATTGTTTAGCCAACATCTACCCGTGGGAATCATTCATTGCCAAGCCACAGCCTTAACTTAAACCAAGCTACAGCAGGAGAGAGAGAGAGAGAGAGAGAGAGAGAGAGAGAGAGAGAGAGAGAGAGAGAGAAGACATGAGTACTTTGTCTTTATCTTGGCAAAAAAATGAAATTCCTTAAACTATTTCTGACAGTTAAGTAACTTTAAAGTCTCTCTGAAACATTTCCCTTTTTATGTAGCTAGGATATAAAGCAAGCCTTTGTGAATACAAGCCTTAATTTTTAAGTTATAGACAGCTAACCTAGTTAAAAATTCTTATTATTTATTGCATCCAATAGAAAACAAATTTAACTGTTAGGGTGACTGTAAGACCTAAATTTACTACCTGGTGTTGTGGCGCATGCCCTTAATCCCTGCGTCTGAGAGTCAGAGGCAGGTAGACCTCTGTGAGTTGAAGCCCAGCCTTGTTGGTCTACATAGCAAGCTCCAGGACAGCTAGGACTACATTTGCCTGTAGTTCACGTGAACGCATATACCAAACGTAACAATCTTCTCTCCTTTGTACATTTTTACTTGTTTGAAGCCTTGATGGTTGATGGAGCCCGTGTCAAGCGTACCTTACCAACGTTCTGTAAAAGTTATCACAAGTATGCAAAATAAGTGAAGGCATTGGATAGGGCAGCCTGTAACTTCTGTGCGGGCTGCTATATGCCAGTGGTAAAACCCTTGACCTTAGAGTTCCTCCAGTTCATCCGTCTCCTTCCTTGCCCCGGCAGTTGTGTTGGACTATTCCCAAAAGCAGACCTCATTCAGCCGCTAGGCGCAGTCGGCTTCTGAGCGTGAACCAATCCCCCTCCGCCCTTGATCGGAAGTTCTGTCTCAAGAATAGCATTCGTATTTCCAGTGGTGACTAAGACCACTGACCCTCTCGGCTCCATTGATTCTCAGCGGCCACTGTGATGCCTGCTTCTGTGTTTGCTTGTGATTTGTTCAGGGGGCAGTGACAGGAAGCATAAGGATGCTAAAGGTATTTAACATCTCTCATTTCTCTCTCACCAGTGGGATGGAGTAGGACCTCTTCCAGACTGTGCAGAACCACCAAAAGGGATCCAGATGCTGTGGCACCCGTCCATAGTCAAACCCTACCTCACACTGCTCTCTGAGTGCTCAAACCCAGACACGCTGGAAGGGGCAGCGGGCGCCCTGCAGAACTTGGCTGCAGGGAGCTGGAAGGTATGGCTAGTTCATTGCAATACGAAAACAATCTGGAATTATGAGTGAGCCTTAAAAAAAATGATACAAGTGTAGGTTCGGAAAAAAATGAAATTCTAATAAATATTTTAGAACATTAGAGAAAAACCAATTATAATGGGCTGTTGGGCTTAGAATGCCCTTAAATTTTTTTTTCTCTTAGGTGCTCCAGTGTCCTTGAAGACCATTGTGAACATAAAAGTCTCATAGATATGAGTACAGCCACTCAAAACACTCTAGAATGCTTATAATTCTAGATAGATAGCTAACCTGCTTCTCTTTCAGGAATTATTATAATTTGTTGATGTTTTGAAGCATTGACCACCAAGGGAGCTAAATCTAAAAATCTTTTCTTAAAAAAAAAAGTGAACCTATGAACAGTGTTCTATCAATTCCTGGCCCTTAATACTGAGAACCCCCTGCATTTTAAAAGTATAGATTTTTCTGAGTTTAAGGACCAGAAAGAGACCCCTTTCCTCCAAGGCATTACAAACTTGTAATGCTCCTGACTGATTTTTCATAAGAAAGTATAGCCTGTCATTCTCCTTGTTTAAAAAGAAAAAAAAAATCCATGTGTATATTCACTAACAGTTACATGTACCAGCCTTACCTGTTGAATAAAAAAAAAGAAAGAAAGAAAGAAAGAAAAAAGGGTCACTGAGAAAGCTGAGGATGTATGGAGCAAAGGTCAAGAAAAGAAATCAGAAAGCTTTTGAGGTTTGCATCATGTTCAGTCCATTTAATGCCGATACCTGGATTCAGAATGTTCATGATTACTTTTTTTTTCTCCATTGACATTCATTCTCTTTACAAACACGTCTGCGGTGACACAAAGACACGCATAATATTCAGAATCTCGGTGCCAGCGATGCTCAGAGCATGGTGTGGTCACATACCGCCCTGTTCATACCTTCCCATGTCTGCCTTCTTTCTCCCCTCATCCTTCCTTTCTGCTGCGGCAGCCCAGCTTCTGTACTTCCTGTTTCCTCATCCCTGCCATCTCTGCGCACAGCCAGAGTAACTGCTCTCAAGGTTGCTGGTGGGTGGGTAAGCTCACCCCATCTCTTGAAGACCATAGGGATAACCAAAACTGATCCTTTCATCCCACCCATGAGGCACCCCAGTGTTTAAAGAATTCAGATTGGGCAGGGCTGCAAGTGAAGTTGTCTCTTATTTTCAAGCTTGGGAGATTGGGAGAAAAGTTTTAAAAGAAGGGTCACATGCTTCAGAAGGCCGGCACGTAGCATTCCAAACCTAAGAGGAAGATAATAAGAGAAGGGTTCCTGTAACTAGTCCTCAGATCTTACAGTTCTCTAAGCTTTCATGGTCTCAGAAGCTTTGAGTCAAATCTCAGTTGAAACCTAGGCTGGCCCCATCTTTCCTGAACATTAAAGCCTAGGCAAATTATAGCCCTCCTGTGCGCCATATGACGTCTCCTTAAACAGAGATCACTGTGACTACCTCTCTCTAGGGCATTCAGAGATATCTAGACACTGGATGAAAAAGTGTTAGGAAATGGAATAAACCAAACAGTTGTTTCTAGGTGAGATCAAGAGTACTGACACGGCCACAGCCTCCTTCTGGCTTCCCTTCTGCAAGGCATGAACTGGACAAGCCTGAGAGACAGGGTTCTGGGGTCAACCTGACCTGAGGCATTAAGGTTTAGATGGCAGCAAATCACACATACCATCATAAGACACGATTTTAAATTATTATATTTGTCAATACGCTTTTATACTTTTACCATTTTTCATGTTCCTTGGGAAATTCTCATGTCCTTTTGACATTTACAAAGTGGAGAAATGTCTTGGGTGCGTTTAGATTTTGAATGTAAAGATTTTAAGTTAAAGTCTGTATATCGTGTGGTTCTAAAAGTTATGGGAAGATAGGTAGAAGACCTAAGCCAAGTCTCTGGAGTCCTCCTGAAAGTAATGTCTGAAATTAGAACTGCAGAGAATGTAATTGCCCGTAGTTACATCGAGTGGGTTACCTGGAAGGGAAGCTGGGGATGTATGGGAAGGCGGTGAAAAGAGATGGAGACCAAGACAACATCGCTGTTCAAGGTCTCAAAGTTTAATGGAGAACTCCAAATAAATAGGCAGGGGAAAACCCTTTCCCCAAAGGCTGGAAACTTGCTCCGCAGGTGACTAGTGTTTCTCAGGAAACTGCAGGTCCTTGAAGAACAATGGGCTTCACCTTGGTCTGAGGGCTCCACCCTGGTGGAGGGGATTATGGCTAACCCAGGAGTTCCAGCTCAAAGGCTGGGAGAGGAACTTCACATTGGTCGATGTCAAGTTCCTGCCAGGTGGCATGGCACCCCAATAAGGCTCTCTACAAGAGAATAGAATCAAAGGGAGATTAAGTAATGCAAAGAGAAAAAAAATCAGTGGACTTGAGGACAGTTTAGGAAACTATTGAAAAGGAAACCCACAGAGAAAGAAAACAATGGAGACATAGCTGTAGTAAGTATGCTGATGTGTGTGATGATTTCCCCCACAGAAAGGAGAGAGCAAGGGAGAGAGCAGAGAATAGTTAAATAAAGTGAGTCTTTTCATATTTAATGAAATCTATAAATTTATATATCAAGGAAGTTAGGAAACTCAGAGCACAAAAAAAGGGGGGGGAACTATACAAAGAGCATTGTAATCAAATTGCTCAAAACTAGTTACAAAGAGAAAATGTTAAAAGGTATCCAGAGGGAAGAGAATTGTTATGCAAAGCAATGCACTGTGTCAAAGCTCAGCTTACAGTCGGCATCACTAGGCAACCATTCATTTATGCTGGAAGGTCTTGCTGAGCAGACTCTTCTCAGAAGAGAGTGTGCCTAGTCCACGAGGCCCTGAACAACTGAAGCCAAGACACAGTTTTCCCTTTCCCCTCATGCTCTACAGACTGGCCTGTGCTTGGATTAGCAGAAGAACTCAAACACTAGTGCTTAACCCCAGCAGTCTCTGTCCGCGCAGCTTCTCTATACACAGCTATCAGTTTTGACACTTAGGGTATCAATAAAGTATTTGACTCTTAGAGTATCAATAAGATATTTGTAATGCAGCTTATTCCCCGGCCCATTCTTAAAGGGTCAACTGTGTGGCTCATCATTTGATGTTGACTGAGTCTTATAGCAACACACTTTGTTTTATTTTCATCTCTCTCTCTCTCTCTCTCTCTCTCTCTCTCTCTCTCTCTCTCTCTCTCTCTCTCGTGTGTGTGTGTGTGTGTGTGTGTGTGTGTGTGTGTGTGTGTGTGTGATAGCACATATGCAGAGGTCAGACAGCAACTTGCAAAGGTTGATTTTCTCTCCTTCCGTCATGTTAATCCCAGAGATTGAACCCCAGAGATTGATCCTCAGGATCAGCAGCAAGTGTCTTTACTTATTAAGCCATATCATCAGCCCATGACGTGCTCTTTCATGTGAAGCTGATAGAGAGGAGTCAAAGGAAAATGATGGTTTCCTCATTGCCTAGGCTTAGCATTGCTCAGCAGTGCCACTCGGGTCCACAGTATCTACCTACAAAGTGGAACACTCTATGTTTCTTACTAGTCTGTCTTGGGGTAACCAAGATAGTTACCTGGGTATAGTCTGAGTACTTAATTAGAGAGATGAAATTATAGGGTTTAAACAATTAGCTCTCTTTATATGTCCAAATCCTTTCCTTCGTTGGCTCAGATAGTGAAAGGAACGGAGGACACGTGATATCATCCAGGACTTCTGAGAACCACACTCTGCTGCTCTCATCGTGTGAGCCTGCACATTAGCTCAGCACAGTCTCCCTTCCCACTGTGTGTCTACTCCCACAGATCCAGAGGGTGTTTGTTTACTAAATTTTCTATAATCAATAAAGCAGAGAGTAGTAAGGAAGAGGGACAGGAACCTAAGGGAGTTGAGCTAACAATCCCAGAAAGCTCGATAAAGTTTGAAGAACTACGACCATTGGAACTTTTCAAGTCTGCATTAGATTGCAGATATGAATTAGAAAGTGCAGCGTTATCACCTTATAACCAGGCACAAAGATGCACCCAGAAGAAATACGATACCCAATGACCCAATGGCAAGGAGAAAGGGTAGAAATGTAAATGTATATATACAAGAAAGGAAACTGGCAGAGACCATTCCAAAACTCAATTCCTTTGCTTCTCAAAAACAAACAAACAAACTTGAGTCATTGTCACAAGGCCACACCACTGTCATCAGGATAGTTGTTATGGGCCATGCCAGAAGATAGAATTTTAGAAAGATTTTTATCCTGCATAGACAAAGTACAGTATTAGCCCTTTGGGTGTCAATTTTATTGTAAGCCCTTCTTCCCTAGCAATTCAAAACCAATGAGTCAGCCCTCTGTCACAGCAGAAGGCTACTGAGTAATGTTTCTGTGCATTGACAAGAATGCACGCATGCAGAGATAGTTAGGTAGGTGTGTATGCCTGCGGATTCTGCATGTGTACACAGGAATCAGGCACAGTCCCACCACCTACCATACATTTCATTCACTCTGTTTTGGGGGAAAGGAGATAGATGGTTCTTAGAGAAGAATGTAGATTATTGTTACACCAAACACTGATATTATCGTTACAATCTAAAAATTAATCTGATGTCTTAGTCAGGATTTCTATTCCTACACAAACATCATGACCAAGAAGCTAATTAGGGAGGAAAGGGTTTATTCAGCTTACACTTTCCACATTGCTGTTCATCACCAAAGGAGGTCAGGACTGGAACTCAAGCAGATCAGGAAGTAGGAGCTGATGCAGAGGCCATGGAGGGATGTTCCTTACTGGCTTGCTTTCCCTGCCTTACTCAGCTTGCTTTCTTATAGAACCCAGGACTACCAGCCCAGGGATGGCACCACCCACAAGGGGCCCTACCCATCTTGGTCACTAATTGAGAAAATGCCTTACAGCTGGATCTCATGGAGGCATTTCCTCACTTGACGCTCCTTTCTCTGTGATAATGCCAGCTTGTGTTTTTGACACCCGAAAACAGCAAGTACATCTAATATAAAAACTGAGCAGAAAAGTCCTTACTTGAAAGAGACAGTCTCGAGTTGAGGGAAATAGTTCCACCACTTTATGCAGAAGTATAAAGTCCTGAGTTCAAATTTCTAGAATCCATGTAAAAAAATCCACTACAGTTCCACTGCTGGGAGATGGAGACAGGAAGATTCATGCAACTTGCTGCACATCCAATTTAGCTATATTGATGAAGGGATAACTGTCTCAAAATTAAGGTAGAGAGTGACTGAGAGAGATACCTGATGTTGACTCCTGACCTCTGTGTGCACCTTCACACAGACATATGAGTGTATAGAGATACAGATAGCACAGTCACACATGCTAAACAGTCTTTTATCGTAAATATCCAAGACAGTCACAAGGCATACAGTGACTTTTGCACAACACTCCCCTCAGCAAGCTAGTTCTCTAAGAATGCGTTTTTATGACAACTGTCAAAAATTTAGTGGTGCTTCTTAGTAGTCCTTAACTTTTTATGACCCAACAAAGCAGAAATGAGGAGGTAAAACCAGAGGATTTTGCATGGGGAGAGCTCTTTATAGCCCTTCTTGTCTGACACAATAACTTCCCTTTATGAGAAGAACGTGATCACTCTTTGGCTGTGACAAATTGACTAGCAAACTAGACATTTCTAATGGCCCCAAACACATTCTAAACTTAAAAATGTTCATTACTTGGTCCATGAACACCAGACAAATGTAATGATATTATGGCAGAAAGGAAGCAATAAATGTTTCCCAGAAAGAGCGTGGACTTTACTAGCATTATTCTTGTTCACAGAACAGTGAGTTTATTTGTGGCACAATATTAAAATGAGCGGATATTGTAATTTGAAGATTTCCAAGGTGTGAATGAATGCTCTTACAACTCCTGTTTGTAGATTCTTCCTATTGTCAGTTTAGGGCTTATGAGAATCCAGCCTTTGAGTTGTATTGTAGAAATGTATCTGTAATGGAAATGAAGCTAAATATGTAGGTAGCTCTATATAGTCAATTTCTATTAAAATATGAATATTCTCTAGGAATATTATCAACATATTTGTTTTAAGAAATAAAGTAGAATAAAAGGCGTGTAGATAATATTATGTTTTATGAAGCATCATGATAGCAACATAAATTTAAGAAAAAAAGAAACAATCTCCAGCCATAAAACCCTACTGTATGGTTTTTTTTTTAATGTAAGAGGACTTGGAAACTTAAGACTTATTCCTAGAGAAAGAAATGACAACCATTGAGAGGCACTGTGAATTTAGCTTAGTCTAGCAGTCATTGTGTATTGTAAGACAGAACCAGGCGAGATTAGTAGACTACATTTTAAAAAAAAAAAGCAATACTTGTGCTTTGACATGTAAGACAGAGTGGACTATCTTTGCCCTAGTTTGTGTCACAAGACAGAGACTATCTAAAGTGTCTGCCTACACCGAAGGTATGAAAGACTATATACTAGGAGGTGAGGGCAAGATGATGAAGCTGAGGAATAGGAGGTAAGGGACCAAGCCTATGGCCAGCTCTTGGCCCTAGTCACGGATGGCTCGATAGCTTCCCCTACAAGACCTGGGAAGTGCAACTGGCTCATGAACCACAACAGTATTGCAAATATTTATAATATTTCAAACGCCACCCACATCCATTGTCAACCTCAGAGTAGCCTGTGCTGATTACCTGAGGCCGAGTTTCTCACTGAAGGTGGATCCTCTGACTTCTGCTCTAGGTCTAGCTCCAGCATGACAGAACTCCTTTCTGAGAGTGGAGAAACCGCTCGACCAGAGATGCCAGACAGAGCGACAAGACCCAAATTTACCTTCTTCTAAGGAAAAGCAACTAATAAAAGAAACACGTAGAACAGTGGATTTTTGTAACACTGTAAATTATGGTTAGTAACAGACAGGGAACTTGGGGACAAAAAATAAAAAATGTGAGCACTGTAGCTGAAGTCAAGATTACTAAAGTTCATGGGAAGAATACCAGAGATCATACACACTCACACACACACACACACACACACACACACACACACACACACACACACACAGAGAGAGAGAGAGAGAGAGAGAGAGAGAGAGAGAGAGAGAGAGAGAGAGAGAGAGAGAGAGAGAAAACTCCCCTCTAGCACTTAGCAGAGAACTTTAAGTACTTGCCTGTGAGCAAAACACTCAAAACTGGCAAGGTCCACTTCAAATTTCAAGAAGGAGGAAAAAAAAATGGTTCCTACGTGAGATAGGCATAGTCTGTATTTCCAGGTGTTGTATGAGAAAACCTCAAAATTCATAGGCCATTGGATAAAGCACTCTGAAAAATAATCATGTTTAAATGTAAAGAATATTAGCTGTGGACTGAGTGTGCTCTATCCTTTCCTGTAGAAATTTATTAGCAAGATCCATGTTCAAGAACAGTTCAAATTTTATTGACTGTAGTCTAAACAAAGCCTTAAAGTGTGAGAATAGAGGTATTTTCAGTATCTGAATACTGAAATACAAGCTAAAATTAGGAACGACTGGTGTTTAGTTGGACATTACTCTGTGAATGAAAAAAAATTCAGTCCATAATGGAAGAAAGGAAGGAAGGAAGGATGGAAGGAAGGAAGAATGGATGGATGGATGGATGCTCAGGACTGACAGATATTATAATTAGCAAACATGAAAAGATTATGATTGCATCGTATATAACAGGAAGTTAGACATGGAGGACATGTGTTTTAAAAAAAAACAAATAAAATATCATGACTTAAAAGTTCCATGTTTGAAATGGGCAAACATTGCACAGCAAAAGTTAGTGCACTCAGCTAACCCAGTGCATATCATTAGGCTCCCCAAATTAAAAAAAAAATGTAAGAAGGATTGTAAGAATAGAAAAAATATTGGCAAGAGGAAAATTTGGAACTTTTCCAAATATACTAAAAAACCAAATGGTAGTCTCACAAACCCCTGAAGCTCAAGGAACCCGAAACACAAGGAACCTGATTAAATTACAGCAAGTTCTTGGTAATCAGATTCACTAGATCTCTGCAGTAACAACAAAGACTCCAGTGGAGATGGGACGGCTGCTCTCAGTCGCTGGTCTCTCCCATGTCAGCACCTTGGACAGCAAAAGGCATTTCTGACAAAGAAAGACTAAGGGAATTGCAGGACTTGCTAGGCAGTTACGAATTCACTTAGAGCCTTAGAGCGACTGTAAAGCTATCTTTCAGCGCCCTTTAGAGACACACACTATGCTGAGAGCAGACATTGTCAACCACCCTTGTGGTCACAACAGAGAGAAATTGTGAATAAGATTTTGAGTTGAATTGCTGTGGCATTGATCAGAGTATTGATCACGGCACCTCATTCTCAATATTCTGATCTTTCTGTCCTGGAGAAAAACATCTACATATAAACTCCTTTTCAGTGATTCTAGCATCCCACACCGGTACCAAGTTAGGGGATTAGTTTGACTGTGGAAAGTGCATAACCACTTAGACCCTAGACGGTTTTCCGTGGAAATGGTTGGAAATCTCTGGCCCTATCAGTGATGGTGGCGTCTTCAATCTTTAAAGCATAATCCCTTTCAGTGGAGACAGTGCTGCCTTACATAATAAGCTCTTGGTTCTGCAAATCAACCTGACAGTTACTTTCATCAATTAAACACTCTTTAATCTTCCAGTATGAACCAGAAACTGAAGACAATTGAAGGAAAGATAAATGTAAGTCAGTCTCTCCTTTATAATAAAGATGTGACAAGTCCAGGAGTCCATTGTCAATGGTGTGATGAGAGTACATCAAGGTCCAAGAATGTCTGTGGAGTCACTTTTATAAGAAAGCAGTAGAGGAGAAGGCGACATACTCCAGCAGTGCTGCTTAAAACCTTAGTATAGATATTGATGATTTAGAATTACTTCTGGCAGACTATTACAGGAGTCTGTGATTTGAAGGAATGCCAGCTGCTATAATGTGCAGACTCTAAATACCCAAAGGCTCTGGCAAGATAGGAGGCAGAATTTATTTTCTTTTGATATCACAGTAAAGGTCAGCGGCAAGAGGCAGGAAGCATTTCACACAGGCTAAGAGCGGTTCTGCCATCTTCAACATGTGACTCTACGGCATCTACTCTCACTGCTGCGCCCACCAGCAGGAAGAAAAAAAAAACAACATGAAACGAAATTATCCCATTCAAATCATAGTGGCATCTCTGTTCCCTACTAGGAGCCAGGGGACATACATTGCCATGTAATTTTCCTCCAGCAAAAGGGACAAGAATTGTAGTAAGGTCCAGATCAAGAATAAATTCATCTTCTTTCATGGAAAAATATTTATTAATATAGTTCACTTATGGACTACAGAAAGCATTATATTAGTAAAAAGTAATTGCCTTTGAGTTTTTCTGCTGCATAGGACTTCGGCAGAATTCATACTTTATGGTTATAAAAAATAAGGTCTTCGTCAGCAACACCCTTCCAAAATGTCCTGCATAACAAAATATAGATTGCTTCAAGGTCCAAGAATGTCTGTGGGGTCACTTTTATAAGAAAGCAGGAGAGGAAGAGGAGGCATAACTTCGTCAATGTCATCGAGAGAAGAATTGTTCTAATATCCCCAAAGTGGAATTCCTCTGACTCCAGGAGAAAGATATGAAGACCTGTCTCCTATTTTCATGAGAAACTCTATTTACAAAGAAAAAGGGAAGGGAAATTTTTGACATAGTATTGAGTAAGGGAAAAGTAAACTATTTGAATTACTTTTCTTGTCTTATATTGAATAAAAAATATTATTGCCAGCATAGCCTTGCTTATGTGCACTGGCTAGAAGCCTACCACCTCCACTAAACCCTGCTGGGTACAGGTCAGCATGTTGTCAGTCTATCCTCCTCAAGGATGTGTCCACAAGGTGCTACCAGGGAGAAGTCATAGGTGGCTCAGGATGAAATCTGAGATAGCCTTTGTTTTGAGCATACGAGACCTATCACCAGAAATGGTTGCATCAAATCTCCTGAAAGGCATTTTTAAACGTCAGTAACACACAGAGCTTTTTACCTCCAATGTTTAAAGAAACTTCAGAAAGGTTCGGGTTTAAAGATAAGTTGTTTTAGTTGACGATTGCTACTCCTTGGCATGACCAAAGGCAGGGTTCGGGGACAATGGTTCAGTCTAATGAAAGCTATGTCTAGGTCACTGTCAGTTGAGTATCATCTTTTTTATCTCTGACATGAGCACTTCAGCATCCTTCTCCTTCTAGGAAACCATATTACCTGGAAGTTAGTGTTTTCAGCAAACGCATATGATAAAACACGATCTTCGCACTGCCTGACTTACATATAAAAAAGTATGAACGGGGGAAAAAACAACTATTAGCACTCACTATCTGCTGCTGCCTGAGCCAGCGTCTGTGTTTATAAATGATGGCTCTGCTAACAAGTAAGTTCTTTCACTGTTCCCCTTGACTAGAGATCTCATTTCCAAAAAGAAATATTGGGTTTTTGAAGACAAAAGTGTATAATCTTCTTACGTGACTGAATTAAAAGGACAACACATGAGTGCAATGCAGAAGAACTCTCAAGGGAAGTTGAGTCTGCCCATCTAGTCCATGAATCCTGTAGTAGCCATCAATCCCAGATCTATTTCAACTATAAAGACTTAGTAACTCAAACTACTACTGCTGCTGCTGTTACTACTAACACTACCTCTACTACCACTACTAAACAATAGTAGTAACTCGAGCCATGTAACAGAAACCACATGGTTTCTGAATGTCTAATACATTCCTTCTTTAAATAACACTTTGTAATAAAAAACATCCCCTAATATAATGCTAATTAGATCCACCTAGAAAGTAACATGGCATTATAAATAAATTCAGAAGCAATTTTGAGACTCTCATAATTTACACTAAAGTTGTTGTTAGGTCTTTTCATTTTATGGAATAAAAACATTGAGGCCCTATGATACCAGAAGATGCTAGAGTGTTCTGCAGAGTTTAATTATGGGCTGTGCTAGATCAGTTGGTTAAGCGCTTGCCTTGAAAGTCTGAAGACCTGAAATCACTCTCCAGATCTGAAATTTAAAAACAAACTGATGGTCTCACATCGATGAGGAGGTGGGTATTAAATTTTGTTTGGAAGCATTCGGTTTTAAAGTGGGACATTTCTTTACCATGTGAAGAGATAGACTTGGGAAATGTCTACTTTAATGATCCCAGTGAGGACATGATCATTTAGAAGGTCTTTAAATAGCTGACTGTACTTCTAAAGCAACCAAAATTTGAAAGAACAGGAAATTCATCAGTTCAGAATTTTAGCACTATTATGGGTTCAGCTTCCAAGGATATTTTATACTTAATAGATAATATTATCTTCAGTTATTTGGTATAGTATTACAATTTCAGGGTGAAGAGAGTGACCTAAGGAAATTACCTCTGACCTACCTGAGTCAGCTTTAGTGAAATTTTCTCACCTTAAGCATGGTATAACTTTTAGAGATATAATAACCATCATTTGTGTTTTATTCTGGCTGATGTTTTTTAATGAAGTCCCAGGAAATCCACACTCAAATCAGACAACCCAGATTTAGATGGTTAAATAACATTGACTTTACTTTGATCTTTCAGTTCTTCAGTGTAGAGAAATTTATTAGATAGAAATCACTTTGTTTGGGGTAGTTCTCTTTAGGTTCATCTCTAAGCTTCATTTCACCTAATATAACAGAACAGGGGAAAAACAGTCTAGACATTGTCAGTAAATTCAGCAGAACCCAGCTTTCTCCCATGTGGCCATCCAGTATCTATCTTCTTGACTTCTCTCTGCAGATGGGGTTGGGGTTAGATGATTTTGTCTCTCTGTCTGGAGTCAACTGTCCTGTCTGGGGGCACACAATGGTGTGATGGTTGTTGACTGGACCACCTCCTCTCCACTGTACTCTCCCAACCTCACCTCCCTGCTAATCATCCCTGGATGCAGCCGTATCTCTTCCACATGCACAATCATTTTGTGTCACCTGCTTCCTAGACAGGTAAATCCTCTGTAATTCTGGTCTATAGCTCTTTTCTCCTTCAAACTTCAGCCCATAGAAGCCATCAGAGCTACCCTCGCTGACACTGGGGTTAGAGAAGCCAATCATACTCCATGGATCCCTCTAGGATGATACTGAAAACTTTACTAGTTGGTGTATGGCCTCTTAGGTAGTCCAAAAAGGGAAGTAGTCTGTTGACTCTCCAGTATTCCATCTTTGTTGAGTGGGGTAGAGGGAGGGCAGGGGAAAACACACACACACACACACACACACACACACACACACACTGGTAACTTGCCCCTGGATACTCCAGAGTTGCAGTCTTTCTTGCGTCTACCCATAGTATCCCTCCCTGATAGTTTGGAGACTCTGTGTGGACTCTGAAAAGTGAGCAATGTGTTTTCTGCTTCTTCTAATCTTCTTTCAATATATCCAAGCTTTTACCTGGAGTTGTGTGCTAGTCTTAAAAACAAACCATTTGCTTTTTCATCTCTGTCCCACTCTGACAACAACTTGCAGAGCCAAACAATGGCTCAAACCTCTGCCCAGGAAGAAAGGGAAGAAAGTAATATTTTCTGTCTGAAGTATTGTCTCATTCTATGTAAACAGAAGTGGCCCTTTCCTGATACAACCGAGATATTCTAGTTACATGTGGCTTTTTGTATCAGCTCTAGTCGATCAAGACAGTTGTTCCCAAAATAGATTGAAGGGCCGGGTAGGCCAGTTCATAGTCCTTAATTATCTTTAACACTCAGGATTTTAGATGGAAGTTAAATTGATTATTGGAGACCCAAAATAATAGAATGAAAAATCAACATTATTTGATTAATTTGTAAGGAGTTCTATAAACTACAGAATGAAGATGTCCATAATTGATAGCGTCATTCTTTGGGACAGGGCACAATAGAGATAAAGCACACTGACTCAGATTCGGTGCTTCATGAATTCAAGGCCAGGTTGAGTCCACATTGTGCCATACCTCCTTTGTATCACCTGTAGAAGGGACTGAGGATGGTACCTGCTTCCCAGAGTCGAGGATTAAATGGGCTCAAACGTACACACATGAAAACACAACATTCTCTAGTGAGTGTTTTGTTAGATGTAAGTGAGGATGCTTTGAGGAGTCTTCTTTTTGGCTTGGTCTTTATGTTCTTCCTCCCTCCTCCCTCCTCCCTCCTCCCTCCTCCCTCCTCCTCTCCCTGATCTTGCTTCTCTTCTTTCGCCTCTTCCTTGTCTTGCTCATGGGTCAGTCTTCTCAGTAGCATCCCTGTCCCACTTGGCCTGTCCCTCCACTTCTTGCTGCTTTGCTCAGTGCATACTCCCATCAGTCTGTTGACAAAACATGGGGGTCCAGTCAGGTTGTTTACTCCAACAGGAACTTTCCACTGTTACTTTAGTGACAGCCGTGATGGCCTTTCCCATTAAAGCCCTTGGCAACTCGTATACCTTTCAGGCCACCACTGGGCTTAAAGAGAAGCAACTTAGTTCCCTCAGGAATACTGTGTGCCTCATCCACAGCATCCACAGCTCCAAGGTGTCTTTGTCTACACAATGCCTTCTGCTCCTTTAACTTCTTGCTGGGCAACACATAACTTGCCAGTCCATTCCCAGGACTTGCTAGGCTAATGGCTTAAGAGTATTACAGACTCCTATCTTGGAAAGTCAAGAAAAACTCCTCCAAATTTACACAACCTTTTGAATATGTTGCAGATGGCAGGCTATAAGCTGTGGTGATATGAGAAATCTCTCTCTCCTCTCTCTTCTTCTCTCCCTACCCCCCTCTGACACAACACATGCACACACACACACACACACATACACACAGCAGAGAAAGTAAAAAAGTAAAAAGTTCCAGAAACAAACAAAATGCTCCGTCCTTATGTCCCCTGACTGTGAATCAAACCCATTACCTACTTGTCACTTTCACCTCACAAACTGTGACTCATACATATTGGAAGCCCATGTGGTCATTTTGGTTCAGTTTTGTTTTGTTTCCCATCGAGTTCCCAACAGAGTTCAAGGGACTCTCTTCATGCCCCACTCACCAGACCACCTTTCCATCCATCACAGGGGAGGGAAGTGTAGAGATGGACCTTCCAACCATATCATAGCTGTGCTGTTTAGGGACATTTCACATATGGCAGTGTACCTCTGAGTGTCAAGGATGAACCAGTTTGAAGTCTGATCGTAGAAATTTAACTCTAAGGTGTGAGGTAACAGCAAAGAGAAAGTGTGAGACTCAAGGAGAAGCAGGTTCAGGGACAGTGGTATTTCCTGTGGCGAGGTTATTTAATATTTTATATTTAAATGTCATTATGATACAGTGATGATGCTGATCTCCCTGTGCTTTGAGAAACTTAAAGAGATCTCAACTGTAGAATCCAGGAGTATAGGACCTGGAAGACTTGGTAGTGGAAAGGAGGCCATCTCTAAGGCCTGTGCTTAGGACGCCAGGAACTCTTTGCAATGGTCCTTCAGTTCAAAAGAATCCCAGTCTTATTTATTATTAATATGTACCTTTTAATTTCTCCATGTTGACCAAAACGTTGAATCCTATTCTCTGCAATCCAGGTTCTCTCCTTAGTTTTACAGAAAAGGCCGAGCTTAAGTGGCTGCATAAAGCTTGGACTTTTGGTCTTTGCTTGGTCGGGTGCTAGATACTCAGAGGAGGCAATGAGTCCAGAGGAGGTCATGTTTCTTTGTGTGGGACAAGAGCATGCATGGACGTGGACACGTTATGCCAGGAGGAGCACTTCTGCTCTGGGAAATGCTCTCAGAGTTCAGTGGCATCCAAGACTCGGTGTTTCACCACCATCGCTAGACTCATGAACAATGGTTTTCTTTGTTTCTGAATGTGGAGCTGTTGAGTAGTTCTCTAAAGATGAGAGTTGTCCCAATGAGTTTTATCTACGTGCCCTACTCCTCAGGCACAAAGGAGAAAGAAGAGACGCCTGCATTATTGGATGATAGTGTTAAGAACAATGTTAATGTGACTTCTTATGTAGGACGGGATGAAGTTGTTTGTTTTTTTTAATCTCATATTTCATGCAGGGCTGGGCTGAGGATGTGGCAGGCATGGCGTATGCCCTACGTTCACTGCCAGAGGGGGCTCCCTGCCTGCCACAGGTGAGAGCCAGCTCTGGGGTGCCTGCCCCTATGGGAATGGGGGGCTGGAGTGGGCATGGTGAGGGAGGGGCGGGGAAGGACCGGTTCCCTCAGAATCTGAATCCTCTTTCCTGAATGTATTTTTTCCAGATCATAAATGAAATTGCAACTAATCAAACCCTTGCCATCCATCAGTTTTTCTCAAAGCTGTCTCTGGAACGCTGTGGACCAATGTAAATCATGCGTGCACATTTGCAAAGCTTGGGCTACCTGTGTTTGCTTAAGTGACTCAGAGTCTGAGGGCTTTACCTGCCCAACGATACCTCTTCATTCAACAGGAAGCATCAGCTGTTCCATAAGGGCACCAAACCCCAAACTAAAACAAAGTGTGTCTTTAAAAAAAAGAGAGAAAGAAAAATAGGAAATTGAATGATGGCCCTGGAAATAATACATTTTTATCTTAATGTTCTTTTATGACAAAAAAAAGTTACTATTTTAAGTCTTGCTTCCCAATGTCATATTTTCCTCTTCTCACTCCTATATTCTTTTTCTACTTATTTTTTAATCTATTATTCAACAAAGAGCCTGTTCCTTTGCATGCGTGGCACTTGAACTCTATGACCCGCCTCCTCAGAGATCTCTACAAAGGTCACCCACATTCCACCCACAGAGACCTATGCATTGTGCTGGTTCCTTTTCCTCTCCCCCTCCCCCTCCCTACCCACTCCCCCTCCCCCCTCTCAATATCGCTGGTCAGCTCTGCCCACCCCAAACCTCCACATCCTACAGATGAACCTCCACATCACATGTGCACATCCCCTAAGTGCCTTTCAGCCCCAAGTGCTGAAAACGTTGTCTCAACCGAAAGGAATTGCGGTCCGTGGAGTGACCCAGGAACGTTTATGTTCAGAGGGGGAAAGCAAGTACCCTCCAATGCATGTCTAACGTATTCAGCCTGTTCTGCAGCAGGTCATGGCAGCTCAACCGTTTTGGCTCCTGCAAACAGTCGTCTGACAACCCTCAGAGCTGCTGGCTTTATAGGGCCCTCTCGCCTCTGTTTCTAATCTCCTCTGCCTTCTCTCTTTTGCCAGTGGTCCGTGTATATCCGAGCTGCTGTCCGGAAAGAGAAGGGCCTGCCCATTCTTGTGGAGCTGCTCCGAATAGACAATGACCGTGTAGTGTGTGCAGTGGCCACAGCGCTCCGGAACATGGCCCTGGATGTCAGAAACAAGGAGCTCATTGGTATGTCCTCTAGCGCGGGGTCCCAGTCGTTTGCACAGGTTGTGTACATGGCTGAATTCCTCCACAGAGCGTATGCGTGTGTGGAGTACTGTGTGTGTTAGGAGCTCTGTGCTTTCCAGCTTTGAGGAAGGCATAGGCTGGCCCTCTAGAATTTGAAAGGGAAATGTGGTCTCTAATCCTTGCAAATGGAAAAATGATCTCTGTGACTCATATTTAACCCTGTGCTCCCCTCATTCCAAAGCTCTGCTGGGCTGTTTGTTTGTTTCCTATGTGGTGAAATTAGGATGTCTGATGGGGTACTTCCCCTTTTCCCCATCTCAATTCTTTTCCTTTATATGTTTAGTTAATATATAACTCCTATATTATTTATTCATATAAAATGAAATCAAAATTAAATAATCTCCAAGGAGACACTAAAGAGATAATATATGCCTGTGCCTCTTCTACAAAAGATTCTTCACTCCGTATTAGTTCCAGGTCCGTTCTAGGTTCAGGGATTCATACCAATGAGTGAAGGAGACAGGACGCCTTGGAGCACTCAAGAAAAGTCTATGTACTGTAACCAAACAAGTACATGAGTCACATGCTGGCTATACCTGTTCTTTCAGGGAATGTGGTGATGGAAGCTATCATTGAGGAGCTTGCGGCTTTTAACAATTTTAAAATGCGCAATTCCATGTCACTGGGTGCTTCTCCAGTGTCAGAAAAAAAAATGCCTAGTTTTGATTCCAAAAACTCTTCATGTACCCATTGAGCAGACTCTTATCCTCCAAATATGCTGACCACCAAGCTGCTCCATGACAATAGACTCTCCTGGTCTGGACATTCCCTATATGTAGAATCATGTAATATGTGATTTGTTTTATTATACATTAATAAAATTGTATAATTGGAACACAAAGTGGCATTAATACACACAGTGTAGAACAGTCAAATCAGGTTACATTCACTTGATTTGTACCTCACTAACATTGTCAGAGTCTCTATATATAGCTCATGCTGTCCTTGGGTAGATTAAACAGCCAAGGCTGGCATCAACTATTCAGTCCTAGTGCTAGGATTATAGGCCGGAACCACCATGCTGGAACCAACATATACTTGTAATAAAACATTTGGATGTTATTCCGTAATTAAAAATAACCAACATCATCCTGTCCCTTCCAGCCTGCAGCCGCCAGTAACCAACATTCTAGCTTTGCTTCTAAGAGTTCATTCTTTATATTCAACATTTATATTTCCCTTGCCATGGGTGACCCCGGTTCCATCAATGATGTCAGAAATGTCATCATCTCCTCCTAGTTGAGGTCTGAGGAACAATCTATTGCGTGCCTCATTTTCGTTATGCATTCATCCACTGATGAACACAGGGCATGACTCAGAAACTGAACTGCTGGATCACATGTAAATTATAGTTTCACTTTTAAAACGTAACTTCCATAACATTTCCCTTGATGTCTGTACTAATTTAAAAATCTCACTGCTGAAACACAGAGGACAGGATCCTTCTTCCCCACACCCATCATGGTTTGTAATAGCTGGTCTGACAACTGTAGAGTGATGCTTCACCATAGTTTAACTTGCATGTCCATAATGATTAGTAATGTTGAGTATTTTTTCAAATATCTCTTGGTCATCTATGTCTCCTTTTGAGACACGCCTCCTCATATTCTTAGCTGATTTTTAAGCTGAGCGGTTTTCTTGTTATTAGGTTTGATTCTGTGTATGCGTTGGTATTAACCCCTTGTCAGGTTTAAACCTTGAGACATTTTATCCCAACCCCCAGGGGACCTTCTGGTGGTGCCAGTCATTCACACCTCCAGCAGAACTTCCTTAGTTTGATGCAACCCTGCATGTCTGTTTTGAGTTTTCTTGCTCAGCTTTTGGGGTCGGATCTATAAGAATTAATGCTCAGACCATTATTCTGTAGCTTTTTCCCTATGAGTTTTCTTTAAAATGTTATGTAAATTTTCATTTGACTATGTAATATATTTTGGACTTAGTTTTATACGTTGGCTGAGATTAGATTTCACTTTCGTTCTCCTTGTATACACAGCCGTTCCAATTTAAGGGTGTGATTTTAAATGAGGGGTTTAGTTGGGAGTCGTTGATAAGGAAATATCTCAGGAAAGGCCTAAAAGAAGGTGGCTATGCATCTATCCAGAAGGAAGAGAATCCAAGCTGACAGGGAGGCCTATGCAGATGATGTATTGGAATGGGAACTGGGAGCAAGTTAATGGATTTGTAGCCTTCAAGAGGCCTCGTTTGCCTAGCAGAAGTCATGGGAGCCTAGGTCAGAGAGGCCTTCTTGTGCCTCTCTCAGTAAGTGGGAGGGTACAGTCCAAAGGCTGATTGATGCATAAATGCTGAAGAATCCTCAAAAACTTGCAGGGAAATGTCACAAGCCCCCATAGATCACTGTCACAATGGTGGCTTTGGAATCAAGGGATGGCAGAGTTCCTCGTGGGCTTCCTGCATGAATCCTGGACAGTTTGCAGGCTGGAGTCCAACAGCATTGCAGCAGATGACAGTTGTCAGTAGATGGCATCTGGAATCTAATAGATTCTGATCCAGGCAGTTGGACCCACCACTGCAGCCAAGGTGCAGCATAGTGTACCATTTGGCAAGTTTGGAGATGTGAGATGTGAGTGCAGAAATGGGCAAAACTCTATTCCTGTACATTTGAAGACCCAGGCATGATGTACTGAGCAACCACCTGGTAATCCAGGAACTAGAAGCCTTTCCCCTGCCGTGCCCCAAAGCACATCTGATCCTCTACCCAGAACCAATATATGTGCAGGTTTACAGCCAGTTGTTGGCTCAGAATAAACTCAGACTTCAGGCCCGTGTCTCTTAAGTGCACTCACATCATCCTAACCATATATTACAAAGAAGAAAGTAAACATGAAGTTTTGGTATTTGTACTTAGCTTGGGTTTACTTTTAGTATCCGCAGATTCTGTGTGTCTCATATATTTAAACTAAGTTATTAGCTCAAAAGGTCCAAGGCCCTCTGCATACACACTTTTCCTCTCCTTTCCTTAAATAGTTATTCCAGACAGAACCAGCACTGGAGCTTCCAATAAAAGCCTCATCACTCCTCTATAATATAGAGAAAAAAAAATCAATAGCTAATCAGTCGACTGCCCGGATACCAAGCACTGCGTATTGTGCAGTTGTGTGTTTTATTTCTTTTGTTGGATTAATATGTAACAAACTGGTGAGCTATCGATTGGCCGTCTAGCTCATGGGCATCCCTTCTTTCTCTGACGCTAGTTATCCTGTGGTCCCCCTGAGCGTGGAGCACTTGAAGCTCCATATTGTCCATTAAGCTATTGCTCTCAGACGCCGCCAACTAGTGAACAGAGACAGTCATTCAGAATCAGACTTGAAAGCACCGAACCTACGCGCTCGATGACCGCAGTGACTCTTTGTGAATGAAAAGAGTACAATTTACCAAAATGTTAGATTCTGCTTAAGAGAGATAGCACACTTTACTCTCGTCAACTAGTTGACTCTAAATATTGTATCAAAATGATTATTTGTATAGAGAAATGCTATACAGCGCTTTATATGTTGAGGAGAAAGAAATGATGACTTGGAGCCAAGAACAACAGCAAAAAAAAAAAAGACTAGTGTGGCCATCTTGTGTCTTCTGTCGATTGTCCCTGAAAGTTTTTGGTGACCTCATCTGGGATCATGAGCTTAAAGGATCCTCTTTCTGAGGTGTCCACACACTGTGTCCTCCCCACAGCAAATGCCCCTTTCCCAAGAGACACTGTGCCACCATCCATCAAGCCTCCCTAACTCCTTCCCTGGCTGGTTCTTAATAGTGATGATCCCTATTTAGGATGGTTCCACTTACAGCCTTTTAATTATGATACTATGACAATAATATGCACACAGACAAAAAACTTCCTTGAATTTTGAATTTTTTTTTATCTCATGCTAATGATTTGTCATACAATATTCTCTTCCAATACTGGGCAGTGGCATTGAGTGACAAATTCAAATCAGGCGTGAAATCACAGGGACAATCATGTTCTGCCATGTGCCATGTTGCTAAGTTATGATGTTCAGTAAGTTAGGTGTATTAAAGGCATTAGCTTACAACACTGTCAACTTATAATGGCTGGTTGTGACATAACCCCAAACTGATGCAGATCACTATACACAACATTACTTACTGGTCTTGTTTCTTTCCCCTCCACTGGGACATGAGCTAATAAGGAGTGGATACCTTGCCTGATCCTCTGATGTATTCCATGTGTCTGGAATGGCATGTGGCCCCAAAAGAGGGACTTGATGAATACTTGCTGAATGGATAACTGAGCTACATTTAAGAAAAAAATGTTAAGTAAGCAAATTAAAGGAAACACAAACCAGAGAAAAGGATTCCATGTTGATGAACAGCCAAAAAGTCTGTTCATTTTCTCCTTAACTGCTGTAGTTGCATGAGGGCAGGCACTTAGAATTTCAGAAGGAATTCAGATTTATCCATCATTGGTTCTGAGGTCTCAGTCTAAATTACAGCTCTCTTGGTCAGTTCTCTTAATTGGCATGAGAGTGGGCTGACAGCCACATTGGCACTCAAGGGAAGGATCATCCTCAGAGGACTCCATCATTAGGAAGTGGTTGAGTAAGCAACGGTCACACTAGTCTGTTACATCTACAGAGAAGCAAGCGCTATCACATTCCGGAGCCTAGCTGCCCCTGTGCTCCTCGTCTTCCCATTGAGCTGTTTCTATGGCTATGTGTATGTCTCTGCAGAGTTGAGTGTGCTGTATAGATAGGTCCTGAATTCTTCTTAATGACGTGGGACAGTAGCTGAGGTTAATGCCTGTACGTACATTTTTTTTTGCAATATTAAGAAATGTTAATTATCCTTCTATGCGGTGAAGGTTGGTTGAGGGAGAGAGGAGAGAGAGAGAGAGAGAGAGAGAGAGAGAGAGAGAGAGAGAGAGAGAGACAGAGACAGAGACAGAGACAGAGACAGAGAGACAGAGACAGAGACAGACAGAGAGAGACAAAGAGAGAGAGAGCTTTGGTGAAAAGGGTGTCTCATACCACATCCCTTCATGTTTCCAGTTAGAAGTTCATTTCAGCACTGGACAGATCCCAGTACTGGACAGTTCCCAGCACTGGACAGATCCCAGTGGAGCCCCTAGACCTCACTCAGCCTTCACTACCAGACAAACCCAAAAAGCAGAGTCCCTAAGGCATATGGGAACTCACACCTCCTGATCTCCCACTTTACTCGAAGCCCAGGTATCCCTTCCTAATGAAAGCTACTCCCTTGACTCATTGATTATCACATGTGCACTGTACCCTTCCCTGAAGAAAGGAGGAATCGGTTGGGGATAGAGTTATGTTTAAGTATTCGTTGTTTTGAAATTTAAATTTTATTTCCAGAATCTTATCCATGATTATTGTCTTTATGATACCTACCCTTTCCTCTACCACTCCAGCTCCTCCCATGTCCCTCCCTGACTCCTTCTCAAATAATTATCTATAAATTCCTTAATTATTATTATTGCTGTGTGTACACATACCCGCTGAGTCCAGTTGATGTTAATAAGAATTAAATCCTTTAATTATTATTGCAAATAAATTCTTTAATTATTTTCATATATTATGTTTAATAATTTTGTTTCCTATTTAATAATTTAATTACTATTGCTGTGCATACATATACCTGCTGAATCCAGTTAATGATGCTAGTGTTTGTATGTGCATAAGACTGACCACTTGGGATTGGGTAATCTATCAGGTTTCATCCCTGTGTTGTATTTATTTTGATATTCCATAATGCCTGGAACTTTTCTGTGCCTATAAAAGGCACTCAGAATACATTTGCTGAGTATATTCACCTACCAGTGATGGATGAATAGCATATTACTTATTATGAAGAGCCGATCTATGGCGGCATTGCAGAATCTCAAGCGAGGAGACAAAGGAGTGGAGGGAATTGTCTGGTCCAGTCTTTACCTACAGAGTCCAGGAGCTTTAGGAGATGGTGCGGGTGTTCTGTCGAATCCGTGACTGTAGTGGACTCATTTAGATGAGATTTGGGATTTGGTGTGAAATAACGCTTTCCACAACGTCTGTGCTGGTTAGGCACCTGCATCTCCAAAGCATGTTGACAGAACCCATGGAATATCTCTCTTGGCTCCCCTAAGTGATGACAGTTCCTGGCCACATCTCTGGCAGGCAGGCCGTGTCTAGAACGATGTCAGCATCTTTCTAATTCTCTGGTGCATCTCCCTGAACTGAAGAGGAGAATATATCCATCAGTTCATGAGCCAGGACCCCTTTGCCTTCTGACTTTACCACGCCCTGGTGTCACCACAAGAACACAACCTTTCTATACTGTTTGTACATATGCTTTCTTTACTTTAGCTGATCTTTTCCCTTTGTCACCCAGTGGGCTTCTCTCTGGGCATTGACCTCCCTGTCTGTCCTAACAGCAAGGGAGGCAAAGGCAGAGTTGGCTGTTTCTGAGGTCAGCAAGGAGCCGTTTCCTACCATGTGTCCCTAAATATGGACGCAAATGGAGCACAGTCTCTCCTTGTGTACCAAGCAAAATGCAGCTCATACTTCCACGCAATTATGAGATCTAGGCTGCAAACCCACTGCACTTCTTTCAACGGGAAACTTTTGAGTCTCTCTTTCCTTTCATCAGTGAGAAAGTTCTAACTTTCTTCCCTTGTTCTAATTTATTTTAAATGTTTAGGTTTAATAAAATATTTTTTGACCATTCTAAAGACTGAACAGAGTATGCTGGAGATCTTTAAAGAGCAACAGAAAATGTTCCATATTTAACCAAAATGAATGAGGAGATGAAGGAAGTAGGGATATTGTCGAAAGGATTACAAGTTCATCTCTGCCCACACCAGATCTTTTTGCGGTGAGACGGTGTTCTTTTTCTTAGAGGCCTGCAGGAGGAGCTGCTGTGCAGAGGACAAAGGGTGGGGAACCGCCATTGGGCCACTGCTGCCTGAGGGAAGCCAGCCTTGCTTGGTAAATGTTATTCATCCAGTGAGTGAATTCTTGACAAGTAACTTCACTTAGGGAATGCTAGACTTTGCAGTATGTCACATATTCTTACCTAAACCTGAAGTCACGGATGTATGTTTTTGAGGACTAAACAGACACCTGCACCTCTGTCGTGGCCTCCATAGAGATAATTCCTTTGAAATCACTGTGAAAACTCTATGTAAATTCGTAAGCATAGAATTAAGAAACATCGTGGTCACCACACCATTCCTGTTTGGAATATGGTGTTGTACTGTGTCTCCTGGCAGTGCTACAAAGCAGAGAGCTCTACGAGGTCCTGTCCATGAATCCAGCTAGATCTATGCATGTGCGTCTGTGTAGCATGTTCCTCATCTGTGCCCTGGACCCTGACTAATCTCCGAGTCCAGGTAATGTGTTGAGCCTCCGGAAAACTCAAGACACTCCAGGGAGCAATGTGCCATGTTAATCCTGGGAAAGTAGAAACTTCACTTTATTAAGTAGATCTGAGGAAATTTTAGAAACCTACCTTCTCTGCATCTCAAAGCAT